>CM060671.1:12088762-12688762 GCA_030686955.1 Odontamblyopus rebecca
ATTATTGATACGATTATTACAGTTATTGTTATTATTATTGCTATTATTGTTATTAATATTGTTATTATTAGTACTACTATTATTATTATTATTGTTATTATTACAAGTACTACTACCACTGCTACTACTGCTACTACTACTACTACTAACTACTACTGCAACTACTACCACTGCTACCTCTACTACTTATTCTACTGCTACTACTACTATTACTACTACTACTACTGCCGCTACTACTACTACTTCTACTTGTACTACGACTACTATTACCTCTAAAAATCAGAGCTTGTTTATACTAATAATCTTCTGTATTGGTCTAATCACCGCTTCAGTTAATACCGAACAAACCGCTGGCGTTTCAGGCAGACGGAGGATACAAACCAGGAGGATGCTTTTGATCCATCCATCCATCCATCTTCTCCCGCTTAATCCGGCTGGGTCGCGGGGGCAGCCTGCTGCCCAATACTCATAGCACCTGACCCCCCCTATGAACCCCTCTGCAGGTGGTGAACCCACAGAAGGGATGCTTTTGATACTTTTATTTATTTTATTTGAACTAAATCCGTCTCTGCCTTTGTGCGCCGTCCCTTTTGGATCATTGTTAGATAAAACTTCACAATCTCCAGTGAATGTGTGATGTAACACCTCTGAAAAAGCACATTATCTGTAAGCCGCCCCATTTCACTAAATAACACTTTTAATCCTGCGTTATAAGTTTCTTTATCTATGTCTGATTTTATTTTTATTTTCTTTTAAAGGTAAACACTACAACCTTCTGGAGATACATACAAATAGAAACATATTGTGGAAAATTCTCCAGAGACATACTGTAGATACAGTTTATGCTATAATGTGTGTGTATTTGAGTAATGATTATAGCCGAAAGGAGCAACATTTCTATGGAAACAAGCAGGCCAAAAACAGGTCAGGTTTGTGGAAATGCAAGCTCTATAAGTTTTTTTTTTGTCCAATAACATAATAAGTTTAATATAATGTATAAATTGAAACATACAGTCAAAAGTTTGGACACACGTTTTCATTTATTTTTCTCATTTATTTCCATGATTATTTGCATTGTGGATTCTCACTGAAGACATCGAAACTATGAATGAATCATATGGGATGTAACGAGCAAAAAATACACTCAGAACAACTCAAATTTGTTTTAGATTCAAATAAAATTAATCATAACCACTTTGCTTGGGCACTTTGACCCTGAAAATACACATCTGTGAAGTGAAAACCATTTTAGGAGACTTTATCAAGAAGATTATTGAGCTCTTTAAACAAGCAAAGAGGAGCTACTTTAAAGATTTGTTAGTAAGTTAGTAGCGTTATTTCACTTTTTTTTCCCTTTACTACAAAATTCCATATATCTTGCGTCATATAAATGATGTCTTATGTATATAAAATGTAAAAATTAGTAAATAAAAAGTACAAAAAACACAGGCATGTCCAAACTTGTGACTGGTAGTGTAAGTATACTGTATTTAATGACCAAAAAACGTCAACCTTTTTTCCCTTTATTTTAGTTTTATTTATTTATAGGAACAATGCATATTCATGAACAGATACTTGTAAATATGCCAGAATTAGCCCAAAGACTTCTTTACATCTGTAGTCCCTGGCAGGTCAAAGAGATAGAAATAACAAATAACATAAAACGACTTCACACAATAGACAAACTCTCAATTACAAACACAATAAAACACAATCATGACGTACAGCATTGACATTTACATAAAAGCATAACATTAGTGATCACAGATCTGGTGTCATTTCAGATTGTCTGAGCCTTGCAAAAGTTTCTAGTTTTTTAGGGGTATACAGGTAAAATGCATTGTTTTTGTTCATTCCCAATTGAATAAAAGTAACAAAATGTTCCCAAAAATTTCAAAATCTTTCAGTATTTTTTATTTCTTCTTTTAATTTTTTTTTACTATCTGCATCAATATAACTTTTCAGTGATCTCCAGCTAATAATGTATCTGTATGTCTTCAAAATAGTCCATTTATTAATGTCTTTGTATGTAATTTATTTTCTTTAAAAACTCACTCACATTCTAGCCATGGTTGTTCTGGAAGAAGGCTTATATAACATATCATTTATAATTGATACTCTCTGGTCTTGTATTCATACTGTGTTCTTATAGTGCTCTGTGTATGTCCCGTGAATAAAACATGAGCACAGCTTCATGCTTCCTTCCTGCGCTGGATCCAAATGATCTGGAAACACTATGTTTATATGAGGAAGAGTCTGTTTACTAAAGCTGAAGCAAAGTGAAGTGACATGAAACGAACCATTTTACTAAGGTCTAAAAAGCCCTCATTTGTGTCTGCGTGTATTAGTGAGGAGATATTAAATACATTTTAAATCATTTTAAAAGACTGAAACTGAGGATAAAAAACTGAAACTAAGCCAATCACTGTTTCAATAATGTTATTCTGCAGTCAAAAAATATATACATAAGGAAGGATGTTGTTTTAATAGACTAAAATATATCAAGCACACTTTAAATCAAATTAAAATATATTTGTATAGCACATTTAAAACAGCCAGAGCTTAACAAGGTGCTGAACAACATTTACAGTGGAATAAAACCAACAATAACCAAAACAAACAGAAATATAAGAATAAAAATATTAAGAATAACACCGAGGTTCCAAGGTGTCTCTTCCTAACTCTGGACAAATGCCGAGGAGAAAAGGTGGATTTAAAGTGCTCTTTTCTTTAGGCTTTAGAACATCCTGTACCTTTGGCACTGAGCTCATGTCAGACTGATCTGTGTGTCACTCTGAATTGACTTCTCCACATTATTATCAGGGACGGCTCTTGCTGAAAGAGACAGAAAAACGAGGATTTGAATCCGATTGGTCAAAATGTCACAACAGCAGAACAAGCCCAAAATTCAGACTTTAGTTACATCCAGTTGAGGGAAAAGTGTTTGGAAGCTTCACCTTTGGCTTCTGCAAACCTCTGTGCTGCTCTGTGATTGGTCCATCCCCCCGATTACAGCAGTACTCACCAAGATGGAGTCTCATGATTCTTCTTCTGCTTCTTCTTCTTCTTTCGCTTCTTGTTATTATTATTCTTTCTCTTCTTCTTCCACTTCTTCTGCTTCTTCTTCGGCTTCTTCTTTTTCTTCTTCCGCTGCTTTTTCTTCGGCTTATTATTATTATTCTTTTTCTTCGTCTGCTTCTTCTTCTGTTTCTTCTTCTGCTTCTGCTTCTTCTTCTGCTTCTTCTTCTGCTGTTTCTTCTTCTTCTTCTTCTTCTTCTGCTTCTTCTTCTGCTTCTTCTTCTCCTTCTTCTCCCCCTTCTGCTTCTTTTTCTGTTTCTTTTTCTGTTTCTTCTTCTTCCCCTTCTTCCCCTTCTTCTTCCCCTTCTCCTTCTTCTTCTTCTTCTTCTACTTCTTCTTCTTCTGCTTCTTCTTCTTCTTCTTCTATATTGTGCATGTGTTGTTTCATGGTTCAAACCGTGGTGCTTAAAGGAAACCCCCCGAGACACAGGGAGAACAGTTAAACTCAAATAAATACGCCTGCGCTGCCCGGGAGTTGAACCCAGGACCTTTTTGCTCTGAGGCAAGTTTCCGAGCGCGGCATTTTCGTGTAAATTCTACTTTGTGAGTTTGTGTAGCCAATTACTACATCAGCATATTGGCCGGGCCTGTTATCTCTGTAAGAAGGCACCAGTTTGGCTCACTGGACTGTCTTGGCTTTCATCTTCTTCCTCATATTTGGGTAAACATAAATAATACACACACAGGGTAATCCTCTGTATAGCTAACCACGCGTTTCAGAATCACGAGAAGCTAGGACTGTTGCCATAGTGATTAACAATTTAAAACTAAATAGTATATCTTTCTAACCGGGCTCCACAAATAGAGCAGGAGATAAAACATTACTGAACCCAAATCGGACCTTTTCCGACAATGCCTTTTGAGTTTTAAGTTACAGAACACCACGTCTGATCAAAAACAACGCCATTTTGAAAACACAACAGGATTAAGAACAAAACTGGATGATGGTTTCTTAATTAATCCCCAAATCCCAAGATCGGGAAAACAGTGAGTCCATAATTCTCCATGTTGGATGTGGACAGATGCCGAGCTGATTTTTTTCTTCTTTTTCTTGTCTTTTTCTCCTTGCATCACTTTGTCCGTTGCCGTGGAAACAGGAAGCACTCATGGATCAGAAGGATTTGAGCGAGAGAAAGAGGACGCACAGAGAGAGGCGCCTTGTCAGTCACCAACAGCATTTTGTTATATCGCTAATAAATACAGAAATATGAAGCTAAAGGTCCTATATTACAAAACACTGACTCTTGTGAGCTTTAAGTCATGTTATAATGTGTTACCTCATCATAAACATACCTGGAGTTGTGTTTTATTTCATTTGATTGACCCTTTATTATTACTATGTCTATATCTCCAAAGCTCAAAATGCTCTGTCCCACCTTGTGATGTCATGCAATGTAACAGCTCATTTTACCTTTAGTTCAGTAGAGAATTCCAGTTCTGAAATCATCCAAATAATTCTAGTGAAGGTGTGTGGACTTTAAAAAACATAGAGGAGCACTTCCTGCATTACCACATGACAGCACAAGGTGGTAGTGTTTTCTGCTTGAAAGAAGAACTCACCCTAAACAAACAGGATTTGTGTGACTGAAACACGACACAGCTCCAGGTCTGTTTGTGATGAGGAAACAACATTATAACAGATCTGAAAATAGCGTAATATGGGCCCTTTAAACTCCATACGCTTTCACTAGAATCATTTTGATATTTTCAGCCCTGGAATTGCCAATGTGTACTGGACAAAATCTTTAAAAAAGTAGCTGTTACCTTGATTTTAACCTTCATGATATCACAAGGTGGAACATAGCATGACTAATAATAAAGGTTTACTGAAACATGTGAGTGAAACAAAACACAGCTCCAGGTATGTTTTTGATGAGGTAACATTATAACATGGCTAAAAGCTCACAAGAGTCAATTTTGTGTAATATAGGACCTTTAAGGTACACTTAATTTAATCTGATGTAAATATATTTAAAAATAAGGAAATTTACTCAACTCAGCTTCATTCCATAGTTTCAGCACCGGCAAACAGTGGACAGCTCCCAATGCACTTCAGTCAGACCCAGGGATCATTTCTCTAAAAATAGGAAAGTTATACAAAGCATGAAAACATAGATGCGCATGTAAAGTTTAATTTTTCTTTGTCTTGAACTCCTTAAATAAGTCAGTCAAATTGGTGAGTTAAAGTCGCTTTTTCTATAAAGAACAATAAAAGGCAATGGCGACGCTCTGTGGTGTAAATGTGTAATCACACAATTTAGAGCTCAGCGGTATTGGAATTTATAAACAAGGACGTAGAGACAACACAAAGAAAGCAATTTCTCAGGAAGTGTTTTATTGATGATATGGAATGACCAAAACCAGCTGAGATGAGATTCTTTCACTTGGTGTACATGTATCCAATGTTATTGTAATTGCAGTAAAAGTATTCGGCGCAGTACTAGAGTATGTGTAGTAATCCCTGCACTACCTGTTAGTTCACAAATTCAGTTTAGTTCATAATGCACTTTAGCCTATTACTATAGCACTGGAGCTTTTAGTTTACAAAACACTGGGCCTCTCCACATCCTTCAGAGCTCATCTAGTTACCAATGAGGACTCAAAAAAAGAAGACACATACTTTTTAATAATAATAATAATTCAGTAGTAAAACTTTGTAAACACTTCTCCAGAATTACCTGGGTTCAAACAAAGGCCCCTGTCTCCAGACCATTTATTATGTTATACTATATAGCCCCACACAAACACACATATATACAGTGACAGTATGTACTGCCATTTAACATCTATTATTTATGCCAATATATGTGAGAAATTGTGAAAAAAACACCCTAAGAAGCAGTACAAGCTTATTGAATATATAGGGATCTATACACCACTACATTATTAGTTTAATGGATTTACAGATTGCAATTCTGTTTTTGTTTTTTCATCAAAAGGAAAACCAAAACTTCCCTTTCCAACATGACTGACTTGAGGATGCTAATGTCCTGCAACCTGGGAGCTCCTTGTCATTAATTGTGAGAAAAAGGCAAAAAATTGTGTTGTGCCAACTACATGGAAGACGGCTAGGGTTACACCTGTTTTTAAAGCAGGAGATAGGACTAAACCAGAGAACTACCGACCAATAAGTATTTTACCAATTATCTCAAAAATAGTAGAAAAATGGGTTGCAACACAGTTTACTTCACATTTAATCAATGGTCAAACTCCTCTCCATCCAATGCAGTTTGGTTTTAGGAAACATCATTCCACTGATACAGCCACTTGTTATTTTCTTGAAAATGTTAAACATCTGCTCGATCAGGGTGGCTTCGTGGGTGCTGTCTTCCTTGACCTGAAACGGGCCTTTGATACATAGACGGTATATATGAGTGGACATAGCTATCCCATTAGCCGCCGTGTGCCAAATAGGAAGTGCTCCAGGAGGCTCTTCCGACGCTGTGGGTGACGTCACACTCACTTAGACTTCTATATACGGTCTATGCTTTGATACCATTAATCACAATGTCCTTCTTGCAAAGCTAACAAATTTCAATTTCTCTGAAAGTGCCCTGTGCTGGATGAAATTGTACCTAATTGGAAAAAAACAGGCTGCTCAAATAGAACATTCTCAGTCCTCATTTCTTACCTGCACAGCTGGAGTCCCTCAAGGCTCAATATTGGGACCACTCTTATTTAGTTGGTATATGAACAACCTGCCAATCGTATGTAAAAGTGTAAAAATACAGCTCTATGCAGACAATGCAGTTTTGTATGTTCATGCAAAAACCAAAAATGAAGCTGCTGCAGTCCTTTCTGGAGTTATGGTGCCAGTTTCTCACTGGCTCCAAAATTCCTGCCCACACCTCAACACTAAAAAACTGTCTGCATGTTCTTTTCACGCCAGCCAGCAGGGGGCAAACATCCATCTGTACTAGTCAGTGGAGAGTGATTAGAAGTCGTATAACAATACAAATATCTCGGTGTAATCTTCAATTCAAATCTGACTTTTAAAGACCATGTAAAGAAAATATCCAATATTGTCAAATTTAACTTGTCAAATTTTAAGCATATACGGCCTTATCTAAGCACAGAGTCAGCAAAGATTTATATGCACTCAGTGATATTTAGTCATATAACCTATTGTCTTACTACATGGTCCCAAACCAGTGAAAGTACGATCAAGCCACTAAAGTCTCTGTTAAAAAAAACCTTAAAAACTTTAGACCAGAAGCCTTTATACCACCATTATTGCAGTATCCTAAATAATTACAATATACTGGACTTTAAAAGCTATCAGATGTTTCTGGATGCCTGTCTCATTTTTAAAGTTTTAAATGGACTTGCCCCACCGCCTTTAATGGATTTTATAAGTAGAAAAAATAACACAGCAGTGTGAACCAGAGCATCAACCAGAGGAGACTGTAATGTACAAAGGCGCAGGACTAAATTTAGCCAAATGGTGGCATCCATCAGAGGCACAAAATTATGGAACACACGACCAGAGCACATCAGAAACTGTGGCAATTATTCAGTGTTTAAAACTGTTCTTAAAAACAAACCAAACCTGCACACATACATGACGGTCATCTTTCTTCTCTGGCTTCTTAAACTTTAAACTGTTTTTACTGTAAATAACCCAAGTGTCTGTTGTAATGTGTTATGCGCATGTTTTGTATGTCACGTTATGTCTGTTACTGTAACTTAATGTCTCTTGTGTGTTTATTGTTTACCTGCCTTAGGACAACGGATGAAATTTAGCTCGTGTGCTAATTCCGGCATATTTATGTTGAAGCTGATGCTGACACATTGATTAATATGCACTGTCCTAATTCAAATAAATAAATAAATAAAATTACACACCAACATGGATTTTTCATAAGAAGTGATAGTGTTTCTTAAACGGCTGTGAAAGGGCCCATGTTGCGCTATTTCTAGATTTATCAAATCCCATATATTTCAGTGGGGATATGGGGCTGAACTGAAAGAGTTTTTCTCTCATTATGGCTGAGAGCTGCATCTGAGTTGCTCTGCCGTTGGCCACAGCTCCTGATTGGTTGAAATCTTAGGATATTGTATTTATTTTTGCAATTTCACATTCTTGTATTTATTCTCAAGATTTTTTTTTTTGTGAATGTCTGTTATTGTCTAATTTGTTTTGATGCCAACCTCGAAAAGTCTTGCAAAACAAATATACTTACAGTTACAAACCAAACAGTTAAAGGATATGTTAAATACAGAGGGCAAGCATCTCTATTCGGGCTAATTATGGACACAAATACACCAAGAAGATACAATTTTTACTTTTTCATGTACGTTTTGGCCTCATGTTAATTTTAATGATTTGAAATGTGTTTTATTCTGACACTAGATGGCAGTCTTTAACCATCTTTGTGTAGTAAACCTGTGCCTATGCCTTGTACTGACAGTGGGGGGCGCTGTGTACCAAAACACGGGCTAACCCTGTCATCTCCCGTCACCAAACAAGTCAATTTAAATCAATTTGATGTATTCTGGTTTTCGTTTTGGACATAATTAACACATTTTGTTTTTGTTAGAAACGTTATTCTGACTCAAATCTCATCTCGCAGGGTCACTGTACAACACCTTTTCAAAACTTAAATTGGTTTCATTTCTTAGTTTAGTAACTTAGTTTTCTTTTAATACTTAAGTCATTTCACGTACAAAAATAAGATAAATTTTAGTCATAGGATTAAAAAGTAAGCTTCATCAGTAAAATGGTGTTTACTTGAAATGTTTGTGAGAAAGAACGTAACTTAGTAGAAGTAGTAATAGTAGTAGTAGCAGTAAGTAGTAGTAGTTGTTGTTGTAATTGTTGTAGTAGTAGTAGTTGTTGTAATTGTTGTAGTAGTAGAAGTTGTTGTAGTATTAGAAGGAGTTATGATAAGACCCAAGCCAAAAAGTATTGCAACAGGTAGGGCATCTGGTGTTAAAAGTGCACTTTTCAAACCCCTGCATTGCAAATAGCATCGGTAGTATTAGTAGTATTAGTAGTATTACCACTATTGTAGTATAACCAGTGGTGGAAGAAGTACTCAATATTATTACTTAAGTAAAAGTACAAATACTGGAGAAAAAAAACAAAACAATAAAAGTATCACATGAAAAAATCTGCTTAAGTAAAAGTATTAAACCCATTTTTTGTTTGTTTTTATTTACTTAAAGAGTAAAAAGTAAAAATATTTCAAGCAGATTTTTAGTTGTTGTAACAAAGCTTCAAACACAGTGATTTTTATGAAGATTTGAGCTGAATTTTCAAACAACTGAACTGAATCGTTTGTATATTTTTGTCTGCTCAGATTCTTAACTTGATAAAATAAACTTATCGGCCGTTTCAGCAGGTCTGACACAATAATAATAAAAACAATACTTTAACTTTTCAGTTCTGTTCAAAAATAGGGTGGAGTAGAAAGTACAGATACCTGCTCTCAAATGCAGTGAAGTAAAGTAAAAAGTATTAACTTAAAAATGTAAAGTATAGTTCAGATATGCAGCTCTGAATGCATAAGGTACATGAGGAATAACTTTGGACCACTGCAGATCATTTAAAAAACACCAGTTCTGTTTTTCACGATTTAAAGATGGTAAAAATCAAGCGCATTGTCTAACTTTTCTGGTGGAAGCTCGTCTGCTCGACTCCATGGAAATACTATTGCTGAAATCTCCCATAGTCTGGCATTAAACTATTATCATGAAGCTACCAGGCCAAGTTACAAGTCAGATCTGTGGATAAGTGACCCTCTGCCCTCTGTTTTTTAAGATATGTGATATATTTTTCATGCAATACCGTGGGAAATTTTAGGCAACCCAATAACGTCTCCATGGACAGAAACAAGTGACGAAACCTCCCCACAAAAAGTTACACCTTCAGCTTTGTAAACCTGCCTTTATGTTTACTCCAGTATATGTGGTATTTGTAGTAGTATTTGTAGTATTTCTTTGCCTTCACATCCTCCCAGTACTTTGTTTTCCATAGTACAGATGACAGAGCTGCTCTTGCCTGTGTTCTAGCTCAGACAGCAGAGGTAATGAGGCTGGCTGGGTGTTGTCTTGTTATTAATGGCCAGAAAATGTTCCTGTGAGAAGATGGGGACAGGGACTTTACAGCACCTGTCAGGACCCAATTTATCAACGCCGACTTTAAACAGACGCCTTTAAATATAACGAAGGCGGTGCTGTTCTCCATTCTTTAATTATAAATCATAATATTACGATTTGTGTTTTGTCTACAGGTTTAAAGTTGTTTATAACTGCAATATTCATTTATATAGCACAATTAATCAGAGCTACTTCCCATAATACAGTATTTTCTGATCGATGAATTATTTTGGTAAATATAAATTATAGTTTTACACCAACAAAGAAGCAATTTGTGAAGAAAAGTTGAAAAATATGTAGAGGAATTACCGTGTCCAATTTTAGAGAGTCCCATATACATACAAAACATGTTTTTTCTTATACTTTAACATAATTTAAACAAAATAAAGGTGTTTTGTTATCAATTTATTTGTCAGATAATCTCTGCGTACATTAGGGGAGCTTTGGCTTACTCTACATTGTGGTTCTGAGGCAATAGTTATGTTATTTCTTTGCTTGATGTCATGATTTCCAACCAGAAAATAAAATTTTAAGTCTAAAAATGGCCAGATTGTACATACATTGTGTCTCAAAAATTGTATATAATTTGACCAGTAATTTTGGCAATTCTTGTTGAAATAACCTCAAATTTTCACAGGATGTATAGAAACAGATCTAGATTTTATATTTATTAATGTTTTATTTTTGTTCTGTTTTCAGACTTCTACAGACAAATAATTTTGCGTTTTGGAATCTGCTCGCACACAGTCACCCAAGACTGTGCAGCCTTCAATGCAAAATTTGGGAAAACTTAACCAACTGGCAAACAAATTTGGACTTGATACCAAAAATTGAAAGAGGAAGGGCTAAAGGATCTGGCAGACCATAATCATCAACATCAGAAGAGAAGGTCGAGCAAATTTGTTAAAAACTCTTGTGAAGCCCCAAAAAGTCCGTAAGGAGAACACGTTTGGAAGCCCAGATTCCTTAAATGATGATTTGGCGTTTCTTCAAGTTTCTGTAGCTTGTCAACACAAAATTCTTGACGTTTTCGCTTGTCATCTGCTTTTAAAGCCTGAAGGAGCTGCAGATGGTGTTTCATTTCCAATCGTTTCCTCAGGATACGCTAAACCATCATTCGCAGCACAGACTTGGGTGACTGTGTGCGAGCAGATTCCAAGACGCAAAATGACTTCTCTTTGGAAGTGAACGGCATGGCTCACCCTGAAGTAGAACAAAATAAAACATTAAATATAAAATCTTGATCTGTTTCTATACATTCTGGGAAAATGTGAAGTTATTTCAGCAAGAATTTCCAAAATTATTGCCAGCGAAATGATGTCAAATTTCTGGGACGCCCTTTATAATGATGTTAACTGTGTCCACCTGACATCAGCACTTCTTCTATTCTCGCCAAATAGCCTTGAAATCTGGTCCAGGGATCATAGACGGGACTAAACCAAGATCTAAACCAGGTCTGAAGTGAGCCAAGATTAAACTTTGCACTTGAGTCAGGTCTCAGAGTCCTCTCCATGGCACTGCTGTGTTCATCTTTCTTATTATCGATCACATCGACTGGGTCGAGTATTGATCCACTTCAGGTTGGCTTATCACAGGGAAACTTAAGCTCTTCAGATAAGCGGAGATTGGGAGAAGAGAGGTCAGAATCTCAATGTGATGTACGCCACTAAATCAGAGCAAAGCAAGGTAAAGTTAAATAATTTCGCTTTCAGAGAGAATATTGGATGAATTCAAGTCCGATGATTAAGAAATGTCTGTAGCACCATTAGTTATGATAAATTCTACTTTTGGATGTTGTTATTAACATATTTGTCATCAAAAGGAGTAGCACGACTTCCAACTTGGCCGGTGTAATGTGTATGTATCGCCAGTCTCTGAAAAGGTTTATACAGAGAAGGGTAAAAGAGGCTGTGTGCTTTGAGCTGCAAACGGAGAATGAAAAATGCATTGAAAAGCCAATAGGTCAATAAAGTGCATTGTGTTTCCACACCATATCACAGTTTCTCTATTTCACAAGAAGCTGTGGGGAGTAAAAGAACAAAGAAAGAAAACAGAGAGATGTAAAGGAGCACTGTGTAACTTTTCCGCTCGTCTCCATGGAGATGTAATTGCTTCGCCTGGATTGGTCCAATTTGTTGCAGTATTCCAAATATGTAGATTATGTCTTAAGTTTTAAGTGCAAACACACAGTCAACAACATTTATTTTTCTGTGAGCAGGATCGCCTCTCCATAGATCTGACCTGTGACTTGGTCTGGTTTGGTCTCCATGAAGACAGATAGGTTTAATACCATACTGTGGAACATTTCAGACAAAACATCTCAACATCATATCTCCATCAATAAAAGCGTTTCACAGACCCTCCACCAGAAAAGTTACACAATGCGCCTTTAAAATCACAGTAGAACATTCCAAGAAAAAAAAATATCTCCATGGAGACAAGATAGCGGATGCTCCACCAGAAAAGTTACACAGTGCACCTTTATTAAATGGCTTGCAAGTCTTTTCAATTAGATTTTTTATTTTTAAGTGTTTACAATCCCAATTTTTAGTCCTAAAAACTTTAAATTACTGCATATTCATGTGATATTTTTCGTAAAAGTGTGGTTGTCAGTTTTGACTGTCAGCACAAGGAGCAATTTGCAAACTTTTTCACTGAGTTTTGAATGGCTTGTATAATAGTTCTCCGAAGAATAACCTGGGTGAATTTGAAAGTTTCCAAAGAGAGTTAATTAGTGAAATGATACCCTGTCATGGCCTATTTCACCGCTCTGCAAAGTGTTTCTTGCCAAAATTGACTCAAAATGTTTCTGATTTGAGGACAACATTTGCTGAAAACGCCTGAAAATGATTCTTTTACTGACAGAAATACAAAGAGTCGATCACACAAAACACTGCAGCCTTCACTGCTTATTTAAGCATTAAAGAGCTCATTTTACGCTATTTTCTGATCTATGTTATAATGTTGTTTCCTCATCACAAACATACCTGGAGTTGTGTTTTGTTTCATTCACACATGTTTAACACACAAACTCTGCATTTTTAGGCTGTATTCTTGTCTTCTGTAGTAAAACAGGAAGTGCTCCACATGTTTTTTAAGATCCATACACATGTAGACAGACTAATAATAACTAATAAATCCTAACTAACACAAGCTGCACAATCTGTTCAGCCTCCTGCGCTCCGGGAGAAGGTACAGGAGCCTCTGTTCCTGCACCACCAGACTCACGAACAGCTTCATCCACCAGACTGTTAGGATGCTGAACTCTCTTCCCTCTCTACCCACCAGGCCGCCAAGAAGATAGAAATCTGCGCAAAAACAGATCTCTCCCCAAATCTCCCCAAGAACAGAATTCCCCAAAGAACACTTGGACTTTTCCATTTATTATTACCGTATTTTCTGGACTATAAGTCGCACCAGCCAAAAATGCATAATGAAGAAGAAAAAACATATATACGCCGCAGTGGACCACAAGTGGCATTTTTTGTGGGTGGGGGGTCCCTCACCAGTTTCTCGCTCACTCCAAACTTTCTTTCTGCTGCTCGATTACCGTTTTCGGCTGCGTATTTCACGACTTGCAGCTTGTAATCTGCAGAATATGATTTTATTTTGGGGGAATTTGTATTCAGTCTTTCTCAATTGTCTTTATACAGTAAGTTGATGTTTAAACTTTAAATTTTCAGGAATAATGGGAGTAGCAGATACTGGTACACAAGCCTTGGCTGTCAGTGTGAAAATAACAACCATGAAAGTCGCATCTGAGTATAAGTCGCAGAACCACCCAAACCATGAAAAAAAGTGCAACTTATAGTATTTATTTTAGTACGGTATTTATTTATACATGCATGGGAGTGAGAAACACAATTTAGATTCTTTATATGTTTTTTGTCTGAAGAATGAACAGAATAAGAATTAACTTTGAAATTTGAACTAACTAATAATAAAAGGTTGATCAATCGTGTGAATGAAACAAAACACAACTCCAGGTCTGTTTTTGCTTAAAGGAGCATTGTATAACTTTTCTGGTGGAGGGTCCATCAAATGCTTTTCTCCCTGTAGATGTTATTGCTTTGTCTGGAATGTCTCACAGTATGGCTTTAAACCTTTCTATCTTCAAGAGACCAAGCCATGACCAGGTTACAGGTCAGATCTGCGGAGAGGCGACCCCGCTCACAGTCAGAACACCTGTGTTTGTCAGTATTTTGGAGCATTCCAGAGATATATAAACAAGCAAGCGACAGAACCCAACCAAAAAGTTACACATTGCGCCTTTAGAGCTCACAAGAGTCAGTTTTGCGCAATATCGGACCTTTAAGTCTCTCCTGGTTCAACCTAATGAAAAAAAAAAAAAAAAAACACCAAAATGAAAGCTACACCTCCCTGTACATTTGAATCATCGTCAATACTTAAAAAACTACTGACACTGGTGCATTAGGTTAACAGCTAATTCCATATCTCCATAATGGCCGCCCCGCTCCCGTCTCTCATTACCAGCGGATCATTGCTTCCTCTAATACATGTACCTTGCAGCTGCCCGTTGTCACTGTAATTAGGCACTGATCTGTACCAAACCATATTAAGATGAATTCTACAGGCAGTGGCTGGTATCACACAGGGAGATGAGAGAAGAAACGCTTTGCTTTTAAGATGTTAAAGGTCCTACATTGCACAAAATTGATTCTCGTGAGCTTCAAGCCACGTTATAATGTTGCTTCCTCATCACAAACATATCTGGAGTCCCCTTATGCCCTGACGAAGACCATATTGCTAGTCGAAATGCGTTGCGTAATGTAATGCGTATAATAAATTACTTTTCATAGATTGAGCTGGTCTGCCTCGGGTTTATACCTTGCCCACCTTTACATTTTTCAGTAAGGGCAATATTCTATTAAGATTTCAAGTTTAACCCTCATAAAGCACCTGTACTGCTACTTTTGACCTTTTTATGACCCAGTGAAGCGCTCTACTGCTTCTCTTCATCTGATATCTGGAGTTGTGTTGTGTTTCATTCACACATGTTTGAGTTTTGAGTATTATTAGTCTGTCTGCATCTCCAAACCTCAAAATGTTCTCTTCCACCGGGTCGTTTTCAAGCTAACAACCACCTCTTACCTTTAGTTCAATAGAGACTGGTAATTTCCATCATCAGTAATCTACTTTGCAAAAAAGCTTAAGATATAAACACTTAAATCTATCAGAAAATGATGTAAAAGTAGTGAAATTTATCTTGCTGCATGGACAGATCATTTTACTTGACAAGTTATCTTAAAATAAACTACCTCTAAACTAGAATAAAGCAGTCTCAGAACTAGTAAGTAAATCATGAATCTGAAAACAAGATGAATGACCTGATATAAGTTTTAAAATCTTGGCCAGATCAGAGAAATTTGCAATGTAAATGATTCTAGTGTATGGAGTTTAAAAACACAGTGGAGCACATACTATAGTACCACATGACATCACAAGGTGGAACAGAGTGTTTTACATTTGAGAGAAGAACTAAATATAACTAAATATGCAGTGTTTGTGTATTAAACATGTAACATTATAACATAGATCAGAAAATAGCGTAATACAGGGCTTTTAAGATGTTAAACGAGCAGGAGGTGCTTTGTGAAAATGGGAGTCATGATGTATTTTGAATATAGTTTAGTTTTGTGCTAAAATTCTCATAAACTGTGTAAAGAAGTGGACTAAGGAAGTGTGACGTCATCCATAGCGTTCGGCTCCAGTCAAATGAAGCTCATCGAGGCCACAGTTATGGGGACAAATTTGGAGTCGAGTTCCATATTTGGAACAGGAGTGAGGCTGTTGAAGACAAGATACATCTGTTAAATGCCACACAGTGGAACATTCCTGGTAATGCAATAACATGAAAATTGTTTAAACTAACAATACATCCCTATAACAACTACTACTATTATTAATATTACTGCTACTATTACTAATACTAATACTGCTACTACTGCTACTGCTACTACTACTACTACTATTACTGCTGCTACTACTACTACTACTGCAGCTACTACTATTATTACTGCTGCTGCTACTACTACTACTACTACTATTACTGCTGCTACTAATACTACTGCTTCTGCTGTTACTGCTGCTACTACTACTACTACTACTACTACTACTACTACTACTACTACTACTACTACTACTACTACTACTACTACTACTACTACTACTACTACCAATACTAATACTACTACTACTACTACTACTACTACTACCAATACTACTGCTACTACTATTAATAATACAATACTACTACTACTACTACTACTACTACTACTACTACTACTACTACTATTATTGCTGCTACTAATACTTCTGCTGTTACTGCTGCTTCTACTAATACTACTGCTACTACTATTAATAATACTAATACTACTGCTACTACTACTGCTACTACTACCAATACTAATACTACTGCTACTAATACCAATACTAATACGAATACGACTACTACTATTACTACTACTACTGCTGTTAAAATTACTACTACTCCTACTAGTCCAACTACCACTACTACCACCTATACTACTCCCACTACAAATACTGTTACTACAGAGCTTGTTCATCAGTTGTACCAAAGCCAGTTGGACAAGCTACACGGCTCCATTTTATAGATATATTTTTTTATAATCTTGGCCACAAAATAGACCCATTTCACCACACAGTGCTTCAGTACCAAAATGCAGCAAAAGACATATTTCTCTGACTGCTAAAACCTACCACTCCACTTCCACTTGTGACAGCGTTTGAAATTTCACATTACCATATTTTTAGACATTTTTCAATCACTGTGCACTTTATTTGTAACACCAGAATCTGAGCGTTTTCCAGGCACTACATCAGGCCGACACAGAGAGGATGTGTCGTTTTAAAGAGTGATAAACGCAGTCTTTTTCCATTACTGACCCCAACTTGACCCCAAAAGCATTTCCTCTATATACACATCATCAATCCAGCGGTACTCCCACATGAGCTGGTGGTTTCAAGTGGAGAAGCAGAAAGCATTTGAAGATAAAGTAAACAACAATAATCTACAGGTTTAATGGAAGATCTTTGTTACTTTCTATTATTTTAAATCCATTATTAGTGGGAGACTGACAGTGGCGTGCTGAGGTGGAAGTGCGGTGGAGCTTAAAGTGTAAAAACAGATTTGTTAAGTTGAATTTTAGCAGTTTATGAGTGTTTCTTGAAATTTGCTATCATATTTTTTCTCTAAAATGGCAAATTTGATGATTTCAGATTTCATATTTCACTTTTATTTTGCCATATTTAAAGGTGCTCTGTGCAACTTTTCTGCTACTGCTACTACGACTACTACTGCTACTACCTACTCTTACTACTACTACTACTACTACTACTACTACTACTACTACTACTGCTACTGCTACTACTATTACTACTAACTACTTCTACTACTACTGCTACTACTGCTACTACTACTACTACTACTGCTGCTGCTACTACTTCTACTACTACTACTACTACTACTGCTACTACTACTACTACTACTATTTTTACTACTTCTACTACTACTACTACTACTACTACTACTACTACTACTACTACTTCTACTACTACTACTACTGCTGCTGCTCTTACTAATACTACTACTCCTATGCATTATTACTATGAGATCTCTTAATATTTCTCTAAAATGTCAGGATACCAATTCATTTTTACTTAAACTTATTTAAAGATGGATTATGTAATTCTTTTGACTTTTCTCTATAGAGATATCATTTTGCCGGTAATGTTGTCAGCGTGGCATTTAACTGATTAAAGGGAAAGTTTGGGTTTTTTCACATGAATCTGTCGTGCATCAACACTGACTTACCTCCCGACAGCGTCCGGTGAGCCGAGTTCTTCCCCGATTTCGGTGCTGACGAAAGTGTCCGGCAAGTTGGCTGGAAATAAAGCAGTGATACGACCGGAGAGAAAATAGTACCAAGCGATTATGAAGTTTGACTTCCACAGTCCCACAGTCCCACAGTCCTAGTGTGAGTGCGCCCCTAATGTTTGACACATTTAGAACGTTTAGCTCGTCAGTTATGTCTGTGCGCAGTTCTCCTTATTGTGGCTGCAGAAGCACTTGCACTGGTGCGACTGTTTTGATTTCCTCGTTCGCACGACGAAATATTTACTCACAAATGTGAGTGAAATGGGCGCACTGTAGAGCCCTGCTGGTAAACATAATTATATTTAACATTTTAAAATCTTCTTCCAATAAAAAATATGTACTTTATAACTTACTTCCTGCTGGATATGAGAAACAGATATGACAAAGGTAAAGACTCCATAACTGTTACATATATCATAACAAAACGTGTAACACTTGTGGGTTTTCAGTGGACTTGTTTCTTTTATTAAGTTGTTTTAGATGAATATTGTGATTTAAAATGCACAAATTATAACAAAATGATCCACGGATGTTGTAGATTATAACTATATACCAGACTGGGTACTTTAAATGGAGGTTTAAACTGCCAATTAAATAGTTTCTTTGTGTTTTTGTTCCTGTATTTGTACTTTTTTTTCTCAACTTTTCCCCCAACAAACTCCCACTTAACTAATGCAAAACTATGATAAATATTCACCACAGGTTCTGTCCCACCAAACCGAAAATAATCATTTGAAAAACATGAAAACCTCTCATATGCACATGGACCAAGAAAACAGCCGACAACAATGGATCAGATCTGGGCATCACGGAGCGGCGGCGGTTTTGAAGAGAGCATTAAAATTCATTTGGTCGGCCTTTATAGTGGTAAAGTCATGGGTGGGGGTGGGTGAGGGTGTGGGTGAGGGCGTGGGTGGTGGGAGAGGTGAGGGGCATCAAAGGGAATGTTAATACAGAAGATTATACAGGTCTGTGGAGGAAGATTAGGCCGATCAGAAGACGTACACGAAACACTTGGGAGGGGCCAAAGGGTCATTTAAAACACACATTTAAATCAGAGCACAGAAGTCGTCTGTGTATTAGTACTACTACTACTATTACTGCTACTGCTACTACTACTATTGCTATTACTTCCAGTACAACTACTACTACTGTTAATGCTACTACTGCTGCTACTACTATTACTACTACTATTGTTATTACTTCCACTACAACTACTACTGCTACTACTATTACTGCTGCTGCTACTGCTACTGCTACTACTACTACTACTACTACTACTAGAACTACTACTACTACTATTAATGTTATTACTTCCACAACTACTACAGCTAGTACTATTACTACTACTAATACTACCATTGCTACTACTTCCACTACAACTACTACTGCTGCTAGTATTGCTACTACTATGTTACTAATGCTACTACATCTACTACTACTACTCCCACTACAACCACTATGGCTGCTTCAATTACTACTGCTACTACTACTATTACTACTACTTCTACTACAACTACAACTGCTACTACTACCGCTACTATTTCCTCTGGTCTAACTACTGCTTCTACTTCTCCTGCTAGTCCCCCCTAATCTAATTTAAAGTCTAATCTAATGTAAAGTCTAATCTAATGTAAAATCTAATCTAATGTTAAATCTAATCTAATGTAAAGTTTAACCTAATGTAAAGTCTAACCTAATGTAAAGTCTAATCTAATGTAAAGTCTAACCTAATGTAAAGTCTAACCTAAAGTAAAGTTTACCCTAATGTAATGTCTAACCTAATGTAAAGTCTAATCTAATGTAAAGTCTAACCTAATGTAAAGTCTAATCTAATGTAAAGTCTAACCTAATGTAATGTCTAACCTAATGTAAAGTCTAACCTAATGTAAAGTCTAATCTAATGTAAAGTCTAACCTAATGTAAAGTCTAATCTAATGTAAAGTCTAACCTAATGTAAAGTCTAACCTAATGTAAAGTCTAATCTAATGTAAAGTCTAACCTAATGTAAAGTCTAATCTAATGTAAAGTCTAATCTAATGTAAAGTCTAATCTAATGTAAAGTCTAACCTAATGTAAAGTCTAACCTAATGTAAAGTCTAACCTAAAGTAAAGTTTAACCTAATGTAATGTCTAACTTAATGTAAAGTCTAACCTAATGTAATGTCTAATCTAATGTAAAGTCTAACCTAATGTAAAGTTTAACCTAATGTAAAGTTTAACCTAAAGTAAAGTTTAACCTAATGTAATGTCTAACCTAATGTAAAGTCTAACCTAATGTAAAGTCTAATCTAATGTAAAGTCTAACCTAATGTAAAGTCTAACCTAATGTAAAGCCTAACCTAATGTAAAGTCTAATCTAATGTAAAGCCTAACCTAATCTAACCTAATGTAAAGCCTAACCTAATGTAAAGTTTAATCTAATGTAAAGTCTAATCTAATGTAAAGCCTAACCTAATGTAAAGTCTAACCTAATGTAAAGGCTAATCTAATGTAAAGTCTAACCTAATGTAAAGTCTAACCTAATGTAAAGTCTAACCTAATGTAAAGTCTAATCTAATGTAAAGTCTAATCTAATGTAAAGTCTAACCTAATGTAAAGTCTAACCTAATGTAAAGTCTAACCTAAAGTAAAGTTTAACCTAATGTAATGTCTAACCTAATGTAAAGCCTAACCTAATGTAAAGTCTAACCTAATGTAGTCTAATCTAATGTAAAGTTTAATCTAATGTAAAGTCTAATCTAATGTAAAGCCTAACCTAATGTAAAGTCTAACCTAATGTAAAGTTTAATCTAATGTAAAGTCTAATATAATGTAAAGCCTAACCTAATGTAAAGTCTAACCTAATGTAAAGTTTAATCTAATGTAAAGTCTAATCTAATGTAATCTAAAATAGAACATTAAAAACATGCTAGGGGTAAATTCAACAGGCCTGTATTTAAAACCACTGTTTGCTGCACTCCTGTATTGTGAATAAACAGGGCAGTTGTTTTTCACACATTGTTCTTGTTACCAGTGCAGCGCGATGTCCCATAATTCTCTGGATAGGGGCCCGGTGTCCAAATCCACATTTTGAGCGCATCCCAAAACATTTAATTATTCAATGGGCTTCTTTATTACATTGTGCAGATAAACGAACTGCGCAATGGCAACAGCTAAAGGCGCTGGGGATCAGAAACGCTCCTCCAGACTCACAAATAAAGCCTCGCGCTGGAATATTAGACCGAGAAAAGAGGAGCCAATTGATGAGTGACAATCCAATTTAAAGAAGCATCCAGGGACTAATTTGGAGATAATGGAAATGCAGGCCAAAGGAGAAGGTTTAAGGGAGAGGGGGATGGATGAAAAAGGCCTTCACAGACAATATATACAGCTCTGTTACAACTGTGGGCTTAAAAAGAGGTTCAGCTTTGTCGTAGTGATACAATATAGTAGCTACACTGTTCAAGTATTTTAATAATGCAAAAAAGCTGATAAATCAAAGTTCTTAGCGTTTTGAAATCATGTATTACTGACTACAAAAACAATTCTTTTTATTATTATTATTGTATTCTTATGCCAAATAGACTCAAGTTTTAAGGCGTTTTCTGTTTGAGAAAAAAACTCATCTTATATATGCAGGATTTGTGTGTTAAACATCTGTGAATGAATCTAAACACAACTCCAGGTCTGTTTTTGATGAATGAATTTACAGCATCAGATCAGAAAACAGAGTAGCGTGTTTTTCGGATTATAATTCACACTTTTTTTCAGGGTTTGGGGGGTTGACTTATACTCAGGTGTGACTTACATTTTACATTTTTCACACTGATAGTCCACATATATGAATCCTATATGTAAATCAAAAATGAAAAAGACAAATTGTTATCAGTTTTTTCATTTTAGTTGTAGAGACAAATAATAAAGAAAAGAGTTGTTTTTTCGTTTTCTTATTTTTGGTTCTATATTGAAAAACGAATGAACAAATGATACATGGATTGTTCTCTATACAGTTGTTTTTATTACTATAACTTCTATAACTTGCCTTTCAAGATGATATGTCGGTTCTTGGTCTCTGATTTTATAAAATAAATTTCTTCCAAAAAGTGCGACTTGTAGTCCGGTGCGACTTATGTATGTTTTTTCTTCTTCAGTATGCATTTTTTGGCTGGTGTCGCTTATGGGCCCTTCAGGGAACTGTATGCAAGATTTGGTTTTACATTTCATAAATATGACCTAACTATGTTTCCAGATACGAAGTAAACATGTTCAGATTAAATATAACTTTTACTGTTAAAAACTGAAATGCAGATTTATTCTTAATTTCAAAAATTTATTTATATCATAATTTATTGTTTCTGTTTTGGTTTCCAAGATGAGTATGAGTTGCCAGTTTCAGTGCAGAAATCCAGTTATCTTAAAGTGACACTTTGGAATTTTGGACATAGGGCTTCATTTCCTACTGAGCCAGAGCACTGGAGACAATTGGAGACACTTTTTAAAATATTCTATCCAGTCCTTGTCCTAGCTTCTTAACCACTCCACAGTGCATCCAAGGCAAAACTATTATGTCCATGTGAATGTCTGTGTTGATAGAATAAGTTTAGAAGTAAAACCAACCTTGCATTTGCAGGATTTATGTCTGAGCAGCAGCAGCAGTGAGTTGTACTCCCTGATAGAAAACTTGGCTGCGACGAACTGATATATGAGAAAATAGTCCCTCAACATGTGATGATTCAGGTGATGCAAGGTTAGATTTATTTCAGCCTTTATTCTATCAAGACAGACATTCACATCAACAGTCTGGAGTTATAATAGTTTTGCCTCAGGTGCACTGTGGAGTGGATAAGACTGTTTTTAGTGGCAGGACAATTAGGGCTAGCCTAGCACCAGCGACCTCTCCAAATACAAGGACTGGATGGAATATTAAAAAAGTGTCTCCACACGTCTCCAACGCTCTGGCTCACGAGGAAATGAGGCCCAATGTCCAAAATTCCGAATTGTTCCGTTAAAGCTAAAATGGTCACTACCCAAACCCCAGCACCTGCACACATCATGAATCAGTGCCAGTGCAGCCTTTGCAGCTCAGTGAGGGAATTCTGGAGGTTCTGAGCTTTCACATGAGTTATGGCCTGTCCACATACTGAGAAACACTTTTATGTGTCCTGTACCTGCAGGTTTAGGCACTAAGGTGTGACTGTGATACATTTTTAAAACAGTAACGGTGCGTTCTGAATAGGAAGTGTTCATGGGGGCACATCTGTCTCCATCACCTCAGTTTCCATCAGTTTCCAACTGACTTTACATTGAAAAACTGTCACCCCTCTCTTTGTAACTGCTGCTGTGAGCCTCGTCATTTTGGTCTTAAAATGTTCGTATTAACCAGCTTTGCATAATCCTGGTGTTTTTATTTCACTATTTTGTCTGCAAATAAATTCCTAATCCTTGTAAATTGGCTCCTTCATTTGATTGGAGTCAGGCGCCAAACGTGACATTACACTCCCTTAATCCACTTTTTTCTACAGTTTATGGAGTAAACCCAAACTACATAGTTCCTTTAAGGGGTGGCATTATTTTTTAATATGCCACTAACATTTACAAAGTTACACTGGGCAAAACTGTACGTTTTATTGAATGAAATCCAAGAAAGTTTACCTTAACAGTTAGCTTCAGTAAACAAACACAATTAAGCATCCTTTTCAACACTTTTGACATGGATGGAGTAGCAGAAATCAAATTATCACTCCCCCCCTCCCCTCACAGAACCATTAGAGCGGAGCAGGAGGTTTGTGGGAGCGGAGTCTGCAGCCGTCGCCGTGGATACAGTGATTTTGGAGGTGATTAAAAAGACATTAGTGAAACGACTCTCGCAGGTAATTCACAAGGTGCTCGTTCAAAACCCAGTTAGCACCAGGACCGGCATGGACTGAAGAAATGTTATTGGATGAACACACAATATCAGCCATGGCCCCACACTGCCGCACGTCCAACTGCTCTATTACTGTCATTTCAAAACAATGATGTTTGGGTAATTTGTAATTTTTCATTAAACAGGAGTCTTATGTAGAAGTTGTTACAAAGAGAGTGAATAAAACAACGCAACTATTGGGTTTGAAGGCGCATTGTGTCACTTTTCTGGTGGAGGGTCCTTCAAATGCTTTTCTCCATAGAGATGTTATTGCTCTGGAGTGTCTCATAGTTTGGTATTAAACTTTTCTATCTTCATGAAGACAAGCCAGACCAAGTCACAGTCAGAATGCCTGTTTTTCGAGGTATTTTTTAGCCTTCACATTGAACATTCCAGGCAGCGCAATGACATATCCATAGAAACAAGCAGGTAGCAATATGTTGATATGTTGTACCAGGAATGTTGCACAATATACAATACAACTTATATCTTGCAGTTTTTCTTATTTTATATTAGAGCTGGGCGATATTCCCTCCAAAAAAAATCTTAGAATCTTTAAAAACTCGATTCACGATTCGATTCGACTGTATAGTGATATTAAAATAGTCATCATTATTATTACTGTCACTAATCTGCATAAATAAACTCAACTTTATAACATATAAACCATAATCACTATAGAACCACATCAGCACATTTGAGATTATAATGTGTTTAATGCAGTTTTGTGCACATTTATTTACGTCAGAAACAAAACTTAAAACTACATGACAAATTTGCATAAACTGTAATCTCTGGAAAAAAGCAGCTCTTTCTTTGTGCGCTGATGCGGCCAACTTCTGTCGCACTAAAGGACACGACTCATTGGATTATATGAGTGTTCTTTCTGTGACAGAGGTTTGTTTGTGCTTGTGTCGTTTTCGGGGGAAAGTGAGAGAGACGCACTGCAGGAAGTGACTATGGAAAGCCTATAGGAAGTCTTAGCAAAATGTACACGCTATATAAAAAAAAAATCTTAAATATCGATTTTCCGAAAAAACGAATTGATTTGATTTGGCCTATATATATATAAACAACAAAAAACCTGCATTCATACATAACAGGATCACCTCTCCACAGATCAGATCTCTAACTTGGCCCTGGTGGTGCCACACTGCTCGTTTCCATGGAGAAAGAGAATTTTATTTCATACTGTGGAACATTATAGGCAAAGCAATAGGATCTCCAAGGAGAAAAGCAAGTGACGAACCCTCCACCAGAGACGTTACACAGTGAACCTTTAATTTAGTTCATTTTGGATACAATAAATAAGCAGTTTTATTCATAGGCCTACAGATATTCCAGGTTTACCAAGATCTTTATAGTGTCCAAAACTGGGTTAAATCCTGTTGTTGTGCCATTGTGCAAGACACTCAAGTCACATTATGGTGTTGGTTGTGACCAGCAAAGACCTCTGGCTAAAAAACAAACCACCACACGACCAGTTTGCTGTAATAACCTCACTTCCTCCAATCTACCACGTCCCACGAAGCAGGTCTCATTTTCATCACACCGTATTGTTGCTTCTGACAGGGAGGGCATTTGACTCATAATGAACCACCGCATGATCAGTCCCCTCTAACTCTTTTAGGCAATTATTATTTAAAAAGGTCTCGCAAGGAAAATGACCACAATCTACTGAAACCTACAGAGATACCTGCAGAAGCATTGATCAGTGGAAGTGTTAATGGCTAAAAATGCCAAATGTCCAATTTTTGACTCTCTCAAATAGGACACTTATGCCCTGACATTTGATTTATTTCATTATTACATAATTTTAAAAAAATGTATTATGTAAAACTGTGTAAAGGCCCGGTCTCAGGACACTGTTGATATGAATTGCCTATTTTTTTGTCGAAATAAAAGTTCCAAAGAAAGAAAGTACTTTTCATTTTCATCACAGTTTATTGTTGGTTGCAACAGGAAGGACGTCTGACTCAAAAATGAACCACGGCATGACTAGTAATCTCACCAACTCTCCTATTATTATGTGAAAAGCACGTCTCATTTTCCTCACATTTTATTCATATTTGTATTGTTGGTTGTGACCTTAGACTGCATATATATATATATATAAATGGAAATATCCGCCAACTTCGAACTAGGAAATGAACATGGGGGCACTTCCGGCTCCATCGACTTTCATCATTTTGGTCTTAAAGGTGCATTGTGTAACTTTTCTGGTGGAGGGTCTGTCAAATGCGTTTCTCCATGGAAATATTATTGCTTTGTCTAGAATGTCTCTCAGTATGGCATTAAACCTTTCTATTTTCATGGAGACCAAACCACGCTCACAGTCAGAATACCTGTTTATTTTGTAGGTATTTTTGAGCTATAAAACCACCTGTAATTGAATGAATATAGAGCTGTTTAATGTTATATTGTGGGACATTCTAGACAAAGCAATGACATATCCATAGAAACAAGTACGTGATGGGCCCTCAACCAGAAAAGTTACGCAATGCATCTTTAAAATGTTCATTTTAGCCCGCTCTACATGATCCTGCTGTTTTTATTTTGCCATTTTGTCTGTAAAAAAAAACTCCTATTCCTAATATGGAACTCGGCCCCAAATTCGCTCCTATAAGTGCTTCATAACTGCATCATGAGCTTCATTTGACTCTATTTGTGACGCTACACTCACTTTTTCCACTTCTTTACACAGTCTCGGTCAGACCTTTGCATTGTACAGCTCCCGGGCCACATACCAGAGTCCTGCACGGGTTCAGGTACCCGCGGATACAGACGAGTGAACCGCAAATTGATTGATTGATTTATTTATTAGTTTATTTGACAGGGACAGTACATATGAATAGACATTTCTGTAAATGTGTCAGTGTAATTTGAATGAAACGGGCGAAAAACGTTGTACTGTGTCGGATGCAGGTTCGAGTCAGACGCAGGAGAGCGTGGGTCTAATCTGTGGTGTGTGAACAAAAATAGGGCTGTATTTTAGTGAAATGCAAAAAATACCATTGTTATTACAAGATGATAAAATCCACATGTTTTTGCTGCATGCGCACATTCCCTGAAATCTGCCACTTTCATTTTCAAACCACGCCCCAATGTCCTGCAGTTCAAAATTACTCCCGAGGAGCTGAAAACAAAATTAGCATAAACACAGTAATCCCAAAATGAAAATGGTCCCGTGTCCTGAGAGTCAAATAGTTCATATCTAACGCACTGTATTTTGTACTGTTTCAAATGCCACCGTGGAGAGTACAAAGTTATGGCTCTTTTTTGGCTCTCGGAATCATTTGGGTGCGATTCGGGCGTCGGTTGTGTTTATAGCGGGTCGGTTCGGGTGCGGAATTTTATTTTAATTTTATCGGAAAACGGGTCAGGTGCAGATTGAGGTATGACAGGTACGGGCAGGTGCAGTTTGGGTGCAGGACTTTGCCACCTAAGGCTCTTTGGTTGACTCTAACCAGCCCGTTTAAGATCATTTGGAATCACAAAATCAACATATTTTATCATTTTACCTCATAAATCAACTAAAGCTGCACTGTTTTTATTTTAGAGGTGTTTTTTTTATAACATTTTTGTGACAACCTCACTTTTTCCCTTGCTTAGTCATAACATAAACCCTTACCAGTCTTACCAGCGCGTCAAAACAACGCTATTTACTGCTTTTTATAAAGAAATACAATTAATATTATGCTGAATTGAGTTAAGCATTTTGGCCCGGCCCTCCACAATATTTTCTGTCTCTCATGTGGCCCCATGGAAAAAATAATTGCCCTCCCCTGGTTTAGGTTATGATGGGAAGGACATCTGACTCGCTAACTCTCTTATGTTATCATTAGAGAAAAAGCAGGTGTCATTTTTGTCTTCTGTCTGGCCTTGATACAAGAACAAACTCAGGCTTGTAGTGGCCAGTCAGTTAATCTCTCTGGCAAGTCCCTGAAAACTGAGATCTGTGTCTGGAATAGCTTTACAAAAGAACATCTTATGAATTTTAACAGCTTTTGCAATCCAATCTTCTCTAGTGAGATCGGATAGAGAAACACAGCGTTCTGCCTTACAGGTTTGACAAAGATATCAAAAATAGACCGGCTGCCAATTGCTCCAAAAATACCACAATTAGGCCTGGAGAGACAATACAATTTCTACAGTGCGTGACCGATCGAAATTGCGTGTTTTTGCCTGTAGCTTTTTGGGTTTAGCGCGCTTATTGCTAATTGTCTCCCCATTAAGATAGATAAAGCAGCGTAATCATTTTCAAATAGGTCATTAAACATACAGTCAAATCCAGCCAAGTTAAAGGTGCATTGTGTAACTTTTTAAACATCAAATGCTTTTCTTTATGTTATTGCTTTGTCTGGAATGTTTCACAGTATGGTAGTAAACCTTTCTATCTTCATGGAAACCAAACCAGACCAGGTTGCGTGGTCAGATCTATGGAAAGGCGACCCTACTCAGTCAGAATGCTGTTTTTTCTCAGCATTTTTGAGCTATAAAACCACCTGTAACTGAGTAAATGTAAAGCAGAGCTGTTTAATGTCACACTGTGGAACATTTCAGGCAGAGACACTGGTGAACCCACAACCAAAAAGTTACACAGTGCACCTTTAAGCCATTTTAACATACTTAGATCTTGTTTTTTGCCGTGTACTACCTTCATATCCCACTAGGGAATTTGATCTTGAAATTGGACGGGAAAACTTCTCATATCAACTACTGAAAAAGCAATCTCGTAAGAATAATGGGGCTTGGAATGAAAGATGGTAACCAATAAGCCATGAATAAAAGTGGATTTACTTCATAATTTGAAAAAGGATCTGGGTTTGTGGTCAATGTAGAGTACAAATATGCATTAGAAGATGGAGTACAACTGAATAGAGGGGCAGCTAAAATAACAGGCTCCAGATATAAGAAAAGTAACTGAGTTGATCAATTTAGGTTTAATTAAATGTTTTTTTAATTATTATTAATGACAATAGAATAAAACATGAAACAATAAAATAATAATAAACATGACAAAACACAAATACATACAGCGAAATTTACTACCACCTTTTCCATTCCTTTCCCCCAAACACACAAAAACACTTAAACTTGGCATAAAAAATACAACATAAAAAAAAAAAAAGTAAATAAATTGAAAAATCAATAATAGTGGTAGTACATCATGGCTAATATATTGCTCTATCCCCTATTTCATTTTTTCCTCTTTTTCTTGCATTTTTTCCCATTATTAATAACCCTTTAAGTCACTACTTTAAGTTAATATTCACCCTCATCATTTCTTTTTATTTACTTTTTTTTTTTTTACTATGATCTTAAAGCTCAATTCAAGGTTTTAAAAATTTGCAGAGTGGTTAGTATTCTCATATGAACACATCCGAAAACTATGGTCCAAGATTCATTCTGTCTTAAAGCTGCACTGTGTAACTTGCTGGTAACTCTTGGTGGATGGTCGGCCATGTGCTTGTCTCCATGGAGATGCTATTGCTTTGCTTGAAATGTGCCGCAGTATGGCATTTGATTTATGTATCTTGCATAAATTCGATTACAGGTCTCTTATTGTGTAAAATTAAATTGAAAACACCTCTTTGTTTGTCTCCATGGAGATATTTCATCATTCATTTTAATAACATATTTTGGAACACTCCAGGTAAAGCAATAATATAGAGACAAACACGTGGCTTTTATACCGTATTTTTTGCCGGATTATACAGCACTAGATCAATGAACGGGTCTATTTTCATACATAAGGCTCACCAGATTGTAAGACGCATTAGTGAGACTGATGCCTTAGCCCGGGCATCCACGATCCATTGGCAGATCGTGGCGTAACTCGCCCAGTGTCGCCTCTCTGTCTTGGTGAATGTGTGTTCACTTTCTGTTGTCCAACGCTCCCACACAGCTGCAGTTTAACTTTGAACTACCTGTTGACACCAATATCTAGCGATTGGAGTTCTTTGGTTAAACCACCAGGTATGACAGCAGCACTAAAGTACACCACTCTATATATACATTAAGTAATAATGTGTTTCATGCAGATTTAATGCATTTGTTTACTTTTTACAGAAATGTAAAACCGCTTGGCTCATTTGCATACAGTATAAGCGCTGAAAAAAACAACTTGTGGTTAGCTTCTGTTGGACCAGATTATAAGGCGCACTGACGATTTTTGAGAGAAATAAACTATGTTAAGTGCGCCGTAAGGTCCGAAAAATACGGTACTGTATTATATTTTGCTTTAATTTTGAGTTTAAAAACACAGTGGAGCACTTCCTGTATTACCACACGACATCACAGGGTGGAACAAAGTGTTTTCTGTTTGAGAGAAGAACTCAGACTAAATATGCAGGATTTATGTGTTAAACTTGAGTTGAATGAAACAAAGCATAACTGCAGTTACATTTGTGATGAGAAAACAACATTATAACATAGATCAGAAAACAGTGTGATATCTGCCCTTTAAGCCCATGTTTATAAATCAACATAAGCGCAGTAAAGCCTAATAGCGTCTACATAAACAGTTTAAGAAATACAATTACTATAGGAGAAGGATATGGAGATGAGCAGCTGTGTTTCTCACTGGTTTACACATATCCTTAATGTATTTAAAGGGAAGGTGTCGTGAATCCTTTGGTTTAATGTATTTAAAGGGGAGGTGCGCTGAATCCTTTTGTTTAATGTATTTAAAGGGGAGGTGCGCTGAATCCTAATATGTGGATCAGTCTTTCATTCAATTTCCTGTGCCTTTGTTTACCAGAGATCACAAATTTACTCTGAATTATAGATTCAAGATAAATCTATTTCCCATTTCACTTCCTCCCATCTCCATGATTGCCCCTCGCCGCTGTCTGTGATTTTCTCTAGCTCTTTGAAAAGTTGTTTTAGGACAGCACTGCTTCGGTGTGAAATTTCCCTGTCAGATTTACAAATATTGAAAACCTGCTGCGTCATCTCCACATAGAAAAGACTATGGGACTGTGGTGATTACGTTTAGTGATGTGTTAATTCATTTACCGAGTCTCGGGTTTGTTTGATCAGCAAAAAGCAAAAGAAAGAAAAAAGAAAAGAAATATTGATTCACCAAAGATTAGAGTTTATTATCATTATACAAAATACAACAAAACTTTGATAGGGCAAAACAGCAGCAGTGTTATATTGGGAAAGAACTATGCACGGAAATTCAATATTGTAAATCATTTATTGTAATGATATGCACACTATTTATATTTTATATATAATAATTATGCTAATGTTTGTATTTCTTTAGTTCTTGTTGCAAATTTAAATGTATTACAAGATACGACTTTATGATCACAATGGACTAAATGTTCACAGTCTTTGCACAACTACTTTTTAAAATGTTTCTCATAAACTTGTTTGGGACTAATACTTGACTCACAATTAAAATTTGACAGCCATGTAAAAAAGGGGTCTAGAGTAACAAACGCAAACTTGTACACATTCAAACTTATTAGATTATTATTAGCCGGTTCACGCTGCTCATAGTTTTGTGCACTCCATGATCTTTTCACACTTAAGTTACTGCATTAGTTCTTGGTCACAGGCCACAAGCGCTACTATCAAGCCACTTCAGACGATATACAATAGAGCTATAAAAATCTTAGATAAGAAACTAATTAGGTCCCATCACTGTTAGTTTGTACAATTTAAAAATGCTAAGCTTTGAGAACTTTATCAAAGCTGCTCAGTTAAAACTGGTTTACAAATGCACGATCAGGCCCCTGAGGTTTTGAGTGACTGTCCCTCTCAGAGCTGTGGGCCCAGTGACACGAGGAGCTCACAGCAGAAACTGTAAAGTACCGAGACGCAAAACATCTCTTGGACAATCAGCTTTCACTGTCCAAGCACCAAAACATGGAATAGTTTACCTGCAGAACTGAAAGGAGAATCAAACTGGGTCCTTTTTAAACACAAACTTAAAAACTTTTTATTGAGAGGTCAGACATGTGAACATTAATGTTCTACCTGACCTGATGTTGTTGTATTTGAGATATTTTATTGTGTATTTGTGCTGCTTTTGATTGTGTTTGGTCACTGTTGTGTGTGTTTTGTGTAAATGCCGAACTAGGGACGGCCATTGAGAATTAGCCTTGGCTAAAATGTTGTAGTTGATATGATTAATGAAACATACTTGTCCCTATCAAATAAATAAATAAATAAATAAAATAACACTAATAAATGTTCTTATTAGAAACTAAAATCTAATTATGTCTTTTTCTACTAGGGCTGCAATGATGAATCGACTCATTGTGACTTCTCAACAAATAATCGATTATACAGACTCAAATATAACAGTTACTCATTTCCATCAATATTACACTTTATTTGTACCCATTTTGTATTTGATGACGCCTACATTTTCTGTCCAATAGCAATTTCCTCAGTTAAAAAGGTTCAAATTTTATTATAATTCACCACATTTCTGTAGCACCTCTGACCTCCATGGAACCAAATAATTTTTTTCAGAAATCATGAGTTATTCTGCATGTTTTTTGTACTTAAAGTGTTAAAATGTCATGTGGTGCAACTGTGCATCATGTGGTGCGACTAATAACAGCAGGAATTCTATGGCTGGAGTTTTAATAACAGACAAAGTAAACTTGAATGGTTTTCTTTAGACATTTTTCTTCATTTTCTGCATTTTACAGGGAAGTAGTTTGTTCATTAAACACAAGCAGGCGACTGTCATATTGGACATCAACAGAAAATATCAATCTGCATTAAAAATCTAAAGAAATGCCAACAGTTTGTTTCTATACACTTCATATTACTCAGAACTTAGATTAATATCCCAACCGTTTTAGAAAATAAAACAATTTTAAGGTTATTCTCAGTCACACCACATGACATTTTACACTAAAAATGCTTCATATAAATGTTAAACATTTTTTATATTTTAAAATTTGCCTGTTGAAAATTCTTACACGTCATTAACCCATTTAGAAGCCTTCAGTCGCCATAGTTTTTCAATCTTTATGACCTTCCAGAGAAAATACTATGAGACCTTCTAGAAATACAAGAAAAGAAAGTGGACATTTGAGATGTTATACACTTTTTGCATCATGTGGCAGCAAATAACCTTCCAGATGAAATATTTTGCTGCTGTGGCAAAACTTGAATTTCCCACGGGATCAAAAAATCCATCTCTGTCTTTCTTTCTTTATTTGGTCACTAATATGCTTAAAAAGTCTCAATGTACAACAAAAATAATGAATGCAGCCTGAGTATTTACTGAGTTGTATTTATATTTATCAGCGCATTGGCAACTTTCTTCACTATCTGTTTCATTAGTCATACTGCACTAATGGAAAGAGCTAAATCCAGAATAGAAGAGCATTTCATAACGTGTTATAAATCCCCGCAAGGCGTTGGGCCAAACCTTGGGGACAGACCGAGTGCGTTGCCAGATCACAGAGACGGGAATCCTCCTAGAGCTATCTCCTATTGTTGGAAAGGTAGTGTAGATCAAACAGTGAAATCCCCATAGAGCAGCCCGGATAGTGCTTACCGGGAGGCAATCTCGTGTCAAAGCTAGCCCCAAAAAGAGACACGCGCTTGGGCTCGGGGAGATGGAGGATTCAGATAAGTCCTGGAGCGCGGAGGATTGAGCGCCGCTGAAGGGAAATGACAGATAAGAAACATTCAAACGTCTTAATGCAGGATTGAGTTACAAAAAGATCAAATGAGATGACTTAAAAAGCACAGTACCTGATTTTTACTGCATTAAAAACCTGAAAATCAAAACTATTTCATTTTAAACAGGTTTCAGGAGTCCAAAGTGAAGACTCACTTACCCATATTATGGACATGTTGTGTGTTGCAGTCACTTCCTGTGCATTTCCTGATTCTCGGACAATAAAACACTTTATGTTCAGATGCAGACCGCACACGGAGGTCAAATTTAGACTATACCAGCTGCTTATACAATATATCTACACTGGAGCAAAACAGTGTGTGCTAAAATTCAGTATAATACTAAATTGTGTACAGCCTTTGTGTCCAGTCTGTATGGATCTTAGACTTTATAAAGAAGTCGACTAAGGGAGCGTGATGTCAGTATGAAGTCAGAGGCCGCATCTCATTCCTCATTCCTTGCTTCCTTCTTGATTCCTCTCCTCGATCCTCGGTTTTTCAGCTGTTAATGAAACGTGTCATAGTAAGCGGTGTCCCAAAGAAAACCACAGAAGGAAGGAGTAAACATGAGGGAGGCTTCAGGAGCAGACGTCAGATAAAAGAATCAAACCTTACTGGTCTCAGTGAGGAGTTTATATCTTCTTTTCTCGCTGTGTCTCCTCTGTGGGCGGGACTTCCTCACCCATTTCCTGAGAAACAAGGAGAAGGAAGCAAGGAAAGCGTAATGACACAGCCAGAGTTGATGAAGCAGGAAGCATGCCCATGCTCACTTCCTATTAGCAAAGTGGCAATTAGCAAGCTATGCCCATTTATATATTTTGAACAGCCAACAGAACACTGGGTAGAGATTTAAAGGAGAATTCCAGCATGTTTGAAGCTAAAGTCCATTGCTATAGGTGGTCAAATACTGTCAGAAGTCAAAAAACGGCACAGATCATTGTTGCCTCGGCGGAGATCTCGCTGTGGCACTGAGTCTGTCAAGGCAACAAACTAGTGTAGTGATGGGGGCAAGTTCTTAACTTCCACTTAAAACACCAATCTGCTTCACACTGAAGACGTTTAACACCACTTTCTAACCCATCTTACAACAGCCACGAGTCCAACAAACAAAACGCTCTGCCTGGCTCACTCATTAGTTACAACTGAACAGCCTTAGCCGTACCTTTGGTGATTTTCCACTGCGCATGAGAAAGCCCAAAAGACTCCAACTCCAGCGACAACGAGCGGCTGGAGTCGAAGAAGAGAAACTGAAAGTTGTTGAAAAAACATGGTTCGGAAATGTATTTTATAGTGTTTTTCAAAAAATATAATTCACTCATTAATAAATGGGATTAAAAACGATATCAGCGATTGAGTCTTTTGGGCTTTCGCATGCGCAGTGGGAAATCAACAAAGGTAATGCTAAGGCTGTTCATAAAGTTGTTTTATAACTAATGAGTGAACCAGGCAGAGCGTTTTGTTTGATAGACTCGTGGCTGTTGTAAGATGGGTCAGAAAGTGGTATTAAGCCTCTTCTGTGCAAATTGGCATTTTACGTGGAAGTTAACCCCTTAACACCGAGGGTCACAAATATGCAACAAACCGTTTGGATCAAGATATAACCCGAGATCGCGGCTGCATTTCCCCCAATGCCGGTTAGTGCAGATGCAGAACCTTCCTAGGAACCTTTGGTGAGCACTTGATTCTAGTTGCAAATTTGTAACATTTACTAATCTCTATGCATTTTTTTTCCTATAGTCAAATTAATAATCTAATTTTAATTTACCATCTACTTCAGGCATGTCCAGAGTATGGCCTGGAGACCAAATGTGGCCCTCAAACCAATTGTTGATCAAGTAAATTTAGTGTGTCCTTCTGAGGGTCTAAGCATGAGGAAAGGTCTGGACTGTCATTCAAACCTGTTATAAATGCACAGATCTGAATTACTCACCGTTTTGACCATCAGTCTATCACCCTCGATCGGCCCTCACGCTGGTCTGTGTTTTAATATGTGGCCCTTGATGAAAAAAGTGTTTGGACACCGCTGATCTACTTGAAGGCAAAAACACACACAAAACTTTTTTTAAAATACATTGACCCAGCTGGATTAAGCAGGAGAAGATGGATGGATGGATCTATATAAATTCAGGCGTTAAGGGGTTAAGAACCTGCCCCAATTACTACACTAGTTTGTTGCCTTGACAGACTCACTACCACAGCGAGATCTCCGCCTAGAAAATACTGATCTGTGCCGTTTTTTGGCTTCTGACAGTATTCAACCATCTCTAGCAATGGACTTTAGCTTCAAATGTGCCGGAGTTTCCCTTTAATACAAACTCTTTTTCTATTCACCACAATAGCTTTTGTATTTATGCATAAGGTCAATAATTAGCTCCTATGTTCAAAGTCCCGTACAACAACAAACTCATTCTAGTCGTTTACATGCAAAATTTTCCTTGAAGCAGCAAAGCACGTATACTTTAGCCCTATTAATGCATGACTGTGAGGCAAAATAACAAGGCACCAAATTAATTAGCTTTCATATAAATAATTTTAAAGGTGTATTATGTAACTTTTATGATGGATTGTCCGCCCCGTGTTTGCCTTTATGGAGATGTAATTACTTAGCCTGGAAGCGTGGTCACGTTTTTATATAGCGCTTTTTCACCTTCAAGGCACATCAAGAAAGAACTCACTCGCACACTCATTCATACACCAACGTACGCGGATATTGGGGGCAAGGTGGGTTTTTATTTCAGCAAATTTTATTGAGTGTCACAGAGTCAATATACAGAACATAATACCTTACACGTATACATGTAAGTGTAGACATGATGATATACTATAACTTTATGAATTTCATCCCTTACCTATACTTAAGCATTACTATTGATGTCCAGTTTCCTCTGATCCACATTCATCACATTTATCTGGTTTTACATCCTGTACAACTTGTATTTCAATGTCTTCACATAAAGCCATTTGCAGTAATTTAGTAAACTAACCATTACATCACTGCATCACTATAACGACTCAGAATATTAGATTTGTATAGTTTTTTAAGCTGCTTAAAGTTTGAACCGTGTTTAAGTTTGTCACACAGGCCGTTCCATATTTTCACCCCATAGACCAATATCCAAAAACTCTTCCTTATGGTCAGTGCTCGAGCAGGTTATATTTAGGTTGTGCCCCACTTCTCTTTCTATAAATACATTTGGAATATTTACAGGTAATTGATGATTTCTTCCTTTAAAAATTAAGGGTTAAGGGTAGGGATGGGCATTCGATTAACTTTTCTTAATCGATCGTCGGGAAAATTAATAATCAATTTTCAATTAATCATTAACATTTTTATATTAAAATTCTCATCATTATTATTACTATTACTAATCTGCATAAATAAACTAAACTTTACAACATACAAACCATCACCACTATAGATCCACATCAGCCCATATGAGATTTTTATGAGAATGTTTAATGCAGCTTTGTGCACATTTCTTTATGTCTTACAGAAACGAAACTTAAAACGACATGGCTCATTTGTATAAACTGTAAGCGAAAAAAGCAGCTCTTTTCTTGTGCGCTGATGTGTTTCAGCTTCTGTCGGACTAAAGAACACGACTCGGTGGAATATGAGTGTTTCTGTGACAGAGGATGTGATGAGGCTGGTGAGTCTGTTCTGTGCTTATGTCGCGTTGGAGATACTGCGTATACATGCGGAACCAGAATACTCAAAAAGAAAAAAACAATCACAACTGGGATACTGATGTGCAGGTAAATGCACTCTTTGGGGGATATAGTGATCTCCAAGGAGCCAGAGTCGAGACGTGGGACTGTGGGGCCACAACTCCAGTGTTTGTGCTGTGAGACGCAGCCTCGTCTCCTTACGCTACGTTACGCACAGCAACCAACATTCAGTTTGTCGATTAAAATGAACGTGATCGACGAAATTCTTAATGATCAATTAGTCGACTAATCATGCCCGTCCCTAGATAAGGGTCTTGCCCAAGGACACAGCGGCAGGTACATCTGTAGGAGCTCCCTCGGATCAGCGGACAAACGCTCTACCTAATTTTAATGCACTTCCAGGAAAGGCATAACATCTCCATGGAGACAAGCAGAAAAGCTGCATAGTGCATCTTTAAAATAAGTCCAGAAGTAGTAGTAATATTTGATCGCAACTGTAATGTTTCTGGAACCAATATTCTTCTCCTATATTGTTTAAAAAATGTTCTCTCTGTAAAGAAATCAAGCAGATGGAATAACATGTTAGATCACTTCATTAAAACTTCATTAAACTTCATTAAAATACATTTAAATAAATAAAAAACTAATGCAAACAAAGAATGAAATGTCCCTCATAATTCACCACAGTTACTTCCTCCTGTCTGTTGTCATACCTGCGCCATCTCTGCTAATTATAACAAACAACAAAGAACCCAAAAACACACTCTTAACAGATGGAGCAGGGTTTAATATGTTTCTCTATGCCCGAAAACTGTTCATTTTTCAGCCTGGAGACTCGGCCACCACTGGGCTGCCATTTTATCTCCCCAGAATCTTCGTAATAGAAAAATAACAGATTCATTGTATGCTAAGAGGGCCCAGATATGAAAAACCACACATCTCAGCTGCCGAAGACTTATTACTGGTCTATTGGAGAAGCGTTGTCGTGGCGATGTTTGGTCTGATAAGATGGCAATTTTCAGTAAGAGGATTCGCCGGCTTTTTGGCCCCTGCGGGTTTCCGTCTCAAGTAAAAGAGATATATTTCACAGAGGAGAGCCTGATGAAATGAGGGTCAAGCATTTGCAAAAGTGAGATAAAGTTGTCTTCTTTTTAATACCGCGTTTGGCAGGAAGTGAGAGGATTTCTGGACGCCGGATCGGTCCAGGGCGACGTCTGGGGATGTGGGTTTGTGGCGTCCCGTGGTGATGGCAATAAGAGGCTGTCGTGACGGAGAAAAAGCAGCGGTATTGGACGGAAAGAAATTGCGACATATATTTTTTCTTCCAGACACCATGGATACCAAATTTATGAACTTTTATTTGAAATTTCTCCAGTAGCCATTTCTCCAGTAGCGTAAGCTTGAAGTCCAGTCGACCGTACCTGTTCAGTGATACAAAAAAAAGTTAAACAAAAATAAAACAGACCCCCAAAGCTTGTCTACACAACACACTACAAAAAGGACTTTCTAGCATAGTTAAACTGACTTGAATTAAGCAGATTCATCTTAAAAGATCAATTTTAAGATTTTTTTACTTAATAAGATGAGATTTTTTTTACTTGAGATTTACTTACTTTTTTTTTTACGTCCTGACATATCTTATCTAGATATTACAATTTATTCTAAGCACTTTTTATATTAACTCAAGCCAGGTTAAGCCTCTTTAACTTCCTTCTCAAACCAATAAGGTGAAAAATCTTGCCATAAACACTTGAAACTACATTCGTATTTCGTCTTGCTTGAAGAAAACTTGGTAAGTGAAAAATTATTACTGCACTGGCAGATAATTTCACTAAAAATCCGGCATTCTTACCTCAAAATTTGTATTTTTTTCTTATTTTTTGAGAGGCCTTTTTTGCAGTGCAGGGAATTGAGCTGAAACTCAATGTACATAAATATCTGTTTAAACTGACGACACTAAAATACTTCTTTTTAAGACTGCATCATTGTAATTTACATTTTAAGTTCCAGTTTAAGAGGAAACACATTATATGGTCATTGGAATAAGGTTGGAATTTACTATTGGAGGGTGTGGAGCGATTTTTGGATCTAAAGTTGTAATTTAATCCCAGTTTAAGTATGGTTTAGTTTTGGTTGGCAGAATTGTTCATGTGATAAAAACATGCTAGAACTTCCCCATTCATTTTCACTTACTACAGTTCTCCTCTTCCCCCTCCTCGTCTTCATCCCTTTCTTCCTCTTTCTCTTCCGTCTCTTCTTCCTCCTCGTTTTTTTCCTCCTGCTTCTCTTCCTCTTCTTCTCCTCCTCTCCCTCCTTCCCTCTTCTCCCCCTCCTCTGCCTCTTCCGACTTGTTTTCCTCCTCCTCCACTTTCTTCTCCTCCACCTCCTTCTCTTCCTCCTCTCCTTCTCTTCTCCTCTTCTTCCTCCTCTTCTGCCCTTTCTCCTTCTTTTCCTCCTCTTTGTCCCCTCTTTCTCCTCTTCCTCTCCCCTCCTCTGCTTCTTCCTTGTTTTGTCCTCTTCCTTCTCCTCCACTTCTTCCTCCTCCTCTTCTTCCTCCTCCCCCTCCTCCTTCTCTTCCACTTCCTCCTCCTCCTCTCCCCACCTCCTCCCTCTCCTCCTTCCTCTCCCCCTTTTCCCCCTCCTCCTCCACCTCCTCCCTCTCCTCCTCCTTCCCTACCCCCTTTTCTCCCTCTTCCTAGTCCTCCTCATTCCCCTCCTTCTCCTCCCCATCTCCTCCTTCTCCTCCACTTCCTCCTCCTCTTCCTCCCCCTCTCCCTCCTCCTCCTCCACCTCCTCCCCCTCTCCCTTCTTTTCCTCCCCCTCCTCCTCCTCCCTCTCCTCCTCCATCTCCTCCTTTCTCTCCCCATCCTCCTCCCCCTCTCCTCGTCCTCCTTCTCCTCCACTGCCTCCTCCTCCCCGCCTCTTCCTCCTCCCCCTCTCCTCCTCCCCCCCCTCCTCCTCCTCCTCCCTCTCTCCTCCTCCTCCTCAGTGGGTGTGATGTGTGTCTGGGTGCATTAGCGTTGCTGTGATGTGGCGTGGGGAGCACCGGCGCTGAGGAGGCGCTGAGAGTCGAGCAGACAGAAGATTGGAGGCTGCGGTAAACACCTGGCAGCAGCTCGCCCGCTGAATCATGGAGCGAACAGATCGATCGACGTGTCAAAAGAAAGGAAGAAAAACAATGTGGAGGAGGGAGGAGGGGGGAGGGAGAGAACAGGAGAGAGGGAGGGAAAGAGAGAGAAAAGTAGGGAGAGAAAGAGAGAGGCAGAGAGAAAGAAAGAGACAGCGAGAGAGAGTGGGAGGAAGGGAGAGAGGGGAGAAAGAAAAGTCATGAGAGAGAGAAAGAGAGGAAGCAAGGGCAGGAGGGAGAGAGAAACAGAAAGAGAGAGAAAGGGAGGGAGGGAGAGAGAAAAGTAGAGAGAGGGAATGAGAGAGAGAGGTGGGGGAGAGAAAACTAGGGAGAGAGAAAGAGAGACAGAAAGAGAGAGGGATGGAGGGAGACAGGAGAGACAGAAAAGTAGGAAGAGAGAAAGAGAGAGAGACGAGAGAGTGGGAAGGAGGGAGGGAGGGAGGGAGGGAGAAAAGTAGGGAGAGGGAAAGAGAGAGAAATAGAGAGAGAGAAAGGAAGCGAGAAAGGGGGAGAGAAAAGTAGGGAGATATAAAGCGAGAGACAGAGATAGGCAGGGAGGGAGAGGGAGAGAGAAAAGTAGGGAGAGAGAAAGAGAGAGACAATGAGAGAGTGGGAGGGAGAGAGAAAAGTAGGAAGAGAGAAATAGAGAGAGAGAAAGGTGGAGAGAAAAGTAGGGAGAGATACAGAGATAGGCAGGGAGGGAGAGGGAGAGAGGAAAAGAGAGAGAGAGGAGAGGGAGAGAGAAAGGGCGGGAGAGAGAGGGGGAGAGAGAAAAGTAAGGAGATGGAAAGAGAGACAGGCAGGGAGGGAGGGGGAGAGAGAAAATAGTGTGAAAGACAGAGAGGCACAGCGGGAGAAAGGGAGAGAGAGAGAGGGTGGGAGGGAGAGAAAGAGGGACAGGGAGAGAGCAAAAGAGAGAGAAATGTATGGAGAGAAAAAGAGAGACAGCGAGAGAGCAGAAAGGAGGGAGGAGAGAGGGGGGAGAGAGAAAAGTATGGAGAGAAAGCGAGAGAGGGAGGGAGGGATGGAGAGAGGCAAGAAGAAAGAGGGAGAAAGAAAGAGAGACATCCATATCCAGCAGTCAGTTTGCAAAAGTTTGAGGTGTGTTTAAAACGAGCACATTTCTGAGTGAATCTGAGGACGTCTGTGATGAGGAAACATCATTATAACATCGGCCCCTTTAAAGCTTCACTGACGAACATGCCGACAGAACAGCCAGAGTTTAACATCTATAGTGACCGGAGAGTCGCTTTTGAATTCAGAGCGAGAACTTCTGAAACATGAACGGTATAATCGACTGGAACAAAGTCCTTTTTCAATACAGCATAAGGTGAAAGTCAAACTCGGGGAAAAAAGTGCTCATAATTTTACCTTTTTATTCCACTGTTCAATGATGGATTAATACCAAGTCCTTTCTGAATCATTTTGAGTGAGCTATTACCACAGGTTTTACGGCTGACCTCTTACAGTCCGGCCTGAGCAAAAGTTGAAGATTCTCTTTGCTAATAGAGATTAATTAGATGCAGATGACAATAAAAAGGAGGAGAAATTAGCTACTCTGTGCAAAAAGCCCAGTAATTTTCACAGATAAGAGAAAATCAATTATCGCCTTATCTTACTGGACTTCTTTAATGCTATAATGTGCAAAATGGACGGAGGCAATTGCAAATGTCCTTATACGAACTTCTCCGTGCGGTCACCGGCTCTGCCCTCGACACGGTGTGAAAAATTACACTTAAATAGGTCAGATAATTAAAACCTTGAGCTCGGAAGTAATGTAAAAACTCAAAGAAATTCAATACTGACCTTTAGACCGAAAGAAGAAATGAATAAAAGGAAAAATGCCGGATTTCTTGTAATTTTCTCATTGAAGGTTTAAGGTGTGAATGTTTTTTCCACAAGCAAATACTGAACAAAGTTAGTTGTATTTAGCAGAATAAAATAAATGCGGTAACTGAGGTATGCTGCCAGTCTATAGGGGGCGCCTGTGAGTGGTTAGGGTTATATTACATTATATTATCATGAAGTAGGGGTGGGCGATATCTTAATATTTAAAATATATCGAGATATTTTTTAAACTCGATATGAATTCTGACATATTGATATATCGCTATTATGATGACTTGTTTGCTTCTGATTTCTCCGCTTCACTTGTTTTGCCTCCCTGAGCTCCGCCCACCGAGCCCAGAGCTCAGCCGTGGACTAAACCAGGACTGAGATTAAACCAGGACCAGGACTAGGACTAAACCAGGACTGCGATTAAACCAGGACTAGGAGTAAACCAGGACTGGGATTAAAGCAGGACTAGGACTAAACCAGGACTGGGATTAAAGCAAGACTAGGACTAAACCAGGACTGGGATTAAAGCAGGACTAGGACTAAACCAGGACTAGGACTAATCCAGGACTGACTAGGACAGGACTAGGACTAAACCAGGACTGAGATTAAACCAGGACTAGGACTAAACCAGGACTGGGATTAAAGCAGGACTAGGACTAAACCAGGACTGGGATTAAGGCAGGACTAGGACTAGGACTAAACCAGGACTGGGATTAAAGCAGGACTAGGACTAAACCAGGACTGGGATTAAAGCAGGACTAGGACTAAACCAGGACTAGGACTAAACCAGGACTGACTAGGACAGGACTAGGACTAAACCAGGACTGAGATTAAACCAGGACTAAACCAGGACTGGGATTAAAGCAGGACTAGGACTAAACCAGGACTGGGATTAAGGCAGGACTAGGACTAGGACTAAACCAGGACTGGGATTAAACCAGGACTAGGACTAAACCAGGACTGGGATTAAGGCAGGACTAGGACTAGGACTAAACCAGGACTGGGATTAAAGCAGGACTAGGACTAAACCAGGACTGGGATTAAACCAGGACTAGGACTAAACCAGGACTAAACTCGGCCACGAAGCCCAGAGCTCAGCCGTTGACTAAACCAGGACTGGGATTAAAACAGGACTAGAACTAAACCAGGACTAGGACTAAACCAGGACTGGGATTAAACCAGGACTAAACGTGGCTGCGGAGACCGGAGCTCAGCCGTGGACTAAACCAGGACTGGGACTAAACCAGGACTAGGAACTAGGACTAAACCAGGACTAAACGCGATTGCAGAGCCCGGAGCTCAGCCGCGGACTAAACCAGGACTAAACCAGGACTAAACCAGGACTAAACGCGGAGCAGGGAGCCGCAGAGCACAGAGACGGAGCCACCACTACACTGGTGGCAGGAACATGATTATCCAGCACTGAGCACCCTGGCAAAACTCCTCGGTGCCTGCAGTAGTCGTCCTTCTGAAAGGATTGTGGACAGTGGAAACAGTTCTTTATCCAAGTGCTGCACTTAAATCTGAAACAGGAGACAAATTGGTGCTCATTGCTTAAAATATTAAAGTGTAAAAGAGTTACGCAAACTTGTTTTTTGGCTATTTGTTGATGGCTACAAAAGAGTTAATGCAAAGATGAGCTTGAGTTGAGTATCATTTCTTTTGTTTAACAGTTAAATTAATATTTATGTAGTCAGGGATTTTTTTTTTACCTTAAATGCAGCAAAAGAAGCATTTTTCCCCCTATATGGACTTGCCTACCTCGAGTTGAGTTGTTTTATTTTTGAATGAAAAGAAGGCAATATGTATTATTTCTTCTTCCTCTTTGCACTTCAGTAAAAAAGAAGTAGTAGCAGTGCAGTAGTTTTGGGGGGTTATTTTTCCTGTAAAGATATCGACAAATATATCGTATATCGAGATATAGCAAAATATATCGAGATATATTTTTTGGTCCATATCGCCCAGCCCCATCATGAAGCTATTGAAAATAATAAATACAACTCTCGACAGAACAAATTGAATCCAGAATCTGCCACTACATTTACAATTTTAATATATTGTGTTGTAATAGATGTAATTGATTCCCTGATGGCGTTAAAAGTTTAAGTACAAATGTTCTTGACGTTTCCAAGCACATAGTTGAAAAAGCCTAATCAGACACACTGTAATATTCATCCCTTGCTCCTCTGGCTCCTCTGGTGGCGATCGCACGACTCTTTTGTATTCAGAAAAATGGCCAAACTCACCTCTGAAGATTTGTGGAGGTCATTTGGAGATGTGAAGGAAAATGAGGAGGAATAGAAATCAGCAGCTTTTCAGAATTCTGACGCGGTTCGGCCCTTTCAAAATGAGATGCAAGACGATGCAAAGGCCATCGCATCTATTGGGTGGATTTTCATTGTCTCAGCTTTGACCTTGTTACGTCAAAACTTTTGATCAAGTTGAATTTCTATGACTATTTTCTGATCACCGCAAACATACCTGGAGCTGTGTTTTGTTTCATTCACACACGTTTATCACACAAACTCTGCGTATTTAGGCTGAGTTCTTCTCTCAAAACACTCTGTTCACAAGAATCATTTGGATAATTTCGGCCCTGGAACTGGAACAAAAGGTAAAAGGTAATTGTTAACTTGAAAACCGCCATTTCACGACATTGCGAAGTGGAACACAATCATGCACAATCCTCGCACCACAATCATACTCTGCGAAAAAAACAAAAGCTAGTCACGTTAAGACGACTTGAATTAAGAAATTTTACCATGATTAGAGTAAATTTCACTTGACAAGTAAAATGATCTGCCAGTGGAATGAGAATTTTTGTGCTTAAAATATGAAAATACATCTTGCTGCACGTAAAATAAGAAAAACAACAACTTTTTACACTTAAAATATGAAACAAAATCGATTGTTGCTTGAATTAAGAAAAAAAAACACCTATTTCACTGGCAGATGATTTTACTTGCGAAGTTGAATCTACTCAAATAAAGTAAAATGTTCTTAATTTAAGTCATTTTAACTTACCGAGACATAGTTTTTTTCCAGTGTTTTTTCCCACTAAACATTAGACGTCTTATGGATAATGCAGATCGTGTTTATATTGCGTCATCCAAGACCAGTTCTGGACTAAATGACGTGTAAATTACGTTCACTATTTGGACGTCTAACTATGTCCCCACTTGGACGTCAATCTGCAGTTAAACTAGGCGACTTTTTTGGACCTCATGGGGACGTCTAACACAGGCACAGGAAAATGACATTATTAATGAATATAATACTTTAAAAAAAATATATGACAAATATCAACACTGTTATTCGTTAATATGAATTTTGATTATTTGTGATTAAACATTTCTAACTAATTATTTATTGGAGTACATGTTATTTTGTTATCTGTTTAATTTATTTAGGTATTTATGTATTTTTATTTATTTGGGAAAGCAATTTGCGGAAAATTATAGCCTACTCCAACAAAAATGATGATAATTCTATGGGCCTATGAGTTCGACCATAAAAACGCTGGGGGTGGCACTGGTGGGCGACAGGGAGCGTTTGTTCGCTGATCTGAAGATGGGTGGTTCAAAATCCCACTCTTGACATAAAAAGCTGGTCGAACGGTCAGATCTACTGTCCCACAGATTAACATGAACATTCCCACAGACGTCCGGAAAACGCTGGAAAAAAGACGTCATCTGGTGTCACAGTTTGCACCTTCAGTGGACCCAGACTGGACGTACAAAAATGACCCTAAAAAGACTTTGTTTCTACGTTGCTTTGCGCAGGGTGGGTACATATGCGCGGTAGATGAAGTGTCTTGCCAAAGGACACAACAGCACATTTACCTTTGCCCAGTTTGCACTAAAATTTTAAAAATAGGACCAGCAGACAGCGCCATATATACAGTTCAGTAGTTTAGTTCCAATTTAAGGTTTTTTTCTTTTTCGCTTTGTTGGGGTTAAAATTAGAGTCTTGTGTAGGATTATGCAATTAAGGGCTGGTTTTAAGATTAAGATTACATGCTTTTCGCGATGGAGATGTTATTGCTTTGTCTGGAATGTTCCACAGTATGGCATTAAACCTTCCTATCTTCAGAGATCAAACCAGACCAAAGTTACAGGTCAGATCTGTGGAGAGGCGACCCCGCTCACAATCAGAATACCTGTTTTTTTTTTTGTATTTTTGAGCCATAAAACCACCTCTTCTAATTGAACAAATGCAAACAACAAGCAAATGAAGGATTTCCCATTAAAATGTTACATTGTGCACTTTTAAATGTGAGAAACCAGTGCTGTGAGGACATGAAGCCCTTTTTTTCCAACACCTTCTGTGAAATGTGGGACCAATGAGCTTTTTACTGGACCTTTTCTCGACATTCCAGCATAAAATCGCTATAAAAATCTGCAAAGAACATATTTTATTTCACCCGGCTGTGACGACTGAAGCAGTATAAATGTTAAAAAATGAGTAGCGCTTCTTTTATGCTGGCCATGTAATCTGAGCTTTATTACTTGTGTTAGCTCTTGTCGACCATTTGCAAAGAGAAAATCCGGGCAATTAGATCACCTCACAACTCGTGCTTCCTCCAAAGAAATATTGAGCTTAAAATGTGCTTTGAAACCTGTCATGGGGCACACCAAATCCCTTTAGTTTCACAAAATCACCAACCAGAACTTTCTTATTAATTCCTCCCCATGCGGAAGGCTTCATTTTGAGCCAGCTGCACGAAAACCGAGCATTTCACTACTGCTATTTTAACAAATAATTGCAGTTAAGATGAGTAAAAACTCGCAACATTCAACTGTTTGATGTCCAGGAAAATTAGCTCTGAGAAACGTCAAAGCATGTTTCCAGGGCGTAGTTGTTATAATGTTTTTATGGGTGAATTAATATATATTGTCTATGTGAACCTATATCATAAATTTATTCTTAAAGGTCCTAAATTTTGACTTTAGCTGTGTTATAAAGCTGTTACCTCCTCAAAAACATCCAGAGTTATGTTTTGTTTCATTCATTTGTGTAATTTATTAGTCTCTCTACAAAGCTCAAAATGCTCTTTTCCAACTTGGGATTTTCAAGTTCCTTTTACATTTTGTTCGGTAGAGATCGGCAATTCCTTGGTTGTAATGATCCTAAATGATTCTAGTGAAGGTGTATGGAGTTTAAAAACACAGTGGAGCACTTCTAGTGATGTCCCAATCAAGATTTTTTGGCTTCTGATCTAATCCAATGTTTTTAAGGAGTGCTCTTTCCGATACCTTTTTGTGTAGTGTAGTGAAGGAAGTTTGTACCTTGGCTCCAAAAAGTCCATTAGACGATGGAAGCCTATATATTTTCCACGACGGACACCGGTTGATCGTCTAAAACGATGAATTTGACAATCATCTGTGTTATTTTCTTGGACTTGTCGCCATTTCGACGTAGCTTTTCTCTTCTTTGAAATGCCTCCGTCAGTGTTTGCTGCTGTGGCTTTGCACTTCCATCCATCCATCCATCCATCTTCTCCCGCTTAATCCGGCTGGGTCGCGGGGGCAGCTTGCTGCCCAATACTCATAGCACCTGACCCCCCCTATGAACCCCTCTGCAGGTGGTGAGCCCACAGGAGGGTGGACAACATGGTCCTTGATGTTAGTTCATAGGGGTGCGGGCATGTTTTGGGTTGATGGGGGAAACCGGAGTACCCGGAGGAAACCCATCCAGACACGGGGAGGAACACTCAGGCCTCACAGCAGGAAGGTTGTGGGTTTGATCCCCGGGTCACCCGGGCCTTTCTGTGTGGAGTTTGCATGTTCCTCTCCGTGTCTGGATGGGTTTCCTCTGAGTGCTCCGGTTTCCCCCATCAACCCAAAACATGCAGCACCCCTATGAACTAACATCAAGGACCATAATGCCCACCCTCCTGTGGGCTCACCACCTGCAGAGGGGTTCACAGGGGGGGTCAGGTGCTATGAGGATTGGGCAGCAAACTGCCCCCGCGACCCAGCTGGATTAAGCGGGAGAAGATGGAAGGATGAAAAATAACTGCAAAAAAATTATACACCTCCTCCCCACAGATCTGACAACTTGAAATGTTGACCTCATGGACCATTTTTGGCATAGCAATAATATTATATTTCCATTACTTACTCCTCATGAGACAAGGTACAAACTGCACATTTAGTTCCTCTGTATTTGTATCAATTATTTGTTCTCCCAGTATTTTGAGAGCACTTTGATTTTGGTTTGTAACTCCATTTTATTATATATGTTTTAAATATATGTTTAAACTTAAGCTGTAAAACACAATAAAATACTAGAATGCAAAACTCAATGAAAAAAAAAACATCCTGAAATACTGCAGTTTTTGGCACGAGTACATGTTTTAATGGACTGTGAAACTTCAAGTTCAAATAAGAGAGAATTTATATCATATTCATCATCAGCAGAGAGGGCAGTTTAATTTTTAAAACAAATCTGGGAGAAAGTCTTTTGTTTCTTTTTTTTACTGAAAACTGGACTGTTTGTGAGGATATGGGGAAGTTTTTGTTGTGACACTAGATGGCGGTAAAGCGACTTAAGGGATGTAAGATGACGTTAAACTCCACAGAAGAAGAAAAAGCAGCAAAGTTTTCAAAATGGCCCTGAAAGAACACGCCTCTTCTTTGTTTGAACCGTGCGATGCAGCAGGTCAGAGCTTTTAACTTAGCATCGGATTTGTAGCATCAAATTAACATTTTTAATCAAAGAACATTACACTCAGACAAACTTTACTGATCCACAAGGGGAATTATTTGGACACAGAAGCTCACACATCACAATATAATGCAATAAGAAGGAGCAAAAATATGCATGGTGATAATACATTCAAAATAGTAGCAATTAAAGGTGCATTGTTTAACTTGTCACCTCCTGGTTTCTATAGATATGTCATTGCTTTGTCTGGAATGTTTCACAGTAGGACATTAAACAGCTTTACTTTACATCAAGCAGGTCCAAACTATGGCCCGGGGACCAAATGTGGCCCTCAGACCAACTGTTTTGGGCCTCACTTTTGTTTGTTTACTTAAGGATCCCCATTAGTCTCTGCAATTGCACTTCTACCCTTCCTGCTACTCCCGCAAGTAGTACTTTTCACTGCATGTTTTTGAAATCTACCTTGATCAAGCAAATATAGTGTGTCCTTCTGAGCACCAGTCTATGACCCTCGATCGGCCCTCACGCTGGTGTTTTAATATGTGGCCCTTGAAGAAAAAAGTGTGGGCACTCCTGCTTTACATGTATTAAATTACAGGTGGTTTTATAGCTCAAAAACAACTAGAAAAACAAGCATTCTGACTGTGTGGGGTCGCCTCTCCACAGATCTGACCTGTAACTTGGTCTGGTTTGGTCTCCCTGATGATAGAAAGCATTAATGCCGTACTGTGAAGCATTCCAGACAAAGCAATAATGTCAACAAAAGCATTTGACGGACCCTCAACCAGAAAAGCTACACAAAGCGCCTTTAACTAACGTATTATCTGACTAAAAGTGTTTATGTGGTCACTTTTTAACAAGCAACCCCCTGAAAACAAATGCATACACGATACATATGTTTAATACAGAGCTGTGGAAAGCTACGTAATACAGCTTTAATGTTGCTTGTGAAAATAATGACTACTCTAAGCTGAGTATAACCTTAAATCCGGTGGAAAATGGGACAATTATCTCTGAAAAGTGTCACAGCTTATTCCCTTGGTTGCATATTATTCAAAATGTGCAGTGCCTTGAGTTTGACCTAACATTGGTGCAGAATTAACAATGCTTTTTTATTTAATTTTTACAGTGTTTGGCCCCATAGCTCTCCCTGCAGAATAGGAACACAGCGGCTAATGTTCAACAAGGAAACTTCAGAAAGGTGAGCCCGACCATCACCTCCGCAAATCCGTCAGAGGCATTTGAATAAAATCAAACGTGGAGGTGGCTGATCTGGTGATAAAAAGCAAACAATGTGCTTTTTCAGAGGTGATTTCTGCTTATATTTATCTGTTTGGTGATGTAGGAAGGGAGTAAGATTCAATGTTATGATGGCCTTGTACTAAATGATTCGAGTTGAAGTTTAAAGGTTTAAAGGTATATTGGAAAAAATGACCCTTGTGAGCTTTAAGTCATGTTATCGCCTCAAAAACATACCTGGAGTTGTGTTTTGCTTCATTCACACATGTTTGAGGCAAGGTGTTCTCGTTCTATTAAAATCCATGTGTATTATCGGTTTTAAAGGGCCCATATTACGCTATTTTAGTTCGTTATTTCAAACCTACACATACAATTCACATAACAACATGTTATGTTTCCCTTGCTAGGGGAAAGGGAACACACAAAAAAACAAAACAAGATCTTGTATGGTTTAACTAAGAAAAGTGCAATTTATTTACAGTGAGGAGAGAAACAATTGACCCAAAAAACAAGGAAGGGTAATGGAAAAACAAACAAACAAAGGGATTTAAATAAAAGGGATTTACTAAACCAAGAACCCTAACTAAGTACACCCAACACGAAGAATTTAACTAATGGTGTACTAATATAACAAAGTGTCTCAAAATAACAACAGCTAGCTTGACAAAATCCAAAAGAGACACAACAGAATCCAAAGTAAAGCAAAAGTGGCTGCAACAAGACATGAGCTGCCTCGAACAGGTAGCGAACTGCGGCTTTTATGTCACGGGTGGCCTCCGCGGATTGGTATCCAAAGCATCCAAAATTGTAGAAAATCTGTGAAAAAGCAAGGCAGCGAAAGGTGACCCACGTTATAGTGAAGGACGACTGTAATATTTCCTCATCAAAAACATACCCGGAGTTGTGTTTTGTTTCACACACAAACCCATATTTTTATCTTTTCTTTCTCGCAAACAGAAAACACTGTTCCACCTTGTGATGTCATGGTAATACCGGAAGTGCTCCATACACCTTCTCAAGAATCATTTGGATACAGTCATACCTGGAACTTGAAAACTACTGCTTCATGACATCACAAGGTGAAACAGCATTTTGAGCTTTGGAGATGTGGACAGACTAATAATAAAGGTTTACTCAAATGTGTGGCTGAAACAAAACACAACTCCAGGTATATTTTTGAGGAAGTAACTACACTATAACATGGCTAAAACCTCACAAGAGCCAATTTTGTGTGATATAGAACCTTTAAATTTTGAGATGAATAACTGCCTTTGCGCTCAACGGATTCAAAAGATTTTCCACGATACAGCCGTCATCTTCCCTAATGCTTCGTGAAGTTCGCTTGTTAGCTTTAGTGCCTATCCGCGTGCCCATCATTTACCGCCAACGTTTTCAGCTCCTTAAACTGAAATTAGACCATTGCAATTTATTTTTGAAGGCTGCTAATGGTCTGCTATAACCCATCCCGCTGACGATGTTAAACACAAGCTCGACATCTTATTAAAATCTTTTCAGAAGTTAAGATCCTCGTTTTTCTCTGCGTATCATTTCGGGCTGAACCTGTCTCATCCGAAGCCACAAATGAAAGTGATTGCTGTAAAAATGAGCTAGATTTGAGCCTTCAGTCGCAGTGACACGGATCTAAATTCACTTAGACGTGCATTGACAGGTGCGCCGTGCTCATAAATCCGTAATCATTGCACCTGACTTTGCGCCTGCCATCTGTAGCACACATACAGGGGCTTGTTGTGATGTATATTTAGCAGCAGAGTGGAGAGCTAATGATGAGATGCGCGCTCTCGGCCCTGACGGTGTTTCTATAGTGTGATTGATGGGCGCACACCGCGAAGGGGCGGGGGAGTCAGTTAAAAGTAATTTCTGAAAATAAAGGGATTTCGTGAGGACCGTTGTGCATGTTCTGTGTGTCTGATTTGTGGGAAAAAGGCTCGTTCTGCAACCACAAACAAATGTAGTTGTCATAGAATTGAGCCCAGATGGTTTATCAAATGTATCTGGAATGAATAGCAAAATAAAGGAAAAATTAAATTCAATTGAAAACAGGTATTAAATAAAAATAGTCTTAGTAAAAAATACAAAAACAGCGCTTCAATTGTTCTTTGTAAACGGCATGTTTTTTTTCCTTGGGGATGTTTTTGCTTTGTCTGGAATGTTCCCAAGTTTGGTATTAATTGTATTCATAGTTTTGTATTCATGTTTAGTTGAGCAAACACACTGAATAAATGTAACACAAGTAATTTTAAAAAGCCCATATCATAATTTTGGATCATTTCAGTCCTGGAATTGCCTGTCTCTACTGAACAAAAGCTACTTCATGACATCACATGGTGGAACTAAGCATTTTGAGCTTTGGAGATGTAGACAGACTAATAATCCAAGATTGAATGACACTAAACACAACTCCAGGTATGGTTTTGAGGAGGTAACAACATTATAACATGACTTAAAGCTCATAAGAGTCAATTTTGTGTAATATAGGACCTTTTATGCTATTCTGTTGAACATTCCAGGGGAAGCACAAACAACTCCCTGGAGACAAACAGGTGGCGGACCCTTCAGAAAGTCCATCTGTTCACCTCTGCGGGCCTGTCTGAATAACCAGCCTGGAGCACCACTTAAAGGTAAAAGTTAACGCGAGCTCCTCCTTCACATAGACACTAATTAAAATGACAGTTTGACACCGTATTGGCTTACTGTCTGAGGCGCCGCTGCAGAGATGAGCTCCTCTCTCACAGTGGAAGTGTAATTTCATGGGCTGTTAGACGGACAGTGCCGTGGTAAACACAGTGACAGGACAGGAGCAAAGCGGCAGGTGTTCTCTGGAGTGGTACAGGACCCTCGTGTCTGTCAGGGGTTATCTACAGTGTGTGAACAGGACTGGGACAACACACAGCTACTTCTAATGAGTGCACTCGCAAATAATTAAGGGCCACTGAACACAAACTGAGGGCAAAGCGGGGAGTAGTTTTTGTCTTCTAGTGGATGATTGTGAAAAAGTATCCCAGATGAGCTGTAAATTAAAGGTGCATTATGTAACTTTTTGGTTGGGGGTGCGTCACCTGCTTGTTTCTATTATGTCATAGTTTTGTACTCAATTACAGGTGGTTTTATTACTCAAAAATATCTAGAAAAACAAGCATTCTGACTGTGCGGTGTTGCCTCTCCACAGATCTGACTTGTAACTTGGTCTTGTTTGGTCTCCATGAAGATAGAAAGCTATACTGTGAAACCTCTGCAGGGAGAAAAGCTTTGACGAGCCCATCATGAGAAAAGTTACACAATGCACTAGGGCCTGACCGATAGGGATTTTGTTGCGGCGGATATGATACCGATAAAATGGGTGTTGGAGCTGATATATTTATGATGTAAAAATTCACTGTAAATTGTTCAATTGTTTATAAAACTTAGGTTTGGCTCTGTTGGATTTTCAGTTTGGTTTATTTAGGCGACATTTATTGTTATTCTGCCTCTTTACATCATATTTAAAGACAGTAGGTCGACCTACTGGCATTTTGTGTGATATTCTAGCCAGTAAAGAAAGTCCTGTAAGTAAACTACTGCTATTAGCTTTTAGCGGTAAATGCGTATGCGTCACAGTAATTAATGATATGCTAAATGCCGATAATTCACACTTCTATTCACAGCTCATTTACATATCAGTGTGTGTCCAGTAACATATATACAGCCACTTTAATCACTTTACAGTCGCTAATAGAAGCGAAAACAGCCTGTTTATGTGTGGGAGCTACAGCAGCTAATCGCTAACCAATGACTAATTGCTTTTTAAATGTATTTTTTCTTTAATTTTACACTGTTTTATTTTGTACTGTACTATTTTAATGTCCTTGATGTACGGCGACCTTGAGAGCCTTGAAAAGTGCCTAACAAATAAAATGTATTATTATTATTACTTAAAGCAGGGATCTCCAACCTTTTACATCCTGTGAGCTTACAAAATTAAAATACCGGAGAGTTACTCATTTTAGCAGTCGCAAGATATTGAGCTGATATAAGAGGGCAAGCCCTAGATATTGTACATTTAGATTCCTATAAAACATAAAACTGTTATCCATTTGTTTGTGCACAAAGTTCAAAGAAACGCATTTACGCATTGGTAATTACTCAAATGAGTTATTCAGTACAATACGTATGAATCAGAAATTTGGTGAGCTAAGGGGGCGGAGAGCTACTGGTCGCTCCCAAACTACAAGCTGGAGACCCCTGACCTAAAGAATATGAAAAATACATGACAGCTTTGAGAGAAGTCAATAATGAACCTTTGAAAACAGATAAAACAAAAAAAAAAACATAGATTCTAGTTTGATCCCTTAGGCCTTTCTTCCCAAATCATAATCTGGCCTATGCAATGCTCATCTCTGATTTCTAAGCTACATTGCCAAGGAAAAATGGATTAAATAATTCAAAGAGTTGACCTTTTTGAACCTGATTTAGTCTCAAAGGATAGGAGGTTTTTTTTTTTTCAATCTACTCAGACTGATGGTTAGAGACAAAATCACTTGACGCTGTCACATTGGAAGTGTCCCGGAGAATGAAGTGTGAACATAGCACCTCTGTCTTGGTGATGGGGACATCATACAGATATGGATTATTGCATTGATTTCTTTCCCCCTCTTTTAAAATGGAAAATAAGGACGGTAGATTAAAATTGATTGAATAAAAAACATAAGCATTTGTGAAGGGAAAACATCCTCGGTGAATTGGCAGTTACCTGGAAGAAGCGGCCGGTGAGACATAGTGAAATACAGAGACAGAAAACTATTCATTCTTATGTAAAGGGGGAGTTGGGCTACATCCACATCCACGTTGACCACCTTCACTCGCAGGAACTCGCATAGACAAGAGCATAGGCTTTATAAAGGAACAGGAAGTGAGCATGGGCACGCTTCCAGCTCCATAAACTCCAGCTCTAATTCACTTTGTATTGAAAAAATGTCACCCCTCTCTCTGTAACTGCTGCTTTGAGACTCATTTTGGTCTTAAAATGTTCATGTTAACCCACTCTGGATGATCCTGATGTTTTTATTTTGTTATTTTGTCCATAAATTCGACCTACAACTGCTACCCTCGTGAGCTTCATTTGACTGAAGCCGAACTTCTTTATACAGCCTATAGTGAAGAGTTTTGCCCAATGCAACAACAAAAGTATGAGCTGGATGTTGAATCGGCAAGCTTCAATACTATTGTCAAACATCTCTTTTCGTCAAAAATATTCTGAAATGTTGACGGAAACTACTTTTATGTTTTGAATTCTTTTCTATGTTGTTTAAAATGTTTAAGGTCCAGGTCCATAACCTTGCATAACTTTGCCTCTGTGGAGATGTTATTTCGCCTAGTGTCTCCATTCAATTTTATTTCTCTCCAGCGACTTGGTCAGGAGTCAGAATACACTCGGCGCTTTTGCAAGAATCCCGGAAGTTGTAGTCAGAGCACCGGCCAGTCAGCGAAGAGCTGTGAAGCCATGAGGTCAAACTCAAGCACCTCTGGGTCTTTTTGTGTCACAGCACAAGAGTAAACAAACAGGTTGAGATGGACGTAGAGGAAGCCGTACATTCTGTGTTGGGAACAATTCTCGACTTTGAAGATTTAAAGCCGGTACAAAGAGAAAGTTTGGTGAATTTATCGAGGGGAAAGACATTATTGCCCTTCTTCCTACGGGACTTGCTGTTGTGCCGGGATTACTTGGACACCACTGAGCGTTCCGGCGCATTAAGTATGTTACGACCAAATAGCAGCGATTGGTCAAACAAAAAAGTACCCGCCTACTGTCCAGCGAACGAATCCTAATGCTAATGTGAGGATGAATCAGGCTAGGAATGTCCCACACTATGGCATTAAACATCTATCTTGCATGAATTGAATTACAATTTTTTCCTCAAAACCATGGCTTGATGATGCAACCTGCTTGTCTCCATGGAGATCGTTGAATACCATACAGTGGAACATTCCAGGCAGAGCAACATCTCCAGACAGAGAAGTCAGAAAAGTGTCATAGTCCACCTTTAAAGCAGACAACAGGAAATGGCCAATTTACGGATCACAGATTGTTGTGAGGACTGTTTCCCATTCTGATGGTGTAATATTTGGTTGTAAATTGCTAATCGCTATGGCAATGGTCCTAATTTTTCAATCTAAAACCCACAGATAACTCAAAATTGAATAATCTCCGCTGGCTATGGGCAATAAAACTGGCCTTCATTTGACTTTGACCATGCAAAACCAAAACATTACAATCGAAATGAGCTGTAAATGTGGTGTCCAGCGTTCTTACAGGCTGAATGAAGTGCAGTTCTATGGATATAACTCATTTTACATTGCTCTGACAGTCCCGCATTAACACCTATGACTCCCGGCGTTAGTTATTATAGCATCTGAATGATAAGGCATTATTGTCGGTGTGGTCCCATTACCAGGTCTGTTGTCTGTGACTGGCACCAGCTAATGGGCAATTGTTCTGCCCCACAAATGTTTAATAGGTTACTTTTACGACCCAAGGTTCAATAATGACCTTAAATTTTGTTGCGAAATGGGCCCCGGTGAAAATGGCTCTGGCAGCTTTGCGAGGTGCATTACTGGAGATGGTGGGTGCTCATAAAGTGGACAGACAGGCAGACAGAAAGAGAGAGCTTAAGCCGTATAAAATGCTTCCTCATCATGTTTAAATCAATAATGTACTTCAAAGACAGATCCATTTGTAATGTTGATGTATGAAAACGCATCTAAAGCGTAGACAGTGTACGTTAAATGGTCCATGTTCTGATCTATGTTATAATGTTGTTTCCTCATCAAAAACATACCTGGGCTTTTGTTTTGTTTTATTCATTCATGTTTAACACACAAACCCTGCATATTTAGGCATCTCTCAAACTGAAAACACTCTGTTCCACCTTGTGATGTCGTGTGGTAATACAGGAAGTGCTCCCCTATGTTACGTCATCTTACAACTTCACTTCGGAATCATTTGGATAATTTCAGCCCTGGAATTGCTGATCTTCAGTGAATAAAAGGAAGCTGTTAACTTGAAAACTACCTCTTCATGACATCACATGAAACAGAGCATTTTCAGCTTTGGAAATGCTCAAGAATGTGTGAATGATACACAACTCCAGGTATGTTTTGATGAGGTGACATTACAACAACGCTAAAGGCTCACAAGAGTTACGTTTGCATAATATAGCCCCTTTTAGTGTTAGTAACCATAATGGCGTAGGCTCGGTTGCGCTTGCATTTTGGCAACACAAGAACGGCAGAACTCAGCAACTTGTCAAGCTCTGCGAAAGGATTATCGTCAAAAGATCACAAATCTTTCCTCAACAAGCGACTTTGACAAATGGTGTCTGACTGCCAGATCCTCGTGTGATCAGTGAGTAAAACTTTAAAACTTTAGTCCGCCGGTAGAATATTGATTCTGACAACCACACACATAACAACCAGACATTTTGGTGCTGAAAATGTCCGTGTTTAGCCTGAATGAATCAGAATGAACAGGGAACAATGCCACTTCCGTTGCCAAAATGTGCGTGCAGCGTTTTTTGATCACTTATGTTCTTAAAGAGTCTATTCTAAGATTTTTTTTGATCACTTAAGGTCGCTACACACTACAGGATTTTTCGGTCTTAAACGATTTTTAAACATGCGACAAAATGCAAACACCACAGACATGAGGAGAACCTTATGAGACTAAAGGTTTCTCCGATCGCAGAGACTGCAGCGGGAAATATTTGCGGACCACAGGGTATAAAGTCGTGAGCACGATCACATCAGCTTTTTCCTGTGTAGAGTAAGACGACGTACAGAGCTCTGCACTTATAGTTTAGATACAAGTCAAAACTGTGTTATTATTATTTGTGTAAAGTGGTGCAATACTTCAGGTACATGATTTTTAAAAGCATAAAAGATTAGTGATAAAGTCTACAGGAAGTAGAGCCTTGATTGAATCTGCAGCTTCACCGCATGCGGTCTATGTAAACAAACACATGTGAGGAAACACTGTTTTTTTAACTTTCAAATAACACTGCAAACTGGATTAATAGCACAGTTTTGTGGACTGAATGTCATCATTTGAGGAGGACAATTTCTATGGATAATGTTCATGAGATGCTGCACTTTAAATATACCACTTTACATTAGGTGAGTAATAGTCTTTATTTTCGCTATATCCCGAGTTTGTATGTTGCGTCTCTGTGTCCGTCGCTCCTCTGCCCCTGATGCTGTTTTACCGTCGCGTTGTTGATGTTTGGTGGTTATGATCTGACACTGACACCACACATGAGGAGCAGCAGCTCAAAATCGCACATGGAGACAAAAAATCGGGTCACGCCTCCCCGAATTCGGGAAGAAATCACAACCAAAATCGGGCGAATTCTCTTGTAGTGTGTGACGAGCTTTATGCTCTAAAAGGGTCTATTCTAAGATTTTTTTGATGACTTATGCTCTAAAAGGGTCTATTCCAAGACTTTTTTTGCAATTTAGTATTAAACTATAACAAGTAGATCATTATTTCCCAGTTTGTTCATTGTAAATTTCAATATTGAGCTAAAACTGCTAAATAATTGAAAAGTGTTCATTGACGTCTCGTTGAGACCAGCAGAACTGATCAATCCGGTCTCTTTAACCACAGTTAGCAGCAGATTTTCATTTGTTTTTATTGTTGGGGGGAAAAGACTCTATGACATTACTGAGCCTTACACGTTTACGTTACAAAAGACACAATACTCACCAGTCCAGCTACTAGAACAGTGTATTTATACCTTGGAGTTCTGATCTTTTCCACAGCCTGGTCTTTCTTGCTCCATTAGCTCTCCCTGCAGCCCACCTTTCATATCTCCTCTCTGGACACTGGGACCCCCGTGACCCCTGTGAGTGGGTGGAGGTGGACCAGATCAGGCAGAGAATGGCTCGCTATTACTTTTGCCCCGAAAACCTGTACAATAATCCAGCTAGACAGGCGTTTAATTGTGTTAACCTGACACGGCAGGCTAACGCGTCTTTGGTTTCTCCTTTTCATAGCAGATGCCCGAGTGAACTTTGACTTCATTAGTGACACAGAAATACGTAGGTTTTATTCTAAAAGATTTTTCACTGTTATTTCAAAGGAAAGTCGATAAATAAAATAGAAAAATAACCAAAGTGGTAAAACTTGGTACTTTTTCACTATCTCTGCACTGAATGGAGTGAGTGTTGTAATATTGTCTTTGTTCACGCTCTATCAGTATCAGGATGTGTGTGTTTAGCATGCTAGTTATTTCAGATGGAAGGTCTATATACCTCGATCAGAGAAAATATGTAAATCCATCCAAAAGTTCTTCAGCCATATCATAAAGTATAAGATAATACGGCAAGTTTGTGGAGTCCATCCCAAGAGTTAAAGTCTTTAGAGTTGAATAATGGCGTAACTGATATATTTAAGGTTTTCTACTTTGGATTTCAGGGTTATACTTTAATTTTATTTAATTATTAGGGATGTAACAATAACCGAAATTTTGTGATATCGTATCGTCAAAGGTCTCACAATAATATCGTGGACCATCACAATATATTGAATCACAAGTCTCTTTGCTTAAATGAATTGTTCTGATGCAAAAATAACTAAAAGAACAGAGGGAACTACATAGACCATGATCCTTTGCTCCATTTCAGTGCAGACTACATGAAGAAATAACTGTTCTAAGCACTTTTACATCTTCATTCTTTGGATTAAGTTTTGTGAAGGCATTTTTAGAGGAAAAAGTAGCATATTCACAGTTTTATGAGCCTCCACAAAATATTGCAATAAATATCGTACAGTGAGATAGATATGGTGAAAATATCGTACAGAGAGATTTGAATATTTTTACATCCCCAATGACAATAAATGTTGTACCAAATGACTGGTCAAAGCATTTTATAATGTCAGTCTTGTTGCTATGTAGAATATCGTAATATCATAAGCTTTTCCACGATATCAGAATAAATATTGTACCGTGAGGTTCATACCGTGATGATATCGTATCGTGAGACTTGGATATCGTTACACCCCTATGAATTATGGTTGAAATATATAGCCCTGTTATATATGGTTTAAAGGGACACTAAAAAAGAGTCCATGTCTGCGTCCTAACCCCTGACCATAGCCTGTATATATAAACGTGCTAACCTGTCCGTTCCAAATAGGAAGTGAACATGGGTACGCTCCATTGACTCAATTTCACAGCCTCTCTCATCGTAACTGCTTCTGTCAGGCTCCTTATTTTGGTCTTAAAATGTTCATATTCCCCCGCTCTACGTGATCCTGGTGTTTTTATTTTGTCCACAAATCAGTTGCTGTTCCTAAGCTTGGCGCCGAATACGTCCCATCGCTGCTAGCCTCGGTGAGCTTCATTTGACTGGAGGGTGACGTCACACTCGCTTCAGTCCACTTCTTTATACAGTCTATGCCCGCAACCTGTCACTACACTACACTACACAGCCCTGCATTGTTTAGGACTATAGTGCCCTCATTCACAGAGAAATCCGTTATCATTGGAAAAAAGTGCAAAACTGTGATAAAAATTGATCAAATTGATTGATTTCTGTCATAAATAACAATCAATACTGTAATTGCAATTAGTTACATTTAAGAGCTATTCATGATCACTGTTCAAAGTTAAAACAGCTTCTGCCTGTTTGCATTCAGTCGTGTTGTGTCCAGGTCGTCGTGTTTCTGTCCGCTGTCATCTTAATTCTCTTCACTTAAGTATAATTTCTATGTATTTGTACTTAAGTGCATTTAAGTTGATACTTTTTACTTTTACTTCACTACATCTGAGAGCAGGTATCTGCACTTTCTACTCCACTACATCTTTTTAACTGGACTGCAAAGTTGTTGTTTTTTTTTGACCTGCTGAAAGAGTTGAGTTTTTTTTTTTTTAAGTTTGAACAAACAAAAATATACAAGGAAAATACAAGGTAAGGAAAATAAATCAGCGGCAAAGTGGCAACACTCAGGCCTCACAGCAAGAAGATTGTGGGTTCGATCCCCGGGTCACCCGGGCCTTTCTGTGTGGAGTTTGCATGTTCTCCCCGTGTCTGGATGGGTTTCCTCCAGGCTCCGGTTTCCCCCATCAACCTAAAACATGCAGCACCCCTATGAACTAACATCAAGGACCATGACGTCCACCCTCCTGTGGGCTCACCACTTGCAGAGGGGTTCATAGGGGAAGTCAGGTTCTATGAGGATTGGGCAGCAAACTGCCCCAGCGACCCAGCTGGATTAAGCGGGAGAAGATGGATCGATGGAAAATAAATCTCTTCAGTTGTTTCTGTTGAACAAATTCAGCTCAAATCTTTATCAAAATCAATACATTTGAAACCTTATAAGACCTCAAAATCTGTGTGAAAATACTTTGACTTTTTTCACTTTAAGTACATTTTAAACAGGTACTTTACTTACTTTCACTTTCTTCATGTGATTCTTTTACTTGAGTATTTTTTTGCTTCGGTATCTGTGACGTTTTAAACAAAATGTAGTATTTCTTCCACCACTGCTGAACAAGGTACATAATGGGGCATTTTGAGTCCCTCTTTTTCACTCCCTCGACAAACCATATAACACAAAGGACGGCAATTTTATCACCATTTTTTGTATGTTATTCTTATATAATCTGAATGAACTGAAAAAACTTCAACCCTTAACATTACACATTTATATTACATGTATTTTTATCTGTATGTTTGAATTACAGTGTTATCATTATCTGTCCTTGTATTGCTCCTGCTCCTTTTTCACTATTGTTATCTTTCTATACGAGTAGAAAGTCTGTGTGTCAAAAGAGGCTGTTGATGGTCTATTGTGGAGAAGGTTTTATTTTTTAAAAGAAACTCGCCGCCATTGTTCAGTCGTAGCCTTGAGTCGTGCAGAGAGCTGAGACACAAAATGACTTCACTTCGCTGAGGAAGAGCTACACGGCTGGGAGAGGAACAGCAAAATATAAAATATATATTTTACTTGAACATATACTTTTAATTTAAAGATGATTTTTTTGTCTGTGCATTTGAACAGAATTTGAATAGATATATTATATAAGCAGCTTTTGAGGTCAAAATAAGTAATAATTATAAACTGTTTTATTGTCGGGACTCTCAGGAAGTGTGCAGTTATCATACTATTTGTGGTTAGCGACAAACTCTGCTCTGGCCTCTGAAAATTGTGAAAATGCTGTGCCGATACTGATCGATACAGGCCGATATCCTGGTTGGGCTTTTAACCGGATGTAATAAGACTATTTACAGGTTGAGTTTGACGCAGAAATCTCGTAATGTTTGAACATACAAAGCTGTAGTTATTTGAAGGATAAATAAATTGCATAACACAATTGGATGTTTTGTCTAGACCAGGGGTCGGCAACCTTAAACACTCAAAGAGCCATTTGGAGCGTCTCCCACAGAAAAGAAAACACCCACGGAGCCACAAAACCTTAAAATGAGGAGAACACTGCATATGATTTTTTTTAACATGTTTGCTATGTATAAAAGACTATAGTATGAAATCATTTATGAAATCAATGAAAATACAACATAAATAATCCCCTGAGTCGTGTCCTTTAGTCTGACAGAAGCTGAAGCATCAGCACTGAGCTGTGTTTTCAGCTCAGTGTACACAAATGAGCCATGCGGTTTTAAGTTTCGTTTCTCTAAGACGTAAATAAATGTGCACAAAGCTGCATTAAACACATTATTACTAAATGTCAATTTGAGTCCTACTCATAGGAAATAAAAATCCAAGCTTAAATTATCCACCCGCAGCAAACCAAAAATGTATTTGCTTCTGTGTTTGTCATCATTTTATCAAGTGCACTGGAGCGTCAATGAATCTGCCCACGTAACATTAAACGTTCTGTTTTCTTCAGAAACTTTTTTTTTCTTGGATATGTCCATCATTTACCTATCAGGGCTCCAAAAGCTCAATAAATCCTGCTGCTGGTGTAGGTGCCAGTAAATCCGGGCGGGATACGTGTTGGGTGTCACACATCATGGCTTTGATGCATGTTTTGAGCAACAAAAATATTAAGAATGTTTTATTTGTATGTTACAAGATTACCATTATCTACCAGTTTAGAATTACATTTAAAAATTAACTAACTAAAATAAAAATACAATTGAAATAAATACTCATTATTTATTTTTCAAAGTCACAACAGAAGGATGAAAGAGCCGTGGGTTGCTGACCCCTGGGCTCGTAAGTTTACTGCGTTTTAAGGAAATAAGTGCCATTTTTCATCCCTACACTGGTTAATCTAGGCAGATTCTTAAAGTCAGTGTCGATATCAGAATTGGAACTGACAACGTAGGATCAGCGCATCCCTTACAATTAGAATACAAGATTCAGATTTTGACAGAATGTCTAATCACTTCTGTGGTTTACTTAAATTTTGGTTTTGCAGTTTCTTTTAGATCATATTTTTCACTCTTTGTAGAACAACTTTTTTGGAAACGCTCCAAAGGTGACTCACCAGTCCTTAACCCTTTGTACGAGCCTTCCAGAAAAGTGACTTGGTGCAGGCCTATTATGCAAAATCAACTTTTCAGAGCTTTTAACCATATTATAGTTGCTTTCCTCGCACCATTTACACTCAAAGTAAAAGAGTTTTTGTGCGTGTCTGAGTAATCTTTGAGCACTTATTTTCAGGACTCCATCCACTGGAACACTCCTACCACTCCGCACTTATTTTCTTAAGCTGTGATACACGTAGGATTCAGCAGCGTCGTGCAGCCATTTGCAGCTAATCCATCGGAGTTGCCATTTCTTTGTTGTGCTGTGATGTTTACAGCGACGTCAGCTTCAGCGTCCGTCTTCTAACACGGAAGTTAGTGGACTTATTCCTTTTATTAAGTTGGTTTCGTGGAATATTGCGATTTAAAATGTGTAAATTCAAAGATAATGATGCATGAGTGTCACTATATACGAGACACAAGCACAAAAGGGGTTCAGAAAGTAGCTGTTCAGTATAATGGAAATGGAAATAAAAAGTACCATATAGTTCTTTGTATTTAAAAACAGAATTTGTGCACCAGGTTAAAATGTGCCCACAAGTGCTTTTCTATCCTTTTTCTCTTTACTCACTCTTCTTCTCTTTCTCTTTCTCTTTCGTCTTTGCTCTTCTTCTTCCTCTTCTCTCTCCTCTTGTCTGGTTCTCAACTCCATCAGAATCTTCTTTTTTTTACACAGATCTTTCCTTTCCTAGCGCTCTCTCTTTCTCTATGTTTCTCTCTCTTCACCCTCCTCTCTCCCTTTCTCTCGCCGTCACATCTTCACACTGTCCTCTCTCTCTCCCTCCCCTCTCTCTCCCCATCTTGTCTCTGTCCATCTCTTCTCTACACTCCCTTCTCTCTCTCTTCAAACTCCTCTCTCCCTTTCTCTCTCCATCACTTCTTCACACTGTCCTCTCTCTCTCCCCTCATCTCTTCTCTTTCTCTGTCTCTCTCCCTCCTTTCTCTCTCCTTCACTTCTTCACACTGTCCTCTCTCTCTCTCCCCTCATCTCTTCTCTTTCTCTGTCTCTCTCCCTCCTTTCTCTCTCCATCACTTCTTCACACCGTCCTCTCTCTCTCTCCCCTCATCTCTTCTCTTTCTCTCTCCCTCCTTTCTTTCTCCATCACTTCTTCACACTGTCCTCTCTCCCCATCTCTTCTCTCTCCCTCTCTCCCTCCTCTCTCTCTCCGTCACTTCTTCACACAGTCCTCTCTCTCACCATCTCGTCTCTCTCCATGTCTCGCTCCCTCTCTTCTCTCTCTCCCTCTCTCTCTTTCTCTCTCTGTCACTTCTTCACACAGTCCTCTCTCTCACCATCTCGTCTCTCTCCTCTCTCTTTTCTACACCCCCTTCTCTCTCTCTTCAAACTCCTCTCTCCATTTCTCTCTCCATCACTTCTTCACACTGTCCTCTCTCTCTTTCCAAATCTCTTCTCTGTCCCTGTCTCTCCCTCCTCTCTCTCTCTGTCACTTCTTCACACTGTCCTCTCTCTCTCTCACCATCTCATCTCTCTCCTCTCTCTTTTCTACACTCCCTTCTCTCTGTCTTCAATCTCCTCTCTCCCTTTCTCTCTCAGTCACTTCTTCACACCGTCCTCTCTCTCTCCCACTCGCTCTTCACCCTCCTCCCTCTCTCTTCTCTCCCTTTTCCCTCTCTCCTCCTCCCTCCTCTCTGCAGGTAATTACAGACCTCCAGGTCCGAGTCGCTTGGTAAAAGGCGCTCGGACACTTCAGGGGAAAATCCACATGATCCATTAGCCAAGCGAGTGACTGTCCACTCCTCCTCCTGTCCCTCTCTCTTCCCTCTTTACTTCATTATTCTCCTCTCGCGCTCCCTCTCTACTTCACTATGCTCTGTCTCTCTCTCTCTACTTCACTATGCTCTCACGCTCTCTCCCTCTTTACTACACTTTTCTCTCTACTTCATTACCCCCTCTCTTCCTCTCTCCCCCTCTCTCTCTCCCTTTCTCGTCACTATTCTCTTTCTCTCCCCGTCTCTATTTCACTATCCTCTCTCTTTGTTGCTCCCTCTCTCCTTCACTATTCTGTCTCTCCCTCTTTACTACACTTTTCTCTCTACTTCACTACCCCCTCTCTTCCTCTCTCCCCCTCTTTACTTCACAACCCCATCTCTTCCTTTCTCCCCCCTCTCTACTTCGCTACCTTGTTACTCTCTCCCTCTCTCTATTTCACTATTCTCTCTCTCTCCCCTCTCTCTCACTTTCTTGTCACTATCCTCTTTCTCTCCCTCGCTACTTCACTATTCTCTCTCCCCCTCTCTACTGTATGGTCCTCCCTCCCTCTCTCCCTCCCTCTTTACTTCACTGTCCTCTCGGTCTCTTCCTCTATCTCACTCTCGCTACTTCACTGTCCTCTCTCCCTCCCTCTCTTCTTCACTACTTTCTCACTCTCTTCATCTCTCTTACTCCCCCTCCTTGACTCCCGCTTCACTATCCTCTTTCTCTCCCCCTCTCCTTCACTGTCCGCTCGCTCTCTTCCTCTCTCTTCCCCCTCTCTCTTTCACTATCTCTCTCTCTCCCCTCACTGTTTCACTATCCTCTCTCTCCCCCTCTCTCCTTCACTGTCCTCTCTCTCTCTCTTCCATCTTTCCTTCACTAGCCTCTCTCTTTCCCCCTCTCACCTTCACTATTCTCTTTCTCTTCCCTCTCTACTTCACTGTGTTCTCTCTCTCCTCCCTCTCTACTTCACTAGCCTCTCTACTCCATTGTCCTCTCTCTTCCTCTCTCTCCTTCACTCTCTTTTCTCTCTCCCCATCTCTCTCTCCCCCTCTCTCCATCACTATCCTCTCTCTCCCTCTCTACTTCACTATTCTCTCTTTCGCTCTCTCTCTCCTCCTCTCTCTCTTTCCTAGCTATTTCACCATCCTCTCTCTCTCTTCCCCTGTCTTTCTCTCCTCTCTTCTTCACTATCCTCTCTTTCGCTCTCCCTCTCTCTCTCTCTCTCTCTCTCTCTCTCTCTCTCTCTGACCCGAACTCTCCTCTTCCTCCTTCATCTTCACGTTAAATCTCCCTCTACCTCCGCACTCTCTCCTGCTGCTTTTGTCCCTGGAGATAGACGAGTTAAAGGCCTTGTCTTGTACCACCGCCTCTCCTCTCTCTTCCCTCTCTACTTCACTCTCTACTTCACTATCCTCTACTGACCGCTCCTCGTCCTTATTTGTCGTTCCTCTTACGTACGCACTGCTGCTTTTCTTTGGAGATGAACAGACAATGTTTTGGACAAATCATCTTAATGTTTTTTCTCTGTGTTTACTACTTTCTACATTTGATATTTACACTGAAGACATCAAATATATGAAGTAATATGAAATGTAAAAAGTGAAATGAAAAAACAAAGCAAAATTAAAGCCGCAAGCGGCATCAAACAGCCCTCGTGGGCCGCGCATTGCATTCGGCCGAACCGGCGCTCCTCCGGGTGCTGCTGACGCTCTCCCGGGTGGCGCTGATGAGCCTCTTGTCTCTGTGTGTTTGTGGCTTTGGGCTGAACTTGTCACTAAACACATGAAGTCCACACACACTGGAGATGCTGATGTACCAACATAGACAAACATGGACACTTTGGGACATCGCCATGGCAACATCGTGCAAAATACAACTTTGGGCCCTGAACTTTTTTGATCAAACTGACCTGAAGAATCACTGTGCCAAATTTCACATTCTTCAATGAAAGACGTTATATGACTTTGAAATGTAAGAAATTGTAGAAATTTTCCCATTAGGATAACATGGAGGCTTTGGTGCATCGCCATGTCAACCCAGTGAAATATACCATATGGTTGTTATTGACTTTTTTGATCAGGATGACATGAAGTGACTCTTCATGTGTGCCAAATTTGAGAATATTCTGTGAAAGTAAAATATTTTTCATGAATGGGAATTTATCTGATCTTTCCCATTAGGATAACATTGGAGCTTTCACACATCACCATGGCAACACGATTAAAAATACCATATGGTTAACATTGACTTTTTTGATTGAGATGCCCCAAAGTAATTTTCTACAAAATTTCATACATTTTGGAAAAACAAAAATTTTGACCCTCCATGCAAACTTTTATTGTGTCCTGCAGGGGGCGCTATCACACCATTTTTGCTCATGTCACAATTAGTCGACTATGGCACAAAAGTTTTACAAGTGATTCAAATTTGAGGACAATTGGACTTTGTATGGCCGAACGGGAGCAAATTTAGACATTGGAAAATTGCAAAAAATCTGAACAAATTTTGCAGCTTCGCTGCACGTGAACCGTGAGAGTTATCAAAAAAATTCAGCTATCGTTTAATGCCACACTTCTGTAATTGATGTACGGCGATTTTCACCCCTGTGGACATAGCGCCTTCAGAGGAGTTCGTTCAAATGCGATGTGAGTGAAAATGCTGAATCAGCATTTTTTATTTCAATCCAAGATGGCCGCCTTCTGCTTTGTCAGGGGGCGTGGCCATAATAATATTTTTTTTTCTGTCTTCACATGAGGAATGTCTGTGCCGAATTTCGTGACTGTATGACAAACTACGTCGGGATGTCTTCCATAGACGCAATGTATTTTGTTGCCTTTTCTCTGTTTCCATAGTAATTAATGATTCAAAACATAATATATCTTTTCAATGGTAAAAAATGTTCTCTTTCCTCTGGCTCCATTTCATAAGTTCCAGAATGCTGCTGTTCTGGCGCCGTTTCCATAGTAATTAATGATTCTAAATATAACATATCTTTTCAATGGTAAAAAAAAATTCTCTTTGCTCTGGCGCCGTTTCCATAGTAATTAATGATTCTAAATATAACATATCTTTTCAATGGTAAGAAGTCCTTAAAATGTCGCCTTTTCTCTGGTGCTGTTTTCATAGTAATTAACAATTACAACAATATCATTAGAATGGTAAAAAGTTCTCAAATTGGGGCTTTTCCTCTGGCTCTGTTTCATAAGTTCCAGAATGTTGCTGTTCTGGTGCCGTTTCCATAGTGATTAATGATTCAAAACATAATATATCTTTTCAATGGTAAAAAATTTCTCTTTGCTCTGGCGCCGTTTCCATAGTAATTAATGATTCAAAACATAATATCATATCTTTTCAATGGTAAAAATGTTTTCTTTGCTTTGGTGCTGTTTCCATAGTAATTAATGATTCTAAATATAACATATCTTTTCAATGGTAAGAAGTCCTTAAAATGTCGCCTTTTCTCTGGTGCTGTTTTCATAGTAATTAACAATTACAACAATATCATTAGAATGGTAAAAAGTTCTCAAATTGTGGCTTTTCCTCTGGCTCCGTTTCATAAGTTCCAGAATGTTGCTGTTCTGGCACCGTTTCCATAGTAATTAATGATTCAAAACATAATATCATATCTTTTCAATGGTGACATTTTTTTCTCTTTGCTCTGGCACCATTTCCAATGTAATTCATAATTCTTACGGGCTCGTCATTCACCATCTCGTCAGGATCGGCCATTGACTCCCATTGGTTTCCACTGGTTTCCATTCATTTTAGCAGCTATAAATATGGGCCATGCCTTCGGCATGGGGGCTTGGATACAGCTTGATGAGCTTTGCCCATTCACTCAATGTTGACGATGACTTGTTAGAAAGAACAAATATGCATGTCCCATGCCTTTGGCATGGGTTGCTAGGATACTGCTGTTCGCAAAGGGAGCAACCGAGGGACAAAGTTTATAAGACAGTTGACAACGATGAATGCCAGGCATTCATTGTTGCGAAAGCAATAGGCCCTACGCCCTGTAGGGGCTCGGGCCTAATAAAGAAAAAAAAAATATATATATTTTTTTAGCAAAAACAATATATCCTTTAACATAGAAAATGCATATTATACATTTTTTGAAAGCTTTCAAGATTCCCCACGTCACCGTGGGGTCATTGGTGAATGACGATGTTGACGATGACTTGTCAGCAAGAAAAAATATGCATGTCCCATGCCTTCGGCATGGGTTGCTAGGATACTGCTGTTCATGCAGGGGGTGATCGAGGGACTTCGTAAGACAGTTGACAACAGTTGACAGCAATAGGCCCTACACCTACAGGGTGTAGGGCCTATTGCTTCCATCGTTGCGAAAGCAATAGGCCCTACATGCTGTAGGTGCTCGGGCCTAAAAGTAAACTAAAAAGGTTTTGACTGCTGCTGTTTGAACATACACAATTAGTCAAAAGTGGACATTTTTATTTTGGATTTTTACTATTTCTACATTTTAGATTCAGAAAACATCAAATATATGATGCTACTACAGAAAAAAAGCTCTTTAACATTTTTAACAGAGCAGATTTGAGGATTGAGGAGTTATTTAACGTTTTTTGCCATATTATTCCATTCTTACTTGATATATTTGATGTCTTGTGTGTATATCAAAGTAGAAAGTAAACGTAAAGAAAGAAATAACACTGAATGAAAAGGGTGAGTCCAAACTTTTGACTGATAGTGCAAATCGCCATGGAAACTATCCTCCAGCAGAAAAGTTACTCTGTGCCCCTTTTTAAATTGGGTCATGTTGTTGTTCTTTACAGCAGAAGTATTTTTGTGTCTTTACAATCGTGTACCCATCTTTCCATCCAATTATTTACTCTTCTCTCTCCCCTCTCTTTCGCTCTCTCTTCCTCTCTACTTCACTATCCCCTCTCTTTTGCTTTCTCTCTCTCTTCCCTCTTTCTTCTCTCTGTCTCTCCCCCTTTCTTCTCTCTTCTCTCCTCCCCTATATTTCACTATCCATCTCTCTCTCTCACGCCTTCTTTCTCCTCCCTCTCCCCCCTCTGTCTTCTGTCTCCTCCCTACTTCATTATCCCCTCTCTTCCTCTCTACTTCACTATCCATCTCTCTCTCACCCCTTCTTTTGCCCCTCTCTTCCCCCTCTTTCTTCTCACTCCCTCTCTACTTCATTATCCCCTCTCTCTCCCTCTTAATCCTCTTTCTCTCTCTTCCTCTCTATTTCACTATCCACTTCTCTTTCCCCCTCTCTTTCTCTCTTCCTCTCTATTTCACTATCATCTCTCTCTTTCTCTCTTGCTCTCTTTCCCTTCTTATCCTCTTCCTCTCTACTTCCCTATCCATCTCTCTCTCCCCCCTCTTTGTTCTCACTCTCCCCTCTTTGTTCTCTCTCCCCCCTCTTTCTCCTCTCTCTCCCCCTTTGTTCTCACTCTCACCTCCTTGTTCTCTCTCCCCCTTCTTTCTTCTCCCTTCCTCTCTGCTTCATTATCCCCTCTCTTTTGCTCTCTCCCTCTTTATCCTCTCTTCTCTCTCTCCCTCTCTATTTCACTATCCCCTCTCTCTCCCTCTAAATCCTCTTTCTCTCTCTTCCTCTCTACTTCACTATCCATTTCTCTCCCCTTTCTTTCTTCTGTCTCTCCTCCATCTTTCTCTCTTCCTCTCTATTTCACTATCATCTCTCTCTCTTTCTTCTCTTCCCCCTCTTTCTTCTCTCTGTCCCTCTTTATCCTCTTTCTCTCTACTTCACTATCCATCTCCCCCCTTCTCCCCTCTCTCTTCCCCTCTTTCTTCTTTCTCTCTCTCTTTATCCTCTTTCTTCTCACTCCCTGTCTACTTCATGATCTCCTCTCTCTCTCTCTCTCTCCCTCTTTATCCTCTTTCTCTCTCTTCCTCTCTCCCTCTTTATCCTCTTTCTCTCTACTTCTCTTTCCATCGCTCTCACCCCCTCTTCCCCTCTTTCCCCCTCTTTCTTTTTTCCCTCTCTTTATCCTCTTTCTTCTCACTCCCTCTCCACTTCATGATCCCCTCTCTTTTTCTCTCTCTCTCCCTCTTTATCCTCTTTCTTTCTCTTCCTCTTCACTTCATTATCCATCTCTCTTCTCCTTATTTCTTCCCCCCCTTTTTCTTCTCTCTCCCGCTCGACCTCATTATCTCCTCTCTTTTTCTCTCTCTCCCTCTTTATCCTCTCTTCTATATCCCTCTCTACTTCACTATCCTGCTCTGTCTTCCATTTCTCCCTCTCTATCTCTCTCTCTTTCCCTCTCTCTTTCTCAAACAAACGAACAAACACACACCTCCATGGAAACAAACTCTACTTTCCACCAGTAAACTTACCCCACGTCCCTTTAAAACCAGCTCCATTTATTCTGTCTGTACGGCAAAAACCAGCACCAAAACCTTTATTTTTGGTGTTATTTCTCTTGGTCACACTGCTGCTCTTGGATAAATAGACTTTTCCGGTGTAAAACCTTCTTCGAGTAATGACCTTCTTGAAAACTAATGGGGAAAGCCATTAGAGGACAGGGCACAGCGCTGGCTTCAGTCGTGCGCACGGATAACGCTCTTGTCTTGTTTAATCAGGTTCACTGTCTTTGTTGATCGATAAATCTACTGTTGGTAAAGAACTACTCCGAGTCCTTTACCGCTGCTTCTCTTATTGTTATTTTTGCTCCTTATTTTAAATGTATTCTCACCATTCATACCAGATATCGTGATGCGTGAGCTACTATTTCCGAATAATTTCCCTTGTGGATCATTTAAAGTTTGTTTAAGTTTTGCATAGACACTCCAAAAACAAATACTTCCATATATTCAAAGCTACATGAAATACGGCATCGATTTTCAGATCATTTCACAGGTCTATTGCTAAAAATGAGATATAGGATAACACTTCCTCATCAAAAACATACCTGGGGTTGTGTTTTGTTTTGTTCACACGTTTCTGAGCACAAACCCTGCATATTTAGGCTGTGTTCTTCTCTCAAATGGAAACAGGAGGTGCTCGAGTGTCTTTTTAAACGCCATACGCCTTCACTAGAATCATTTGGAGGATTTCAGACCTGGGGTTACTGATCTCTACTGAGGTAAAAGGTGGATGTTAATCTGAAAACTGCACAACTCCAGGTATGTTTTTGATGAAGTAACAACATTATAACATGATTTAAAGCTCAAAAGAATCGTAATTTTTCCCGTAATATTCGATGTGAGTAAACAGAGGGACCAGGAGCAGAAAGAAATTTAATTAATTTGACTAGAACCGAATGCTATGGATGACGTCACACTCCAAGTCCACTTCTTCTATATGGTCTGTGATCTAAGCGTTTGCATGCTAGTTGTTGTTAGCATTACCGTGACAGCAAACTCTGCTTTGGCTTCTGAAAGTTCTGCGAATCGCTGTGAATAATTGTCATGCTCGGAATTAAAGATTGAGATTTTGACATAATGTATAATGTTTTTGGCGGTTTCTTTTATATTTTCCATCCATCCATCCATTTTCTTCCGCTTATCCGGGGCCGGGTCACAGGGGCAGCAGTTTAAGCAGGGACTCTCAGACTTCCGTCACCCCAGACACTTCCTCCAACTCCTCCGGGGGGATCCCAAGGCGTTCCCAAGCCAACCGAGAGACTTTCTTTTATATTTTTGCTTTCATTAATCAGGGAGACATTTGATTATTTTGCTGTTTACAGTTCATTTAAAAGTGCATTGTGTAACTTGTCTGGTGGCTGCGCCGTCTCCATGGAGATGTTATTGCTTTGTCTGTTTCACAGTATGGTATTAACCCTTTCCAGCTTCTTGGAGACCAAACCGGACGAAGTTACAGGTCAGATCTGTGGAGAGGCGACCCCGCTCACAGTCACAAATCCTGCTTTTCTACGTATTTATGAGCAATAAAACCACCTGTAATTGAATGAATGTAAAGTATGAGCTGTTTAATGTCACACTGTGGAACATTCGGAGCAGTGACACCTCCACAGAAACAAGCAGGCGATGGACCCTTCACCAGAAAAGATACACAATGCACCTTTAAATAATCTTATAACACCAAAAATCTGATGTTAATCTGATTTAGAGTGGATATGTAACCGTGGCCAATGTTGTTTTGGCATTTTTTTTCTACAGAAATCAATGCAGCTGCTCATCCAGAGGCAAAGCTGTATACGGACCCATAATTGTTTTGCATAGTGAGCGTATTCATATGACACATGTCTGACTCTGTGCGTGACTATGAAAAATGACTGCTGTTGTGAGCTTTCTTGTTTTTCTTATATTTTTGCTTCTTCCTATACCAACTGCGCAGAGGGGATCAGTTCAACTGACCTCGATCTGAATGCATAACGTGAATTAAGATGTTTCTGTTTACGGCATTTTTGAAGCAAATGTAAGATTGTAAAATAAAATACAATTTAATTAACCAAAAAATTCATTAATCAAACTGGCTGTGTTATAGGGACATGAATAAGAAGAAGAACGTAGAAAAATATCAAATCTAAAGATACTTTATAGTGTCAAATGATGGAGAAATTCTACCAAAATAAAATAAAAAATGCATTTTAAAAAGGGCTTTGCAGAATGAGAAAGAGCTCAAAATCACAATGCAAACAAATCAACATGATCAATAATAAATCATCATAAAATGAACATTTAAAAAAGAACAGAGAGAGGGGGGAGAGAGAGAGAAGAGAGACACAGAGGAGACAAAGAAAAGAGAGAGTGAGGAGACAGAAGAGGGAGAAAGAAAGAAGAAACTCAAGAGATGAAAGAGACAAAAGCGAGATGAAAGCGACACTGAAAGACGAAAGAGAGACGAAAGAAAGACTGAAGAGACGAAAGAGAGATTGAAGAGACTGAAGGGAGAGGAAAGAGGGACTGAAGAGAGACAAAAGAAAGACTGAAGAGAGACGTAAGAGAGACTGAAGAGAGATGAAAGAGATGAAAGCCAGATGAAATTGAGACAAAAGAGAGACTGAAGAGATGAAAGAGAGATGAAAGCGATATGAGAGACGAAAGAGAGACTGAAGAGAGACTGAAGAGAGACGAAAGAGAGACTGAAGAGAGATGAAAGAGAGATGAAAGAGAGACTGAAGAGAGATGAAAGAGAGACGAAAGAGACTGAAGAGAGACGAAAGAGAGACTGAAGAGAGACTGAAGAGAAACGTAAGAGAGACTGAAGAGAGACTAAAGAGAGATGAAAGTGAGACGAGAGACGAAAGGAAGACGGAAGAGAGACGAAAGAAATAAAGAGATGAAAGAGACAAGAAACAAGAATATATAGAGGAAGAGAAGAGAAAGGAGTAAGAGAAAGACACAAGCGAGACAAAGAAAAAGCACAAGAACAAAAGAGACAGACAGAGAAGAGAGGAAGGAAAGAGAAGATAGTGTGATTAGAGAGACAGAGAGAGAGGGGAAGATGGTGAGAGAAGAAGAGGAGGAGAGAGGATGTGGCTGCAGAGGTCTCGACTCTGGCCCTGGCTGTGGATGAGGGAAGAGAGAGCAGAGCACACACTGAATTCCTTCAGATTTTCAGATTGAGGTCACTTTTGTTTTGGTCCAAAACTCTTCTTAAAGTGCTCAACAAACTTCAGACTGGACTGTAAACAAGACCCAGGTTCCTTCTGCATATGCTCAGAAACAATTTTACACAGACTTAGCAGCAGCATCGCAACTGGTGAAGGCAGAGCTCAGAAGGCAGAGACCAACTTAATTTTTCACAGTGTCACAAGAGGATCACAATGTACTGTTAAATAACTGAAATTATCCAAATATTCTAGTGAAGGTGTATGAAGTTTAAACATACAGTGGAGCACTTCCTGTTTTACCACTTGACATCATATGGTGGAACGGAGTGAGTGTTTGAGAGAAGCACACAGCCTAAATATGCAGGATTTGTGTGTGTTAAACATTAGTGAACAAATAAAACAACACTATAGGTATTTTTTTGATGAGGAACATTATAACAAATCAGAAAATAGTGTAATATGGGCCCTTTTTGTCTAAGGCTGTGATAGCAATTATAAAGCGGTCTATTAATAGTGAACATTATTGGCGCTAATCAACAGTTAGTTCAGCACCACACACAGTGGACAGCTCCTTTCAATACTGCCGCTCACTTACTTCCCCTTCATTCACCCAGATGTGTTTGCTTCCTTCTTCTTTACAACAGTGTTGATGTTTCTCACTTCAGAATGTCTCCATAAACCCACAGAAGGCCATACGAAGAGCACCTCCTTGAACTTGTCCAACCAAAATATTTACTCTCAAAATAACAGCTGCAAGGTCTGTTATTGTAGAGATCAAGGACTGATATGAGCATGTGTAGGGAAGGTTGTGTTCAAGATGTCTGTCACGATAAAAAAAAAAAAACAAAGTTCAGATCCACGTATCAGGAAGGTGATTTGCCAGTGTGAAGTGCACTGGTAAAATAATGAAAAATGGTCAGACCTGCTCGGCAATGTCTGATCTGGGCCAATCGCAGACGCTGAGCAGGGCAGGGGCTGGTGAATACTTGGATGGGAGGTCACTGTCAATAGCAGGTGTCATAGTGGGGCATCTTGGAAACTGTTATTGTGTCCTTAGGCAAGACACTTTACCCACCGCCTGTGTATGACATACATTGAACTTATCTTCCTTTTACAGAAACGTGTCATTTGTGTCGTGAATGGAAGTGGATACAGGGCCCAGGGAAACATTAACATTTAAAGAATTGGTAGAATATAACCTCCTCAAAACTATGTACAAAGCTCACCAAACAACATTGCCAAACAGCTGGCAAAACAGACTCAAAAAGAGAAAGTCATTATAAATTAAGAGGAACTGATTTTTTTTTCTAAACCTGCATTTAGAACAAAACCAAAGGAGCGACGTGTCTCAATCCAAGGAGTCCGTCTATGGAACAGTCTTTCTTGTGAACATAGAACTTCCAAATCTATTCTAGTTGGAAAAGTGTGAAAGTAGCACTACTGAAAACTCTGTAAAAAGAAGAGTATGTTTGGTTGTTTTGTTTTTTTGTTGTTGAATGTATTCAGCACAACCCACTGGAGTTGTAATATAATTTTGAGTTGATAAGGGGCAGATGTTATAAGCTTTTGCTTTCTGTAGCCTTTGATTCATATTTATGTTAAAGTTGTATAGATGCAAGTATGTTGCATTTGCTTTTGGTTTAATGAAATCAGTAAATACATAAATAAATAAATAAATAAAGAATGTATGAACCTCCATACCATCAGTTTACTACAAGGACTACTATGACATCACCCATAGCATTCAGCTCCAGTCAAATGAAGCTCACAGTGGCAGGCAGTTATGGGACCGAATTTGGAGCAAAGTTCCATATTGGGAATAGGAATTTATTAACGGACAAAACAGCAAAATAAAAACCTGAATCATGTAGAGCGGGTTAATATGAACATTTTAAAACCAAAATGACAAGACTCACTACAGAATTTACAGAGGATGACGACAATTTTTCAATTTAACATCAACTGGAGACAGTCTATGAGTCTAATACATTATGTTTTTAGAGCCTTTACTACTTTATTGTTACTTCATAAGGCTACTTCCATGCTGTAGCTGATATGTGGTAATGTTTTTCAGTGTGTATTTCTTGTTTCTGAAGGTCTATTTTATTTACTCATTACTGCCGGAGTCCTCTCTCCTCTGTCGCGTGTGTCATGTGGATAATTGGACTTGGGCCTCATCTCCCTCTCCACTGTAGAAGCAAATGTCAGTCAGAATTAACATACTCATTTATAGAGCTCAGTGTGCGGTACCTGTGTGACCCTGCTCCCCTGCACCCAGTCACCCCTTTCAAACAGGGTTATCTGCACCGTTATGAAAAATGACTCCTAAAAAACCCAACCTGACACATTATCTCAATATTAAGCAGGTTTTTAGCTTATAATAGGCCGGGCTTATTAATCAAGCACTGAAAGGCTAAGAGGCTGCCAAGAGACGCTAAATACCACTGTCAATCTCTGCCGTCACCCGCTGGATCCAGAGGACGGATCACCTCAGATAAGGAGACCGTATGGAAATGCACTGCTCCCTATGGGACTAAAACAGACAGGAGAGTTCTCCAAGATGTGATTTACAGCTTATGACGTCAACATTCCCAGGGGGCGTGATGCTAACTGTAGGCTCTGCTCTGTCTGGAGCTCCGTTATTCAAGTTACACCTCAATCTGAGCTTTGTTTTAACACAATTTGACCAAAAAGAGGTGATTTAGCTGGAAGTACAATAGGGTCAGATTTGTGCTGTTAAACCAGTCTGTCACACATGAAATTACAGTCATAAGCTAAATAACATCAGCAAACAGTTTTTTAGTTTTTCCTAAACAGGACCCATTGATATAAAACAGTAGATCTCGTGTTGAGCCTCTTGGAACGTGTTAAAGGGGAACTCTGGCACGTTTGAAGCTAGAGGTGGTCGAATTCTGCCAAAAAACAGCACAGATCGGTGTTTTCTAGGCTGAGATCTCACTGTGGCAGTGAGTCTGTCAAGGCAACAAACTTGTGTAGTGATGGGGCAAGTTCTTAACTTCCACGTAAAACGCCAATTTGCACAGAAGAAGCTTAACACCACTTTCTAACCCATCTTACAATATAGCCACGAGTCTAACACAAAAAAAACCAACAACAACAAAACAAAAACGCTATGGCTGGCTCACTCATTAGTGGTCTGGAAACAACTTTATAAGCAGCCTTAGCATTACCTTCTTGATTTCCCACTGCACATGCGAAAGGCCAAATTTGGGCATCAGCATATTCGGGTTCATAAAGATCTCCCCTTGACTCTGTGCTAAAGCAGTGTCTTCATCGTCGTTACTTTCCGAGCAGTAAACACAGTGAAACATGTGCGGCTGGCAGCAGTGTGGAGTGATATAAGTGGACAGAAAATAGCAACAAAGTGATTATGACATCTGACTTTTTTCCGTTTTCTCTTTTGGACAGATTTTGTTTTGAGAAGAAAAACGCTTTATTTTCGTGACCCCCGCCAACGCCAACTTGCCGGACACTTTTTTCACCAAACTGGGGAAGAACTCGACTCACCGGACACCGTCGGGAGGTAAGTCAGTGTTGATGCATGACACTGCTGACGGGGATGACCTACAGATTCATGTCAAAAATCCTGAACTATCCCTTTGAGGCATCTGTACGTTTGTTTGTTTTTTTATCCGTACATGGTGGTTGTATTACTTGTTCTCTCTCTCCTCCCCTGACCTTTATCCACGCTGTGTTCTACCCTTCTACCACAGCTTTAATGAATTACAAAGTGCTTAAGATTATATATGCAGCATTATTGAAACTTGATACTCAAAGTTTGATTTTCCACCTCAAAAGAATCCATGTTGTACAGAGCAGTGCATATTTTCTGACAAATAAACAAAACATTATTAATAACTGCTGTAAAACTAAGCTGACCCCACTTCAGGATACTGCAGCAGATCACATACTGTCCATGAATAATACACATATATATTAGAATTTGCATATTTGCTTTAATAAGTTGCATTTCAAATTCACACATAGAAACATTAGTCCAATATACCCTCGGAAAAAAAGTACTTACTGCATAAATAACTCGTCAAAGGTTATTTCATTTTTACCACTTGTAATGTGGCTTAATGTAAACTCATTTGATGCCCTGTTAGCCTGTGTTTCCTTGTTTATGTGCGTGGGCGGCCATGGGGTGAAGTGCACTTGCATATTAATAACTTTAATGCATTCAAGAGTCTAAGTCATACTGTAGATGGATGTACTGACCAAATATAGACGAACGGTGGTAGCAGCACGACCTTTTGTGCTGTATCCAGGACCTATAAACTGACCTTTGGCTTTTAATGCAGCGCGCTCTTAGACATATCCAGAGTTTATTTATTTTTGTTTCATTATGATTCAGTTCTTCACTTCCAAAACTGAATAAGCTGATCTCTATCTAATGCACATCACTCCGTAGGCTGGAATAAGTGAAGTTCCTCTGTGTTTTTAAAGTACATACCTATTTAAGAGGTATTCTTGCTCAAATTATGGCTATTCCACATTTATACCATTAGCTATAAATGCTTTTAGTTTCATAGACGCTACTTGAATTTTCAATGTGCCACCAGATGCAGTCATATCGCCCCCTGCTGGAGTATTTTATTGACCAATTCAAGTAAAAATTTAAGTAAAATTCAATTCAATCTTCTGCACTGTGTAGTGTTTGTGCTCCAGTGGTTTTAAACTTTATTCAGAACACTTAAATCTTCAATGCACCATCACGTGCCGGCATAGCGACCTCTGCTGGTGGTTTTAATAAAGGAGAAATAAATGCAGCTTTAGGGTACAGGGCTGTATGAAATAATATAATGAAATTGAAATTCCAATTTGAGTAGGAGCAATGGCAAGGCAAGTTTATTTGTGTAGCACATTTCGCACACAAAGTAGTTCAAAGTGCTTTACAGAATAAGAAATACATTAAAATCACAATACAAACAAATCAAAACATAAATAATCATCATAACATTTTAAAATAGAGATGAGATGGTCAAATGGCAAAAACTGCAGTTAGTTACGTAAGACAATGTCCTCACAACAACAAAATATCAAACTTTTTAAATGAAAAATAAGCCAAATAAATATTTAGAAATAACGGGTGGAATAGTTGAGACTAGCAGTTCATATTTCAAGATGTTCTCAAATGTCAGACAAATCACATACATTTTCTTCCTACAGTTGCGCAGCCTGCCTTTAGGATATTTCCAAGTTGCATACATTATTGTTTATATAATACAGGAAATGGCTGGCCAAAGTTGCGTAAAGGTGCATTGTGTAACTTTTCTCGTAGAGGGTCCATCAAATTCTTTTCCCCACGCCAAATCTCCGAATGCCCCCGCACGACCATCTCGGATTTGAAAATTCTAGGAGGTTTGCACACTTCCCAATAGGAAAAGTTCAAAATTTTAGCTCCAACTCCTTATAGTTTTGTCATTAAAAGATATTTCGTCAACCTGTTTTCAGCAGTTTTCTCCGAGGAGCCACTTTCAGATTTGCTGTATCTAAAAAACAATGTAAGACAGGTCCTTCAAATTTTCAAGAGTTAAAATTTGGCTAATGTACTTATAAAATATGGACGTTTATACATGTGCTTACGGTTTATCACAGATTTCTGGGGGCTTGAATTTGCTTGAAAATTCTACTCTTCAAATTTGAGGGCATCTTTGAAGGACTGTGGAAAGTGATTGATCATACACCTTCCCACACCTTGGCCCTCTGTGATGAACGGTCTAGAAGATATTAAGATTTAAAAATGGGAAAAATTAATTTGGTGCCACCTTTGCTATGTTATACCAAAAAAATGACAACACCCACTAACATTAAATGGACTGTTATAGAAAGATTAGACATCTGTTTTTAACATTTTAACAGGAGGATTTAAGGATGTGGGAATTTTTCCAGTCAAATCTGTGATGGTCATGCGGCATTTACAGATTTGGTGTGAAATAAGTAAACTCTATAAGTTTTAAACCTTCTACCTACTCCTTTTGAGCATCTTGGACTCTTATTTGTTTGTTCACATGACAGTGCTTTTTTAATTTTTTTTTTTTTGGATTTTCTGATTATGTTAATGTCACCAAGCAACTGCTTTTTTCTATAAAAAGCTCTACTGATGCTCAAATAAATAAATGACCCATGAAGATGTTATTGCTTTATCTGGAATGTTTCACAGTGAGGCATTAAACCTTTCTGTCTTTGTGGAGACCAAACCAGACCAAGTAACGGGTCAGATTTGTGGAGAATTCTAGGTGTTTTTTTGAGCTATAAACCCACCTGTAATTGAATAAATGTAAGATAAATGTAAGATAGAGCTGTTTAATGTCACACTGTGGAACATTCCAGGCAGAGCAATGTCATCACCATAGAAACAAGCACCAAACCAAACCAAGAAGTTACACAGTGTACTTTTAAAACCGCCAAATATCACGCAGTAAAGACTTTATTTTCGCTTTTGTCAACAATAACGGCAGAGGTTTGTGTGAGTGAGTCCAGGTCATTTCCCAGAATCCTCTGTAAAAATCGCTAAAAGGCACAGAGGGCGCTGGACTGGGCTTGAACGACACACTGGCGGCTGCTGCTAATCTGATGCAAACCGTTATCTCGGCAGAGCTCATGCTGTAAAAGGCTGTTCCCTCACTGTGAGGTCTCAAATGGTCCAAATGTCCAGGATGTAAAAAGCACTGGGTGGTACTGAGGAGTAGTTTAGAGCTGAGAAATACTGTGAGTTTAAACTTTTATTACATCATTCTTACCATGTTATCCATCCTTTACATAAAACATATTTACCGTAACAAGTTGGAAGTGTTAACTATATATTACACTATGTTCTGATCTATGTTATAATACTGTTTCCTCATCAAAAACATACCCGGAGTTGTGTTTTGTTTCATTCATTTAACACACAAATCCTGCATATTTCGGCTGATTTATTCTCTCAGACAGAAAACACTTGTGATATCTGTGTTTTTAAACTCCATACACCTAGATCTAAAATGGTCTGGATCATTTCAGCCCTGGAATTGCCGATCTCTACTGAACTAAAGATTAGTGTGACCAGACGTTCCTGTTTACCCGGGACAGTCCCAGTTTTGAACCCTGTCTCCTGATTTATCCAAAACCAAAACCAATGATTTGTCCCAGTTTTAAACAAGACATGTCCCATGTGTCCATATTTTTGACCAATTTTATATCTGTCAACAGTAAAGAGGGGCGTATATTGATGTTTTTTAGGTAAAATACAGAAAAGCTGCTTAAAAATGACCAAAACACAAAGAAAATGGGACTATACTGACTCACATTAGTGCTGAGTGCAGAACAATTTTCCTTAATAATTACACACTCGTTTCACAATTTTATTATTACCAACCAACCCAAACCAGGGATGTCTCAGTGTTTTATTTTGAAAATCTGGTCACCCTACTAATGATAAAATGTAGCTGTTAACTTGAAAACTACTGCTTCATGACATCACAAGGTTAAACAGAGAAATTTATCGTGCTGTGCGTTCAGTTTTACTACTAGGCTTCAGAATCTTAGGTTAAAAATGTGCGAACATATTTCATTGACCGTAACTTTTCTTTTGTGAAATATTTGGAAACTTTATAGTGACGGCGCAGAGCAGAGCACAGAAATGACAGTGGGATGTGTAATCCCCTGCGCCATAACTATAAAAAGAATCCAGTGCATTAATCAGCATTTATTATTACTGCATTCTCAATGAAGCTTGTTTTTGGTGTGATGGGTTATTTTTGTGTATTCTCAAACATATTTCAGACATTTCCTAGGTCATTGTTTGAATTACAACATTTTTTTTTTACACTTGTGAGCTTTAAAGGGGAACTCCGGCACGTTTGAAGCTAAAGGCCATGTGGTGGTCGAAAACTGTCAGATACCAAAAAACGGCACAGATCAGTGTTGCCTCGGCGGAGATCTCACTGTGGCAATGAGTCTGTCAAGGTAACAAGCTAGTGCAGTGATGGGGGCAAGTTTTTAACTTCCACGTAAAACGCCAATTTGCACAGAAGAAGCTTAACACCACTTTCTAACCCGTGTTGTCAAGACAAGCTAGTGTAGTGATGGAGGCTAATTGTTAACTTCTATGTAAAACGGCTATTTGCACACTGAAGAAGCTTAACACCACATACAAACCCATTTTACAACAGTCTAACAAACAAAACGCTCTGCCTGGCTCACTCATTAGTGTCTGGAAATGTTATAAAATAACTTTATAAGCAGCCTTACACTTACACCTTTGTTGATTTCCCACTGCGCATGCGAAAGCCCAAAAGCCTCGATCGCCGACTCCAGTGGCGTGCAAGAAGCAGCAAGCGAGGATTGACTACTGACTGTGAAGAAGAGAAACATAAAGTTGTTGAAAGGAAATGATTCGGCAATGTATTTTTTAGCGTTTTTCAAAAAAATATAATTCACTCGTTAATAAATAGTATTGGAAAGGACATTGGCAGTTGAGTCTCTTGGGCTTTCGCATACGCAGTTGGAAATCAACAATAGGTTCGTAAGTGGTGTTAAGCTTCTTCAGTGTGAAAATAGCCGTTTTACATAGACGTTACGAACTTGCCCCTTCACTACACTAGTTTGTTTTCTTGACAGACTCATGACCACAGTGAGATCTCTGCTGAGGCAACACTGATCTGTGCCGTTTTTTGGCTTCTGACAGTATTTGACCACCTCTAGCAATGGACTTTAGCTTCAAACGTGCCAGAGTTCCCTTTAAGCCATGTTATAATGCTGTTACCTCATCTAAAACATACTGTACCTGGAGTTGTTTTGTTTCATATTATGTTTATGTTTTTGAAGTGGTAACAACATTATAACATGGCTTAAAACTCACAAGAATCCATTTTGTGTAATATAGAACCTTTAAGTCATTTGGATTCAGGACTTAGTTTCACGTTTAATTATTCATTTTCTATACTCTACTGGACTAATATCTGGAGTATCTTTACTTCACATATGACTTTAGACCTCTGCTAATATCTTATCAAATTAAACCTTTTGATTGTATTACCCCTGGACTATCTACATAATTAAACATCTGTATATATAACGGTGGGTCAGAATTGTCCCTGGAGAGGAAGTCAAACCAGAATATAGAGCCTCACAAAGTCATACACATGGAGGAGAGGAGCCAAAGCCCAAATCCTCAGTGAACACCAGAGAGAATGCAAGAATTCGCCATTAATTTGCAATGAAATTAATCTATCTGGGGCTTGAATTGCTGGTTAACTCTCATTGTTCAAAGACTTATGAGTACTGCTATCTTGTGTCCCCAGATACTTGCAGGTCAGCAGTGGGGGAGACCGATTTCAATTTGTGGGATCAAAAGGAGAAGCAAAAATACAAAATTAAGTCTTTGTTCAATACCGGTATAAGTTCAAATGGGGCCCAAATTCACTACTGTTATGAGGAAGTCATATTGGACGTCATGATTGCCACCCGGGTTTGAAGAGACTTGTTTATCCCTGAATATTAAAAAGATGACATTTAAAAACGCTAAATGTTTCTCCATTTATTTAAAGGTCCCGTGTTATACAAAATGGATTCTTGTGAGCTTTAACTTGTGTTATAATGTTGTTACCTCATCAAAAACGTACCTGGAGTTGTGTTTTGTTTCATTCACACACGTGTGAGTGATCATTTATCAGTCTGTTTGTATCTCCAAGGCTCAAAATGCTCTGCTCCACCTTGCGATGTCATGAAGTGGTAGTTTTTAAGAGAAATTGGCCATTCCAGGGCTGAAATTATCCAAATGATTGAGTTTAAAAACAGTGTTGTGTGTGAATGAAGCAAAATCCCAGGCATATTTTTGATGAGGAAACAACATTATAACAGAAAAATTGCGTAATATGGGCACTTAAAAATCCTTTCACTCATGACAAGCACCTAAATTTAATAAATATATAAGACAAATAAGTCGTACCATAGCGTAAAACATTCCAGGGAAAGCAATACAATGTGTATGCAGGCTCGCACCATCAGTTTTACCTTTTAAATCACTTCTTAAAACCCATTTCTATCGGTTGGCTTTCCTTTAACTGGTTTTAGTTCTTTTTATTCCATCTCTTTTATTTATTTATGTAGTAGAATGAATCTGATTTGTTGCATCATTGACTGTTTTCTTTGTTTTACGTGCTAGATTTATGTGTTTTTTATCGTCCATTGCTGCTTGTACAGCACTTTGTAAACCTTGTTTTTAAAAGTGCTTTATAAATAAAGATTTATTTTTTTATTATTATAAGTAGCGCACACCTCACCTGAAAATAGGTAATGAACCTTTAACTTGGAATAGTTTTGTGTTTGCATGTAGGACACACCAGTCCTGCTTTTTCAGTTCCAATACTGATTTCCACAGCCTGAGATCGTTTTCGCCACTGGTTTTGTGGAGTTTGCCGCCGTCACCTGAGCGAAAATGACGTCCTTTAATTACAACAGAAATAATTAATCATTTTGGAAATATACTCGCACAAATGAAAATTGTCACAGCACAAACGAAATACAAACGTTTTCGATCATTTTCTTCCTGTTGTGAGCTCTATTTCACATTTTGAGGGGCTGGATGACGTCATCAGCCGAAACTAAAGCTGCAAATATGTTAAGAACCATAATAGCACAAACAAAACTTTTTGCAACACAAAACGGCACAAATGAAGCACAAACCACTGACACCATTTTGGGCTTAGTGCATTTTGAAGCTTCCTGGAGGCTGCTGACCCCAGTTTGACCTGTAAAAGATTCGTTAATTTCTCCAAAACTAAAAAAGCACAAAAGTAACTTTTTGCAGCACAAAACAGCACAAACGAAGCATAAACGTTTGACATAGTTTTTGTGTAGATTTGCGTTTGATGGGGGGCCAACTTCACGGAGGTGCTTCTCGCAGCCCTTTTCCCAATGTGTTTTTTTTTATTCTGCAAATGGCAAATGAACTGAACTGATCTGAAGATTCCCGATATTAACCGATACTAGCGTAGAGACTGAAAACGTCATTTATTTCCTTAAAATAAGACAAAGCTGATCCAAATGTGCTGTGTAGCTGTTATTTATGTCTCAAGTAACCATGAAATAACTTTGAGTAAATAAAAGTTTAAACATTATGACGTTATGGGCCAACTATAACCAGTAAATAGGCTCTTTACAGCAATTTATGGATATAGACTGAGCTGATATTTAAAAGCCAGTATCTCATCCAGCATATTTTTTAGTATTAGCGCTGATATCAGATCCCAGTGTTAGATCAGAGCCTATTTGTTTGCTGAGCTTTGTGAGAGCTTCTTTATAATGCATTTTCAAACATTTTTACAAAAAGGTGGACTAAAGTGTTTTCTATTCAAGTGCGACTGTCCAATTATAACACAAACTGCCTGAGCCCAAAACACATTTTTACTAGTTATCTTGCAACACCACAAAAACTATATAAATCAAATATAAAAAATGAGCCCCGAGTAAATGAAACTGTGAAATTGCAGAGATCAATAGCTTTAATGGATTATGATATCAAGCTTTATAAATGATACAATATTTTAAAACATTAACATAAAATGGCTTCTTATAATTTGTGCACAGAAAATCCCGGGGTGATGAAGGAGGCTTTGGATCATTAGCTATTATCTGAACTTGAGGCTCATAAATTTTTTCTTTCCGTCAATGCAACAAAACAATGAACTCTCCCTATTAGAAAGATAAGGGGGAACCAGACTTTGTGAGATGTTGCTTTCGAGAGGAAGAGGAATTATGGTGTTAAAATCAAAGGCTGTGATTGATTTTGATTATTTTTGTGGAAATTTATTATCTCCATCTGAAGCATCTTTCAAACTGGATCCATGTGCCATTAGGTTAGGACTGTGTTGTTCAATATAAGGCTGCAAATAACCGTTATTTTAGTAGTCGACCCGTCAAAAGATTATTTTGTACATCAATATTATGAAATACATTTTAACCAAAAATAAAATGTAGTGACTGAAATCCTCTAGATTCAATGTAGTTTTGTTTTTTGTGACTATGGGAGCAGAGCTGAGGGGCCCGACCTTTTTAGGCAAAAGGTCCAAAAATGTGGAATGGAATGTTCCAGCGAATGGCATAACACTTAGCAATCTCCACGGAGAAGAGTGTTTTTGTGATTTATGTGTGAAAAAGTGTAAAATCTGCAAATGTTGAACCTTATTGCATCAGTGACAAAACCCAAGGACGCACCATATTATTCTAATTTACATTTGAGCTGTATTTAATTCTGCCGGTCTATAGAATCTACTGATCTGAACCATCGTCCTGAGAGAAGCACTTAAATACTGCACTTTTAAAGGGACCATATTATGCTTTTTGTTGTTGTTGTTCTGATAATGCGATTTCCTTTTTGTGTCATTCAAGGCTGAATTCTCTCAAATAGAAAATGTGGTAATACAGGGAGTGTTAAAAAGACTAAGTGTCCATCTAAAAGGATTAAATTTGTTATTTCCAGTTCAATATTTGTTGCCAATATTTGTTTTTGAGTCGGGCACAGGTGTGGGCCCCTCCGTGGTCACACCGGTGTGAGGGCCTCTCATGTGGATGCTTCCCTCCAGGTGCCGGGGAAGCAGAGGTACATTTGAATGGCTGTTTTTTGCAAGTTAGACTAAAGGTGAGTGAAGTAAAGTTTGTCTAAAGAACTGGACAATGCATCAAGTGCCCCAGAGGAAGATCCGTTTTCAGGAAGGACTCTGCCTGTCACCGTTTAACTTTTGGCTGCTCTACCCAATTGTGGATTTTATAACATAAAGAAGTGATAAATGTAAGCCCACTGTGGCCAACTGGAACACATTCAAATGCACCAGAAATGAGAAAAAAATGTCTAGAATTTAAAGAATTCTCTTGGGAAAGACCCCCAGACCTCCACCCCTGCACATGTTTATATACTGTTCTTGTTCTTCTTCTTGTTCTTGCTGTGTGCTTCGTGAAGTTTCTGTTAGATTGTTCCTGCTGGTTCACATGATGAGAGCACTGCCTTCATTTTGTTGTGTGTGAATCACTGTTATGACCCAGCTGTGCTACGGAGGTAAAAAAACAAGATGTTAAACTGTAAAACTAAAGTTATCATTTATTTAAAAGGAATGTAAAGGCAGAAAACAAAAGAATGATATTTACAAGGATTAACTAAAGTTAAGTTAACAGAACTAAAGTATATAAATTACAATAACAGAGAAACAAACCCGTCTCAAAACTAAGTTACAAAGGACTCCAGGTATGTTCAGTACATTATAACATGGCTTAAAGCTCACAACAGTCAATTTTGTATAATATCGGACCTTTAAAAACGTATTGAACAGATATCCACTGCTTATCACGAGTTAACCTTTCTCCATACGCCTCCATAAACTATTCTATTTGCCGTTACATACTATCCTGTTTCAGCCAGTGGACCATGTCGTATTGAATCTATGTGCCATCTTTAGGAGAGCGTTTTATCTTTGCAGACCTGAGTTAATGACCAATCTGCTGGAGCCCATCCAAGGCCAGGGCTGAGTTTGTCACACAGAATGTTGTTGTGTTCGGGTCAGCTTAGCGCAGACAGTAAAGCCAATGTTGCCGCTAACGTGACCTCCAGAACGCTGCTAGCATTTACTGCATCTGTCACATTTTAGTGTTGTACTCTCATTTCCCACTCTTTATTTGATTGGCGAGCTCAAGGCAAAAACTGTACATTCTGGGTGTTTAGAGGGTTGTATTATTTTTTACAAAAACCTAAAATAAATACAAAATAGCAAATAAATAAACGGGATACTTGGCAAAAGTATTGGAGTTGCAAATAGTATAATATAATATATGTTTTCATAGTTCAATTCTGTTAAAGGTGAATTGTGTAATGTTTCTAGTAGAGGATCCGTCATATGTTTTGTCTGGAATGTTTCACAGTATGGCATTAAACATTTCTATCATCATGGAGACCAAACCAGACCACAGAGTTACAGGTCAAAGCTGTGGAGAGGCGACCGCACTGTTTGTGTAGGTATTTTTGAGCTACAAAACCACCTGTAATTGAAAAAATGTAAGGTAGATCTGTTTAATGTCATACTGTGGAACTTTCTAGGTAGAGCAATGACATATCCATAGAAACAAGCAGGTGATGATCCCCAAACAAAAAGTTACATAGTGCTCCTTTAACATTTTAAACATAGGGGCATTAAAGGGCCTGTTCATAGGGTTCAGCCTCCTTTTACATGCAACACTTTGGGGACTTTTCCCATTAAAAAGATGTTTTAAATTGATCACTATGGAAACTAGATTCTCGTCATTCTGAAACTCATGGATATTATGCTGCATTCTCTTGTGCTCGGAACTCTGGGAAAACCGGAGTTCCGACACACTAGTTCGGAGCAGATCGAGTCGGATGGACGTCAACAGCTAACGTTACCTAAGAGACTCTACTTATTAGCAGGTGCTAGCAATAGCGACATTCATGACATAAGCTAAGAAAATAAACAAACTTTCTCGGGCGTCCATATTTTACTGACTGTTTTAATGGAACCATAAACGTATATATGAGTGGACTAAGTGAGTGTGACGTCACCCACACCATTCAGCACCGCTCAAATGAGGCTCCTGATGCCACGGCTACAGGAGCGAATTTGGAGCCAGACCCCATATTTGGAAATCTGACCGTATCATAGCAACCACAAGAGCCAATCATGATTTAGGTCGTTAAATGTGCTGCCCGACTCATGGCAGAGCTGCGCTACTCTGCACCGCCATATAATGTACGGTCTATGAATTACATTGGATGTCGGGAAAAATTACTTGGGTTTATCGACTACTGACATTTCTGATCTGTTTATAATGTTGTTTATTTACCACAAACATCCCTGGGGTTGTGTTTTGTTTCATTCACACATGTTTAACACACAAACCCTGCATATTTAGTCTGAGTTCTTGTCTCAAACTGAAAACACTTTGTTCTGCCTTTTGTTGACTTGAAAACTACCATTTCATAACATCATGAGGTGGAACAGATCTTTTTGAGCTTTGGAGATGTAGACTAATAATAAAGAATTACTCAAACTTGTGTGAATGAAACAAAACACAGCTCACAATGTTCTAACTTGGCTTAAAAGTCACAAGAGTCAATTTTCCATAATATACGACCTTCAATGAAAAACTGTTTGAACTTCTTGAATGAAAAACATCTAAGAATTTGAAAGAGATGCAAAGGTTCACCTGCCCCTTGAAATATTCTTTTTTCAAGTGACTCTGCAAGGCTGTGGTGAATACACTTATGTGAATAGAAATTTCAATAGGCTACTGCTCAATACTCCTTTTTTTCCAAATGGGCGACCTTCTGACCCCAGCACCCAGCAGCACCCAGCAGCACCCATTGTCTTGAAGGCAGCTCTGACATTTCAAAGAGAAGGTTAAACGACAAAAAAAAAAAACATAAACAATATAATTAATTAAAATGTAAAATATTTTCAGGAAATTGGCGAGAATAGGCTGAATAGGCTTTACAGTGACCATAAGACCTCAGATGATGAGAGTTCAACCAAGACAAAGAAGGGAATTCGTATGCTAATGAATCATGAAGGTCTTTAAATATAAAAAAAGACTTAATTTTCTATGTACTTTGTTTTCTATGCAGTAGTAGAACAGACATGGTCTCTGTGTGGAGTCTAACCTCTGTACATTATAAACTGTGACTTGTTTCTTTTATTAAGTCATTTTAGATCATTATTAAGATTTAAAATGTCAAAAATATCCAAATAATCCACGGGTGTTATAGATAATTATACAGCGGACACAAGCACAAGATCTTTAAAGGTGAACTATGTAAATTTTCTAGTATAGAGTCCTCAATTTGGCCTGAAATGTACCACAGTCTAGCATTAAACATGTATATCTTGCGTTCATTCAAGTACAGACGCTTTTATTACTAAGAAATACTTTTAAAAGCATAAACTGTGTGTTTGTCTCTATGGAGATAGATACGTTTAATGGCATACTGTGAAAAATACCAGGCAAAGCAATAACGTCTCCGTGGTACTGCGCCAGAAAAGTTGCAGTTCACTTTTAAGCAAGAAAACTTTATTTTTTGCAAAGTGAAAGTTCTGCATTCATAAATCCATTACTAATCCCAACCATTTGGGGACGGCTCCAAAGCATTAGTTACCATAATTCCTTTGTTTTTAAACTGATTTCCATATTAGTCACTCTTTAGCGCTTCTTTGGCTTGTTTTTCTGTTTTGACCAAAAGATTTGTTTTTCTAATTGCCATGGAAAGATTTCTAAAGTTCTAAAATCCATAGGGGAATATATCAGGTCTTACAAATCCAAGTTCAGGGTTCGAACTACATAAAACTACAAAAAAACTACAAAACAACCTGACATTTATTCAATCACTGCTGGTTTTATAGCTCAAAAATACCTAGAAAAACAGGTATTCTGACTGTGAGTGGGGTTGCCTGCCTCTGCAGCTTGGCCTGGTTTGGTCTCCACGAAGGTAGAAAGGTTTAATGCCATACTGGAAAACATTCCAGACAAAGCACTAACATTTCCATGGAGAAAAACATTTGACGGACCCACCAGGGAAGTTTCACAATGCACATTTAAACTTTTTTAGAACAGCGAAGCAAACAGGTGTACTATACTTCTGTTTGTCATATTTTAAGACAGTAAAAATCAAACGCAGCGCCAAGTGTATTAATAAAAACCACCCTGCGATTCCCAAAAGCTCCGATACCGAAATGTGTTTTGTCAGTGAAGCCATGAGAGGAATAAACAAAAGCAGTGGCAGATGTCTTGAGTCCGCTGTGTTTTCGGTAATATTCAAAGCTCGGTCTGTTTTTATCAGTGATCTCTCTGTGCTCCCACTGTCAGCACATGGCTCGGCTCCGGTGAGGTGGGCTTGGATAACGGGAAGCAGCTCTGCGGAAATCGGCAACTCGAGAAGAAGAGAGTCAGCGAACAGTTACGAGACATTTCGACACTTGTTTTCGAGATGCGTTTAATGTAAACGTTAATGTGACTGTTCCCTTTGACCTTGTCTACAGCGGGTTAGCTCACAACTGTCAATTTGCGTCGCAGTAAAAGTAAACTCAAAGATTTACGTTTCTATATATATTTAACCTATAACTGTACGCACGCTGCTGTCAAATCTTTGGAAACTTAACTGTCTCTTAAGTTTGCAAGGCGTAGGTCAACTCTGAAGATGCCTTGAAGGGGCCACCAAAACAAATCATTCTACTATTCTTTGTTTTTAATTGGCCAACAGGGAGAAATGAAGCTATAGAACGGAGCCTTGCTGTTTATTCAAATTGTATGCAAGAGTTTGAGTTAAAATTTCATGAACAAGACCTAACCTTGTCCCCAGGTACATGTACGAGGTAAACATGACTTTTGCTGATATCAATTATTTGTGATGTTGATTTATTGCTAAAGCGGATCTATTATGCAAATCGACTTTACAGAGCTTTAATCCATGTTATTTGTTTCTCCTCACCTTTTACTCACCCAGAGTTGTATTTGGAGTGATTCGTGCATGTTTTAGAAATCTTTAATGGCTTATTTATGAGACGCTCTATTCCCGTTTTCATCCCCACAGGCATACGCCCACTGCTCTTTACTTTCTTCGTTCTCCAGTTTTATTTTCTTAATTGATGATACACATAGGATACAGCAGCGTTTGGAAGTCATTTTGGTACAAATCAAAACCAAAAATCAGCGACTCATTTGTGTGATGTGCAGGTATCCATAGGAGATGCCGATTTGGCGACGTCGGCTCCCATTGGGCACCACAGTTTTCTCATCTGAAAGTCTGCAAACTTCTTTTATTAAGTTGTTTTAGATGAAAATTGCAGTTTAAAATGATGCAAATGAAAACATAATGATTCACTGGTGTAATAGATTATAGCGGGCTCAAGCACAATGTGTTCTTTAATTTCAAAAAGATTGAACGTGACTGAAAAGTTGTTTTATTTGGTTCTAGGTCGATGAAGACGATGCCTCTGAATGGTCACTAAAAACCAGCATCTACAGCCAATCACGAATCAGTGCTAGTGCGGCCTCTGTAGCTCAGTGAGGGAATTCTGCAGGTTCCGAGCTTTCACATGAGATATACGTGTCCTCTACATCCAGGTTAAGGCACTGCCAGCCCGGTGCTGTTGTGAACATCAGTTTAGTTTATGGGAGGCGAAAGTATCAACTGTTCCTCCTCTGTGCAAACTCGCTTCTCACTTTTCCCACTTCAAAACAGCTCAGTCTGTTGGTCCCTGTGAAGTGTCCCTGTCAGAAAGCGATGTGCAGACCTGTCTCCAGCTCTGCCTAATGGTCCACGTCACACCTTTGCCTTCAGAAGCAGCTCGTATTATAATGGGACAGCTGTGAGTCATCCTCCTGAAATTGCCTGTCGCTCTGGTTGAAGTCCACAGAGACGATGAACAAAGACGGCCTGATTAACATTAAACAGCTCCAGCTTCACAACTGTCTAGACTTAGAGAAGTAAACGAGGATGCACGCTGAGCTCAAAGACCGAGTACTCAACTCTACGTTTTACACATGGAAATGGAAATATGGGGGATTGTCATGCGGGAGCAAGCTGAGTGAGTAAATAAGAACATTTACTTAAGGTCAGATTTTAAGGATCTCTTCTTTACTTGAGTTACATTTTGGTTGAGGACTTATTACTCTGACTCCACTACATTTGAAAGACAAATATGAGGCTACATTTCTTAAAAAGACTCCAAGTACAAAGTACTTTTGTGGAGCAGTTTTCTACATATTTCGTCCCAATTAAAGTTTTATAATGTTCAGTCCAGAGGCTCTGTTTGTCCAGTTACTAATGTTCTCCTCATGTACAGGTTTGGGTGCAATGCCACTGATTAGCAATTTAGTTGTGATTTCCAAAAATGACTCGTTAACAATATTTGCAGTTCTAACAAGCTTTGAGCTGATTTATTATTGCTTTTCTAGGAGACAGTAAATATACAAACTATAGGCTAATTGAATTTTTGTTTGCAAATAACCCATTCTAAGTAAATGCCTTTCTAATCTAATCTTTTACAACAGTTACACAGGCTGAACTGAACAGTATGAAACCAAATACAGTTTGCTTCTTTTCTTAGAAGTAACCTACTTGTGGCCATACCGGCTCGTCAAAGCCTGAACCCGTCAGATCTCAGAAGCTAAGCAGGGCCGGGCCTGGTTAGTACTTGGATGGGAGACCACAAGGAATTCCAGGTGCCACAGGGGGGCACCAGTTGCAAAAACTCTCGTTGTGTCCTTAGGCAAGGCACATCACCCACATTGCCTAGTATGAAAGTGGTGTGTGCGTGAGTGTTGGTGGTGGTCAGAGCGGCCGATGGCGCAGATTGGCAGCCTCGCTTCCGTCAGTCTGCCCCAGGGCAGCTGTAGCTACAATAGTAGCTTACCACCACCGGGTCTGGAGTGAATGAATAATGCTCTGTAAAGCGTCTTTGAGTGTCCAGAAAAGCGCTATATAAAACTGATGAATTATTACTTCATTTCATTATTTTTTGAAGCTGTGCCCTTATCAGTCACACCAGTTTTCCCATAGTTTTTCCATACTGTGGAACACTAACCTTGCACAGCAAGATGGATTCTTGTGATATATATGAGTTCACAAACTCATGAGAATCCATCTTGGCGTGCCCCTGCTCTAAGGTTAAGCGGGTGGACCAATCACGCATTGAGGTTTGTGCAGAAGCCAAAGACGAAACTCCCAAACGAACCAAAACAAACGTGGCGACGCCAACAGACGTACATCAGCCTATTTTAGGGTCTATTTCTGCATTCTGCATTTTTTTGGCTTGTTCTGCTGTTGTGACGCTTTGACCAATCAGATTCTAATAGTCGTTATGTTCCATGTTTTCTAATCTCATTCAGCGAGAGCTGTTCCAGACTCATAATCTGTCAAACTCACTTCAGAGTGACACAGATCAGTTTGCATGAGCCAGGTCTGTGGAACATTCCAAACAAATATCATCTCCATGGAGACAAGCAGGTGGGGGACTCTTCACCAGAAAAGTTGTGTAGTTTACCTTTAATTATCTATTGCTATGACAACTGTTGTAATTTTACATACCATGGAGTCTATGCTAGGCCCATATGAGGGTCTGTCTGTGTATTTATGATTTGAAAAAGCTAAATTGTATCTTGGAACTGTTGAAACTCCCTTTTATCTTATCACAGTCTCCTGTACATTTGAATAATACATTATTTTTTACAAAGCAGCATGTGGCATTGTTTGAAGTACTGACAGTTTGGCAAATATAGCATCATGAAGTGTCACTCACTCAGACCTACATGCCACGCTCGTGTCAGAACAGTAGGGGGCTCCACACTCCGTACATGCCCCTCCTCCTATGCCTCATGTCTAAACCCCATTTGATTTGAGAGCCTCTGATCTGAGGTGAACATACACTACACTGGAGATTATTATTCACATGAGCTTTTGAACATGTTCACCCCTCCTCCTAAACCATGTGTCATTCTCACACTAAATCACACTTCTGAGGTACCATGTGATAATTGCAGAGCTGTGTCTGACAGTTTTTTTTAAGGCTTTGTTTGCGTTGTACACGTGGGGTTTGTACTTGATCCTATTTTTTGCCTTCTTGGTTTGTATAATGAGTCTCCATATTTCACTGCTTTTTCTGCTGTAAATCCGCCTAGTTTAAAGGTTCCATATTACACCAAATTGACTCTTGTGAGCTTTAAGCCATGTTGTAATGCTGTTACCTCCTCGCAAACATACCTGGAGTTGTGATTTGTTTCAGTCACACATTGTTTGACTAACTTTATTCGTCGTCTGTCTACAGGAAAGGTTAAAAATATGATAAAAAATGAGATATACTGTATGTCTGACAATACGGAGCAGCAGTGGTTCCATTTGTAGAGCTTTTTCCCAGTAAGTAGAATCTCTCTCGCGGTAGTGCATTATATTACTGTGTCCACTTAAGGTAAGCGCTCTTTTCACGGACTTTTCAAATTCAACATGATAATTAAAACTGAATGAAAATCGCCAATTTCTACACTTCGTAATTGCTGCTAGTTTTGATTCTCCTCAGTCCTCCGTGAACAATAACACGCACTTGTCCTGGCTCCTTCTTAAAACACAGAAGCTTCACGCAGACAAATGAACTCACTCTCTAAACCGACATCTTGATAGATCTTAGAAGTAAGTTGTTCCCTATTTGAATTTCCAATGTGAATTTTCTGCTGTATTTGTCACGGAAAACTGAATTCGTCCAGTTGAAATATGTATTATATTGTTTCCCCTCTGGCACGGCCTTCTGGGAAAACAAGCCGTATCTTGACAAAACTGGCTGTCCATTTCTGCAGGTTGGGACCATTGCATATTCCACATAAATGTTAGGAAGCTGCGGACATGTTGGCTGGATTTCCAATGCTAAATGAATATTGCATATGCGTTTTCACAAAGGCTATGTTTATAAGGGTACAGTGTTTGTGTTTGTTTAGTTTTTTTTTTGGAGAGGGAGGTTCATATTTGTATTATATATTCTTAATCCATTTTTTATCCATAAATCTGAATTATTTTTGATTTATCCACAGAACAGCATCTGAACGCTTACATTTGAACTTTTATTGCTCATGTATCGATGTAAAGCCAAATTCCAAACACAAGAGGCCACTGAGAACAACAGATTGCTTTAGCTGATCTAATTTTAAGTCTGATGCCCTACCAGATGAACCGATTTAGTGTATTTTTCGCTTCATGCGCCTATACCTGATATGTACTGTATACCGTGTATTTGAGTAAACTTTGCCTTGCCTCAGTATAGATATATTGTATAAGAAGCTGTTTGGGTCAAAATAAGTCAGCTGTGTACTGTCCGCGTTGTATTTTCTGAGAGTGAGGAAGTGCTCGGTGGACATGCTAGTTGTTGTTGGCGTCACAGTGATGGCAGAACTTTACTCTGGTCTCTGAAAGTTGTGAAAAACTCTTACAAACTCATCATGGTGAATAATTAGACTGATCAGGATCCATAAGGTAAGAGACGAATCCCTTTGGGCCACTGTTTAAAATGAACTAATTCTGTTTTTTTGTGTTTTTTAAGACATCATGAATGAAACTCGTCAAAGGCAAAATATAAGTGGAGTGTTTCCTGTGTGCAGAACCAATCAAATGCAGCGTACTGTAGGTTATCGAGCACTGCCAGTATTCTTGTTGTTTGAAAATAACAAAAAGTTGTTTAAAAAAAAAAGTTAAAACTGTTCCTTTTCACACAATGATTAGTGGCTGTTTATGTAGGTATTATTGTTATTGATATTATTTGTTTTAATTGTTGCTGATTTATGAATGTATTTTTGATACTACTTGTTTACTACATATTGAGCTTTCATGTTTTGTGGTTGTGTGTGGGTGTCGTTTATGTTTTATACAAAAATGTTATGAATTGGAGGAGACCCCAGGAGGAATAGATATTGATATTTCAATAGCTATTGGGGATCTTTAAACTAATAAACTAAACAAATAAACTAAACTCAAATCAAAGTGAAGCTAACAATAACTAGCATGCTAACTCTGCACTTGTTGCTTGGACAATAAAACCATATATAATGTTGTTTCCTCATCACAAACAGACCTGGAGTTGTGTTTTGTTTCATTCACACGTTTAACACACAAACCCTGCATATTTAGATAGAGTTCTTCTCTCAAAGAGAAATACAGGAAGTAGGGAGAATTATGGTTGGGCAAAAAATCGATTTCAAATAAAGATTGAGTTGAGTCGGAAAATTGATATTTAAGATTTTTTTTATACAGCGCATACATTTTGCACTCACAAGACTTCCTATAGGGTTTCCGTAGTCACTTCTCTCTCACTTTTCCCCTGAGAACAGCACATGCACAACAAATCTGTCAAGTTAATGATTAATCGATAATCAATCGTTTATTCTCCCGGCGATCAATTAAGAAAATGTAATCAAATGTCCATCCCTACTGTGGACCATATGAAATGCTTCTAGTATATTCAGTGGAGAAGAGAGATTTTCACAACATGGTGAACGTTTTGGATGTTGCTATAGAGTCGAATCGAATCGTAAATCAAATTCTCTAGGGAGAATACAGGAAATAATACAGGAAGTGCTCCACTGCCTTTTTAAACTCCACAAATCTTCACTAGAATCATTTCAATAATTTCAGCCCTGGAATCCCCAATTTATACTGAACTAAAGGTAAAAAGTAGCTGTTAACTTGAAAATTTAAAGACACATTTTGGAGATTTGAACCTAAACTTGCCACACAAAGAATAGATGACAGTTTTGCAAAAATTTCCACAAGTTGCTCAAGTTGTTTATCACTTAATGCCAAACTGCGTACATCGGTAGTTGTTCTCTGCTCAGAAGCTTCCCCTCCTATCTCATCTTTGCAGTGGTGGTAGTCTGGCCACGTTGGATGCACACGCTCGCGCTCCATCTATCTCAATGCAACTGCTGTGTATTCTAAACAGACTGAGGAAGGGCTGGAGACTGATGGATGCTTCTGCTCTGCCACCGAGCTTTGTGCAGATCTTATAATGTGAGGTTTGAGAGCGTATTTTGAATTTGTTTATCCGGGGCAAAAGTAGCTCAGTTGGTCGTGTGTTTTGCCACTGATCTGAAGTGCTGAGGTGCGATTCCAGCCCCCACAGGTCAATACTGTTGTTGTGTCCTTGGGCAAGACACTTAACCCCAGTTAAGCTATGTACCCTGGCAATAAATGGGTGAGTGGATCCTTGAGATGAAGTGCTTTGAGTGCCTTGAAAATGGAAAAGCGCTATATTAAAAATGTGATCATTAACATAGAAACAAGACATTTAAATGAAAACTGAACTGTGTCATTTCTGTCTTAAAGTCACTGTAACAGATTATACCTTAATTTTTTACATTTTAAAACAAAAAAATATATAACTTGAATAGAACTTTGAAATAGTTTACAGTGGTCCAAAGTTATTCCTCACATATCTTATACATGACGAACATTTTAATTATTCACCATGATGAGTTTATAAGTCCTTCTCTCAGACACCAGTTTTGCCTTAACGGTAACTCTAACAATAACTAGCATGCTAACACACACTTCCCGTAGACGCCATCCGTCACGTGACTCTTCTGGAAGCAGCTGAAACATATAAAGCAGGTAAACTCTCCTATCTGACAAAACATAATGCTCTATTTTTGTTATACTAAATGTCTGAAAAATAAATACAATAAAATTTGAATTTGACAATAAATAAAATACAACTTTGGCCACCCTGCAGTATTTTTTTCCCCATGGATATTTTATTGCATTAATCATCCTGTGACTGGGGACGCCTCTCCACTGATCTGACCTGTAACTTGGTCCCATTTTCATCACCAAGTAACTGAAAAGTAACATTGCACCCTTTAAAGGGCCCATATACTGTGCTGTTTTCTGATCTCTGTTATAATGTTTCCTCATCACAAACATACCTCGAGTGGTGTTTTGTCTAATTCGCACATGTTTAACATAAAAAACGTGAATATTTTGGCATATATTTGGTTCTTCTCCACTGAAAACTTTGTTCCACCTTGTGATGTCATGTGGTAAAACAGGAAGTGCTCCATTGTGTTTTTATTCTCATTTTGGATCATTTCAGCCCTAGAATTGACAATCTCTAAAGGTAAAAAGTATCCGATAACATGAAAACTACAATTTCATGACGTCACAAGGTGGAACAGAGCATTTTGAGCTTTGGAGATGTAGACAGACTCAGAAAAGCGTTACTCAAACATGCGTGAATGAAACAAAACACAACTCCGGGCATGTTTTTGTGGAGATAACAACATTATAACATGGCTTAAAGCTCACAAGAGTCAATTATGGGTAATATACGACCTTTAAATACAGTTTCTTGAAAAACAGTTTCAAATTCTTGATTTTGATCAGGCATTAGTCGTAGCACTGCGGTTCATATGCAGTAATAATACATGGATTCTGTATTTCTCTCTCTCCTTTTGAGTTGACAGCTCCATAGATAAAGCCCAGAGTGACAAAAGTGTGTGTTTAGTATTCAGTGTAGCCCCTGCCACGCTGACTCACACATGACAAATAGAGACGGGGGAGTTCAGGTGGTGGTACTAAAATAAATGAAACACTCAATAGGGCTGGAGGAGAAACTGCGTGTTTTAATTCACTCAAACATTTATTTTGGTTTGATATTGATTTCCAGCTTGTATTTATGTGTGTTGAAGTTCTGTCCTTGGGCAAGACACTTTACCCAAACTGTATTTGTGTTTTTTGCTGATTGGAAGATGGAACTGAAGTGTGCAGAGGTCCTATTTATTATATTACGCGAAATCGACAGTTTTGAGCTTTAAGCCGTGTTATAATATTGTTACCTCGTCAAAAAGAGTTTAAGCAACGCTTTATTATTAATCTGTTTACATCTTCAAAGCTCAAAATGCTCTGTTCCACCTTATGATGTCATGAAGCGATACTTTTAGTTACCTTTTACCTTTAGTTCAGTAGAGATTGGCAACTCCAGGGCTGAAATTATCCAAATTCTTTTAGTGAATCTCCTAGGAGTGTAAAAACACAGTGGAGCACTTCCTGTATTACCACATGACATCACAAGGTGGAACAGGAGGAGTGTTTTCTGTCTACATACGCAGGGTTTGTGTGAATGAAACAAAACACAACTCTAGTTACATTTGTGATAAGGAAACAACATTATAACAGATCAGAAAATAGCGTAACATGGGCCCTTTAAGCATTTTGTGTATCTTGATAGGAAGTACATGCCAAACCTTTTATTCTTTTTCAAATTTTTAGTGTTATCTTTTTGTGGAACTTTTTGCATTGATCGCAAAACTGGAAAAAAACGAACCCGCTGCTTCGATTTTGATGCTTTGGGATGAGCGCGAGTGTGTAAGCGCCTGAATACCTATTTCTCTCATGACTTGAAAATCATGTTTTCTTGCTAGGATCAATATTATGCACAATCAACTTTAATGAGCTTTTAACTATTCACAGAAAATGACTGTTTTCATCTACCCCACAATCCTGAGTGTTCTCAAATGTCTCCTAACTACTTTCTACAAATTACTGCTTTCTACGGTGAAATGTAGGAAGAAGTGGGGTCTACCAGAAGTCAGTAGACAATTTTTAAACAATTTTAGATCAATATTGCAAAATAGAAGTGGAAAAATGTTATAGTTCCTAAGCAACACTTTTATTTTTTCAAGTTTACAGGGAAAACTTTACAGGGAACTGTATTGTATAGAGTGTAGCCCCGTCACTATGGACTTCTTTACTTGTACAATGCAACGTCCAAGGTCAAGACCTATCTGAATAATAAATAATGCATCTTCTTTCTTTTCTCTACCTTATATCCATCTTTTCTGTCATGTTCTTGCGTTCTTGGATATTTAAAATGCATCACGAGCGCTGTACCTTTACTTCAATATTAATAGGAAGACCCCATTAGTCCACTGTACTACGCTGCCTGATAAAATCTGACAGGACAAAGTTTTAAACCAAAGATTTCGGTGATCACTCTGCAAAGAAATTGTACTTTTTACATACTTTTATCACTGAATACTTTTAATGAATCCTACTTGAGTAATATTCAACTGTCCGCTATGAGTTTGTGCACTTGTACTGCTCCTTCAAATATAATTTTGTCTAATTTCTGTGGTCTATCCTTTTGAAAATACCAAATTTATTTCATTATTTTGTGTTTTTTCCTTCCAATGACATTCACTTATTGAATTATAAATCAGATGTTGCGTCCCAACATTACTTTTTTGCGTGAGTAGTAGGCTTTAATACTTTTTTTTACCCTTATTTTTAAATAAGGCATGCACTACATTTCAGCACTACTCTACATTACATTTCAGATCTGTGGAGAGTCACCCCTACTCACAAAAGGATTTAATGTATTGTTGATCAATAGAAACACTTGTAAGGAATAAATGCTAAACAGATTTTTTATCTACTTACTAGTTTGGAGACTGCTTTATTCTAGTGTAGCGGTGTTTTATTTTAAGACTTTACAATAACTCAAGTAAAATAATCTTGCTGCATGGACAGATATTTTCATGAGTTTTAATTCATTTGCCGATAGATTTAAGTGTTTATATCTTACATTTTGGCCACGCTTTTTGCAGTGCACAAGTAGGTACCAGAAAAGTTGCACCTTGAACACATTTCTTGGACCTCTACTTCTACTTGAGTAATATTCGAGTACAGTTTTTTGGCTACTCTACCCGTGTGTGCAAATATATTGTTTTTCCCCGACAGGAAATGACAAGACTGGAGTTGTTTGTGGTGTGGGCAGGTACTCCTGAGAGATGGGTGGGCGGCTGTGGAGCGGAGTATGCATTGCCATGGAAACCATCATAAATATATTCGATGTCTGGTACCTGACAGCTGAGTGGAGCATACAGGCGATAAGACACGAGAACACTGCTATCCAAGTTTTAAAACAGTCCTGACAAAGAATAAAAATAACAATTTAGTTAGACAAGAATATTGGTGTAGCACTATCAAGGTTTCGATTTGTAAAAGGAGAAGGCATAAAATCTGCACATTGCACTGCTCCAGAAGTATTTGGAAGAATACTTATGGTGTGTTCGATTATCCATTCGTCTCCCACTCGAGTCTCAGATATGCATCCATACTTCAAGCGTTTGATTTCATGTTTCTGACTTGGAGAAAAACGTCGATGCCAGTCACAAAGCTGTTATCCTTTATCTTCTGTTAGCAACTCTAGGGACGTTTAACAACACCCATTAAAACAAGTGTTTGTTCAATACTGGCCTCACCACAACACCGACTGCCCATATCCATAGGCAGTGATATGGACGCAGTACGGTATTGCAGTAATACTAAGGTACTGCAGTAATATGAGTGATTGAAATAGTCATTTAAAGGGAAACTCCGGCACGTTTGAAGCTAAAGTTCATTGCTAGAGGTGGTCAAATACTGTCAGAAGCCAAAAAACGGCACAGATCAGTGTTGCCTTGGTGGAGATCTCACTGTGGTAGTGAGTCTGTCAAGACAACAAACTAGCGTTGTGATGGGGGCAAGTTCTTAGCTTCCACGTAAAACGCCAATTTGTACTGAAGAAGCATAACACCACTTTCTAACCCATCTTACAAGAGCCACGAGTCTAACAAACAAAACACTCTGCCTGGTTCACTCATTAGTGTCTAGAAACGTTATAAAACAACTTTAAAAGCAGCCTTAGCATTAGCTTGTTGATTTCGCACTGTGCATGCGAAAGCCCAAAAGACTCGATCGCCGATGTCGTTTCTAATCCCATTTATTTACAGGTGAATTATGTTTTTTGAAAAATTGTAAAAAATACATTCCCGAACCATTTTCTTTCAACAACTTTCAGTTTCTCTTCTTCTTCACTGTCAGTAGTCGATCCTCGCTCATTGCTTCTGGAGTCGACAATCGAGTCTTTTGGGCTTTCGCATGCGCAGTGGGACATCACTACACTAGGTTGTTTTCTTGGCAGACTCACTACCACAGTGAGATCTCCGCTGAGGCAACACTGATCTGTGCCGTTTTTTGGCTTCTCACAGTATTTGACCACCTCTAGCAATGGACTTTAGCTTCAGTCGTGCTGGAGTTCCCCTTTAAACGACCAAAGCGTCCAAACACAATGAAAACAATTCACACTAAATGTGATAAAGGATGCAGCCATCTTCTCTTCTATGTCAGAAACCTTGCTCGGCCTCCTCCATGCTCGACCTTCGAGTCAACAAACAGGTATTGATACATCAACATTCCCTGGAAGTGTGAAACTAACCATAGGCACTGCTCTGTCTGAGGCTCTGTTAGACTTTAATCTGAGCTTTATTTTAACACTCTGACCATAAAGAATTGACTTAGCTGGAACTATGACAAATGAGATGATTTGTACTGTTAAACAATTCAGTTTTGTCTCACTCACAATTTTTATTGAAAATCAACCCTAAACAAGACCGCAAACGTTCGTATTGATCACAGACTCCTGAAAATGTGCTTTTAAAATACATTTTGCGTTTTTTTTTCCTTGAGTTTTCAGACAATCTTAAAACTTTTTTGTCTGTTTGCAAATGTGTGCATTGTGTCTCCATAGTAACAAAGAATAAACCTTTCCTGTATTTTATGAACTCACCGGGGTTCATAAATTGATTATTATTCTTCAGGAGGTATGACATTTTTCCGCAACAGTAACAGCTGAACATTCCACCATACACATACATGTAGAACATCCCCAGCGCGATGCTACTGAAAGCATCAATTGACTCTTCATAGATTCTTTTTTTTTTTTTAGACTTTTTTCTCCAACTTTTCTTTTCACAATCACTTGACTGGTGCATAACTATGATACAGATTTACCACTGGTCCCTTCGCACTATTCACATATTCAACACAAACGGAGCCAGTTGCTTTCACTTCCCGTTAGAAAAGTGACACTGAACCAAATGTCTGGGGAGTGATGGGACGGGAAGATCTGCTAATGTCTGTCCCCAGAGTGAGTTTCACACAGAGCTCCGAGCCCACATGAATATACAAACACCATCACTGATCCAGGGCACATTTAACACGGAGGAACTGGGGAGCAGCTTCTGGGACCAGTTAGCCATCAGGCGGCAGAAGGCTAAATGTGCTCGGGATGCTAGTGTGCGCTGCATAAATGGCCCACTAGTGTCTGCATAGTAAACGTCTGAGTGAGTTGTCAGACTTTTTAAATGCACACGGAACATAAGGTTGTGTGTTTAGGATTGTGATAGTGTAACTTACATAAATAAAGTCCTGCTGCTATTAGCCAAAAATACACTAAAGCAAAAGTGGGTTTTATTGAGCTGAAAAACATATTTAAAATACTACCAGAAGTATTAGTTAAACCAATGTTATATTTGGTGCTGTCAAATATATTGTGTTATTAACGAATTAAAGATAAACAATTTTAATGGCGTTTTTTTTCCCCCCACGCCGTTAATTTGATCCCAAACTAATTTTTTCATAAGCTGTGGTCACTGCTGTAATGTTAGAAAAATTACGGGATCGAGCTGTAAACAGGAAGCAAAACAATTTGTACGAAACTGAGAAGCCCTATCAGGTGCGCTGATGTTATTCATACGAGGAAAACACGAAATAAAAGTCGCTCCAAAACATACGGCGAATGCGCACTTACCTTTGATATGGACTGTAACAGCAACAGAAGTTTTGCCTCTCTCTCTTCCGACTGTTCTCGCTGCTCCGAGCTGTTGTTACAAACATAATCTCACAGAGGAGCAGATTGCAGCAGGACTCATATCTGCCTCATTATTTAATAGATACTTCTGCCTCTGGACTTATTTTCACATAAACAAACAGCTCCGTGTGATGACGTCGTCTCCTTTAGTACAGCAGCGTTGGGGCGAAAAACAGTCACAAACACAGTTGCAATAAAAATTAAAATAAAAAAAATTGCACAAAGCCTATCCACTTTTCTATGTTGATAAAAGTATTAAAATGATTATTCAAGAGACAAAAAAAAAACAAATTAATCTCAAGTTAACAATGACTTTCATGAGATTAATTGTGAGTCAATATTTTAATCAATTGACAGCACTACTTGCTTACAAAAAAGAACTTGCCTTTCCAATGTTTTTTTCATTATGGATGTTTTTTTTTTAGATGGAAATGGAAAACATGCGTACTTACTTAATGAGGCGGCTTGCATCTCCACAAACCTGATTCTTACTTACTTACTTACCTGATTCTTACTTAGTCTGGAGGTCCTTTGGTTTGAAGTTCATCTGTCTTCAGGGAGAGTGTTCCCAAGTATGGTTTTTAACTTTTTCTTTCCATGGAATTATGCAGGTAACATGCCACCTCCAGAAGGTTACGTGGTGTTGCTTTAACAAAGCTTTTGAATCGTGACTTGTGTGAGGGATTTCTTTGATTTTGTACTGGTTTCCTTGCATTAAAGGTGCATTATGTAGCCCAACGCCTTCACATTTCCATGGAGATGTCATTGTTTCACCAGGAAAGCTTTACTGATGAACATTACTGTCAGTGGAATCACACCTGTAGTTTTGTTTCATTCACACATGTTTAACGCACAAACCCTGTATATTTGGGCTGAGTTCTTCCCTCAAACGGAAAACACTCTGTTCCACCTTGTGATGTCATATACAGGAAGTGCTCCACGGTCCACACACCTTCACTAGAATCGTTGGGAAAATTTTAGCCCTGGAATTGCCCATCTCTACTGAACGAAAGGTAAAAATCAGCTGTTAACCACCATTACTGCTTGATGACATCACAAGGTGGAACTGAGCATTTTGAGGTTCGGCGATGCAGAGAACCAAGCAACACAGGATTACTCGAACATGTGTGAACGCAAATGTAAAAAGAAAAGATAAACATGTCGTCAATTTTGCATAATAAACAACTTCTAATGTCATACTGTGGAACATTCCAAGCAAAGCAACAAAATCTCCATGGAGACTGAGTCATTTTGTCTTGTCTTTCCATATATTGAGAAACTACCTCCCTACACACTTAAGATGCACACTAAGACCACCATTATATATATAGGACTATTTAATTGCCAGCGCCCTGCTAAACATAATTACATTTTCTATTACGTGTTTATGCCGTAGCTGACAGGTGCTGCTACGTGACGATAAAACAGTTTGACAGTAAAAAAAGTCAATTTATAGAAAACTGTTGACTACTTTCCCTGCCACAGTTCCTCTTGAAAATCAGCATACCATGATAAGACCACTTTCCCGGCAGTAACAATCTCTTTTTCTAATGGCGGAGACCCAGTGCGTGTAATTCAGTGAGAAATCTGATTTGTGGCGACAATGCAGAAGGGAGATGAGGCAGATTGTAGCTGACACTTGGAGCACAACACACGGATTAATTATGAGAGCCACGATGAAATAATAAAGTTTGTGTAATTTTCTATTTATGGTCCACAGTAACAATTTCTTTTCTTTCTTTTTTCCACATAAAGAAAGAAAAAGCTGCTCATTAACTCCCAGTGAGTCACTAAAAGAAACCACAATAAAAAAAGACGTTTGCTAGACTTAAAATACTTGACTGCACAGATCAATATTTGTGAATAAACACTGCTACCTTTGTTTTAGGATGGTGTCTTGCTATTTTTACTACTGCGACTATTGCACTACTAGTACTGTTGTCCTATTAATTCTACTTGACCTACTGGGAGCACTTCTGTTACTGCAATTATCACTTGTCTGGCTTCTCAGAGTGTCAGACGGGCCTATTATTGTGACTATAATACTGCTGCAACTAAAACTATAATCTGAATACTTAAAGAGATAGTTCAGGTTTTTTGACATGAATCTGTACGTCAGTGCATCAACACTGACTTACCTCCCGACAGCGTCTGTTAAACCGAGATCTTCCCCGGTTTCAGTGCTGACGAAAGTGTCCGACAAGTTGGCTGGGGTCATGAAAATAAAGCGTTTTTCTTCTCAAAACAATATGTGTTCAGAAGAGTGATACATTTGCATCACAAAACGTGAACGGGGAGAAAGTCAGACCTCATAATCGCTTGGTACTATTTTCTGTCCGGTTATATCACTGCGCGCTGCCGCCAGTCTATGACGGCAGGTGACAGCCGCGCACGAATCCAACAGTTTTTTCAGTAGTTCAGCATTGTTTACGTTTGGCAGTGTCAGACCGTTGACGGCCACGTCACAAGAGAACTAACGTGAGAGTATATAAGTGGTCTGAGCACATAAACACTGCCGATCTACTGAAAAAGTGTGGATTCGTGTGCGGCGTCACCTGGTTCTACAGACTGGCAGCAGTGATATGACCGGAGAGAAAATAGTACCAAGCGATTATGAGGTCTGACTTTCTCATGGTTCATTGTATGACTCTTTTGAACAGATATTATTCTGAGAAGAAAAACGCTTTATTTATCGTGACCTCAGCCAACTTCCTGGACTACTTTCGTCAGCACTGAAACCGGGGAAGAACTCGTCTCACCGGACGCTGTCGGGAGGTAAGTCAATGTTGACGCACGACACTGCTGACGGGGACACCATACAGATTCATGTCAAAAAACCTGAACTCTCCCTTTAATATTTTATTTGAGGTATATCTCATGCCACTACTGCAAACGTAAATACTTCTACTAACTACTCTTATTGCTAATAGACCAGTGTGTGAAGAAGAAAGCCAAAGCAAAGGATTGTACCTTTCCATTTTTGCTCTAATGCAGGCATGTCCAAACTATGGCCCGGGTGCCAAATGTGGCCCTCAGACCAATTGTTTTGGCCCTCAGGCTTCCAGGTGAATTGACCCATACTACCCAAGTAGTACTTTTTACTTCATGTTTTTGAACTCTACCTTGATCAAGCAAATTTAGTGTGTCTGTTTGAGGGTCCAAGCATGAACAAAGGTCTGGTGGGTCATTCAAACCTGTTATAAATGCACAGATTTGAATTACTCACTGTTTTGACCATCAGTCTGTCTATGACCCTCGATTGGCCCTTTCGCTGGTCTTTGTTTTAATATGTGGCCCTCGATGAAAAAAGTTTGGACACCCCTACTCTAATGCATTACTGAAGGCCTCGATGAGCTTCATTTGACTGGAGCCAAACACTATGGGTGACGTCACACTCCCTTTGTCCACTTCTTTATATAGTCTATAGAAAAAACAGGGATATTTCTGCAACTGACAAACATTTCACCACACAGGAATACGAAAATGGGCAAAAATTGTACTCTTTATGACACAATAGGTTGACATTGGTTTCACTGAGATGACTTGAGATTAAGAGACAATTCTTAATACTTTTTACATGTTTTGCAATAGGACGTTTCTGTATATTATGTATATACTTGTCTGCACCACAGGGTTGCCATGTCTGCTTCTTTATAGCGATTTTGGGCTTCTATTTTAGCAAAGTCGCTTGTAAATTTTGACAGTCTCAAGTTGCTTTTTGGGCCTACTCTTCAGACACACTCATAATATTAAAAAAAAAGAAGATATTTTTAGATTTTTTTGTTCAGTTTCATGTTAATAGATTCCGCATTTTTTAAAATATGTTAATTCATATTTAGCTGCTTCTTTTGGGAGTTCATTTTGTCTGTTTTTGTTTCTTTTTTGGCTTATTCCTCTCTCTGGCAGCCCTCCATTTATATAATGGTGCACAGCTACATTCTTTCTTCAAGTATTATTGTTAATATTTTCTTCTCTTGAGAATATTTGTTTCATATGGCGCGTTTCTGACTGAAATCATACGCTACAAAATTGCTGGTATGTTCAAATGGTCTCTTCAATAAATGGCAAGACACATTCAAATGCATGGCCCAAGGCATGCTGGGAGCAACAGGAGTGCCAGTTGACAGTTTTTTGTTCACTGTGTGAATGGTGTTTGATTGAACTCAAGTAGGAAAAAATATTTGTTATGCTTTTTGACTGGAATTCTTTGACTTCCGCTGCACCCTAAAATCAAAGCCACGATTGGGCGACAAATATTGAGCTCAGTGTTTCACCTGTTTCCGGTTTATTCTACATTTGTTTAAAGTGTCCATATATGTGACAATGTTGTTTCCTCATCACAAACACACCTTGTTTTGTTTCATTCACACGTTTAACACACAAATCCTGCATATTTAGGATGAATTCTTCCCTCATACAATGCCCTGTGGTAAAAACAGGAAGTGCTCCATCAGGTTTTTAAACTTAATACACCTTCTCCACCCCCATACGTCACTCATGCTATTAAATAGCATGAGTGACGTAGTTATTTTTTGAATCATGCTCCTTGTACTGCCATTTTTATGTAGTATACAAAAGCATGATTCAAAAAATAACTACAACTTCACAAATCTTAAGTGATGTGTGTTTGTATTATTGGCTGAATGCACAAGCCTCTGAAGGGGGAGTGACTTATGGCGAGGAGGAGGGATTCCTTGAATGAAACTGAAACTAATCAAACATTTTATTTAATATGTTGTTTTTTGGGAATATAGCATTTTACAAAACAATAAAATAGGGCTCTCAGCGTTAACACGTTAATAGCGACTAGATTAATGCAATCCATAACGCAATTTTTTAAAATCGCGATTAGAGTTCGCCAGCCTTTTGTCCCTTCTAAAAACGTGATGATTTTTTTTTTTTAACTCGCGGATAGAGTTCGCCGACTTTTCGTCCCTTCTACACATCCGTAGGCAGCTCCTCTGGCTGTTTCGCTTTTGAACTTCAGAACGCCGTATTTCAGTAAACTCACCGCCGTGATGGAGAAACAGACGCTTCTGGACTTTTGAACTGTTTATTTGACTTTCAAATCTTTCAGGCACTTGTGTCAAGCAGAGTTTCAGTACCAGCGAAGTACGTCTAGTCTAAGTTAGCACCTCTGAGCTAAACACCCGGGTGCAGCGACCGGAGCGTCCCAGCCAAGGGCCTCAGATCCGACAAACTACCATTTGACTACCATTTGTGGATAATCACACGGCAAAGAAAATAAGTACAGCGATTGCTAAATGGGTACGAATTGCTTTACATTATGGCTTTAAAACTGTCTTGAAAAACACAATTCTAAACATGCAATTCAATTAATCGCGATTAACTATGGAATTTCTGATCTTAATCGAGATTTTAAAAATGAATCATTTGTCAGCCCTACAATAAAAGGTCACATGGTGATTTACATATAGTTTGTGTTTACAACTAACAAGTAATGGCTACTCTTTAAACCAGACATATTCTGCTTTGACCTGCTATATAGTTATATTGTTGGATCGTTGTTATATTTTGACTTTTTAAACTGCAACGTTGTTCTAAACTTTGTAAAAAATAAAAATACTTCCTGTTCAACCCTTGATGGCTCATGCATGACTCACTCTAAACACCACTTTGAGAGGGTAAAAGAGAAAAGAAAACCTTTTGATGATTAAAGCTCATTAAAAGCTCTCATAACTTCATTTAACATAATTTATCTCCATTAATGTTCATCTTTTCCTCAGGGGTAACTCGATGAACCAGTTGTTTTGAAATATTTGGATGGAATTTTAGATGGCAGTTTTAAGAGGCACAAACACGATTGCAAAACATACTTGAAAATTTGCTCTTTCATGTTGGTTCAAAAACAATATGTTTTGATGGAGCGTTGCGTTTATTTGGCCGTGTGCTCCAGTCTGCTCTTCCTCCATCACTCTGCTGCTTTTGCTTTCCCTTTTGTTCAAACCTTCAGAGACGCCCAGTCAAATCCAATCCAATAAAGTTCTTCTCAAACTTCTTAACCAGCTCCTTCTGTTTACACCAAGAAGCAAACAGGAAACTTTCATCCATCTCTCTTCCTCTTTTCTCTCTTTCTTTTTTCTCTCAGTGTTTGTTTCTCCCTCTCGTTCTCTCTCACTCTGTTTCTCTCTTTCTCTCTCTTCATCCCAGTTGATGTGGCGTTTGGTGTCTCTTTCTCTCTCTCTTCTCTTCCTCCAATCCAATTTCTCTCTCTTCATCTCGATTGATATGGCTTTTGGTCTCTTTCTCCCTCCCTTTCTCCATCTTCCTTTCTCCCCTCTATGTCTCTCTCTTCCCCTCTTTTCTCTCCTTTCATCCCAATTGTTGTAGCGTTTAGTGTCTCTCTCTCTTTCTCTCTCTCTCTGTCTCTCGCTTCTCTTCCTCCAACCTGATTTTCTCTCTCCCATCATCCCAATTGATGTGGCTTTTGGCCTCTTTCTCGCTCTTTGCCCCTCCACCTTTCTCTCTCTCCCTTTCTCTGTTCTCTTCTCCCCCTCACTCCCACCTTCTTTTTTGCTCTCCCTTCATCCAAGTTGATGTGTGTCTCTCTCTTCTTTTCTCTTTCTGTCTCTCGCTTTCTCTCTTCTCTCTTCCTCCACACACCTTTTTATCTTGCTTATCTTTCTCTCTCTCTCTCTGTCTCTCTCTCTCTCTCTGTATCTCTCCTAATATCTCTGTCTTTCTCTCTGTCTCTCTCTCTCTCTGTCTCACTATTTTTCTCTCTCACTCTCACTCTGTCTCTCTCTTTCTCTCTCTCTCTCGCTCTGTCTCTCTTTCTCTCTCTGTATCTCTCCTTCTATCTCTGTCTTTCTCTCTGTCTCTCTCACTCTGTCTCTCTGTCTTTCTTTCTCTCTTTCTCTCTCTGTATCTCTTCTTCTATCTCTGTCTTTCTCTCTGTCTCTCTCTCGCTCTCTGTCTTTCTCTCTCTGTCTCTCTTTCTCTCTCTGTCTCTCTCTTTCTCTCTGTCTCTCTCTCGCTCTCTGTCTTTCTCTCTCTGTCTCTCTGTCTATCTCTTTCTCTCTCTTTCTCTCTTTCTCTCTCTCTCTTTCTCTCTGTCTCTCTCTCTGTCTCTCTGTCTCTCTCTCACTGTCTCTCTTTCTCTGTGTGTGTCACTCTTTTTCTCTCACTCTCTCGTTCTGTCTCTTTCTCTCTGTCTCTCTCTGTCTCTCTCTCTGTGTCTGTCTATCTCTGTCTTTCTCTCTGTCTATCTCTCCCTCTGCCTCACCCTCTCTCTCTGTCTTTTTCAGTCTCCTCTGTCTTGTTCTCCTCTTTCTTCTCTTTTTCTCTCTCTTTCTTTCTGTCTCTCTGTCTCACTCTCCATCTCTGTCTTGTTCTCCTCTCCCTCTTCTTTTTCTCTTCCTCTCTCCCCTCTCTTTTCCTCCCTCCTTCATCCCAGTGTGGCGTTGGCAGTGGCGTCGCAGAAGCAGTTTGCAGCCTCCGTGGTCCAACTTGTGCGGCCTGGCTTGAGAAATGGTCTGGCATTTTCAGATAGGCAGACACAGAGCGATGGAGTCACTCAAAGGATTCTGGGGGGCAGAGTTTTCAGCCTTTTTTCTCTGCGCTAAATCATATTGTACATTAAAGTTGGCAGCGGTGCTAAGAGACTACAGACACCAAACTAACAACGGTCTCTGGATGGGGGACTTTTGCATGGAGTAAAAGATTAGTCTGCGCCAAGACGTTCGCAGTTCTGTGTAATTGGGTTATCAGTTGGTTTGGCCGCATTGTCATTCCACTTGGAGGCGAGAACATTGGAATAAATGTCTGGAAATATTGGATAATTTGCCATAAAATGAACACAACCCATTCAGAATAAAAACAATTAGACGAAAGAAAGTGAAGAAAATTGAATATTGCATGTTGGAGTCTGTGGCATCTTCGTCCAAAACATACATGCAGTGGTTCATTTGTGCAGGTTCTGTAAGCGTAAAATGGACCTTTACGGATTTCATAATAAACTATGGACGTTTGAGATGCGAGAGGCTTTTTACAACATACAGTACTGTGCAAAAGTTTTAGGAAATATAAATAATCATTTGTTTTTTTCAATTTACAAAATGCAAAGTGAGCGAACAAAAGAAAAAAACAAAGTCATTAAGAACTTTCTTCAGCCTAAAGAAGAACCAGAAGTTGTGTTGGTGATCATGGAGTGTGTCTGGGATTAACATGAAGAGACAGAAGGATGTGAGGAAGCTTCATCCACACAAGATCTGGGCTTAGTTCTAACATGTTTGGAACAACCGACCAGCCCAGTTCCTTCAAAAACTGTATGAAGTAAACCTAGAACAACTGATCCTCTTGAAGGCAAAGCTCACACCAAATATTGATTTGATTTAGATTTTTCTTTTGTACATTCTCTGCATTTTGTTGATTGATGAAAATAAATGATTAACACTTCCAGTTTTGAAGCCATTCTTAGTTTACAGCATGTTTTCCACCTGCCTAAAACTTTTGCACAGTTCTGTATGTGGCAGAAGATCTTCCAGAGGAAATTCTTTGCACTGGTGTTTCAGTTGGTGACGAAATGGACCATTCCCTCAGTAAGAATGTCTCGCTTTCCTGTTGTGGTCACTTGGCTCCCCCCTGGACACAGAGGAGAGACACTTTTGGCTTTTCCTCTCCTCAAACTGGCCTAACACAGGATCTGCTGACCCTCCCTGATAGGTCCTCCTGTTAAATGTTGTACTGAGACACAAAGGAAACTGTAAACCCGAATAAGTTACCAGAATTAAACAAAAAAATTGAGGCAATCAAATACCTCAATTATTTTAAGTTGATGAACTTAAAAGTCACAATCTTCTAGAACTTAAAAGGTTGGATGTCTTGCTTCGTGTATTTTTTGATAGAAATAACAGGACTTTATCATTCTCAGCATTTAATTACCTAATTCTACTAAGTTGTACCTCATCGGTTTTTAAGTAACGCTCACTTACACCCACTTATAGTTCACTTTAATCAAAAAATATTAGCTGAAATTACTCAAAAAGAAGAACAAGTTACAGCAACTTAAGATAATTAAGTTAATAGGACTATTTCTAAAAGTTTGAGTATCCACAACTTAATCTGTTTAATTACTTTGAACGGGTTTAAAGTGCTGAGGTACAAAGTGGAAATGTTGCTGCAAAACTTAAAAATCCCTAAGGATCAATAAAGTCTTTCTTTCTCTCATATTGCATAGCTCTCATAGAGTTATACAATGCAAAATCACCTCTTTTTCATCCAGACTTGGGACTGACACAAACTTTTTTATTGCCCCCAAATGTTTCCTATGTATTTAAGGCAGATACAATTCCCCAAATTAGCAAGTAGCATGTTCTGTTTGCAATGTGCGGGCTCAAAACTATTATATATTTCTATTCTCCAGTGCCAATGTTTGATCAAACTACAGCGTATGGCCGTACAGTTTATAATTTCTAGCGTATACTGTAATATAATGTAGTTTGAAATCTAAATATCTCTAGAACTTTCACAATAAGACACACCATTCCTTCTTCTAAGCGCTGCTCGTGTTTTGCTCGTGTTTTGGGGACGAGCAGATGTCTCTAACACATATATTTGAAGTTCTATGGGGAGTTTTTTTCCATTGACAGCAGCATGAGTTGTTCCCCTCGAAAAACACAGCCATTACTAATTAAGCGTGCGCTCCAAATGTTAGTTGGCGTAAACAGAAAAAGAAACGAAAAAGGGAGCTGCAGTGTCATTAAAGGCTCATGGCGGATGGCGCAGGTTAGCTCCTCATTCTCATTAGATGGGATCAGTTCTTGACACAGAAGCGTGGCTAGCATACAACAACGGGGAGGACAAGAAAATGGCGACTTATTCCTGAAGCCAAATGATGTCGGTCCCAGGTTAGATTCTGTTAAATTCTTTTACAAGTCAAAATTCATTAAAGGTCCTATCTTACACGAAAATGACTCTTGTGAGGTTTTAGTCATGTTATAATGTAGTTTCTTCATCAAAAACAGACCTGGAGTTGTGTTTTGTTTCATTCACACATGTTTAACACACAAACCCTGCGTATTTAGTTCTTCTTTTAAATAGAAAACAATTTTATTTCACCTTGTGATGGTAATAGAGGAAGTGCTCCACAGTGTTTTTAATCTTCGTCCACCTCCACTCGAATCATTTGGATGATTTCAGCTCCGTTATTGCCCATCTCTACTGAACAAAACGTAAAAAAGTAGCTGTTAATATGAAAATTACCGCTTCATCATGTCACAAGGTGGAACAGAGCATTTTGAGCTTTGGAGATGTTAACAGACTAATAATAGGCTCTGTTCATGCTTACATCACAAACCAGGAAGGCGTCTGAAAAGATGCAACGACAACTTCCAGTAGTGAATCTGGCAAAATCTATAAAAAATGACAAAATGTTCTAGTTTTCTTCATCTACATGTCATTGTAGCGTTCTGTTATGTTTGGATAATCAACAATTACAACCATACCTCATTTTTTTCATAATTTTCCCACTGACGCACAACTCCGAGCGCACTGGGTTCATGTGATTAGAAGAGACGAGGGCACCAAAATTCAAGATGATTCCAAACAGCACATACGTTTGCAGTCTTCATTTTACTGCTGATCACATTTACTTAAGTGGGTTCAGTCGGTCGACGAGCCCAGTGTCGGTTACTACTGTACACCGGAAGTTGTCATCGCATCTTTCCAAACGTCTTCCTGGTTTGTGACGTAAACGTGAATAGAGCCAATTGTTACTGTCAACATCTCTAAAGCTCAAAATGCTCTGTTCCAACATAGAGCCTATAAAGATTTATTCAGACATATGAGTGAAACAAAACACAGCTCCAGGTATGTTCATGATGAGGTAGAAACATTATGACATGACTTAAAGCTCACAAGAGTCAATTTTGCGCAGTATAGAACCTTTAATTGAATAGTTACTAAGCCTGAATCATCTTTAATAAACTATGTGTTCTTTATAAAGTCTTTCTTCATGCTTCATTAAAGCTGTAAATAAAGTAAGTTATTAAGTTTTTCCAAAATGTTACTTACTCCTTTACCAAAACTATTATAAAAACTGATTTGTTGCAGTGTATTTCCTTCGTCTCTGCACTTTGAGCTTCTCTGTGTATAATGTACGCGGGTGTGTGGTGTGTTTATGTGTTTATATCCTGAGAATGGCAAACTGAATCTCATTTACAGTCCAAAGGGTCACTTATTGACTGCAGCTCCCCCCGCAGGCAGGACGGAGGCTTAACAAGATTACTGTTATATATAGCCACGGTAATGGGAGTCACTCTGGAGATTTGTCTGTCTCTGATTTGTGCTCTCCCCCTCATCCTCCAACCCAGAATTTCAGCCCAAATGCATTCTGGGTACAGTCGCTCTCCACCGGGAACGTCCTGCATTACAGCTGCATCCGATCAATCTGTTTATTCTCTCTCACCTCTCCCTTCTCCTTCCTCTCTCTGTTCCCTCTCTCTCCCTTCTCCTTCCTCTTTCTGTTCCCTCTCTCTCCCTTCTCCTTCCTCTCTCTGTTCCCTCTCTCGCCCTCCTCCTTCCTTTTCCTATTCCCTCTCTTCCTTCTCCCTCCTCTTTCTATTCCCTCTCTTCCTTCTCCTTCCTTTTTCTATTCCCTCTCTTCCTTCTCCTCCCTCTTTCTCACCTCTCTCTCCCTTCTCCTCCCTCACTCTCCTTTCTTCTCCTTCTCTCTCCACTCTCCTCCCTCTTTCTCACCTCTCTCTCCCTTCTCCTCCCTCTCTTGCCTTTCTCCTTCCTCTCTATATTCCCTCTCTCTCCCTTCTCCTCTCTCTCTATTAATTTTTTGAGTGACCCAGTGAAATAAAGGAGCTCATTGGTCCCCTATCAGATTTCTCTCTCTATTCCCTCCCTCTCCTTTCTCCTTCATCTCTCTCACCTCTCTCCCTTCATCTTCCTCTTTCTATTCCCTCTCTCTCCTTTCTCCTTCCTCTCTCTATTCCTCCTCTCTACCTTCTCCTCCCTCTCTTCCCTTCTTCTCCCTCTCTCTCCTTTCTCTCTCTATTCCCTCCCTCTCCCTTCTCCTCTCGCGATTGTCTCTATCTTTCTCCTCCTCTCTCCTCCCTCTCTCTCACCTCTCTCTCCCTTCTCCTCCCTCTCTCTCCTTTCTCCTTCCTCTCTATATTCCCTCTCTCTCCCTTCTCCCCTCTCTCTCTATTAATTTTTTGAGTGACCCAGTGAAATAAAGGAGCTCATTGGTCCCCTATCAGATTTCTCTCACCTCAGATTAACACAATGTATTGCTTCACTCATTGATTCTCCAGAAATTCTTGATGTTTTTCAGCTCCTTGTGATATTCTTTCCTTATTTTTTTGTTGTTGTTGGTGTTTCACTGCCATTTGAAAAGGTTGAGATTCACCATTGGCCAAACTCACATCTGAAGAAGTGTGAATTGTAGTTCTCGGGCAGGTGACCTTTGGGTTTGGGGACCACTGAGCCACTGTCAGATCTGAAGCGTTTGTAAATGTGCTACGTCATCCCTATAAAGATAGATCATTTTTTGCTTTTGTTTTGGGATTGTCAATTATAGAACTAACCTCAGTCTACCCCAGCTCTATCACTCACAGTCTGGCCTCTCCCTGTGCTTCCAGCGTCACTTCAGGTTACACTCGTGGCCCTCAGATCAGCGGGGGGTGTTGGAATAAGCTGCATACCACAAAACCTGCCTGTCCCACACTGGTTTTGATTAATGGAGCTCTCTGCGCCTGTGAGTGACGAATTATCAAAAGCCCCAATGGCTCATTCATCACTGTCACACGGAGACGCTGCAGTGGTTTCCTCAGTCCACAGTCCGACTCACAGCGAGCAGGGCCCCTCATGTCCACCTGCTTCTGCCGATCTGGTAAAGAAAGAAAAGAAATCACGATAAAAGCCTGGGGGAGGAGTGGAGAAGTGGAAGAGTGGAGGAGTTAGGACGTCTCCTGTAGTGATGGTTGAGTGATTGAACAGGACACGTGTTGGAAAAGAGCAACATTCGCTCCTGTTAAAGGTTAATAAGTCTTATTCTGCGGTCTAGTTGGATTGCTGGTGGTTGGACGATGGTCTCGCTTTTGTCGTAAACCTGCGCCTAAAAGTCTTACTATACAAGGCAGGTTTGATTGATGAAATACTCTACATTAAACATACTGAAAATGTAATCAAAGGTGCACTCTGTAACTTTTCTGGTGCTTTTCTCCAGGGAGATGTTATTGTCAAACCAGACCAAGTTGCAGGTCGCATCTGTGGAGAGGCAACCCCACTCAGTCACAATATCTGTTTTTCAAGGTATTTTTAACCTCCGAAGACCTAAGGGCAATTTTGGTACATTTCTCCTCGTCTGGATTTTTTTCTTAATTTTTTTTTTTAAACTGGCCCTTTTACCCCATAATGAAGTGTTATACATCTTTTTGTTCAGTACAACCTGTTATTTCCCATTCTGCATGTTGTAGTTGTGTCATATGGCTGTAATAAAAGCTATAGGACCAGAAATAGAGATGAAAAAATAAAATAAAATTCACACTCTTTTATACAAAACACACAGCAAACGTATGTATTTACGTATGTATTTATGTATAACTTTTTTGGACATAAAAAATGCTTCATTTCGGGCCTTAGCTACAAAAATGCAAAATGTTAAGTTTGTAAGTAAACTAAAAATATTAATTACGGACACCAAGATGCATAATTTGCCATTTATTTGAGAATAAACTCCACTTGGAGCAGCTTTTTCAATTGTTATAAACATACACAGTCGAGAGGATCGATCATCTTGACTCACTTCACTCTTTGGCAAAGTTTTGGCCAATCGAAATGGACGGAGCGCATGAGTTTGGCAGAAAACAAAGTTCCTATTGGACACTCGTTTTGCGCACGTCATCATGCAGCATGCGTGAGGCGTAGGATAATGCTGCAGATATGTACAAAAACTGCTATGTCTGCACTTTCAGAGGGAAAAAAAGTAAGTTTCTGTCTTTTACAGTTAGAAAGTTATGCGCTGTTATATAAAACATATTCCTCGGAATCGTCTACGATGTCGTAGGTCTTCGAGTGTTGAAACCATGTAAAATGTTATAAATGTAACGTAGAGCTGTTTTATGTCATACTTTGGAACATTCCAGAAAGAGCAATGACGTATCCATATAAACAAGAAGGTGATGGACCCTCAACCAAAAAGTTACATAGTGCACCTTTAAACTGCCACTTGAATGTCCAGTTTTCTGCTTGCCCATGTAGATTCTGGTCTGACCTCAGAACTTGAATGTTCTTGAATGGGAAAACTCTGAGACTTCCAGGTGTCGCTGTGGGGAAGCAGCGGCTCTAGTAGAAACTGTTGTTGTTTCCTTAGGCAAAACACTTCACCCACTTTGCTCAATATGAATGTGGTGAGTGTGTTCGATTGGATGGAGAGGGTGATGGTGCAGATTGGCAGTCTGGCTTTTCTGTGTGGAGTGAATCAGTAATGCACTGTAAAGCACTTTAGTTGTGTTGAAAGGCGTTATATAAATCCAATTCATTTTCATTATCATTAAGTTTGCTCAAGGACGCAACAACAGGATTTTACTAGAGCGGTAAAGTGCTTTTACCACCGAGCCTCTGCCGCCTACAGCACCTGATATTCTCACCGGTTTCCCGTCCAAGTACTAACCAGGCCCAACTCTGCTGAGCTTCTGAAGTTTGGATAAGATCAGACGTTTTCAAGATCAAACTTCAAACTTAGATCAGGGGCGTCCAAACTTGTTTCACTAATAATTCCAGGCCAAATTTCGGTCGGTATCGCAATGAGATTTTATTCAGATTACAGTGATACTTGAATTGCTGTAAAAAGTATTGCGTATGATCATTTGGGCCATTTCAGCATCTAACTTCTGGTAGAGGGTCCTTCACCTGCTTGACTCCATGTAGATGTTATTGCTTTTTTCCTCAAATGTTTTACAGTACGGCATTTAATTTAACAATTTATAAGTCAGATCTGTGGAGAAGTAAGCCGGCTCACAGTAAGAATACATGTCTTGTGGTAGTTTTGAGAAATAAAATCACCTGCAAATGAATAAATACAAGATATATTCGTTTAATGCCATACTGTGGAACATCATCATGAAAAGTTACCTCCAGAAAAGTTACACAGTGCACCTTGTAAATAATCTCGACCACCTCGATCTGTGTTTGTTCTTTAGAATTACAATTAAAAACAATAAAATGGGAAAACAGTTTGTTATTCAATCATCAGTCAATCAAACGTTATTTATAAAGCGCTTTTCTTCCAAAAAATGCAACACAAAGCGTTTTATTTTATTTAATTATTCCAATTTATTCACCCTGGAAGTTCTGCTGCTTAGTGTGTTCTAGTTATGGAGTTCAACAATTACTTTCTAAGACGTGAAAGTAAACACGTCGCTATAAAAGAGGACGACATGTTTGGCCACAAAACTGCAACGATTTTTCAGGTAAATCCTTCTAGCAGCAGAACTTCGGGGACAAATAAACCAAAGAGAATAAAATTGGTGTTGAATGGTGTTATTTTTAAATAAACTTTAAATTAAATATTGGAAATAGAGTTTGAGATCAGCTTTTTTGTTTGACACTAAAACAGAATAATGAAATAATAAAGTGTTTTCCCATTTTATTGTTTTTTGTTCTTAATTGAACTTGAGAAGAACGGACGGTACACGGACCCACCTCATACTGACGCTAATCCTGATATTTCTGCCTGTATAACTCAGATGTATGCAGGACTAGTTCACTGTCCTCAGTTATGTCTCTCAGTGCCGTATTCTTGTATATTCTAATCTCTCTACAATAAAATGGGAAAATAGTTTGTTATTCAATCATCAGGCAATCAAACTTTATTTATAGAGTGCGTTTCTTACAAAGAAAGTTCAACAAATGCTTCCTAAGAAAAATGTTTGTCCAAAAAATTGCAACGATTTTTCAGGTAAGTCCTTCTAGCAGCAGAACTCCAGGGGCAAATAAACCAGAGAATAAAATATCAAAATTGAAATAGGTGCGATGACTGTTTTTTGATCGGTGTTATTTTACATAAACTTGAAATTAAATATTGGAAATAGAGTTTTTTTGTTTGTTTGACACTAAAACGGAATAATGAAATAAACAGTTTTTTGTTCTTAATTGAGCTTCAGAAGAACGAGCCGCATACACGGACCCACCTCATACTGACGCTAATCCTGATATTTCTGCCTGTATAACTCAGATGGATGCAGGACTAGTTCACTGTCCTCAGTTATGTCTCTCAGTGCCGTATTCTAGTATATTCTATTCTATGATAATATCTCCATTAGATCGTATTATGCACCTTGGCTCTGAAGTCCTTAACTTAAATACTACTGTGGGGTTGGCGTGAGATTCAAATGAGCTGAGTAGTTAAATCGACACCTGTTTGAGCATGTGTGTGTGTGTCATTTTATCTGTGTGTGTCCGTGTGCGTATCCGTGTAGGCGTATCTGTGTATCTGTGTGTGTGTGCGCGCAAGTCAGACTCGCGAAAAACCAAAGGGCGGAGGTTGCGAGACACCCCGCTGGGATGAGCAACCTCTGGCACCCGAGTCTGGGCCATATGCCGGGTGTCAGGCTAGGTGCAGCTTAGCGTCATGGAGAGTGTTAATGATTATAATTAGATCAGTGAAGCAGCTCCTTCCACCAAAGAACATCTGTGAAATCATGTAGAAAGAGTTGGTGTGGACATATGTTTAAGGCTGTAGAGTAGGGGTTTGGGCACAACTGAAGTGAGGTGTAAAAGAATTGATGGCGAGAGGAGGTTTAATCATGTCACGTTACAAGTATTCAGAGGGGGTATGTTTCGAAACGTGTTTAAAGTCGTAATTTAACATGTTGCTATGAAACCGACCTGGATGTTTTCCGAATTTACTCACACTTCAACCCCTCATTTAAAAAAAACAAAACCTTGAACACTGAAAATAAACTCTAACTGATATTAATACTAATATGCGACTCAATTTTGAATGGCTCTGTATCATTTATTTGGATTATTCATTTAGTTTTTTGAGCCAATTTCTTTTCTGGTAGGGGGTCCACTACCTGCTCATCTCCATGAAGATGTTGCAGCTCTGTATAAGCTAGAGCTGTCTCACTTGTTCAGTTTCAAGTGATTTTTTTTGCTAAAATGCATTTACAAACATGCCTTCTTATAGTGAATATGATCTTTGTGCATATTTCCAATCAAAATGTAGATGGGATGTAGACACACTGGAAAAAAACAATATCTAGGTAAGTTAAAATGACTTGAATTAAGAACATTTGACTTTATTTGAGCAGATTCAACTTGACAAGGCAAGTTATCTGTCAGTGGACTAAGTGTTTTTTTTTTCTTAATTCAAGCAACATTATTTGTTATTTTAAGTGCAAAAAGTTGTGTAGTAAGAAAGATGTATTTTCGTATTTTAAGTCTTACACTGGCAGATAATTTTTCTTGTCAAATGAAATGTAATCAAATCATGGTAAAACCTTCTTAATCCACGTCATTTTAACTTGACTAGATTTTGTTTTTTGCAGTGCAGGAAGTGAGTATCGGTGCGCTTCCGGCTCCAACAACTACAGCTCCAATTCACTTTGTATTGAAAACACACAAAAAAATCCTTTTCCTAATATGGAACTTGGCTCCAAATTCACTGCTAGAACTGCTGGCCTCTGTGAGCTTCATTTGACTGGAGCCGAACGTTATGGGCGACTCCCTTAGTCCACTTCCCTGTACAGTTTATGAGGTGGATTTTAATCTGTTCACTGCGAGTATCTGAGACTAGTACTGAGTCCAAAGCTCAGAAATTAGCATTTGTCTCGGGCTTTGGCCTTTACGCGAGAAGTTTGAAATGTCAACCTTGTTACTGAGCAGTGGCTTTTTCTGTTGGGATCACAAACACTAGTGAAAAATACACAAGGGAGACTTAAAGTACAGTTTTTTCCCACTACTGCTACTTTTCCCACTACTAACTGCTCCTACTACTACTACTACTACTACTACTACCCCCCCACTATTACTACTACTACTACTACTACCACTACTACTACTACTACCCCCCACTATTATTACTACTACTACTACTACTACTACCACTATTACTACTACTACTACTACTACTACTACCCCCCACTATTACTACTACTACTACTACTACTACTACCACTACTACGACTACCACCACTATTATTACTACTACTACTACCACTACTACTACCACCACTATTATTACTACTACTACTACTACTACCCCCACTATTACTACTACTACTACTACTACTACTACTACTACTACTACCACCCCCCCACTATTATTACTACTACTACTACTACCACTACTACTACTACCACCACCACTATTATTACTACTACTACTACTACTACTACTACTACTACTACTACTACTACTACTACTACTACTACTACCACCACTACTACTACTACTACCACCACCACCACCACTACTACTACTATAACTATTACTACTACCACCACTATCACTGCTACTGTTACTACTACAACCACTTCTATTTCCATTGTTACCAGTACTACTACCACCACTACTACTACTAGTACTACTACTACTACTAGTACTACTACTACTACTACTACCACTACTACCTCTAACACTGCTACTACTACTTCTACCACTGCTACCCGTATTACTACTACCGCTACTACCACTGCTACTACTACTACTATTACTACTGCTAGTGCTACTACTTGTTCTTTCACCAAAGTTATTACGAGACCATTATCTGAATTACGTTTTGATTCATAGTGCTGAAAGTACCATTACTGGCCGATTATATATTTTTACAGTTTCCACCGTGGTATAAAATATTTAAAGACTTGAAACAAGTACTAAAGAGAAAACTTCTTCCAGGCAATTACAGCTGAGACGGTGTAAAGCTGATGGATCTGTCTGAAGTCACAACAAAAGCCCAACTTCCTGCAGTGAAGGACAACAACAATGTGAAGGAGCCTCCATTTTGATGCTTAAAGTTGCCATGAATAACTTTTCTGATCGAGGCTTTGTCAAATGTTTGTTTCCATGGCGATGCTATTGCTTTTCCTGGACTGATCCATGGTATGACATTAAACATTTCCTGGTGTTTCTATTGCTCAAAAGTACAATAATTCCTTCTCCACAGATCTGAACTTTAATGTGGTGGTGCTGTAAACTTCTTGTCTCTCTTGTGATAGACAGGTTTAATTTATACTGTGGAACATTCTAGACAAAGCAATAACATTTCCATGGAGATGAGCAGGTATTGGACCCTCGTCTAGAAATGTTACGCGGGGCACTTTTAAACCTGCAAACCCAAAACACACATTTGGCGTACAACTTTAGAACAAAACAAATAATTATAGTTGTGATTCCAGCTCCTGCAAATGAATGCTGCTGTTGTGTCCTTGGGCAAGACACTTAACCCACATCGCCCCCACTTGTGTATGGCTGAATCCCATTACCCATTACACTCAAAACAGAGGTGTAATGGCTGAATCCCTGAATCCCATTACACCCCTTGGTCCTACACCTCCGTTTTGCGCTTTTAGGGGTCGCAGTGTCCCGTTTCCTGTCATGGCAGAGGGGCAGGGGAAAGGGGTAGCGCTATATAACCCTCCAAACAAAGATTTTTCAGAGGTACACTACAAAGCGGAGGGGTATGAGCAATTTCTCAGAATGCCTTGCGAATCACCGGCAAGATCGCTGCGGCCACGACTAAGGAGAGTTCACAAATGTATTTTCTCCATTATTTATGGTTTAAAATTTGTGATAATCGCTGTATTGTCTTAAGTTTAATGTTGTTTCAGTGCGTAATGGTCTTTTTCTTCATAAAATGCACACGGAAAAATCGCTATTACTACGCTAAGAAGTGTCACGTTATTTTGTGACTTGCGTGAAAATAAAGTTGTGAATGAATTGCGAGCGTCCGTGCTACACAGTTGTTATTTGGAGATTGGAACCCCAGTAACTGAAAGCAAAATCTTTGGTTTAACCCTTAGAGAAGCTCAGGTTGTTTCTTTGCAATGGTCTGCGTGTCGTTCCTCTGACAGTTATCCCAGTTATCCCTGTGTTTACATTAGTTTACGTAAAAGCTGGCGGAGACTTCTGATGACGCATGTGATGGTTGAAGGCGTGTCCCAATTCATAGGGGTCGACTTTCTACCCCAGCCCTTGTTGCTCAGTTTCAAGGGGAAGGGGTAGAAATTAGAAATGGGACTGGCCCTATGAGTATATGAGGTCTGAACGGGTGAGTGGTTCTTTGTTGTAAAGCGAGTGAGTGTATAAAAATGTGACCGTTTACCAAGGTGCACTTTGTAACTTTTCTAGGAGAGGATCTGCACCTGCTTGTTTCCATGGAGGTGTTATCACTTTGCCCAAAATGTTCTACAGTATGGCATTAAACTTCTAGACAAGCAGATGACACCACTAGGCTGAGTTACAGGTCAGATCTGTGAAAAGATGTAAAAGTTCATGCTTTTTCCAAGATATTTTTAGTATACTGTACAATAAAAGCACCTGTACTTTAACATGCAAGATCAATAATGATGTTGGAATTTCCAAGCAAAGCGATATGTGTTTTTCCCATCACAAACCAGGAGTTGTTTTGTTTCTTTCACACATTTAATTAGGTTCTTCTCTCAAACAGAAAACACTTGTGATGTCAGGTGGTTATACAGGAAGTGCTCCACTGTGTTTTAAAACTCCATACACCTTCACTAGAATAATTTGGATAATTTCAGCCCTGGAACTGCTGATCTCTTCTGAACTAAAAATAAGTAAATAATGCGAAAACTACCACGACATGACATCACGAGGTGGAACGGAGCAGTTTAAGCATTGGAGATGTAGGCAGACTAATAATAAAAGATCACTCAAACATGTGTGAATGAAAGAAAACACAACTCAGTATGTTTTTGATGAGGTAACAACTTGATAACACACCTTAAACCTCACGAGTCATTTTAGTGTATTATAGGACCCCCCACCCCCCTTTTTTTTTACAGTGTATCTGGCTTCTCCATCTCCTAATCCCATTTCCTCTTGTCCTCTCCACAGAATCCCCTCTGTACTTTTGGCTCCTTTATTTATTTCCCCACCCGCTGCAATCTTCTTTTGATTTTTCTATTTTCTGTAATCTCAGAGTGAGTGTCAGAGCTAGCCATCACACTGAGACGCCCGCTGACACATGACACGACGCGAGGAGAATAGTCAATAAACCCCTCTAATTGAGTGCCACTGGCTTGCTGTTTATTGACAAAATAAGACCAGGGAATTAAGGTGAGTCTCCCATGTGTCTCTTATGGGTGCTCCTGGGTGTTGGCGTCCCGTAGACTCCAGACAGCTGTCCACTTCTCATCCATCATGGGCTCAGTGTGCTCTGTCTGAGGCTATGTCAAAGTAGAGTAAACAAGAGATTTACTGACAATGCTGCTTCCAAGTGAGGTGGGGTGAGAGAGGAAGAGTGATATGGGGGTTTGGGCTTAAAAAAGGTGGAATTCGTGAAGGCAGTGAGTGAAGAAGTGTCTGAGCTTAAAAGCGTAAAAGTCCTATATTACACAAAATGGTTTCTTGTGAGCTGTAAGCCGTGTAAGAATCAAAAACATACCCGGAGTTGTGTTTCGTTTCAGTCCCACGTTTGCATTAATCTCTACATTTCTACAGCCTTGTGGTGTGTTAGTTTTCAAGTTAACAGCTGCCTTTGACTTTTAGTTTAGTAAAGATGAGCAATTCTACTGCAAGTCTGAAATGATCCAAATGATTCTAGTGAAGGTTTATGGAAAAACTCAGCGTAAATATGTAGAGTTTGTGTGTTACACATGTGTGAATGAAACAAAACACAACTCCAGGTATGTTTGTGATGAGGAGACATTATAACATGCATCAGAAAATAGTAGGGCCCGACCAATGTGGATTTTGTTGCGGCCGATATAATCACCGATATATTAATGATGTAAAAATTCACCATAAATCTTCACTTGTTTCCAAAACTTAGGTTTGGCTCTATTGGATTTTCAATCGGGTTTGTTTCGGCGACATTGTTGTTGTTCTGCCTCTTTACGTCATATTTAAAGACAGTAGGTCGGTCTAATGGCATTTTTCTATGATATTCTAGCCTGTAAAGAAAGTCCTGTAAGTAAACTACCGCTATTAGCGTTTAGCGGTAAATGCGTGTGCGCCGCAGTAATTAATGATCTGCTAAATGCCGTATGACATTAAATAGATCTACATTACATTTATTCATTTACACTGATTTTATTGCCCAAAAACACTGAAAAACAGAGAGTCTGACAGGTAACTTGGTCTGGTTTGGTCTCCATGAAGATAGACATTTTTAATCCCAAACTGTGAACCACTCCAGACAAAGCAGTAACATCTCCATGGAGAAAAACATTTGACGGACCCTCCACCAAAAAAGTTACACAATGCACCTTTAAACTAAACTTCTCCTTGATTTCTTGATTTCCTCTCCTGTCAGGAACACTGGATATAGTCTCCAGAATCCATGGAAAACGGTTACCTAGCTGGATTAAAGCAAGTTTTAAGTATCTGTGCAAAAAATATCGCATTTATTCAACTTTTACTCGAAACAGAAATACAACAACCTCAAGTGGACCCCATTAAAACCGGATTCCTCCTCACTGAGCTGCCCTCGATGCTTTAATTAGCATTCACGTCTCCTAACAGTATTGCCAACATCCCTCCAAAATCTCAGATACGATTCCTCCTTCATTAGATCTCTGCCGGGCCCCAGATCTAAGCACAAACAAAAGCTTTTTCTGTTTTCGCGTGTTAAATTTTTTATCACGGTCGACTCCTTTCACCAAATTATTTACAGTCATGTGAAAACTTTTCGGAAAGCTGGAATACTGTGTGGAGAGCTTTCCTTCTGAATAAACACCCATTTATCTATTGCAAATGTTGAACAATGTTGAACAAGCCGTTCTTACACAATCTCCACAAACAATCATCTATAATTATGTCATGTGCCTTAATGGAGGTTTTGGCTCACAGCTAAATGTTTGTTGTTTCGAGAGGTCTTTCCGGCTGTGAAAAGGCCAGATTTAGTGGGTAAACCTTTGATTTTAAAAGCTGGTATCTTGAAAATCTTGGTAGAAAAGGTTGCAAAGATCGTCTATGGTCTTATTTGTAAAGTGTATGTATAATAATAATAATATGTATAATAATAAAATGCACTGCAAAAAGCAATATCTACAGTAGATAAGTTAAACTGACTATTTTAAGTGCAAAGCGTTTTTGTTTTTCATATTTTAAGTCCAAAAACTTAGACTAAGACAAACTTTATTGATCCACAAGGGAAATGACTTGGACACAGTATCTCACACGTCACATTATATTATAATCACAAAGAGCAAAAATATAAATGGTAACAATAATTTCAAAGACCGGTGTCAATAATAATTATATAAATGTATATGTACAAGTAAAAATAAAATGGGAAATAGGTAATACAAATATTAATATAAGAGGTTGCCAGGAAAAACTGCAAAAATGATATGACGGACAGGACATGGGGTTATCTGTTACATAAGGGTGAGTTGTACAGTTGTAGGGAGTATTATCTGTTACATAAGGGTGAGTTGTACAGTTGTAGGGAGTATTATCTGTTACATAAGGGTGAGTTGTACAGTTGTAGGGAGTATTATCTGTTACATAAGGGTTTGTTGTACAGTTGTAGGGAGTATTATCTGTTACATAAGGGTGAGTTGTACAGTTGTAGGGAGTATTATCTGTTACATAAGGGTTTGTTGTACAGTTGTAGGGAGTATTATCTGTTACATAAGGGTGAGTTGTACAGTTGTAGGGAGTATTATCTGTTACATAAGGGTGAGTTGTACAGTTGTAGGGAGTATTATCTGTTACATAAGGGTTTGTTGTACAGTTGTAGGGAGTATTATCTGTTACATAAGGGTGAGTTGTACAGTTGTAGGGAGTATTATCTGTTACATAAGGGTGAGTTGTACAGTTGTAGGGAGTATTATCTGTTACATAAGGGTTTGTTGTACAGTTGTAGGGAGTATTATCTGTTACATAAGGGTTTGTTGTACAGTTGTAGGGAGTATTATCTGTTCCATAAGGGTGAGTTGTACAGTTGTAGGGATTATTATCTGTTACATAAGGGTTTGTTGTACAGTTGTAGGGAGTATTATCTGTTACATAAGGGTTTGTTGTACAGTTGTAGGGAGTATTATCTGTTACATAAGGGTGAGTTGTACAGTTGTAGGGAGTATTATCTGTTACATAAGGGTTTGTTGTACAGTTGTAGGGAGTATTATCTGTTCCATAAGGGTGAGTTGTACAGTTGTAGGGAGTATTATCTGTTCCATAAGGGTGAGTTGTACAGTTGTAGGGAGTATTATCTGTTCCATAAGGGTGAGTTGTACAGTTGTAGGGAGTATTATCTGTTACATAAGGGTGAGTTGTTGTACAGTTGTAGGGAGTATTATCTGTTACATAAGGGTGAGTTGTACAGTTGTAGGGAGTATTATCTGTTACATAAGGGTTTGTTGTACAGTTGTAGGGAGTATTCTCTGTTACATAAGGGTGAGTTGTACAGTTGTAGGGAGTATTATCTGTTACATAAGGGTTTGTTGTACAGTTGTAGGGAGTATTCTCTGTTACATAAGGGTGAGTTGTACAGTTGTAGGGAGTATTATCTGTTACATAAGGGTGAGTTGTACAGTTGTAGGGATTATTATCTGTTACATAAGGGTTTGTTGTACAGTTGTAGGGAGTATTATCTGTTACATAAGGGTTTGTTGTACAGTTGTAGGGAGTATTATCTGTTACATAAGGGTGAGTTGTACAGTTGTAGGGAGTATTATCTGTTACATAAGGGTTTGTTGTACAGTTGTAGGGAGTATTATCTGTTACATAAGGGTGAGTTGTACAGTTGTAGGGAGTATTATCTGTTACATAAGGGTGAGTTGTACAGTTGTAGGGAGTATTATCTGTTCCATAAGGGTGAGTTGTACAGTTGTAGGGAGTATTATCTGTTCCATAAGGGTGAGTTGTACAGTTGTAGGGAGTATTATCTGTTACATAAGGGTGAGTTGTACAGTTGTAGGGAGTATTATCTGTTCCATAAGGGTGAGTTGTACAGTTGTAGGGAGTATTATCTGTTCCATAAGGGTGAGTTGTACAGTTGTAGGGAGTATTATCTGTTACATAAGGGTGAGTTGTTGTACAGTTGTAGGGAGTATTATCTGTTACATAAGGGTGAGTTGTTGTACAGTTGTAGGGAGTATTATCTGTTACATAAGGGTTTGTTGTACAGTTGTAGGGAGTATTATCTGTTACATAAGGGTTTGTTGTACAGTTGTAGGGAGTATTATCTGTTACATAAGGGTTTGTTGTACAGTTGTAGGGAGTATTATCTGTTACATAAGGGTGAGTTGTACAGTTGTAGGGAGTATTATCTGTTACATAAGGGTGAGTTGTTGTACAGTTGTAGGGAGTATTATCTGTTACATAAGGGTGAGTTGTTGTACAGTTGTAGGGAGTATTATCTGTTACATAAGGGTGAGTTGTTGTACAGTTGTAGGGAGTATTATCTGTTACATAAGGGTTTGTTGTACAGTTGTAGGGAGTATTATCTGTTACATAAGGGTGAGTTGTTGTACAGTTGTAGGGAGTATTATCTGTTACATAAGGGTGAGTTGTTGTACAGTTGTAGGGAGTATTATCTGTTACATAAGGGTGAGTTGTTGTACAGTTGTAGGGAGTATTATCTGTTACATAAGGGTGAGTTGTTGTACAGTTGTAGGGAGTATTATCTGTTACATAAGGGTTTGTTGTACAGTTGTAGGGAGTATTATCTGTTACATAAGGGTTTGTTGTACAGTTGTAGGGAGTATTATCTGTTACATAAGGGTGAGTTGTACAGTTGTAGGGAGTATTATCTGTTACATAAGGGTGAGTTGTTGTACAGTTGTAGGGAGTATTATCTGTTACATAAGGGTGAGTTGTTGTACAGTTGTAGGGAGTATTATCTGTTACATAAGGGTGAGTTGTTGTACAGTTGTAGGGAGTATTATCTGTTACATAAGGGTTTGTTGTACAGTTGTAGGGAGTATTATCTGTTACATAAGGGTTTGTTGTACAGTTGTAGGGAGTATTATCTGTTACATAAGGGTGAGTTGTACAGTTGTAGGGAGTATTATCTGTTACATAAGGGTGAGTTGTACAGTTGTAGGGAGTATTATCTGTTACATAAGGGTGAGTTGTTGTACAGTTGTAGGGAGTATTATCTGTTACATAAGGGTGAGTTGTTGTACAGTTGTAGGGAGTATTATCTGTTACATAAGGGTGAGTTGTTGTACAGTTGTAGGGAGTATTATCTGTTACATAAGGGTGAGTTGTTGTACAGTTGTAGGGAGTATTATCTGTTACATAAGGGTGAGTTGTTGTACAGTTGTAGGGAGTATTATCTGTTACATAAGGGTGAGTTGTTGTACAGTTGTAGGGAGTATTATCTGTTACATAAGGGTGAGTTGTACAGTTGTAGGGAGTATTATCTGTTACATAAGGGTGAGTTGTTGTACAGTTGTAGGGAGTATTATCTGTTACATAAGGGTGAGTTGTTGTACAGTTGTAGGGAGTATTATCTGTTACATAAGGGTGAGTTGTTGTACAGTTGTAGGGAGTATTATCTGTTACATAAGGGTTTGTTGTACAGTTGTAGGGAGTATTATCTGTTACATAAGGGTTTGTTGTACAGTTGTAGGGAGTATTATCTGTTACATAAGGGTGAGTTGTACAGTTGTAGGGAGTATTATCTGTTACATAAGGGTGAGTTGTTGTACAGTTGTAGGGAGTATTATCTGTTACATAAGGGTGAGTTGTTGTACAGTTGTAGGGAGTATTATCTGTTCCATAAGGGTGAGTTGTTGTACAGTTGTAGGGAGTATTATCTGTTACATAAGGGTGAGTTGTTGTACAGTTGTAGGGAGTATTATCTGTTACATAAGGGTGAGTTGTTGTACAGTTGTAGGGAGTATTATCTGTTACATAAGGGTGAGTTGTTGTACAGTTGTAGGGAGTATTATCTGTTACATAAGGGTGAGTTGTTGTACAGTTGTAGGGAGTATTATCTGTTCCATAAGGGTGAGTTGTTGTACAGTTGTAGGGAGTATTATCTGTTACATAAGGGTGAGTTGTTGTACAGTTGTAGGGAGTATTCTCTGTTACATAAGGGTGAGTTGTTGTACAGTTGTAGGGAGTATTATCTGTTACATAAGGGTGAGTTGTTGTACAGTTGTAGGGAGTATTATCTGTTCCATAAGGGTGAGTTGTACAGTTGTAGGGAGTATTATCTGTTACATAAGGGTGAGTTGTACAGTTGTAGGGAGTATTATCTGTTACATAAGGGTGAGTTGTACAGTTGTAGGGAGTATTATCTGTTACATAAGGGTGAGTTGTACAGTTGTAGGGAGTATTATCTGTTACATAAGGGTGAGTTGTACAGTTGTAGGGAGTATTATCTGTTACATAAGGGTGAGTTGTTGTACAGTTGTAGGGAGTATTATCTGTTACATAAGGGTGAGTTGTTGTACAGTTGTAGGGAGTATTATCTGTTACATAAGGGTGAGTTGTTGTACAGTTGTAGGGAGTATTATCTGTTACATAAGGGTGAGTTGTTGTACAGTTGTAGGGAGTATTATCTGTTACATAAGGGTGAGTTGTTGTACAGTTGTAGGGAGTATGGTATAGTCTTGTATCTTTTACTGTTTGATCGATCTTGTTCCATTGGTAGATCATTTAACTTGACAATGAAATTTACTCAAATCATGATCAAACTTTCTCAGTTTGAACCAGTTTTGTACATAATTTCATCTTACATTAACTCAAATAAAGTGTGTTGTTCAGCTAAATCATGATAACCCTACAGAGTGTTATCCATTTAGTCTCAAAAGGTTAATATGACTCTTTATTTCATTTAGTTCAAGAGGAACTTTGGTCCAGTGTTACTTAATTAACATTTAACAAAAATGTTAAATCAACTCTAAAACAGATCGGACTCATATAAACCCATATAACCTCATATAAAAATGTTAAAATGGATTCTGTGAGAGTCAATTTTCAACACTCCACTTTTTGCTGTGTAGTGTTTTCTGTTTGAGCAAAGAACTCAGCCTAAATATGCAGAGTTTGTGCCTTAAACATGTGTGAATAAAACAAAAAAACACTCCAGCTATGTTATTGACGAGGAAACAACATAACATAACATAAATCAGAAAATAGCGTTTCTTTTAAAAAGTTTCTAGGTTCTTACAGCCAACTTAGTTTTATCCCGAAGAAGAGTAACATAATATCAAAGTATTTCTTTGTCTTTCATTTATACACACAGACACATTCAAGTTATAGATTTCCACTAGTCTACTTACACCTACTCAATGTGGCCAGAGTAGACAGAAGATGAGTCATTTTCACAAATACATCATTTGAAAGTTCCAGCTCTAACTCACTGGAACAGAAAGTTTATAAGTAGTACTGAACAATGTTAAAGTAAAAAAAAATACAGATGACTAAAAGGATCAAGAGACACCACATTTTGGGGTATGTATAGCCAGGGACAGTCTATAGAAGCATTAATGGGCCCATATTACGCTATTTTCTGAACAGTAATGTTGTTTTTCGCATTAAGAACATGCCCGGAGTTGTGTTTTGTTTCATTCACACATGTTACACAAATCCTGAGTTCTTCTCTCAAACAGAAAACGCTCAGTTCCACCTTGTGATGTCATGTGGTACAGGAAGTGCTCCACTGTGTTTTTAATCTCCATAAACCTTCACTAGAACCATTTGGATCATTTCAGCCTTTAAATTGCCAATCTCACCTGAACAAAAGGGGAAAAGCAGCTGTTAACTTGATTTTTTTAAATTTATAAATGTGTGAATGAGTCAAAACTCAACTCCAGGTATGTTTTTGATGAAATAAGCTCATTATAACTCGACTTAAAGCTCACAAGAGTCAATTTTACATAGTACAGCACCTTTAAAACTTATGACTAACAAGGTTGTCACTTACTTGACTCTTTTAGCTCGTTCCGTCCACGGAGCCAGCTCTTTTCCGACACTGTCACAGTTATAAAAAGACCAAAAACCTCTTGAGAAATGTCCAAACTGGGAACGGTCCAGAGCGGTGCAGGTTGGACTTACATGGGGAGTGACTTTTGAGAATATTAGCTGAACAATTTAATTCAGAGCCTTTTGCCAGAGTCGCAAATGAGCACCCAAGCAGCCAAAAGCCAGACCTTCAGCTGCCAAGCAAAACTAATTACAGGGCAAGTTTGGCAGACATGTTTGCAATGATTTATGAAATTTGAGAGTGACAATAAAAGTAGGAGACTCAAGTGGTGGGCTGGATCGGGCAGTGCCAACCTAATCTGGGCTGTTAGTAAGTACCCGGCACCAGAAATTCAACCTGAGAAATGTGCTCTATTCTGCGATTTAACGGCTGCACGGAATGAACTTTGTGGAGAACATTTTGTAACACATGTTTTGAGATTTTGTTGGAAGTGGAAAGTAGAATCTGAATATAAAAAGTTTCGGCTAAATGGTCTGACACTTTCATTTTTTCCCTAGATGACTGGCAGAGGTGGAAAGTATCTGATTGCAAAGACTTTTCCATAATATTTTTGTTACTTCTTTAATTCTTGTAAGCTATAAGTCATGTTATAATTTTGGTACCTCCTCAGAAACATACCTGAAGTTGTGTTTTCAGTTTTTTTTATGTTTATTAAGAACATCACAATGGTTTTAGACAAGCCAGATGCATGTTTTTGAGTGGCTTAGTGTGAGTTTTCAACACTTGTCCATATAAAAACTATAAAATGCACACATAAAACAGACAAGACACATACAATATATACAGATAAGATACATACAGTACATTTTCAGTGAGTAATGCACTCACTGGTTGGAAATATATAATAATTTTACATTTGTTGCTTTTTGTTTCCCGTTTTAAATCGGTTGATAAGCAGTTCCACTATAGCAGAAAGGACCAAGAATTGTCCTGTACATAAAGACAACACAATTACCACTAGTAGCACCTCTTGAATTAGCTTTGTGTGGACATTTTAGGGTCTTGGCAAATTCTGAATTCAGTGGTACATCAGAGTGGAGACACTTATTGGTACATTTTTCAAAGTTAAATAGTTTATGTTTCTTTAAAATTTCACAGTTTTTGTCAGTGACCTCAACCCATTAACGCCTGAATTTATATAGATGTATATGTGACCGGATGAGGGCGCAGGACATACAGACTAGGCTAAATGTTTTTAATTTATTGAGTAACGCCATCCCCAATTTCAGGGAAACAAGAAACCACCCCGCAACTAAAAGGCAGCGCAGGTTTGTTTCAATTGACTTGACAGAGACTTACAGTTGAATTTACGCTTTGTTTATTCATAAATAATGGTGAGATAGTTTCCTTTAGTTTAAGCGTTTTATACCCCAGTTCAGTTCACTTCACTTTCACGTTTAACACCCCAGGCAAGGAGCGCAGGCCTCGCAGAACCCAGCGTCCACACACACCCTGAGACAGGTGTTTTCTCGGTCTGTAGGGGAGACTCCTATTAACGATAAACATCAACCTACATGTACAATACAGTAAAAATAAACATACCGGGCGGGTTTAGAACGACGCACACCTCCAGGCATCGCAGCCCAAACGCCACTGCACCTGAGGGGTCCTGCTCCGAGCCCGGGTGAGCTAAAAACACTCACCCATTAGCCTTAACACACAGGGTGCAGAGGGTAAAACACTCTGGTCTACTCACCGATGACCGCACCACTGCTGTGATCGCTGTGCTTGACGCCAACCATGCGATCTAGTGCGGCCTCAAGACGCACTAAATCCTGCATTGCTACATATATTAAAAAAAAGTTTTGTATGTGTTTAAGTAGATGGTAAATTAAGTTGAGGTTATTCATTTGACTATAGCAAAACAATTTATAGAAATGTGTGTATGTTGCAAATTTGTGACAACTAGAAACAAGCGCTTGCCAAAGGTTTGTACGGAGGTTCTGCATCTGCACTAACGGCGCTGGGGGAATGCAGACGCTATCTCAGCTCATATCTCGATCCAAACGGTTTGTTGTATATTTGTGACACTTGGCATTAAGGGGTTAAGGGTCAATTTCTATAATGAACAGAGAGGTTTCACTGTAATTTTGTTTCATTCACACGTGTTTGAGTATCTCTTTATTATTAGTCTGTCTACATCTCCAACTAAATATGCAGAGTTTGTGTGTTAAACATGTGTGAATGAAACAAAACACGACTCCAGGGCTGTTTGTGATGAGGAAACTATTATAATAGATCAGAAATGACATAATTTAGGCTCTTTAAAGACAATGTTAAAGGCGCACTATGTAACTTTTTCTGTTGGAGTGTACGCCACCTGCTTGTCTCCATAATAATAATAATAATAACTCTTTATTTATAAAGCACTTTCAAAAACAAGAAAGAAGAAGCAAGAAGCAAAGTGCTGTACAAGCCACAAAGAATAATACAAAAACCATAACAGTAAATACAATCAGTCAATTAAATACTGTCCCACTTTAACTGTGGCATTTAACTGTATGTTTTAATCGTATTTAATTTGTTTATGTTGTAAGGCGACCTTGGGTGTCCAGAAAGGCACCTAATAAATAAAATGTATTATTATTATTATTATTATAAAAATAGTACCCAGAAGCCATGCAAAAACAGACAATGATACAAACAATCCAATTAGTTATAATAAATAAATAGAATAAACAGAAATAAAGAATAAAATCAAGCTAAAACCAGTCAAAGGAAGGCCAACTGATAAAAATAGATTCAGGCAGGTCGTTCCCGGACTGAAAAAGGCTCGATCTCCCTTTATCCGTTCTGTTATTGTTTAGCCTGGAATAGTCCACACTATGGCATTACACTTCTATCTTGCATTGTCCTATTACGGATGCTAAATGAAACCTTGAAAAGCGATTACTAATAAATCTCCAAGGAAACGAGCAAGAACCTCCAACAGAAAAGTTCCAGACCTTTAAAACTATTACATTAGTTTAACTGGATCAGTAAAACACATTTCTATATGCGGCGACAGTTGATGTACAGAACGCTGCATGTTCAATCGCTGGAACAAAGGAAGCATTAGTGGGACTCTGCGCTCTGCGGGAAAGCATAGGTCCTCCATTAAATCACTGCAGGAAGAAGATATGGATTAACTTATAATTCAAAAAGAGCAGCCGTTTGTAATCGCCAGCGCAGGTAGAACATGTACTCTGTAACTTACAATAGGCACTTCAGGTTTGAGAAAATGTTAAGATGGGGAAAAAATGTGGAAATGCTTCTTTACATTGGAAATCTCTTATTTTCCCTAAATTTAACGTCACTTTTGTAAGAGGATGCAATTGCAATGAAAGGGTTTTAGCGGGGTTCACGAAGCATGTTAAAGGTGCACTATGTCACTTTTCTATAGGCGAGATTCAGCGGACGTCATTGTTATTAAATGCGCCTGTTGCATGATGGGAAATATTGAGGCTGGCGGCTAAAATACAAAGACAGTGCGTGACTTTGCCGTCTCAGTTTATCAGCAATAGAGGTGAATTCCTGCTGCTTTTTCAGATGCACAAATGAAAGTAAGGAAGGAAGAGAGGAAGAAGGAAAAGTACTTAATTTTTTTCTGCACTCTGAGTGAAAAGATCCGCCAAGGACAGATTAAACGGCTTTCAAACATCCGTAGAGCGAATATTGGCGATCCGAGCGAACCCAACAAGTTCAGAGCGCGTATGTTGGGCCCATTTCTTGACAGGTTTGTGCATTTCTTTAAAATTCATGATTTTATGATTTATGATTTTGCTGTGAATGACTCAGGAGTCTAGGTAAATTAAAATGACAGTGGAATAAGTGTTTTTTTCTTAATTCAAGCAACATTTGATTTTATTTCTTATTTTAAATGCAAAAAGTTATTGTTTTTCTTATTTTAAGTGTAGCAACATGTATTTTCATATTTGAAGTACAAAAATCTTATTGCACTGGCAGATCATTTCACTTGTCAAGTGAAATTTACTCGTATCACGGTAAAACTTTCTTAATCCAAGTCACTTTAGCTTGAGTAGATTTTGTTTTTTGCAGTGAAGTAATGTGGATATTGCCGAAGTGGATCTTCGGCCACGTAGTCGACGATTCAGACCAGAAATTTGCTTTTTGGCTTTTGGAATTTTGGCTTTGTAGGGGTCGAAAAGGGTAATTTGGCGTCCTTCAATGCTAATTTCTGGTCAAATCGTCTTCATTTCTCTGCAGTTACACTGGATAAATAACAGGATCAGCACCTTTTACATGTTTTCTCGCTACTTTTGACATGTTTCTTGCCGCTGTCCAAAATATTTCCCAGTATACAATGAAACTCTCCTATTGGGGGAGTCTGCCACATCCTTGTCTCCATGGATATGTGACTGCATGTGTGTAATTTTCCATAGTATGGCATTAAACTTACATGTTCTAATATATAAAAACAATCATATGAGCTGCCTTGCCCTTCAAGAGATCAGACCTGTAACTTCACTCATTAGTGTCGTTACCAGCTTGAAGCCATGGAGATAAGTTTAATGCCATAGTGTGGAATATTCCAGGCAAAGCGATAGTATCTCAGTCTGCAGATCTTCCACCAAAAAAAGTTATTACACTTGCAAACAAATTGTACAAATAAGACATATAGATTAAACCTACAATTCTTGCAATAATAAACAGAAATAAATATATAACTATATACATACATGAACATTTAAGTATATAAATAAATTAAACTGTATGATTGAAAATAAATAAGACTTAGTTGTGATATAAAGGCATATGTGGCTAAATAGCAAAAGCATTTACCAATTACCTTCCCCATTTGCAAAGCTCTGTACATATCAGACCCATTCAACATGTAAGGCGGCCATGGGAATAATAATAATTAAAACATACATTCAAATACCTTTCACTGTAATTGTTGTTTACCCGTGTTTGGCCTTAGACTCAATACGTCTCACTCCTTTACTTCTGCGTAAACTGCCCACTTGTCCGTCCCATTCAGACGCATTTTATTCAGCCGCCGCAGGTTTGTTTTCACTTCATTTTAGGGACAATAGGTCAGAGCCGCGCTGCAGATTAACTGTGCAAATAAACAAGAAAAAGGCTAAACGAACGCTGGGGGTTGAGCCGAATCGATCGTGTCAAACGAGGAAGTAGGAGAGAGGAGAGGAAGCGAGGAGAGGTGCTAATCAAGTGAGCTGCATGAGAATTGTGTGCGGTGTGACTCTGTGGAGGAAATGAACTCTTAGGAGCACAGCGAGGGTCCCACTGGTCTACGGGACAATTTCTCTAATGTAACACACGATCTTTCAGCGAAACAAGTAAATAAAAATTGTTCGCTAGGAAACACTGAGAGGAATATTAACTCAATCACTGTAATGAATAGAAAAAACAAAAACGAAAATGCTGTGTAATTTTCCAGGAAGGAAGAAAGTTCTGAGATGCTTGTTAGTGAAATCATGACGTTATCTGCACCAGTCAACAGTTTTGGACACATTAACTCATGTTTTTTCTGTGTTATTTCCATGATTATTTGCATTGTAGATTCTTACCATAGACTGTTTATATAAATACAGTTTTGGCTCCATCGACTCTGACTCCAATTGACTTTACATTGAAAAATAGTTGACCCTCTGCTGTGAGCCTCGTCATTTTGGTCTTAAAAAGTCCGTATTAACCAGCTCTACATGATCCTGGTGTTTATATTTCTCCCATTAGCCTATTATCCTATTCCTAATATGAAACTCAGCTCCAAATTCACGCCTATAACTCCCAGCCTTGTGAGCTTCATTTGACCGGAGCTAAATGCTATGGTCGACGTCACGCTACAGGAGAATTTGCCCGAATTTGGCTGTGATTTCTTCTCCCCGAGTTTAAGGAGGCGTCGCATGACTTTTTGTCTTCGTGTGCGATTTCCTCGTTTCTCACGTGTGTCTGTTTACATCCACACAGCGCGCAGATCGAGGTAAAGCTGCAGATTAACGATAGTGACTCTACTTCCTGTGGATTTTATTGACAATCGTTTATGCTTTAAAAAATCATGTATCTGAAGTATTGCACCACATTTCACAAATAATAATAACACAGTTTTGACTTTTATCTAAACTAGAAGTGCAGGGCTCTAATCTTTTGATCACTTAAGAGTCTTAAAATGAAATGAGACGTGATCGTGCACACAACTTTATATCCTACAGTCTGCAGACATATCCAGCTTCAGTCTTTGCTATCGGAAATTTTAAGTCTCATAAGTTTCTCCTCGTGTCTGTGGTGTGCGCATTTTGTCGTACGTTTAAAAATCATTTAAGACCGTAAAATCCTGTAGTGTTTTGTGGCCTCTAATCCACTTCTTTATACAGTTTGTGATTCTTACTGAAGGTATCAGAACTATGACTGAACAAATCTGTGTGTAGCAAACAAAAAATAAAACCCCAAAAAATTACTCACTGACCCACAGATTGGCGGTGGATCTGACAGAAGGGTGTCATTGCGTCCTTGGTTCCGTAATCTAAAGTGCTTTGAGTGTCTTAAAAGTGGAAAAGTGCTGTATAAAAGCGTGACCATTTATACAAGTTTAGATTTTAATACATTTTAAGCTGCCATGTCTTCCAAATTGTTCAAAATGTCCGATATTCTTTGAAGTTGACAAACACCGATTCTGAGAACACATTTACTAACAAGAGGCAGTGAAATGTGGTATTTTCCAAAGTTTTAAAATTGTACTCCCTAAAGTAACAGAACCCCACAACCTTGAAAGAAAACCGTCCACAAGCGTCGCCTCTAAACATACAATTAATTCCAATGACAGTCTAATTATGAAATCTGTTTTCCTGAAGGACATCTGTATCCCTCTCATGTGGGAAAACAACTCAGTTACTCCCAAAGCAATGACAGCCAGGACGCGACGCTTAAAGGAACAAAAACATTCACGCGCGCATCATTATTCTCACGACTTTGTACTTGAATTATACGACTATTTCAAAGCAGTTTGATGGGTACAGCTCCAGAGAGGCGTGGACTTCAATAGCAGTGTTGCATCTTGGGAGTTTGACATGTATTCTGTCTGCTGGTTGCGTTCACGTACGGATTTGATGATATTATCTCAGACGGTGGGATTTTTTTCATTAAAGTTAGTGCATATATACTGTACAGATTTGAAAAGGTGGGCAGGGGCATTGAAAACATCACGCTGGGGGTGTTCAACATGTATCTCTATGGGGGAATGTTCAGAAGTTGCAATGGTGACACAATGCACACATTAGAAAACTGCCAAAAAAAGTTTTAAGATAATCTCAAAACTTAAACCTGGTCATTTTTTTCCTCTTCTTCTCTATTTTTTTTATTTTTATTGTATTCATTATTTTAATGTGTGTGTATCTATGTGTATGCGCATATATACATGCAAAAATGTGTACATGTGCAGATGTATGTGTATATTCTATGTACACATGTATATTGTATGTGCATCTATGTATTCAGCATATGTATTTGTGTGTATATTTGTTATGTATATGCCCATGAGGAAATTTGTAGGGTGGGAGGTGTGGGTTTAAAAAGAAGAAAATGCTAAATTTACTGGAACCTGTATAATTCCAAATAACACTTGAATAAAAATTTGATCACAAAACAAAAAGATAATGTGAAAACTCATGAAAAAATACAAAATGGATTTAAACAACACATTTTCAGGAGCCTCATGATCCTGTTTAGGAGTTTGATTTTCAACAAAAAAGGTGAGAGTGACTGAAAAACTGTTGCCTAACGCTCGCTAGCTTGGGGCTGTGATTTTATTTGAAACACAACTCAACTCCCCTTTTGTACCTCCAGCTAAATCATCCCTTTCTGGTCAGATTGTGTTAAAAATAAAGCTGGATTAAAGACAAACTTGAATAATTCAGACAGAGCAGAGCCTTTAATTAGCATCACACTCCCAGTAAAGTATCTGTATAACTCTACGGGAGGTTTATCCATTTTTAAAGATGGATCCGCAAATGTTGAACTGTTTCATTATTTATTAGAGATCAGCTCTACAAACTTTCCAGATGATTCTTCTCCTCTCAATGGCCGCATCTTTTGGGTTGAATAATCTTTTGGCACCTTTTTCTGAAGCTATGGCGAAAAAATACTTGTAATAATAATAATTGTTTGTTTATACCAGTAGAGAAGACGCGCCAGTTTTTCTTTCATGGATACGCCCAGTAATTACAGAGATATTAACCATAAACCAGGTCAACAAATCTGAAAGTGAATCGGAAAGTTAAAGGGCACGTTTGAAGCTAAAGTCCGTTGCTAGAGGTGGTTGAATACTGTCAGAAGCCAAAAAACGGCACAGATCAGTGTTGTCTAGGCAGAGATCTCGCTGTGGTAGTGAGTCTGTCAAGGTTTCAAACTAGTGTAGTGAAAGAGCAAGTTCTTAGCTTCCAAGTAAAATGCCAATTTGCACAGAAGAGGTACCACTTTCTAAACCATCTTACAAAATAGGCAAGAGTCTGGAAACGTTATAAAACAACTTTATGAACAGCTTTAGCATTACCTTGCTGATTTCCCACTGCACATGCGAAAGCCCAAAAGACTCGATTGCCGATGTCGTTTCTAGTGCCATTTATTTACGAGTGAATTATATTTTTTGAAAACGCTAAAAAAAATACATTCCCGAACCATTTTCTTTCAACAACTTTCAGTTTCTATTGTACTTCACCATCAGTAGTTGATTCTCACTTGTTGCTTCTGGCGGCTACTAGCTGCTCACCGCTGCTGGAGTCGACGATCGAGTCTTTTGGGCTTTTGCAATGCACAGTGGGAAATCAACAAGCTAATGCTAAGGCTGCTTATAAAGTTGTTTTTTATAACGTTTCCGTGACACTAATGAGTGAGGCAGACAGAGTGTTTTGTTTGTCAGACTCGTGGCTGTTGTAAGATGGGTTAAAGTGGTGTTAAGCTTCTTCAGTGTGCAAAGTGGCGTTTTACGTGGAAGCTAAGAACTTGCCCATTTCACTACACTAGTTTGTTACTTTGACAAACTTACTGTCACAGGGAGATCTCCGTCGAGGCAACACTGATCTGTGCCTTTTTTTGGCTTCTGACAGTACTCGACCACCTCCAAGCAATGGACTTTAGCTTCAAATGTGCCTGAGTTCCCCTTTAAAGGCTCTTACCTTCTCAAAAACATTTTAACATAGATCAGGAAATAGCATAACATGGGCCTTAATTCCACTACAGAATTCTCACCGGTCCTCTGACTATAACTACTCTAACTATAGATTATTGTGATGTCAAGTGAACCCAACCGATAAGAACATTTTAACCTCCATTACAAGTGAGTCTGTCTTTCTCGGATCAGTGTCTGTGTCACAGTTTGGCAGAGGGCGGACAGGCTGCAAGGCTAGACGCCACGGAGAAGTTTGACATCCTAGAGGGGTTGGCTGGATGTTGTACTGTCCTAGAACCATTTTGGGCTCTCAGTGTCCTTGTAGCTACAGACAGGAGCGTGATAGGATTGTATTACAGAGCAGCTGAATCCATTTGTCAAGTACTTTCGCATTATAAAAGCAGGGCAGTCGGAATATACTCTTAAAATTCTGAAATGATAGAGTTTTAAAAGACTGGTCAATGTTCCCGTCTTGCCCCTTCTAGGTTACATTGCTGTTGTGTCCTTGTGCGAAATACTTCAACTGTGACGTCTTTTTCGATTCTTTATTTAACCAGGATAGAGTGCATTTGCAAAATTGACTCTTCAGAGCTTTTGACTATGTTTTAGTCATTTCCTTTCTCGTTTACTCTCTGGAAATTGTGTTTGGAGTGATTCGTGCGCATTCGAGTAAGCTTCAATCGCTTATTTTCAAGACACAATTTCGCCGATGATCCCCCATTTTCTGATTTGTAGTTAATTCATTCTCCCATTTTATGTTTTTAAGTTGAGAAATGGGGTGGCCCGAAGGAAAAACAATCAGATGCAGGGAGAAACATGCAAACTCCACACTGAAACAAGTCAAACTCACAACTGTCTTGCTTTGAGGCGAGACCACTAAGCCACTGAGCCTGTTATACTTTTATGTTTTTGTGGCAAGGGAAACCACAGCACCCAAAGGAAACCATAGCAAGTACAGGGAGAATATGCAAACTCCACTCAGAATACACATTATATTATTTGCTTGGAACTTATCAATGTATTTTTTTCAATTACAGGTGTTTTTCTTGCTAAAATGCCTCAAAAAACATGCATTTTTACCGTGAGTTGCTTATTTCCATGAAGGTCGGTGTGTTTAATGCCATACTATGTAAATTCCAGGCAAAGCAAGCAGGTGGTGTATACCCTCTACCAAAAAAGTCACTTAGTGTACCTTTAACATTGACTTTTGGGAACTATAATAATTCCTACTAAATCGCTTCCCTTTTGAGCAACACTTTTAACTTTTCCAGCATCACTGACCTGAAACTTCCAGTCACACTTTCGCTTTGTTTCCCCACATTGAGTCAGGGTTTAATAATTTTCGGTCTCTCCGCTGGGCCAGTCTGCTCCTCTCTCAGGGGGGTACTGATGTCCTCTAAATCTGTTAGCGTCCTTTTGTAATCTGACCCCAGCCTGTAGCACCATTATTGCAGTAGCCCTCCCCGATCTGCTCCTAATGCAATTTCCACTGCTTTCCACTCTCACACTCTCCCCATTTTGACTTAATAAAGGCCATCTCATTGTTTTTAGGGCACAAACAGAATTTTATCCTAATCTGATTTCTCTTGTCGCTCTGGGATTTAGCAGGAATACGCCTAAACTAGTTTTCCCACTTTTCCTCATATTTGGTGTAATACCGTGAATGCAACAAAACACATTATTTTGGCTTTCAGTTTGTATTGATTTTTGAATGTACTGATGTCATCTGAGCAGACGAGGGCCACACCCACGCTCGGACACAGAAAAGAAAACACCTCCGTGAAGTTCGCCCCCCCATCAAGTTTTGTTTGTGCTGCTTTAGTTTTGGAGAAATTAATGATTCTTTTACAGGTCAAATTGGGGTCAGCCCCCAGGAAGCTTCAAAATGCACTAAAACGTCCAAAATGGTTTCAGTCATTTGTGCTTCGTTTGTGCTGCAAAAAGTTTTGTTTGATTATAGTTCTTAAGATATTTGTAGTTTTATTTTTGGCCGATGACGTCATCCAGCCCCTCAAAATGTTAAATAGAGCTTAAAACAAGCAAAAAACTATAGAAAACATTTGTATTTCGTTTGTGCTGTGACAATTTTCATTTGTGCGAGTATATTTCTAAAATTATTAATTATTATTTCTGCGATAATTATAGGATGTCATTTCCACTCAGCAGACGGCGCCAAACTCCGCAAAACTAGTGACAATCTTAGACTGTAGAAACGTCTGCATTATTATCTAAAATATGAATCAAAAGCAAATTACTAAAGACTGTTACAGACTTTTCCATAGCCTGAGATAATTTATCTTCACTAGTTTTGTGGAGTTTGCCGCCATCAGCTGAGCAGAAAAGACGTCCTATCATTACCACAGAAATAATAATTAATAATTTTAGAAATAAACTCACACAAATGAAAATTGTCACAGTACAAAACAGCACAAATGAAATACAAACGTTTTCTATAATTTTCTGCCTGTTTTGAGACTATTTAACATTTTGAGGGGCTGGATAACGTCATCGGCCGAAAATAAAACTGCAAATATCTTAAGAAACATAATCACACAAAGGAAACTTTCTGCAGCACAAAACAGCACAAATGAAGCACAAACGAAGCACAAATGATTGACACTATTTTGGCATTTTGATGCTTCCTGGGGACTGTCTGCCCCAATTTGACCTATAAAAGAATCTTTAATTTCCCCAAAACTAAAGCAGCACAAAAAAACGTTTTGCAGCACAAATGAAGCACAAACAATGGATGTAGTTTTTGTGTAGATTTGAGTTTGATGGGGGGCCAACTTCATGCAGGTAAAAGAAAACAGATGTCAACATAGTGTTAAACATGTGCGAAAGAAACAAAACAAAACACAACTGCAGGTATGTTTCTGATGTGGAAACATTATAACAGATCAGAAAATCGCGTAATATTGGGCCTTTTATACTGATTAACTAAACTAAACCTCCCAAATCATCTCACCTACCCTATCTTTGTAAACCCCCTCTCGCCTCTCTCCTAATGCTGTATTTCCTGTACTGATAACATTACTGGTTGTTTGGTAGTGACCCGTGAGGTGGTGCTGAGGCTGGTACTCCGAGCTCTGCACCAAAGTGATTTCGACAGGCACATTAAAATGCAAATTCTCAGCTCGCTCGCTCCTTGCCATTTTGTCACTTCCTTTCTCCCTGTTTGGCATGTTGAGGGGAGAGGAATTAGAGCTCTGGCCCTGGGGTTGAATATTCAAATGGCCACCTGATTTCCCCATAGACACGCTGCAGCCATGTAGGTTTACATAGGAGCCTGTTTCCCCATTTACACTCCTTCAAGGAAACATCCAACTGTTAAGTGCTACGCTGAGAAACTTTGGCTGCGGCTCAAGACTGAACTACTGAACTTACAAATGTTATTAAGGGTCCTATAGTACGCAGCATTTACTCTTGTGAGCTTTTAGCCATGTAATAATCTCTTGAAAAACATACCTGGAGTTGTGTTTTGCTTCATTCACACATTATTATTCTGTCTACATCTCAAAATGCTCTGTTCCACCTTGTGATGTCATGCCTAGTTTTCACATTAACAGCTACTTTTGACTTTTTTGTGTAGAGATTGGCATTTCCGGCGGCACGGTGGCTGAGTGGCAACACTCAGGCCTCACAGCAAGAAGGTTACGGGTTCGATCCCCGGGTCGCCCGGGCCTTTCTGTGTGGAGTTTGCATGTTCCTCCCCGTGTCTGGATGGGTTTCCTCCGGGTGCTCCGGTTTCCCCCATCAACCTAAAACATGCAGCACCCCTATGAACTAACATCAAGGACCATAATGTCCACCCTCCTGTGGGCTCACCACCTGCAGAGGGGTTCATAGGGGGGGTCAGGTGCTATGAGTATTGGGCAGCAAGCTGCCCCCGCGACCCAGCCGGATTAAGCGGGAGAAGATGGATGGATGGATGGAGATTGGCATTTCCAGGGTTGAAATCATCCAAATGATTCTAATGAAGGTGTATGGAGTTTTAAAATGCAGTGGAGCACTTCCTGTAGCTGTGGCACAAGTTGGAATAGAGTGTTTTCAGTTTTGAGACACTTCTGTCAGTGTAATTTTCAAGCACGGCTTTCTCTATTTTAGCTAAAGAAATCTCTTTACTGTTGCCACGCTGCAACCAAAACACTTAAATCTATCAGAAAATGACTTAAAAGTAGTGAAATTATGTGTCCATGCAGCAAGGTCATTTTACTTGCCAAGTTACCTTAAAATAAACTACGTCCAGACTAGAATTAAGCAGTCTGAGAACTAGTGAGTAGATAACAAATCTGAAAACAAGATTAATAACCTGATATAAGTTTTAAAATCTTGCCCAGGTCAGAGAAATTTGCTATGCAGGGATCGAATTGGTCAGAAATAGGGACATTTAGGATATTTCTTGTATAAAACTTGGACAAATCGCTGTTTTGGATAAATCTGGTGAAACATATGGGACTCAGGGCTCAAAACAGGGACTGGTCTCCTTATCTGTGATAGCGTTCTCAACATACATACTAATAACATGCATATGAGTTGATTGGTCCATCTTCTAGTATTTTCTATGGATGCAAACACCACAACAAATACAAACGCCACAAACAACAAAAAAAGCCACAACGGAAGTGACTGCGAGACTCTATTTTCCGATGGACCAAGCGAGGAGGCTCAAATGGTAAATTTGTGTTGCATTTTTGTATGAAAAGCACTCTATAAATAAAGTTTGATTGATTGATTAATTATTTACGATGGTCAGACAGTGACATCGATCCTGGCCACAAAACAATAAATTACTTTTACTTACGTTTCCAACTTTGTTCACTTCTCCGTTCCTTTACTTTTCACATCCTTCTTCTTCTTCTTCTGCTTCTTCTTCTTCTTCTTCTGCTTCTTCTTCTGCTTCTTCTTCTGCTTCTTCTTCTGCTTCTTCTTCTCCTGCTTCTTCTGCTTCTTCTTCTCCTGCGTCTTCTTCTGCTTCTTCTAGTTCCTCTTCTTCTGCTTCTTCTTCTGCTTCTTCTTCTTCTGCTTCTTCTTCTCCTGCTTCTTCTTCTGCTTCTTCTTCTTCTAGTTCTGCTTCTTCTTCTCCTGCTTCTTCTTCTGCTTCTTCTTCTTCTGCTTCTTCTTCTTCTAGTTCTTCTTCTGCTTCTTCTTCTCCTTCTCCTCCTTCATTCCCCTCGCTTGGTCCGTCAGAAAATAGAGTCCCGCATTCACTTCCATTGTGGCTTTTTTTGTTGTGTTGTAGCTTTTTGTTGTGTTGCGCCGTTTGCCGTTGTGTTGTGGCGTTTGTATTTGTTGTGAGTCCCTCCAGGTCGGAAAATAGAGTCCCGCGGTCACTTCCGTTGTGGCTTTTTGTTGTGTTGCGCCATTTGCATTTGTTCTTAGTCCCCCCGGCTTCCATAATTTCCCCCATTGAACCTTGGTAGGCTTTGTGCGTATTCTTCCTTGCGTCACTTCACTTCACAAAATCTAAAAGTCTGTGGTAAAAAGTGGTCGTCATTTTAATACGCAGCTCATTACTTCGTCTGCTGCCGTTGGTAGAGGTCAATGATTTGGGGAGGAACTGCAGGGCTTTCTGTTTGACTCTCCAAATGAACACGAAACATAATTATACAACATTACGGCCAAATGAACATGCAGAGATAATGCTCGTAATCAAGCCCATAATGAACAGGGCCAGATGACAGTGGCCCTTAATGCAGTGATGCTAATGTATGTGTGATATCAAGTGCAAAAATCATAGCGTTTATTCATCGCAAACTATATATTACAAGATCTCACATAATTCAGTTAAAGCAAAGCCGTTAATGAAGCAGAAATGACCCACCCCAAAAATGACTTGTTAATGGTCTTTAAATTTCACTGTGTATGTTTTAATCTTCTTTCAATCTGCCCCTTTAATTGTTCAGATAAAAGAAATTGCATCTGTCCCTCAGTTCCAGTGTTGCAACGCACAGTTTAAGAATCACCATAATTAACTGTTACAGTAGACTACCTGTTCTGTTTAAAGGTGCACTGCGTAACTTTTCTGGTGGAGGGACATTCATTACGCGGGTTTCTACTGATCAAATATACAATAATTCCTTCTGTGAACAGAGGCGACTCTCCACAGAGCTGAACTGTAATGTAGTGTAGTGCTGAAATGGAATATTCTAGAGAAAGTAATAACCTTGCTATGGAGACAAGCATTTAATGGACCCTCCACCAGAAATGTTACGCAGTGCACCTTTAAGGTAAACTTTATTGGCCCCTAGGAGAAACTGTATCTGATTTTTAGTGTCTTAACCTCCTGAGACCTGAGCTTTTGTCTGGTGTGCATTTTTCATTTCTTCTTACTATTTGGGATAAGTAGGACCTACTAAGTAAGTCTTCTGTATGACACCATTGGTTAAAAAATGTAAAAACATTAAAATGTATAAATAAATTACAAAAAACAAACAAACAGCAATTAGCTGTTTATTTCAAGCCCTAAACCTGCCAAATGTGACGTAGGTCGACCGTGAGCGGGTTGGGGTTCAGTGAGTGAGGTTAAAAACACACAAAAAGGCCTGAAAATGTGGTCCACAGTTTTAATTTTTTCTGGTTTTCAATCGTTACAAAAAAAGTAGAGGTGCAAAAAGTGGAGACAGGCAGCAGTTTCCCTATAGCAGCAGAAACGTCCAGCAATTTATAACTGTAAACTTATCTAAATATTCCCAAGTTTACCTAACAACATGTACAATCAATAATATAACATAGTCCCAATGTCTTCAAACGAGGACATGACATTTCCTGATGCTCTCGTCTGCTGTGGTCAATAAAATGGGTCAAATTTTAATGCCAAATGAAGATACATTAAGATACATGAAGAGACATTATTGTACATAAATACATTGGTCTTATTCATAAATTTTGCATCTAAACTTTACCATGCAGTTTTTTTTTACTTTCGGGAGCTGCTGTAGAGGTTTTTAGTTGATTACAGGTGAAAGTTTAAAATAATTGAAAATCATGGTGCTAAGAGGCAAAAATGTAATGTCCTCGTATGGGGCCACAGGGTCTGAAGAGGTTATAGGAAAACTCCGGCACGTTTGAAGCTAAAGTCCATTGCTAGAGGCTTAACTCCACTTTCTAACCTGTTTTACAACATAGCCACAAGTCTGACAAACAAAATGCTCTGCCTGACTCACTCATTAGTGTCTGGAAACGTTATAAAACAACTTTATAAGCAGCTTTACACTTACCTTTGTTGATTTCCCACTGCACATGCGAAAGCCCAAAAGACTCGTTCGCCGTTGTCGTTTCTAATTCCATTTACGAGTGAATTATATATATTTTTGAAAAACACTGTGGTTAAGTATTTAAATCATCACCACAGTATTACAGAGCAAGAAAAAGTGGCGTTAACCTTCTTCAGTGTGCAAATTGTCGTTTTACATGGAAGTTAATCGCTACGCTAGTTTGTAGACTCATTGCCACAAAAAAATAAAATAAAAAACAGAACTAGTTAATTTTAAATGGTCCAAAGTTATTCCTCACTTATGGAGAAGGTAAAGTACAAAACAACTAGCATGCTAACAGCATACTTACCGATTCTCGAACAATAAAACACATTATAATTGGACACAGATAGTTCACAGTGGACTTATTTCAGCCTCAAGAGCTGCTTATACAATAGATCTGTACGTACCTGCCAGAACCAGACGCTTTGAGGAAACTTTACAAAGTCGATCTGGAGCCGTGTCCCGCCTCCCTGATTTCAGAGGCTGCGATTGACAGGTGGATCAACCAACCAGAGAGGCGCATGCTCACAAACATGGCTGCTTACGCATTAAAAGTGGTAAAAACAACATAAAGGACTGAGAAACTGGATCGAATTTTGTAGAATCAGCAATCCAATCTCAGCTTAAAAGAAGTTATACATTTTGTTCTGAATCATATGAGAATTTGAGAGGAGATTTGAGAGACACGTGATACAAATTTAAAGCTGTGGTTGGACCGTCTCAAGTTTAGACAGAGGATTTTCATGTTATATCCTCCACTGCCAGACGTTAATGGATTTGAACAGAATTTAGAAGGGACTGGCTGTACTGGGGCAAGACCTTCTTTGCTGAGCCATATGGGCAAAAATCAGGTCCTTTTAAATCTAACACTGAGTAAGTTGAGAAAAATACAAGGCTAAAACATTATTATGTCCTTCCTGTAGTGACCATGACTATGATTATATAGAGTGCAGCATATGGAGAGAGGAAATATCAGGTACATACTGTAGACTTGAGTGAACCGTACCTGTGGTAATTCATTGTGTTTCAGTGTTGCATATGAATACTGCAGGTGGATGGAGCTTAGATCACGTCAATGGTTTCACTCAAGTCAAGCACAAGAAATGGTAGGAAGGCAAGTGTATTCGTATAGCACAGTTCATACTCAAAGCAAGTCAAAGTGCTTTACAGAATAAGAAAGGCAATGTTAGTCCATTCACCCCAATGTGGAATTTCAGAAGAGTCATTATGTAATTCCAAGTGCATTTCTCACACTTTAATTATGTAATATCAGATCACAAGAAAATATATGATACTGGTATGTTAAAGGTTTTATATTATGCACAACTGACTCCATGTTATAGTGTTTTCTACATCTCCGAAGCTCAAAATGCTCTAGTTTTCAGGTTAACAGCTCCTTTTACTTTTGGTTAAGTGGATATTTGCATTTCCAGGACTGAAATCATCTACATGATTCTCGTAAAGGTGTATGGAGTTTCAAAACATAGTGGAGCACTTCCTTACCTTACGTTTTACCACAACACGATAGGCTAGAACAAAGTACTTTCTGTTGGAGAGAAAAACTCTAAATATGCAGGATTTGTGTGTTAAACATGTGTGAATGGAACAAAACAGAACTCCAGGTCTGTTTGTGATGATGAACATTATTGTCCAAAGCAAGAAAAAAATATCTGACAAAGGCTTTTTTGCCGAAACATAATTTCAAATTTAAAAAAATAAGCTTTTGGACATCGCCCATCTGAGTGTGGTATGCAGTTTTTTCACCTTTATGTTGCTGTTCCTTGCATTTCCACCTCTACGAGAACTTTATAACATTACATTTACAACATTATAACATAAACAGAAATATTTAAGCTCTTTAATGTCTTATCGCTATTCGCTTCAAAGGATTAAAAATGTTCCATACGTTCCTTTTACATTTTTATACTGCCCTAAGTATTAATTTGATCTAAAATCGGATTAACCTGTTCTCCTTTTGACGCTGAACTGTACAAGGGATTGGATGATTTATGAAGCCCAGACTAAGCAAGGCCAAGAGTCTAAACATAATCCTCTTCTGTTTCATAAATATTCATTGGGGGGACACATTATTCAAACATTAAGAACATGTATTGTTTGTATTCAGTACTGAACTTAAAGGTGCACTATGCAACTTTCCTGCTGCTGCTGGGATGTCTCCATGGAGATGTTATTGCTTTGAATAGAATGTTACACAGTATGGCAATGGGCTTGTCAATCTCCATGGAGATAAACAGCTACCAGGGCAAGTTAAGTCAGATCTGTGGAGGGTAAGAATGTGTATTTAATATATTTCAAGGTATTTTTTACCCATATTTTACACACTATATTTTCTAAAGAGTAATAACCATAGACTGTATATGGCTAACCCATTGGCCGCTGTATTCCAAATGGGAAGTGAGAATGGGCACGCTTCTGGCTCCTTTGATTCTGGCTCCAGTCGACTTTACATTAAAAAACGTCACCTCTCTCTGTAACTGCTGTTGTCAGGCTCCTCATTTTGGTCTTAAAATGTTCATATTAACCAGCTCTGCATCAAAGTCCTGCACGGGTTCGGGTACCTGCGGATACCCGAGGGGTGAACTGCAAAGTTTAATGAAACGGGTGAAAAATGTTGTGCTGTGTCGGGTTCGGTTCGGAGAGCGCGGGTCTAATCTGGAGTTTACAGAACATCATGTGCTAATAAAAAACAGGACTGTATTTTAATGAGCTGCAAAAATGCTGTTGTTTTTATAAGACGATTAACTGTAAACTGTGCATGTTTTTGCTGCGCACATTCCCAGAAATCTCTACCACTTTCATTTTCAAATAACGCAGTTCAGAATGACTCCCGAGGAGCTGAAAATGAAATTAGCGAGTGGAGAGTAAAAAGTTGTGGCTCTTTTTTGGCTCTCGGACTGATTTTCTTTCGGGTGAGGTTTGGGTGTCGGTCTGTATTTAGCGCATTGGATCGAATGCAAAATTTTATTTCAATTTTGTCGGAAAACGGGTTTGGTGTGGATTGAGATATGACGGATATGAGCGGTTGCGGTTTGTCATTTGCTCTAAATGACCCTGTTTTTTTTTTGTTTGTTTTTTTATAAATTCCTATTCCTAATATGGAATTTTGCTCCAAATTCGCCCCAAAAACTGCTAGCCTTGGTGAGTTTTGTTTGACTGGAGCTGAACAATATCGTTATCCTCCCTTTATACAGTCTATGATCATAATATGCAAAAAGAAAAATTACAAAGCACATATTTAAATATTACTCCTGAAACGCCACTACCAAGAATAAGCAGATAAAGAAAAAGAAAAATTCAGAAAACCAAATCTTTCTCCATATATTATCTTGTGTCATTTGTAGAAGTAAAGACGTCCTCCACGTTTACTGTTAACTTCGAGTGCGTTCACAATAGAGGCGTCTCTTAATTGAACAACAGTGTCACATGAAGCGCTACAAATTTCCTTTCACTTCAGAGTCAATGTAGTGAGACAGAGATTGTGATCTGGGCTTTGTTTCCGTGGAGATCATCGGCGACGAGGAGACTGGAGCCAGACAAATGGAGATTTGATGATGCAAGTAATTAAAGTGATTAAGCAGTTATGTGATTATATCCCCGCAGATTCTTGACAGCCAACTTCAAATCTTTATTTTCAATACTTTAAAGTAGCTCTGGGGTACACAGAGCGAATTGGAGACGCTGAGGAAAATCTCCCAATCCATAAATGTACAATTAAGTTGTAAATTTCAGCAAAATTGGGAGCTAAACTGGAAGAAAATCTGGTTTAAAACAGGACAAAAGCAGGACCAAAGCTTCACATCACCAGCCAAAACCACATGGGCATGTATGTGTCTGGAACTACAGTCAGTCTCCAATTAACTTGACTTTTTGAACTTTTTCTTGATATTCTCATAATAGGCTATTATCACAACGACAGGAAGTGCTGCGATGTTGAGTCGTGCAACTTCCTGTTGTTGTGATAATAGCTTATTATTAAATTCCAGCTCTGTTTTCAGCCCTCTGCTTTATTTCTTTTTCTGATTTACTCGTAAGCTGTCATGTTTGTTTTGACCTGAAAGGACCATGCCTTTCTCTGACTGGATAATCCACCTGTCAATCACACCGATCTCAAATCGGGGAGACAAGATATACAGTCCAATAGGTTATTATCACAACAACAGGAAGTGTTGAGTCGCGGTACTTCCTGTCAATCCTTTTCTATGGCAAAAGACCTGTGGAAAAGTGTTGCATATTTTTGACCAGCTTCATAAAGTAGAGTTTAAATGCTACAGATGTTCACAGATTAAATGTCGACCATTTAAATTGCACAAATTTCTCAGTCTATGTTAATATCAACATCACAAAATCGATTTTCTAACTGTAATTGTAGAATCTGAGTCTGAGTGAGCAAGTTATTTATGTTTTATTCATGACCATAACGTTAGTTTTGCTGAGGAGTAGTTCACTGATGCTTGTCGTTGTTCGCCTTAAGTTTTCGTTTTCTTACCTTGATAGTTGTGGACAAATTCTTCGTGGACAGAATATGTTCTTTGTCGACCTTGTGGGATGAAGATTTATGAAGTTCTAAAAAAATATGTGACACTTTTCCACAAGTATTTGCCATAGAAAAGCATTGACTGGAGGTTGCGCGACTCAACAACACAGCACTTCCTGTCGTTGTGATAATAGTTTATTGGAGATTTTAGATTGGTATGATTGACAGGTGGATTAACCAATCAGAGAAAGGCATAGTTCTTTCAGGTCAAAACAATCATGAAGGTTTATGAGTAAATATGAAAAAGAAATAAAGCAGAGGACTGAAAAACAGCGGGTATTTCTGGTAAAAGAAGTGATTAAAAATTAGATTAGATTAGATTAGATTAGAAAACGTGTTAGAAATTAGGGGCTGTGGTTCAAACTCTTCTGGATTTGGACTGGAATGTTTCACAGTATGGCATTAATCCCTCCAATCTTCACAGAGACCAAACCAGCCCAAGTTACACGTCAAATCTGTGGAGAGGCGACCACAGTCTGAATGCCTGTGTTTCTAGGTATTTTTGAGCACATGCAATTGAATAAATGTGATCTGTTTAATGCCAGACTGTGGAACATTCCAGATAAGTTGTACAATGCACCTTTAATTAATACTTATTGCAAGTTTAAAAATGAAAAGTGAATGCATTGTCACTGTGTTAAAAAAACTGTCATTTAAGTTTGAGACGACTCATTTTGAAATCACCTTTTAAAACTTATTTGCTTTCTTTGCTGTTTTATTTATTTGTTTGAGGCCTTGGCTTTTACACTTTTAATGATTATGCTCCTTTATTCCTCAGCATCTTGGTCAACATTGTAATTACTAAAGTTAATTAAACCTTGGGTTTAGACGCGCAAATAAGAAAAATGATTTTTTCACTCAATCAAGATTACATTTTCCTTCATTTACCCTCAGTTCTGTCATGTTTTTCCTGTTTTCTTGTGCTAAAATGGACTGACTCTGTACTTCCAAAGGTCCAAGGTATCGACTTATCATTCAATACGTGATAAATGGAACAATTATTTTTGGTGGGGACTTTTTCTTTGTACTTGTAGGAAAGTTTTTGTTATTTTTCTGTACAGTCATAAGATAGAGCTATAGAGGTTTGAATAAATAACTTCTATGACTCATTTAGTATTTCATTTATTAATTACAGTTCAGGTCCATGAAAAATATTGTGCAAATAGAATCATTTATTGTTATTGTAGCATAATGACCTTCAGTGTTATTGTTTAGAGCCTATTCCTCATCACAAAAAGCTGGAGTTTTATTTGGTTTCATCCACACGTTTGACACACAAATTCTGCATATTTAAAGCTGAGTTCTTCTCCCAAACAGAAAACGCCCTGTTCCCCCTTGTGATGTCATGTGGTAATACAGGAACTTCACTAGAATCATTTGGATAATTTCAGACCTGGAATTGCCAAAAACGACTGAACTAAAGGCTGTTAAGTCGAAAACAACTGCTAAAAACAACTAAAACAACATCATAACATGTCTTAAACCTCCCAAGAGTCAATATAAGAGTAATGTGTAATATAAGATCTTTTAGTTCCATTAAGGCTACGGAAGTGTTTGTGTATATTGCTGTATGTCTGTTTTTTCTGACTGTCTTTTTCATAAGGACCAGCGAGCTCCTCTCACCTTTATATTCTGACAATAACAAATATACATTGTGCCATGTTATTCCCTGTTTAATGCATACAGCACACACCTGTACAACACACACCTGTACAACACACACCTGTACAACACACACCTGTACAGCACACACCTGTACAACACACACCTGTACAATACACACCTGTACAGCACACTCCTGTACAGCACACACATCTGTATAACACACACCTGTACAACACACACCTGTACAACACACACCTGTACAGCACACACACCTGTATAACACACACACACACACCTGTACAACACACACCTGTACAGCACACACACCTGTATAACACACACACACACACACACCTGTGCAACACACACCTGTACAACACACACCTGTACAACACACTCCTGTACAGCACACACATCTGTATAACACACACACACACCTGTACAACACACACCTGTACAGCACACACACCTGTATAACACACACACACACACCTGTATAACACACACACACCTGTATAACACACACACACACCTGTACAACACACACACACCTGTATAACACACACACACACCTGTATAACACACACACACCTGTATAACACACACACACACACCTGTATAACACACACACACCTGTATAACACACACATCTGTATAACACACACCTGTACAACACACACCTGTACAACACACACCTGTACAACACACACCTGTACAACACACACCTGTACAACACACACCTGTACAACACACACCTGTACAACACACACCTGTACATCACACACCTGTACAACACACACCTGTACATCACACACCTGTACAACACACACCTGTACAACACACACCTGTACAACACACACCTGTACAACACACACCTGTACAACACACACCTGTACAACACACACCTGTACAGCACACTCCTGTACAGCACACACATCTGTATAACACACACCTGCAAAACACACACCTGTACAACACACACCTGTACAACACACACACACCTGTATAACACACACACCTGTGCAACACACACCTGTACAACACACACATCTGTGTAACACACACCTGTACAACACACACACCTGTATAACACACACATCTGTGTAACACACACCTTTACAACACACACATGTACAGCACACACACCTGTATAACACACACACACCTGTACAACACACACCTGTACAACACACACACCTGTGCAACACACACCTGTACAACACACACACCTGTACAACACACACATCTGTATAACACACACCTGTACAACACACACCTGTACAACACACACACCTGAACAACACACACCTGTACAACACACACACCTGTACAACACACACATCTGTGTAACACACACCTGTACAACACACACACCTGTACAACACACACATCTGTGTAACACACACCTGTACAACACACACACCTCTCAAACACACACACCTTAATAACACACACCTGTAAAACACACACCTCTACAACACACACACCTGTACAACACACACCTGTACAACACACACCTGTACAACACACACCTGTACAACACACACCTGTATAACACACACACACCAGTATAACACACACACACACACCTGTATAACACACACCAGTACAGCACACACACCTGTACAACACACACACCTGTACAACACACACATCTGTATAACACACACCTGTACAACACACACACCTGTACAACACACACACCTGTACAACACACACATCTGTATAACACACACCTGTACAACACACACCTGTACAACACACACACCTGTACAACACACACCTGTACAACACACACCTGTACAACACACACCTGTATAACACACACACACCTGTATAACACACACACACACACCTGTATAACACACACCTGTACAGCACACACACCTGTATAACACACACACACACACCTGTATAACACACACATCTGTATAACACACAACTGTAAAACACACACCTGTACAACACACACACCTGTACAACACACACCTGTACAACACACACCTGTACAACACACACCTGTACAACACACACCTGTACAACACACACCTGTACATCACACACCTGTACAACACACACACCTGTACAACACACACCTGTACAACACACACCTGTAAAACACACCCATGAACAACACACTCCTGTACAACACACACACCTGTACAACACACACACCTGTACAACACACACCTGTACAACACACTCCTGTACAACACATCACACACCTGTACAACACACACATCTGTGTAACACACACCTGTACAACACACACCTGTACAACACACACATCTGTGTAACACACACCTGTACAACACACACACCTGTATAACACACACATCTGTGTAACACACACCTGTACAACACACACACACACCTGTATAACGCACACACACCTGTATAACACACACACACCTGTACATCACACACCTGTACATCACACACCTGTACATCACACACCTGTACAACACACACCTGTACATCACACACCTGTACATCACACACCTGTACAACACACACCTGTACATCACACACCTGTACAACACACACACCTGTACAACACACACCTGTACAACACACACACCTGTGCAACACACACCTGTACAACACACACACCTGTACAACACACACATCTGTATAACACACACCTGTACAACACACACCTGTACAACACACACACCTCTACAACACACACCTGTACAACACACACACCTGTACAACACACACATCTGTATAACACACACCTGTAAAACACACACATCTGTACAACACACACCTGTACAACACACACCTGTACAGCACACACCTGTACAACACACACCTGTACAATACACACCTGTACAGCACACTCCTGTACAGCACACACATCTGTATAACACACACCTGTACAACACACACATCTGTACAGCACACACATCTGTATAACACACACCTGCAAAACACACACCTGTACAACACACACCTGTACAACACACACACACCTGTATAACACACACACCTGTGCAACACACACCTGTACAACACACACCTGTACAACACACACCTGTACAACACACACACCTGTACAACACACACATCTGTATAACACACACCTGTACAACACACACCTGTACAACACACACACACCTGTATAACACACACACACCTGTATAACACACACACACACACCTGTATAACACACACCTGTACAACACACACACACCTGTATAACACACACACACACCTGTATAACACACACCTGTACAGCACACACACACCTGTATAACACACATCTGTACAACACACACACACCTGTATAACACACACACACCTGTATAACACACACCTGTACAACACACACACCAGTACAACACACACCTGTACAACACACACCTGTATAACACACACCTGTACAGCACACACACACCTGTATAACACACATCTGTACAACACACACACACCTGTATAACACACACACACCTGTATAACACACACCTGTACAACACACACACACCTGTACAACACACACCTGTACAGCACACACACACTGCACTGTGCCGAACTCTGGTCTGATCCTAAATAAAGACGGTGCAGAAACTCATGTCTGTCCAGCCAAATGTCTTCATTAAACTGCTCTTTGTCAGTGTTGCTTCTCTCCTTTTCCTTTCCTCCTCCTCTCATTATCTTCTCCTCCTCTCATCATCTCCTCTCATCTTCTTCTTCTCTTCCTCTCTTCGTCCTCGTGTCGTCTTCTTCTCCTCCTCCTCTTCCTCTCCGCTTCCGTTCTTCCTCCTCTCCTCTTCTTCTTCTCCACCTCCTCTTCTCTTCCCCTCCTCCTCCTCTCTTCTTCTTCTTCTTCTCCTCCTCTCTTCTCCTCCTCTCATCATCTTCTCCTCTTCTCCTCTCCTTTCCCCCTCTTCCTCCTCTCACCTTCTCCTCCTCTCATCCTCTTCTCCCCTCCTTTTCCTCTCTTTCTCCTCTCATTATCTTCTCCTCTCCTTTTCCTTTCCTCTCATCATCTCCTTTTCCTCTGTTCCTCCTCTCATTATATTCTCCTCCTCTCACCTTCATCTCCTCTTCCTCTTTTTGTCCTTTTGTCATCTTCAACTCCTCCTCCTCTTACTCTCCTCTTCCATTCTCCCTCCTCTCCTCCTCCTCCTCTCCTCCCCCTCTCCTCTTCCTCCTTGGCACTGGGAGGCAGAAGCAGCGTGGCTAATTACCCAGAGAAGGTGCACAGGGAGCAGCGGACCAGAGCAGCCACCTGTCCGCTGGCACCCCTCCAGATGACAGACACCCACGGGTGCTGGTTTGGCGTCGCCCGGGCTGAGTCTGTGTGTTCCACTCTGTCACTCTGCTCCGTACTTCGGCGTGGCAGTGTCAACCTGCGGAGCAACTGTTGTCTTTACTAATTTACCAGAAATAGCCGACCGCCTCTGGCCCTTCGGAAGCGGTTGCCAGGTCTGGGGACGAGCATCTGTTTTGGGCTGAGGGTGAAGCGTGTGTGGGGGGGAGGACGGAGCTGGACCGCGGTGGAGGAACATGGGCCAAACACGAAGGATGAGTTAGTGTGGGACTGTGGAGTCTGGAAATACACTGGGAGTGGAAGCAGCGGACAAGTGAGGAATCACCAATTAGGTTCAAATAAAAAGGAGAAAACAAATACATACATTTAAAGGTGCATTGTGTAACTTTTCTGGTGGAGGGTCCATCAAAAGCTTTTGTTACTGCTTTTAAATCCGGGCTAAAAACGGTTCTGTTTGGCTCCATATGACTGAAAGGTTTTCATTTTTTCTTCTAATTCTTTCTAATTTAATGTCCCATGTCTATTTTAAAATTTCATGTTTATTTATGTTTTGATTTGTTTGTATTGTGATTTTAATGTATTCCTTATTCTGTAAAGCACATTGAATTACTTTGTGTAAGGATTGTGCAGTACAGATAAACTTGCCTTGCCTTTGTCTGGAGTGGGTTCAGTCTGGTATCTTCATGGAGCTGTTTAATGTCACACTGTGGAACATTCCAGGCAGAGCAAAGACATATCCATAGAAACAAATGTAACAGAAAACGCACACCAAAGTTCCTATAGTGGTGCAAATGCAAGGAACAGGAACATAAAAGTGGAAAAATGCGTAGCGCACTCAGATGGCTGGTGTTCAAAAGCTTTTTTTTTTTTTTTTTTAATTACAGTTTGGTGCTTTTTTTTTTTTTTTAACCTAATCTCATTTTTGGTGAGATGCGCTTCAACTCTGACATGGGAATTATCAAGGCATAACAAATGCTCCATCTACTGTCTATCGGACGATCCTTCCAGACCCCAGCTGTTATCTGTTCTTATTTTTACCTCCAACAATTCAAGTGGAATTTTAAATCTGACTTCTTTTGTGTAGAGCTTGTTCCCACTTAACATGAGCATAGATCAGAAAACCAAGGCCAAAACTACAGAGACTCAGCTTCACAATTGGTCTATGCTCTAAAGCAGGGGCGTCAAACTCAATTTGGTCCGGGGGTCATATACAACCTACTGTTATCCTAAAGGGGCCGGATCAAAAACTCATGGCATATTTACCCCAAAAATAGCAATAAGCCCAAATATTTGTGCAGAGAAATGCAAATGTATTACATAAATCTTTTTTTATTTGATTTTATTTTACAAAATATTATAATATTATGCTAGATCAGGAAGCTTTCATAGCAGCACCACTAACCTCTTGTGAAAACAGACGACTGTTTCTTCAGTCTCAGCAATAATTCGTTTATCTTCTGTTTTCTCAAATCTCAGTTCAAGTTATTGTATTTTTCGCCGTGTCTCATAGTGGCGTTTAAGATTATATTCCCTGAGCACCGCCACTTGTTGCAAACAGACCAAGCACACAGGTTTCCCATTTACCTCTGTGAACAAATAAGAATTAATCAATTTTTCTTGGAAAATCCTGCACTCAGCTCCAATTTTCTCATTTTTGACATTTTACTGATGAGGGTGTCACAGTCAAAAGTAAAAACGATCGTCCTTTAAGAGCGTTTGGAAAGAGTCTTCGTTTGTGCTGCTCTGGTGAGAGGCGTCACTCACAGAAGCGCTGGAGAGGAACTGTTCCGCTATGCTCAGCGGAACAGAAAATTACCAGAAAAATCTAAAAATTTTAAATATTTTAAAAGAAAATCAGCCGAGGGCCAGATTAAAGGTCTTGGAGGGCCGGATCTGGCCCCCGAGCCGCATGTTTGACACCTGTGCTCTAAAGGGTTCAGACACAGATCAGGTCGAATCAGGAGTCATTTTGGTTCGGCGTTTTAGGAAAAATAGTCCGGAACTGTAAAAATGAACCTTTATATTCAGCAAATGTTGATCATGTGGTCACTTTTTTAAAATATCAAATCGTCTAAAATATGCAGATACATAAAATTAAGTAATCATGGCTGTCTGAATGTGTGAAAAAAGAAAAAAAGAGGGAAAAATAGCAATGCGGAGTAGTGTTAGCACAATACAATACCGATACTGATGCAAACTTGATTTTAATGCTAAGGAAAAAGCTCATGACTCAATATAGAGGCTCAATATTGATTTGGGGGAAAAATACTTGTTTTAGACAGAAAAAATGTTTAAAATGTTAACCCAAAATAATAGTACTTTCGTTAATATCACCCTATGGTCTTAGATGCGCTAGACAAAGACCATTTCAAAACCTATTTAAGAAAGATCGACTTAAATCATATGTATGTGTTTTTTGTATCAATTCAGAAAAGGCAAAATGTGTTTTTTGTGCGTGCGTGTGTGTTTTTTCTGTTTTTATTTTCTGTGTTTTTTTTATTCCTAACATTTTAAAAAGAAGTCCTGCTACCAGCCGGTCTCTAATGGATGTTCCTTGAATTCCTGTCCCCTTTTTACCCTCTCCTTTTAAACATTGTGCTTGATTCTCACAAATGGCTTTTTTACAAACAGCGGGGAGAATTTCTGAAGGGCATTGAGCTGAAAATGAGCACTGGACAGCCAAACGTGCCTTGATTTTTTTTAAATTCTTTCTCTGAGATAGTTCTGGGGCTATAGCAGAGTGCTGCTTTATTGTTTTGCAGTAAAATGTAATTGTATAATGTGAGCTTGGGTCTCGGATGAAAGGTAAAAGCGTTGGAACTAGATTACTCCGCCATTATGTGAGGAGCGAAGGATCATTTGGGTTTGGAGCGGAGAGGGAGAGGCGGGAAAACACTGGAGCTTTGAGGATTGTTTTGGAGAGATTTTGTTGTGTTGAAGTGAAAACATAGAAAGGTAATTGATGGGTACACAGTCTGGTTGTTTTGTGTTACAGTGAGTTTCGTAGTAAAGGAACATGCTCAGATTGGTGAGGGAGTGTGAGCTGTTTACTGGAACATGAATAGTCAAGGAAATCTGACACTATTCTGATTTTGATAATAAAGAACAGATCCAAAAATGAATTTTAAGATCCAGGAAGTAATGATCAAGGCCTAGGACACACTGCACATGTATTTTGCTCTACGCAAGTGTAAAAAGTGAAGTATGAGAGGCAGTTTTGTGTCATGTGAAGGACCCAGGCTCAGAAAGACTGTTTTGTGTGTTGAAATTTCCTTTGTAAATCCCACCATTTTCAGTAATCAGTACAGACAGCAAATACATGCCTATTCAGCCAGTTCTTTTCAGTGTAGATCTGTGACAGTGGTTAAGTTTGATCGTCTTTCCCATTGAGAAACGCAGAGCCAGTGCCGCTCTCATACCCCTGCTGGAGCTGCCGGTGTGTCCGTCCTTCTGTTGTCTAATACAGTGTGTTTTAGAACCTGAAAACACAAACTTTTGGAGTGTGTGTGTGGTGTGTGGATTCTTCTGCAGTTCTAGGGCTATTGTATCACTGTGTAACCCCATTATAGACCTGGTTTAGAGATGGATTAGATCAGGGTATCCCCAGGTTTGACTCTCCCAAATTTACGACTTTTTAAAGACCTTTTTAAGACCATTTGAATGAAAGTTATGCCCAACATCGCACCCATTATGTAGGTGAAAAACACCAGATCCAATTCTAATAATGACCTTTACCCACTGCTTTAAATAACAAAAAAATATTTTTATTATAAAATCTCATTCAGAGCTCATTTATAGGTGTATGCTTTGCTTGTAAAATGGCCAAAAAATAAGATCTAACATTCTAAAAAGACAATCTAAGCTTTCACATCGTCTTGTCTCACATTGCACTGCAGTCCAGTTGAGTTTACAAAAAATAGGCTCATGAAATTTAAGACCTTTGTGAAAAAATAAGACTTGGACAACATAATTTAAGACTTTTTAAAGTCTTAATTTAAGAACATGAAATTTAAGACCTTTTAAAGACTTTTAAGACCCCGCGGCTGCTCTGCATAGACCTACTTTACATGGAAGTATTTTTTGTAGGTGGCACCTGTGTGAAAAGGAATCTGGCAAATCTTTGAGAATAACCTGAAAACTCTCGTTCCTGATCACATTTGTTGGTAACACTTTATAATTCTGGTACATGAGTTCAAGCATCAGTTCATTATGACTCAGGCATTAATCATAACTTCAGCCTTCAACTCATTCTGAGGCTGTGGCTGATCTGAGTTTTTATTCAAAGTTTTTACACAGACTTTGAGATCAGTGACACTCATGGCAGCTAATCCTCCAGGAGAACAGCGCCCCCTACAGCTCTGACAGTGGAGCTATTCTGGACGCCGGTTGGTCTTTGCGGGGGGGCTTAATGTGACATCTGTCGAACAACCGCGATCTCCGGTGGGAGCAGGGGGTCCGGGGTCCTTCGGGGTCCGCTGTGATATATACTGCGACGAGAAGGTCATTTTACACAGACACACCCCACATCCGACTGGGCTGCCGTCCAAAATGCTTCGGGAGGTAGTGGAGGAGGAAGAGGAGGAGAAAGAGGAGGAGGAGGGGCACAAACATTATTAACATGCAGAGTCCAGGGAGCAGAGAAAGACTCGAATGACACAGAAATGGAGCCATGTAACAGCCTGGGGAGGTAAAGTAAACTGCGTGTACTAAATGGGTTTAAGTAATGAGACTGTGGGGGATAAACAAGATGTCGCTGTGAACACTGGCGAGAAGCTTCATACTCTATTGTGTATTTAAATTTGTTAAATTGTGTGTTTAGACGTTTCCATCCAGCGTTTATTCATCACGGGTGTTTCTATTGGTCAAAAATACCGTAATTCCTTCTATGAATAGGGGAGACTCTCCGCAGATCTGAATCGTAATGTAGCGTCGTGCTGTAATCTGCTTTTCTCCCTCGTGAAAGGTCAGCACTGATAGTCTAAAAATGTTATGAATATTAATTACGGGTGAGATGAGATGCAATTTCCACAAGATGAGACACGAGATTGGGTCCACAAGAATGAGACCAGATGAGAGTTTGATTTAATGTATAATAAATAAATTGCGTGGTTCAATTTGCAATTTTGGCCTTATCATTTTTTATTTATTTAGCAGAGCTTCAATTAGAGCAGTGCTTACAGTTATACCCCGGGAAATGTTGATGACAGCAGCTCCAAAGCCCTGGTGTTAGTTTAAAAAGCACCAAAATGCCCTTTAAAGCTCCTGTTACACTAAATTAACTCTTGTGAGCGTCAAGCCATGTTACAATGCTGTTACCTCATCAAAAACATGGAGACATGGAGAAATCTGGAGTTGTATTTTGTTTCATTCTCTTATGTTTGACACTTTATTATTAGTCTGTCCACATCTCCAAAGCTCCAAATGCTCTCTTCCACCTTTTGATGATTTGTAGTGGTAGTTTTCAGTTAACAGCTCCTTTTACCTTTTGTTGAGTAGAGACGGGCAATTCCAGAGCTAAAATGATCCAAATGATTCTAGTGAAGGTGTATGGAGTTTAAAAACACTTCAGTCATGAACAAGACCCCGAGATACTTGAACTCCTCTGCTTGAGGCAGAGACCCCACCCACCCGGAGAGGGTGGGGAGTTTTCCGGTCGAGAACCATGGGCTCGGATTTGGAACAGCTGATCCTCATCCCAGCCGCTTTACACTCGGCTGCAAACCGCCCCAGTGCTGCAGCTCCTGGTTCGATGAAGCCATCAGGACAACATCATCCGCAAAGAGCAGAGACGAGATTCTGTGGTCCCTGAACCGGACCCCCTCCGGCCCCTGGCTGCGCCTAGAAATTCTGTCCATAAATACAATGAACAGAACCGGTGACAAAGGGCAGCTCTGGCGGAGTCCAACATGCACCGGGAACAGGTCTGACTTACTGCTGGCAATGCGAACACAGCTCCTGCTCCGGTCATACAGGGACCGGACAGCCCTTAGCAACGGACCCCGGACCCCATACTCCCGGAGCACCCCCCACAGGGCACCACGAGGGACACGGTCGAATGTCTTCTCCAAGTCCACAAAACACATGTGGACTGGTTGGGCAAACTCCCATGAACCTTCGAGCACCTGATGGAGGGTGTAGAGCTGGTCCAGTGTTTCGCGGTGGGGCCAAAAACCACACGGCTCCTCCTGGATTCAAGGATTGACTATCGGTCAGATCCTCCTCTCCAGTACCCTGGAATCGACCTTACCGAGGAGGCCGAGTGTGATTATCCGCTCAGTCCATACCAATAAGAATCAGAGAGGGAACTTGAGATCTGAATATTCTAGGAGTGTAGCTTTTTGTGTAGATTGTGTAGAGTGTAGATTTCTAACAACTAGCGCTTCCTTGAAAAATCAGGCATTGTCAGGATGTCACAGCATTTTCAACAGTTAATTTACACATTGCAGTCTCATTTATATACAGCACAGGTACAAAATTAATTTCTATTCTCTCCCCTATAGCAGAATCCATGAAATCCCTTCTTTCCAATTGTATCATCGCTCTAACTTCACAAACTTTTTCTCTAAATTAATTCCAAGGTCTATGTACACTAAAACCCAATTTACGTGTGTGCAAATTTGTTCAAAATATTCAATCTTCCAGCAAATAATAAACGTAATCTTCTATTCTGTATGTGCAAGTCTGCAAATAAAATGCATTCGTCTCAATAGGGTTTTGTTCTGGCCATTGGTTTCATCTGATGAGCAATGAAGAGGTGCATTGTGGGATATCTCTCTATCTTAGAAGCTGTATTGTGTTACTGTTTTACTTTGAATTTATTCACATTTCAATTAATTCATGTTAATCTTGGAATACAGGTGCCGCAGTGGCTGTAGGGAATGCTGCTGTTGTGTCCTCGGGCAAGACACTTCAAGCTCTTGCCTCGTGTGTTGGAGGAGATTCAAGATTCAAGGATTTTTTTGTGTCACTGTCACAAGTAAAAGATTTAAACAGTAGTGTGGTTTGTGCAAATCAGCATCAGTGCAATTCAGAAAGTGCAAATACTGGAAAGTAATGATGTACATTATTGAGGTACTTGTAGCAGTAATACAACAATATGAGGTACACATGAGTCCTGTTCGCAGTTCTGGCAGGTGAAGAGTGGAGGATTATAGGGAGGCTGAGGTGGAAGGAGAGGGCAAAGGAGGATAGAGCGCACTGAGGAGTCTGAGTGTGGCTCGGGGAGTAGAGGCTGTTAGACATTCTGCTTCTGACCGGAAGTGACCTGTGGTACATAATACACACATGAGTGAGCAGAAAATCGGAACAACGGAAAACGAGGGTACAATTTGCTGTGTTTCCAATATATAATGTTGTAAACAAATAGGAACTAATAATAATAATGATAATATGGAATGTACTTAATAAAAAGACACACAACCACAGTGAGACAGAAATACACATGTTGTTGTACAGCACATCCCACTGAACAACAATGCTTTTCTTTATCAGTTTGTGTGCAAATGTAATTATCACAGTAATAGACACCATAACCATCTCGGATGCTTCATACAAGCAAACAACTGTGACTGACACTATGGCTCTATGGGTTTGATGAAAAATACATTGATTTTTTTTTATCAGTTTGTTTGAAAATGTCAGTTTCACAATGAAAGAGATTCGTACCCTTTTGGATGCCAATATTATTTTGATGAAGAATTAATCAAATGAATAAAACAAAATGTAGATTTAGTAGTAGTTTAGTAGTTTTAGTAAACACGACTCAGAATGCCTGTTTTTCTAGGTATTTTTGAGCAGTAAAACCACCTGTAATTGAATAAATGTAAGACAGAGCTGTTTAATGTCACACTGTGGAACATTCTAGGCCAGGCATGTCCAAACTATGGCCCGGGGGCCAAATGTGGCCCTCAGACCAATTGTTTTGGCCCTCAGGCTTACAGGTGGATTGGCCCATACTACCACATTACCGCAAGTAGTACTTTTTACTGCATGTTTTTGAAATCTATCTTGATCAAGCAAATGTAGTGTGTCATTTTGAGGGTCTGAGCATGAATGAAAGTGGGTCATTCAAACCTGTTATAAATCCACAGATTTGAACTAGTCACTGTTTTGTCCACCAGTCTATGACCCTCGATCGGCCCTCATGCTGATCTGTGTTATAATATCTGGCCCTAGATGAAAAAAGTTTGGACACCCCTGTTCTCTAGGCAGAGCAATGACATATCCGTAGAAACAAGCAGGTGACGAACCCCCAAACAAAAAGTTACATAGTGCACCTTTAACTCCCGTCTCTCAAATGAAAGTCACATCAGACTTGCTTCTAATTGCTGTTTCAGTTTACACCTCCATGTTCATGCTACATTTTTAGCCCTCTAGTTACATAATGTCCGTATAAGCTGATAGACAGCACAGATCACACAGTGACAAATGGAGACGGGTGAAAGCAATATCCGCAGATGTCTTTACGTCTGCTCCCCGGTCGTGTCAGCGCTCCATCAGAGACAGGAGCTCCACCACACACACATCTGGTCCAACTCTGAGCTTTTGCATTTCAAAGCCTTGGACCCTGTCTGCAATGGTTAAAGAATAAATAAATAAAAAAAACAAGTCCATTACCACCATTTTAACCTCCTGAATTTTTAAAAGGTTTGTTAAAAAGACAAAAAATATGGGCTGAGCGGCTGGCATTCATGTGAGGATAAATGGACTGGCAAATGGTAATTGGAACTAAAAGAGCATCTCTGAAACATTCAATAAACAGCTCTTGTAAATGATTGCACTGAGGAAAAATTATGCAAAATGTAGCTGTTGTGAAATGTGTGGCTGGGTTTACTCACTAGTCGTATTTTTTATCTAAAGTAGAACAAATTTATACAAATACATTCTCTGATCATACCATACATCCTGTACCATATATTAAAGCAGAATTTAACTATGTTATAGTTGTTTTTCCTGCTCATTTATCCTCTCGAAGTTGTATCAGGAGTGAGTCATGCCTGTTTGAGTAATCTTTTATCACTTACTTTGTCATATCACTTACCATATTGCTGATCACCCCCATCGGCATATGCCCACTGTGACGTACTTATTTTCTTAATCTCTGACACGTGTAGGATTCTGCAGTTTCATGTGATCATTTTGGTACAAATTAAACTACTAACATGCATGATCGGCGGTTTTCCATTGGAGTTGCCAACTCTTTGACAACGTTTACACTGAAACAAATCACTGTATCAGTGTATTGGAAACGATTTACGTCCATACGTTGTGTCTGGATCGTCAGAAACGCTAGTCACATGGCCAGGCTGGTGTCATGACACCATGTGGGCGGTAAAAATAAGAAGTGGAACGCCATATCTGAAGTTGCCATAGTACTATGGAAGTTGCAGCAGCTGATTTCGAGCTGAGGAAAATGGCAAGTGTGAAAACAGTCTTTTCGTGGACTTTTCTGCAATAGCGTCACATGCCCGATGTCACGAACCCAGCGAAAGAGGAAGGCGCAAGCCACAGTGACGCGGTCCAATAACAATGGCAGCTAGAGCCCCTATGGCAGCGTATCAGTGTTTTCATACGACCACATAGCGCTGGATCAGAGCCGTGCTCAGGTGAATACGTGGGAGCTGGAACATCCAGATTGTTCTGTCTCCATAGTCGTTTTCCGTCGGATTAGTGCGGCTGAACACTGCATCCACAACAAAAACGACTCGAGTACATACTAGTGTGGACAGGGCCTTTGTTGTGATGACGTTTATTGCAACGGCAGCTCCCTTTGGGCACTGCAGTTTTCTAATGTGGAAGGCAGCAAATATTATTTGTGAATATAAAATAAATTTGCAAATAAAGGATTGCTCTATTATTAAACTTTGAAGAGGAAGTATCTAACTTGCTCCTAGCTCTACAATTCATATGCATGAATTTTCAGGTGCATGGATGATGTAGAACTGCTTTTTGCAGACAGCAGTTGTGGATTGTGGATTCCCAACTTGGTGATTCTAGCGACACTGACCCTAGTCTTTCTTCTTGGTTTGCGATCAATAAAATACTTAAATATTTAATGCTGACTACTCACAGCGACCTGGTTTTTGACACAAAATACTGATTTTACAATATATTCTATGGAAATTTACTATATATCCATCCATCCATCCATCCATCTTCTCCCGCTTAATCCGGCTGGGTCGCGGGAGCAGCTTGCTGCCCAATCCTCATAGCACCTGACCTCCCCTACTATATATTCTAGGAAAATTACAAAAATTTTGTTACAAAAAGAAAATGATTTACAAGCAGTAGTTATATAATGGAACCTTTAATAGGTTTCCAATCAAGAGGTATCAGTCTACAGTTCTTTAAAGACTAAGCTGTATTTTATTTCGGCCTGTATGGACACTATTTTAACGCCACATTTGTCACTTAATCATTGCATCCCTGTTTAAAACACATTGTACTTTAAAGACACACTAATGAATCTATGGCACAAAATGAATTCAAGCTTTCAAATTCAGGACACGTTTTCATTGTTTCATGTATGTTGCTTCATTTAACACGTCCCACTACATATCTCTGATTACACATTGCACCACACATTGTTTTTGATATAAGAATAATGAAAAGGTTTTAATGTTGTCTTTTTGATAGACTTTGGGCATTTATTACCGCTGTGATAACTGCGAGGTGCTTTTATTCATCGTAAAAAGGGGTTAAAGATGCCTGCAGGTTGTAGTAAATGAAATCCCCTAACTACCCGCACAGAAATAGTAATTATACTTCACATTCATATCATGTGCTAATAGTGCTAAAGCAGGGGGAATTAGAACAGTGAATCTTGCAGCTGATTGCACCAGACACACGAGTACTGAGGTGATGCAGACGTTTATCCAATCAGAGGCAAGTTTGGATAAGAACCATGTGCAAACAACTGTGACTCTTCCACTAAGGATGTTTCTCCATCATGGTTCAACATTAGAGTGATAAAGGGGCAGATTAACTCTAAATTCTAAACGGTAACACTGATGCTAAACCGTAGGCTAAATATATATGTTTCTCTACTTGCTTGTGTCCATGGAGATGTTACTTATTTGCATGGAATGTTCCACAGTATGACATTAACCCTCATAGACCGACGGGAGCTCCCGCACTCCCAGTTTCCATGTGCGACTTCTCATTACCGTATCTCCGGAATTACATGCGCTATTGAAAAAATTCCAACACTTCCTGAAAGCAGAGAAGTTGTATAGAAGTTGTGTATATGTAGTTAATATGAATAACTTAAGGTTCAGGAGCAGGACCATGCCTCAACCGCCCTCGCCTCCTCTCCAGCGAATCACAGCTCACTTCTACCACACCTCAATTTCCCAGAAACCTATTTGTAGCAGCCTAACCCGGCGACCCAGTTTGTCCCGAATAACTCGACCCCACCCTCCCAACCTCTATCGGTTCACTTCCAGACATAAGACGCCTACGAGGGGGGTCACATCCTTCTTGGGCCATGTGAAGATTGAGACTGAACCCCCCACCCTAAGTCTCAACCCAACCAACCCGCCTCGTCTCAATATAATAAACGCTTTTCGCTTCGCACGTGTTGTTGCTGTGGTCCTTGCTAGTGAACGGGTTTTTAAGGTAAATTTCTGCAGCACCCACCACCCATCCTGTAGTATCGATGCATTTTTATTTTTGTGTGTGTGTGTGTGTGTTTATGATTTTGTGTTTTTCTTTTCTTTCAACTGTTATTACACATTAATACATTTGCAGTAATGTTGAACAACTGTCAGATATTGAAAGCTGAACTCACCCTGATAAAATGGGGCAAAAGCACTTACTCCTGGGACATTTTCGGACATTTTTTAAGTCAAAGGAACACAAAAAATCCAGGCATTATTTTGATGCATGGAAATAATAAGGCTAAAAGGGTTAAACATGTTTGCTTTTCCATACATTGATTGAAATACATTGAAAAACATGAACTGTTCCTATGTGCAGGCTTGCGTCTCCATAGATCTGACTTAGGACTTGTCTCCATTGTGATAAACGCGTTAATTTCCAAACTGTGGAATAATCAAGGCAAAGCAGTAACATCTAAATGGAGGCAAAAAGGTGGCAAATCCTCCAACAGAAAAGTTACACACTGCACTTTTAAGTCAATCTCCAGTTTTCTAGTTTCATGTTGATGTGAAAAGAATCCATGGTCTGATGATTACCCGCCCGGATGATGACCACTATTGTAAAATGTTTATCCAGTGAAGTCCCTCAGCCATCTCCTGGTTCAGAAAAAGAAATTATAAGTTCGAGCAGCGTTCCAAGTCAAAGGTGCTAAATATCCCAGTTACCAATTTCCTGGAACACAGCATGAGTGAGGAGCAAGCGGTTCATTCTCAAATCTGTTCTTCTGTCGTCGTTCAAGATCTGGGGCCAAACTTCCGTGTCAAAGCCGATCTCGTCAGATACTGGAAGCTGAACAAGGCCTGGTCTGGTTAGGACTTGGATGGGAGACTGATGGGAGTACCAGGTGCCACAATGCAAAACTGTTGTTGTTTTCTTGGGCAAGACACTCCACCCACCAAGCCTAGTATGATTATGGTGTGTGAATAAGTGACTGGAGGTGTTTAGAGGGGCCGATGGCGCAGTTTTTTAGCCTTGTTTCTGTCAGTCTCCAAATCATCTATTCATCATCTAAAGTATAGGATACAGATGATACTTTACAGTGGATGTCATTGATGTTCGCTGGAGATGTGACGCTAACTGTCAGCACTGCTCTGTCTGAGGCTTGTTAGACTTAATCTTTAGTTTTATTTTAACACCATCTGACCATAAAGAACTGACTTGAAACTACAGTACATGAGGTGAGCTCATTTGTGCTGTTAAACAAGTCCCTCAAATAACATTACCTTTAGATTAGTCACATTTTCTTTATGTTTTACATTTTTAAGCAGCTATTCTTTATTTTATCAAAAGAAATGACAATGTATGTCTCTTTATTGTTGGCAGGTGTCAGATTGGTCAAAAATAGGAACACCAGGGACATGTTTGAAACAGGGACAAAACACTGGTTTTGGGTAAATCTGCTGGGACAGGGAACACAGGGCCCAAAACTGGGACTGTCCCAGGTAAAAAGGGACATCTGGTCACCCTATCCTGAACAGGACTATGAATTATCTTGATATATTGATGACAGGCTCCTGAAAATACTCAGGTGTGACTTATATATTACATTTTTCACACTGACAATCCATAGATCAAATATATGAATTGTATATATGAATCAAAAATGAAAAAACAAACAAACAAATCGTTATCCATTTTTTCATGCTGGTTTTAGAGACAAATAATAAAGAAAAGAGTTGTTTTTTCGTTTTCTTATTTCTGGTTCTATATTGGAAAACGAATTAACGAATGATGCACAGATTGTTCTCTATTTGGTTGTTTTTATTATTATAATTTCTATAACTTTCCTTTCAAGATGAAATGTTGGTTCTTGGTCTCTGTTTTCATAAAATAAATTTCACCCAAAAAGTGCAACATATACATGTTTTTTTCTTCTTCATTATGCATTTTGCATATGCGACTTATACTCCGGTGCGACTTTTAATCTGAAAAATGCGGTACACTTTTTTTGTCTCTGTTGGCTAATGCGTGCATTGTGTCACTGTGGAAACATTCCGCCATAGACATCCATGTAGAGCACCCCCAAAAAGATGTTATTCCAAAGTATCAATAATCGCTAACCACCATGTAAAGAATGAATGGGAGATCTATAGATTCAATGTATTATAATTGTTATTTCACAGTATGGAAATAAACTTGGTTATTACAATGGAGACAAGGTAATGATCAGATCAATGGTGAAGCAAGTATTTTTGAGCCATAAAACACCTGTAATTTAATAAATACAATGCGATATGTTTAATGCCCTACTGTGGAACATTACATGCAAAGAAATAACATCAAGGAGAAAAGCACGTAGCGAACCCTCCAACTTAAAGGTTACTCAATGCACCTATAACTGTTGCTTTATCCTATATCTTGACAAATGCTTTTCTTCTATGCATTTTACATGCCTCCATTAGGCAAGATGTAGAATTTGAGCCAAAAAAAGGACAAAAGTTGAGTAGCCCCTTCAGCGGCGTTGGCTCTGCAGGTGGGTGTGCAGGTCGACCTTGTGTGATTTCAGCTAAGAGCAATATATGTTTGTGTTCAAGTCTCCACTCACCGCCGACAAACCAAACAAAACAAATCTGATGTAATCCAGGCTCTTTCCCAAACAGGATCACAGTGTGTCAGGGTCAGCGGGAGACACAGGAAATACATTCGGATCGCTAGCTTTCTGCAAGATTAGCCTGAGCTGTCTTCAAATTCAGTTTACACAAGACAAGACCGGCATCAACAACCACTGTTTTGGCACTGAGGGAACTGGAGAACTGTCAAGATGTTAGAAGCTTCTGTTTGGTTTTTGTTGTATTTTTGTATTATTTTTCTCAGACAGAATAAACTCAAAAGAAAGAGTTAAAAGTATTGGTCTGTCTAACCGCAATCTCCTCAGCTCCAGCACTGTCAGAGTCTTTGGGTTTATAATGGTGGTCGTCAAACACATACCTGGAGTTGTTTTGTTTCATTCATACATGTTGCATTATTAGGCTACATGTCCAAAGATCTGTCATGAAGTGGTAGTTTTCAAATTAACATCTACTTTTTACTTTTATTTCAGTACAGATACGCAATTCCAGCTCTGAAATAATCCAAATGATTCTTTTAAAAACACAGGAGCATTTCCTGTATTACCACGAGACATCCCAGTTGCCACGTTTACAAGAGAGCTTTAATAAAAATAAATAAAAATAAAATCATAAAAAATAAACTAATAATAAATAAATAATAAAAATGATTTAGTTCTGAATAAAAATGAATTCTGCTTTAAAAAGACCATGTAAACCCTAATGAAAATGATTATTCAGATTTAAACTTAATTTTGAAGTAAGTGGGTGGTTTATTCTGATTTTAAACCAGAATTAATGTATTCCTGGATCCTGTAAAGGTTTATTCTTCTTAAAAATAATTCCATGCTCGTTGGATCGCCCTTCTGACGTGATCAGGCTCCACCAGTCGTGGCTTCGGACTTTCATCCACTGCTCTTTGGATTTGCGAGCGGGATGCAGGAGTGGGCTGAGGTGTCGCAGCCGTCGACTCAGTTTGTCTTCTTCCTCCTTCTTTGACACTCTTCCCTTCTCCTCCTCAGCTCACAGATGTAAATTGTGAGGAGATTCCCGAGCTTTCAGTTATTTGTTTATTAGTTTTTCAAGACAATAATTACACTTACATAAATGCAAATATTGCTTAAGGCACAATCATTTTCTAAAACTTAATCTTCAATATAAAATACAGGTTTTTACTTTTATGTAATGAAAAAAGAACCGAGCTGCTCCTTCATTATCTTCAAAACAACTGCGGAAAAAGTTTGGATTGTGTTTGTGTCCGTGGCATAACAACAAAACGAGATGACAAAAAAGCACGGAGCCGGTAGCCTCTGAAGTGTGTGTTTTCTTCCGGTTGACATAAATACGTTTGTGTCGCTGTCCAATCAGAACCCGACCCACAGATGTTGAGCGTAATTAAATAAAGGCGATTTAACGTGTTTTCCATGTAAACCTCAATTTTGAATTATTATTTCCATGTAAACTGAAAGGAGAATATTTTAACTCCGAACTATTTAATTCAGAACAATTAATTCGGAATTTTAAAAAAAACATCATGTAAACGTGACCGAAGTGGAACAAAGTGTTTTCTGCTTGAGAGGAAAACTCAGCCTAAATATTTTTGTTTGTTTTGTTATCTGTTTTCGATATACATTTTAGTTTGATGTACTTTCTGATGTATATAGAGTTGCTTTCCTTCAATAATTTATAAATATGTGTGTGGGGATGGTAAATTCAGAGGGATGTATGTATTTCTTAGGATCCTGTGTTGAATAGTGTGAATGTTGACTGTGTCTTGTGTTTGTCTTTTGATTTGTTTAATATGTGTGAATGAAACAAAACACAACTCCAGGTCTGTTTTTGACAAGAACTCAACATTATAACATAGATCAGAAAATAGTGTAATATGAGCCCTTTAAATCTGAACTTGATTTGAATGTTTTGCCATTACACACACTTCTGTATACAACTTAATATTCAATACGTAACCGTGACGATAAACGGCGTCTAAACTTTTTACTGCTCAATCTTGGGACTTGGGTGTGCCTTCTTACCTTGGCCGTGTAATCACCACAGACACGAGACGCTCCTCTTCTGTCCACAATCTCAGCGCTCCTGTCGGCCATGTTTGAAATTCCTCCTCGCCGCTCCATCCATCTGAATTTGAAGACGTCTCCATGGCGATGATTGACGACTGTAAGAGGCTGCTGTGGGGAAGGGGCTCCGGGTGCACAGATGAGATCACAAATTTCATCACGCGCCTTTCTTTCCCTCTCTCATATGATCGTGTCGGAAATGTATGCCGCAAAACGGGGCCTGCCCACACACACACACACACACACCAATGTACGTTTTATGCTTTCATCTTCACGGTGGAGAGGAAAGATATTGTCAGAAAAAAAAGAAGAAAAAAAGTTTCAAGGTAAAATGTGACAGTGAAGAAGTTTTGGTTGAGATAACACAAACGGGGTCATGTTTTAAAGCTGCGTTTTCCATCCGGGGGTACGCGGACCACTGGGGCTATTTACCACACGGTACTTGGAGTGATTTCAGATGATTTAGGATTTAAGATGGAATTCAATAGTATTTGAATTTAAAATATTCCTAGTAATATATATTTAAATGATTAATAATGTTTCCATAGGATAATTTTGACATAAATATCATAAAAACATCAAAAATATAATTGCTGTTAGTAATAGTGAAAAATTACCAAAAATCTGTTTGGGACAAGACAAAAGATGGTTGGGAACCACTGTCTTAAAGCAGCACTGTGTAACTTTTCTAATGAAGGTTCTATCACCACATGTTATTCCTTTCCCTGTTATGTTCCACAGTATGACATTAAAAGAAATCGTGAGGGAAAAAAGTTTCAAGATAAAATGACAAATGGTGAAGAACTTTTTTATTTGACTGAGAAAACACAACTGGAATCATGTTTTAAAGGAGCAGCATGTAACATTTGTGGTGGAGACTTGGGGTGTTTTCACACTTGGTCCCTTTAAGTGAACTGAACTCAGTCCTCTGTAAGTGAACCAACAGAAAAAGAGCTCAGTTCATTTTGTGTTCACATTGTGAATTTATTACAAAGACGAACTTTCTGTTCACACCTTGTCCAGGTCTCGCAAAATCTTTATTTTTTGTATTTGCGTTGGCATTGACCAGAACAATGACCACTAAACCAGGTCTAAACCAGGACTAAAACAGGACCCACACTCCAATAAAACCGGTCCCTGGTGCAAAAAATGGTTACAATACACTGAAAAAAAAGAGAACCCGGTGCACTTTGTGTTCACACTGTGCAGATTAGGCGAACCATACTGAGACCATCCTGAGAAAGGTCTTAGTCCGGTTCACTTCAGAGGCGTCTGAGTACGGCTGGAGCGTTCACGTATGTGCAAAAAAAAATTCTGAGTCATCGGTCTGAGTTTGTTTAAAGGGCTGAAACAATGTGAAAGCACCCTCGGGCTTCTCCTTGTTGCTTTCCCTGGAACAGTGTTGTCCCGATACTAAAATTTCAAATTCGATTTAAATAGACTCCATACTCAATATTGGTTTTGATACCCAAAAGATATTTTTAAATGTTATTTTTTAGGCAGAAAGTAACTGTATTTGTGTATTATACCAGGTGGTTTTGCACTCATTCTGAAAAAAAAAAAAGCTGTTCAGGAAAGGTCCAATTTCATCCAGTTGTTTTTTTGTTTTCTCAGTAACCATAGGCCTACTTGATAAATATCTACGTTATGTTAGGTTGCTTTATTTGTACCCATAGCTAAATTTGTTTTGCAGATTTGCACATTTTATGTTTTATTCATCCACACTCTACACGATAAACACAAATAAAACACACAATTACAAGTGTTACAGTGCTCCAGCGCAGAATAGACCGGTTTCAAAGTTTGTAAACATTATGCGCGCTTCCGGTATGCACGCACACATTGGCCCCAAAACATTCCCGGGTTTACAATCGTGACAATGGCGGATAATGAGGTGCGATCAGTCATCGTATTTAAAGTCCCTTCAGCCAACAGATCGTGACGGCTCTTTAAGGAAGTTAACCTTAAGTACAGGTACGCAGTTACCCGACCCTTACGCGCTACCTGATTATGAGTGGGAAGCGGACATATCAAAAATACCGACAACTGAATGGCCCCACATTTATATGTATCTCATAAATTCGCCAAGCGTGTGGACGAAGGAGAATTTAAGAGCATATAAGTCTTTAGAAGTGTACAATTTCATGGAATGTGGTCATGTCCAACCTTTGAGGATGCACAAAATAACAAATGAAAGTGAATATTGTATCGTCAAAGCCGGAGTTTTACCAAGTCAAAGGCCACACAAGGACACAAGACGGAACTGTTCCAAGCCTGGGTGGATGCACATAAGACCAAGGGATCTGTTCTGACAGCCATATAGTGCAAACACGAGCCTCGTCAGTCAAGTCCTCGGACCAGTCTTCTCGTCTTATGGCTCGTATCCACAGATGGCGGTGGTGCTGTTTAAATGCGCCTTTTCCTTTAGGAATCCGATAAAAAATCAATCCGTTTCCTTTTACCTGCCTGTTCGTACAATCAATGGCACAACACGATGGCATTTTGGTACAATACAAGCAGCTCGAATTTCACCTTCCTGAAAGTACAAACCGCGATAAAAACAGTTTGTTTTGGGTCCGAGTTGCATGTGCTCATCATATATGTGTGATGTGTCATGAAATCCGCCTATAGTTTTGTTCCATAAATAAATAAATTCTTCTCACTTAGCTAAAAATCACAGTAAATATGAGCATTATCAAAAACATGATAGATAAATAGATTAGAGAGAGAGAACTATTTTTATCTTTCTCTTTTATCTTATTGTATTTATCTTATCTTATTTTTGAAAACTTGATTCTAACTACATGTTCTTGGTCGGTTGCATCTGTAACAAAGAAAATTTCCCCTTGGGGATGAATAAAAGTAATTCTGATTCTGATTACAATTTATTCATAAATTCAATGGCAGCTGGAACGAAACTATTTTTTAAAACGATTTGTTCTCGATGTTGGGATTAAGAGCGTTTGACCAGAGGGAAGCAGCTGAAACTCTGAATTTAGAGGAGAAAATACTCTGGGACAAAGGGACATCCACTCTGTCTTTGTACAGGGAGTTCAGGCTGTTCTGAGGATGCAAAATCACCTTACACACATTTAATCATTAATCTAGTTTTGATACTAGTTTTCATTGGGACTTGTAGCTGTTTTTAAATACTTTTGACACAGACTGGCCTTAAATGACATTGTGAGAATAAAAAGCTTGTTTGCCTTGATTGAGAAACCACAATGTCTTAAAGAAGCACTGTTTAACTTTTCTGATGCAGGGTCTGGCACCAGCTTGTCTACAGATGCCTGAAATGTTCCACAGCATGGCATTAAACATAAAAAACAAACAAACATTCAGTCACAATGAGTGGGTTTGTTTCTCTGTAGATCTGACCCATAATCTGTTTAGCTCAAAGAAGATAACGTTTATGCTCTATTATTGCCCATTCCAGGCAAACCGGTGCATCTCCATGGAGACAAACAGGTGGAAAATGCTCCACCAGAAAAGTTACATAGTGCACCTTTAAAACCATCAGAGTAAGTTGTCTATGTATTTGTCAGTTTTAGAAATTGTTGTCATAAATTATCTTAACAGTGACATGGAGAATGGACTTGTCAGTAAGTTGTCGTGTGATTTGTGATGCACGAATGTGAAAGCAGATGTTAATGAGAGCGAAAAATAAGCAAAGAAAAACAAACAAAAAAACAGAAAAAGGGAAAAGTGCCAATAACGTTTTGCTGGCAACACACATTTTCATCAGGTGGTAAATGAATACGAGAAGGAGACTGACAGAAAAGGTTCAGGGCAGCATCACCATATTGAAAATTGCCCGTACATCAAAATGGAGCTGGAGGGCAGGTCAGAAATACGTGGGACTCTGCTGTTTAACTGTCAGATCACATTTGTTGGCCTGGTTTATGGTTAATATCTCTGTAATTACTGGTAATTACTTTTTTTTTGTATTTTAGTATTTTCTGTGTCATTATTTAAACACAACAGGCACGATTGTTGTGAGTTGAAAGAAGTTTAAGCTGGTATTTGAGCCAAGAAGAAGTTTGTGAACCAAGGTCCTTGATAAAAAATGAAAACATTTGTCTTTCAGTTTAAATATTTCTTTCAAAGACAGTGCTATAGACAACAACAACAAACAAACACCAACCAACAAACAAATACCAACAAACAAACACCAACAAACACTAACAAACAAATACCAACAAACAAACACCAACAAACAAACAAATACCAACCAACAAACACCAACAAACACTAACAAAGACCAACACCAACAAACACCAATCAACTAACAAACACCAGCAAACAAACACCAACCAACAAACACCAACAACAACCAAATACCACCAACAATAAAATACCAACCAGCAAGCAAACACCAACCAACTTCTTTTGAACCAACAAACACCAACCAACAAACAACAACCAACAAACAACAACCAAAAAGCAACAACCAACAAACAAACACCAATAAACACCAACAAACAAACACCAACAACAAACAAATACCAACCAACAAACACCAACCAACAACAACAACCATCAAACAAACACCAACCAACAAACAACAACCAAAAAACACCAACAACCAAAAAGCAACAACCAACAAACACCAACAAACACCAACAACAAACAAATACCAACAATAAACAAACACCAACAAACAAACACCAGCCAACAAACAAAAAACCCACAAACAAACAAAACACTCTATAGGATTGTTCCCTGCTTTTGTCAAGATTACAACCTGTCACTTTTGAATATATTTAAAATAATATGATTATTTGGGCCTTTAAGTCTTAAGCTTTACTAAAGATGTATATATTATAATTTCTAGGGAATGCTCTGATACCCGACTGATACTACAGACAATCCATGAATAAATGTAGAATGAAATTTTCAACACAAATTAATAGTTGTTGCTTCTTTGCATTCAGATTTGACTCCCCTACAAATCATATTAAAGTCAAGTTACTTCAAAGATCTTACCAGTGCATAATTTACTACAAGTAAATTAAGGATTAAGCCAAATCCTCCTTTTGGTCCAGTACATCCATACATATAACCCCCTTACCCACATTGATCTAACAGTACACAGTTGTAGTTTCGTGTTTGAGCTGCAGAGTGATGTACATATGAGACAGTGACCTTCCAGCTCCACTCCAAAGCCCATTAGACCCAGAGCGGAAAAGACGGACAGAGGGATTAGGAGAGGAGGGTGAGGACGGAGTGAAAGAGGGACTGAGAGAGAAAGGGGAAAAGAAAGAGATGTAGAAAGCCACACATACATAAAGAAAGAGAGCAAAATAAGCAAAATACACCTCACTCAATGCACACGTCAGAACTTCCAGGCATTTAACTTTACATCTCCTGATACAGCATCAGTTCTGGCGATATTCTCTGACCGATATGTATGTCCAGTTTTGATTATTTTCTCCAAACTGTCTTTTAAATTCACTACAAACTTCCTCCAAGTCCTGTTTTAGCCATTTAGCTGTGTAGTCACTTTTTGTGCATTAACCTCCTCGCAAATCTTTGTGTGTACTCTTTAGGCAGCCGGTCAGCCAAAAACAACGGTTTGCATAGGGACGGTGGGGACATGTCACAAGCAATATTTGGGGAAGACAAAATAGTCCCTACCAATATTTGCCATTTTATTTTAAACAAAAATATACATTTATTCTGATATGTTTCCAAACTCTATAGTATTAATTCAACACCTTTTATGGTACGTTCACACCACATCGTCCAAAAACTCCCTGGATGCCCCTATTTGGAGCCTTTGCATTTGAATTTAGACGCACCCGACACGCATCTTGGACACGGTGAGCCAACGAGAGAAAAATACTTGATGCGCGTCCAGGGCGTCAGCTGTGGTCTGCGAGTGCCGTGTTTTCCAGGTCGAGAGAGTGACTTTAGTGTATATTTTACATAAAACACATCAGTGGAGAGAGCCCTGAGCTGGCCACAATATCCCTACCAAAGCTGAGACCAAAGCTACGCCCTTGGCCAAAGCAAAATATCGGCCTGTTGAAAATATCCTATTGAAATCTGCTAAAAAGTTCATTATTTAGGTGTACTCTTCTTGGTACAGAGATCAATACGGTTTCCTATCAGCAGTGAGATTCTAGGATTTTTATTCCACTTGGAGTTCTGGGACACAATTCCTAAACTTTCCAATCTTCCAGTGATCCTTTTGATGTGTTTGCCAAGCAGCTCTAATCTAATATTCATTCACCCCACACTCTGTAGCCATATTTGCCACATTCATACAAAGATGAATTCAGAAACAGCGCTCCCATGCTCACGTTGCTCCTCTTTTTTCTTCCATTTAAGCACAGTTTATCTTTTTGCATGTATCTGCCAAATCCTACAGCTGTTTGAACTGACTGACTGTGTGATCTCTATATTCAATCTACAAGGTTAACACAATTTAAATACACACATGAATTGAGCCCAAAGCGTGCATACTAACCATGACCTTTAGAGCTTTCAGCGCAACTCTTCAATGGAATAAAAATACAACGCTTTATGTGATTATATTTAAAGGAGCTCTGCGTCACTTCTGGGGGTACTAGTAGCAGGCGGAGTTGGAGTGGAGTTGCTACGGTTACTGCTTTACCAAGAATGTTCCAAGGAATGGCATTAAAGTGATCCATCCTACAGAGACAAGCAAGTGAGGCTTACTCGCTCACTGTATGAATGTTTTTTTATTTTTTTATTTAACTGTTATTTAACCAGGAAAATCCCATTGATAGTCCTGGCCACACACACTCCACTCTCATACCAGGCAATGTGGGTGAAGTGTCTTTTTTTGTGTCTGGCGCCCCCCTGTGGCACCTGGAAGTCCCAGTGGTCTCCCATCCAAGTACTACCCAGGCCCGGTCTTGCTTAGATGGTAGATGGTATGGTCAATTTTACAAGGTCTTATTGAACACCGAAGGGCCTGTATTACCTGCTTATTTTCTGATCTATTTTCTGTTGCTTCCTCATCAAAAACATATCATTAGCCTAATAGCGTAGTTGCTTAAGGCTGAATCCCATTTCACCCCTTACCCCTACCCTTCCGTTTTGTGAGTTTGCATGTAGGGGTGTCCCAAGGCTATATAACCCTCCAAACCAAGATTTTTCAGAGGCACACTCCAAACGGAGGTGTATGAGCAATTTCTCAGACTGCGAAGAATCACCGGCAAGATCGCTGCTGCCACGACCAAAGAGACCAAAGTCCAAAGAGACCAAAGAAGTCCATAAATGTATTTTATTATTATTATTTACGGTTTAAAATTTGTGATAACCGCTGTATTGTCTTACGTTTAACGTTGTTCCAATGCGTAATGGTCATTTTTTTCATAAAATGCACACGAAAAAATCACTAGTACTACGCTGAGTAGTGTCACGTTATTTGTGGCTTGAGTGACAGTTGTTATTTGGATATTGTAACCCATGTAACTGTAAGCAATATCACTGGTTTAACCCTTCGAGAATCTCAGATTGTGTTCTTTCTTATGCGTGTCATTCCTCTGACAGTTATCACAGTTATCCCTGTACTTCTGTATGTGATGGTAGAAGGGGTGTCCCAGTTCATGGGGGTCGACTTTCTACCCCTGCCCCTTGTTGCACATTTTCAAGGGTTAAGGGAAGGGGTAGAAAATACAAATGGGATTGGCCCTAAATCATATCTGAATGGCAATAAGACAATAAGACAGGGTGATGCAGCAGTGGTAGGAGAGTAAAGTTAGGCAGATATCACAATTTGGCCAAAAAATTACTGAGACAATTATGCTATTATTTTTCTCTCAAATTGAAAACTCTCTGTTCCACTTGGGTCATGTCATATGTTGTTTTTTTTTTTTTTTTTTACTTCTTGCACCTTCACAAGAATCATCTGAATAATTTCAGCCCTGGAATTACCCATCTCTAGGGAACTAAAGGTTAAAGGAGCTGTTAACTTGAAAACTACCACTTCATGACATCACAAGGTGGAACAGAGTATTTTGAGCAGACAGACTAATAATAAAGCGTTACTCAAACATGTGTGAATGAAACAAAACACAACTCCAGGTATGTTTTTGAAGAGATAACATTATAACATGGCTTAAAGCTCACAAGAGTCATTTTTGCGTAATATCGGATTTTAAAAACTACATTGTGGAAGAGTTACACAGTGCACCTTTAATTTCATGATAATTATCCATTTTCTCCTCTGGCGCGTCTCTATAGGTGTGGCCCTTCCCATTCTTAACAATAGAAGTTCTTGTACAAAGGTTCTATTCTCCTCACACACAGCTCCACTTTAACATATTGGCATTTGTGAGTCGCTCGGTGGTAATTGTCAAGCACACGGCGGTTCCTGGTTTGTTTCTCTGACATTTTGCCTTTGCTTGATTGTGTATTTAACAGGGGGAAAGGAAGGCGAAATTAATTGGAGTGAGGCCCTAATCTGTCGGCTTAAAATGCCACCCCTGCGTTGCGATGGCAGTGGTGACAAAGAAGAAGGTGGCGGGAGTTGAATAAACAGGAAATTACTGTGGAATAGGGAATATTATGAAGCAGAGGTGTTGTAGTGTAATGTTAACTTGAATTCTTTATTGTGTTCTGATATTTATTCACAAGTATAGACTTTATTCATAAGCATAGGCTGTTGAAAGAAGGGGACTAAGTGAGTGGGACATCGCCCATAGAGTTCAGCTCCAGTCAAAAGCTCACAGAGGCCAGCAGTTACTGGGACAAATTTATTATAAAGGAATAGGAATTTATTAATGGCCAAAATAGCAAAGTAAAAACACCAAGATCATGTAGAGCGGGTTAATATGAACACTTTAGAATGTGCCGACCAGCATAGGGTGACCAGATGTCCCTTTTTTACCCGGGAGAGTCCCAGTTTTGAGCCCTGTGTCCCAGCAGATTTATCCAAAACCATTTATTTGTCCCAGTTTTATACAAGAAATGTCTGTGGTGTCCCTATTTTTGACCAAGTTGACACCTGCCAACAGTAAAGAGAGGCATAAATAGTAATTTGTTCAAGTAAAATACAGAAAAGCTGCTTAAAATGACTAAAACACAGAGAAAATGTGACTATATTGACTCTATATTGAAAGAAAATGTGACTATATTGACTCACCTATCTTAGAATCAGCCGGCTGCTGCTTCTCCTCCATCTTTACGACCAGCTCTTTGTGGCTTCTCTGAACCTTGGATAGGAGCTCCTGGAGGGCCCTCTCACTGTGAGTGATCCTCATTTTTTCACTGGCACAGTTGGTATCTCCACGCACCCCCCGCGGTCCTCACTTTTTCCTCACTTTTTTCTTTTTTGTTGGCACGGATGGTATCCCCCTCGTCTTCACGGTTGGTATCTCCACACCCCCGGTCCTCACTTTTTCGCTGGCACGGTTGGTATCTCCACGCACCCCCCGTCCTCCCCTGTCCTCACTTTTTCCTCACAAATGGTCTCATGAATGAATTTTCTTTAATTACACAGTTGTTTCACAATATTATTCTTACCAACCACCAAAAAAAAAAAACAGGAATGTCCCAGTTTTGTTTTTTATTTAAAATCTGGTCACTACGTTAGCTATGTTATATATAGTCTACGGTGACAAGCAAACTCAGTCTTTACTTCATTTTATCTAAATCATTGGCAAAGTTGATTCTATGGAGTGGAGCACTTCCTGTATCCTGTCCAGAGTGTTTTTTATCTGAGAGAAGAACTCTGCCTAAATATGCAAGGTTTGTGTATTAATTAAACATGTGAATGAATCAAAACACAACGCCTCTTCTTCTTTGGCTCTTGACCCTTATCTTTCCCTGCTTTGCTCTTTGTCTTGTCTGGTCTAGTGTCTGGTCTAGTGTCTAGTCTTTTTTTTTCTTTTCTTGAGTGACTCTCTCCGCTCTGATCTCCAAAACCAAATAAATTATGGATTTGATAAATTGGTCTCTGAACGCTATTGACACCATTAACAAGACAAGCAGGGTCGGGCGAACCTGCGTACAGAGGATCGATCTATTCGGAACCAGGATTACGGGCCTTTGCACATTGGAATTTACACTTGGACCTGATTTTTCGAAAATTCAAATACTGAGGCAGCTTTTCAAAGCTCCACTTGGCTGCCAGGAAATTGGAGTAAGGGGCAGAGCTTCGAGTACTCGAACTTTGTGACTATGGGCCGGGGTCGTGGTCACTGACTGCTGATGGACATGCTTGGTCATGGTAGCTCTAAATCGCAATTTTTAGATAAAATCTGGAGGAAACTTGGAGTTCTGCATAGGAATGACCTTGAGACCAATGGACAAACAGAGCAGTGCTGTGGAAATTGGATGCAGCTGCTCGCTCTAAAACCAAAACAACCCAATCTTATCTTTTGGCCTCCCAAGCAGCACTGGTCAGGACCAAGGCCGGGCTGGTGTCAAATCGCCCTGAGAATACAGCGGAGGAAGCCTGGCCCCTCCCCAACCCCCTCGCAGCTTCGTACCCACGACCGGGTGGGTGGGTCTGTTGCATCCAGCGCCGCTCATGGCTGCAGGATCCGGATGGCTGCCTGCCTATGTTGGGCCTTCTCCACACCCCTCCCCTACCCTGTTGCTAGTCCTGTGGAATGTCTGTACTGTGTTTTGACTATGTTGCTGATGCTCGGAGGTTTTTTTATTTGTGTACTCACTCCAAACAATATCCTGTTCTGGAGCATTGTCTGAGGCGGTCCTCTTTTTTTTTCTCCTCCCCCCTGTCCTCATGTGATGCTGTTTTTTTGTTTATTTCTATCTGCTACCTGCCTTCCTGTCCGCTCCATGTTGTCTTCCCCATGTAATATTGTTTTTTTGTATGTTGTAATGTACGGACGGGGTGACAGGTCCAATTTCGATTGCTTTGCATGTCTTGTACATGTGAAGGAATTGACAAATAAAGGCTACTACTACTACTACAACTCCAGGTTTAGTTTTAATAAGGAAACATTATAATATAGATCTGTAAATGGGGCAGCATTGGCCCTTTAAGAACAGCTACATGTTCCTGTGCTGAGCTAACAGGCATTCACACTCTGCTCCATTATTGCTGTGTGAGTCATGTCCACTTCCATCTGGCTCTGCACTTCAGAAATAATAGGTGTCACTTTGGGTTGCACGTACTCAACACTGAACCCACATTTGGGACTTTGGCTATTCAAATGTCCATGGTCCGAAACCTTTGGAAAATGCACCTTGATACCTGTATGACTGGATCTAGGTTTGTGGTGCAGTAAATAAAGAGTTTATTTTAATGGTTTCACAACAGTTGTAGTTTTAAAGAGCTCATATTATGCTGTTTTATGATCTATGTTTTAATGTTGTTTCTTCATCGCAAACATACCTGGAGTTGGAACAGAACATTTTGAGCTTTAGATATGTGAAATTAAACTTTTAAGCAGGTTCATGGTCATGTTCATGTTCTTTTATTTGGTCAATGTTTAACTCATTACATTCTACATACAATATATTCAGTCAGATGCCCATAAAATAAAGCCTATTCAGTAATGTACAATAATGAATCAATCATCGTCATAATCAGGTAGTGTCACCTTGCCAAATTAGAGGTCAGATCTGTGGAGAGGCAATCCCATTCACAATAAAAAATACTTTTTCGCATTGCTCAAGATGTAGATGATACCATGGAACATTCCAGGCAAAGCAGCGCCTATATTTAGTGCAGAAGGTGGCAAACCTGTCACCCTCCTACAATCCAGTATGGAAATCCTCTTTTCAACATAAACCTGAAAGTATAAAGGCTCTTTTATGGTACAGGAAGGATGACTTCTTAATGCTATTTGTGGGTTTTAGACAAATTATTTGATGTTTCTTTTCAAAAAGTATAATATTTTGATTTTAAATGCTTAATTAATGGCGATGGAGGACTGTAACTAAAGCTTCAAACTAGTGATGGACTGATCAATACCAAATATCTACAGCTCTGGAAAAAAATAAGAGAGCATTGCTTTTTTTTAATTTCTGAAATGAGCATCTCAACAAGGAGGAAAAGTAGAAAAACCACTGCTGTGTTCATCACTATTATTATTATTATTCCGCCAAATATTGATTTTTTAACTCTTCCTAAGTTAAAACATTAGTATTGTGTTTTAAAATGAAGATGATCTTGTTTTTTTTCCGCATTATTTGAGGTCTGAAAACATTGCATCTTTTTTTTGTTATTTGGACTACCATTTTCTGCAAATAAACGCTCTTAATGAGAATATTTTTATTTGGAATTTGGGAGAAATGTTGTCGGTAGTTTATAGAATGAAACAAAAAAGTAGTAAAATCAGAGAAACTAATAATTTTGCAGTGGTCTCTTGTGTTTTTCCAGAGCTGTATATACTGATACTGACTGAGTTAAAAAAGTAGTGATTCGCATATTTATACTGAAGGGGAGAAGGGGGTTCAGTGTTTCAGTGCATTTTAATACAAAGGTAATGATATCGCAATATTTTCCATAGTATTACTTGGTGTACTGAAATATGAATGTGCACAGCTACTTTCACAGAGGAAAATGGCGAAATAAAAATCGAATATGGAGTTTTTGGTCAAAATCTTAACTCTAAAAACTGTCAAACTACCCTAACCTTTAATAACTTTATACGCTCCCGGCCACTTTGAGCACCTTTCGCCTCATCTCGCCCCAGATCGCCCAAGAATGTTTAGTACAGCGTTTGTCCAAGACTAGATGTCTTCTGTGCCACTGTGTCTGCTCCTGTGTGGCTCGCCCACTCTCTTTGTCGCCCGCAGAGGAAGTGAGATAGTCTAGACCTGGTGTTAAACTCAAATGTAGGTCGGCCAGCTGTCCCACAATCCTTCAGTTTATCTTATATCACTGTGGTGTTCGGAAACAGGCAGATGGTACATGAGCTGCTGAGATTTCCAGATTAGCTTCATTATTATGCCACCAGCTGCACGGGTTGGTTAAAGGTGCATTGTGTAACGTTTCTAGTGGAGGGTCTGGCTTCTGCTCGTATCCATGGAGATGCAAGTACTTAGTCTGGAATGTTCCGTCTGTCCGTCCGTCTATCTATCTATCTATCTATCTATCTACCTACCTATCTGTCTATTTATCTGCCTAGCTGTCCGTCCGTCTATCTATCTATCTATCTATCTATCTATCTATCTATCTGTATATCTGTCTATCTACCTATCTGTCTATCTATCTATCTGTCTATCTGTCCGTCTATCTGTCTGTCTGTCTCTCTCTCTCTCTCTCTCTCTATATATATATCTTTTTCTCTCTCTCTCTCTCTCTCTATATATATATATATCTTTCTCTCTCTCTCTATCTTTCTATCTATCTATCTATCTGTCTATCTCTCTCTCCCTCTCTCTATCTCCCTCTCTATCTCTCTATCTCTCTTTCTCTCTCTCTATATATATAGCTTTCTATCTCTATCTATCTATCTATCTATCTCTCTCGCTCTCTCTATCTGTCTATTTCTCTCTCTCTCTATCTGTCTATTTCTCTCTCTCTCTCTATCTATCTATATCTACTTTTTTAGAGTTAAATGTTTTACAATTATATCTGTGCAGCACTTTGGAAACATGTTTATAGAATATGTTATATAAATAAACTTGTATTATATTTTTATACCCTCTTTCTATACATACTTAACTTCTTAAAGACGACAACAGCAGTTCTTTTATCATTTTATTAAAGTCTATAAAACACTATGTACATTTGTTCAGGTAAACAACACTAAGTCATAGTTGTTTCACACCACTAATAAATCACTAAATCCCTCCTTCCATTTGAATATTTCTTCATTGGGTTTGTCCTATTTACACTTTGTACAGAGGATAATCTGATTCAATAAATAGTCAATTTTAAGCTTGTGTTAATCGTCTTCGTAAATAGGGCTGAAGGTTGAGTTTCCGCCTCCTGATCACCACGGCAACGCTGGAGGTGAGATGGCCCCGGGATTAGATTCTGTCAAAGAAAGAAAAAAAAAAACATGACGAACTAATTCATTTACAGTAAACAGGCCATTGTGTTAATAACCCTCCATTAGAGAACAAATGTGATCCTTTAAATGTCAAGGATATACGATACAGCGCAGGATACTATTTCATTTGCACCACCGCTAATTCACTGTCATTTTTGCTTGAATATTTAATGATTCGAGCTGTAATTTTTTTTGTTACAGCTCAAAACATGTTGGTCCCAGGATTCCAAGCAAAAGACTGGCATAATATTCCTTAATAATCCCAATTAATGAAGCAGAAGAAATGAAGAATCCTTTGCAGAGTGGCAGGTGCTTTCAAAGAGAGTGAAGAGTAACAATGAAGGGGCTTGGCGTAGAGCCACTGCTCCTCCACACTGAAAGGATTGGCCACTCTAGAGGAGATGTTGGGGCTTAAACACCTGCCTCTGCTCAGATATGTGGAAAAACTCAATGGATTGTACGAAATATCCTTATAATGATGAGCATAAACTGTAATCTAAGCTTTGTTTCAACACAATTTGACCATAAAGAACTGGTTTAGCTGAAACTACAAGAGGTGAGCTGATTTGTCCTCTTAAACAAGTCTCTCACATAAAATTACAGTCACATGACAGCTTGCATTAGCCCTAGCCTGGACTGTATAGATTAAGACACAAACATGCACAAATCACTCTAAATACAACTCAGAGAGCGGAAATGGTAAAAGGAAACAACTATAAATTGTTTCAAAGCCCTGAAAACTCGACTGCTTTAACCTCCTGAGACCCTGTGGCCTCATACGAGGACATTACATTTTTGCCTTTTAGCACCATGATTTTCAATTATTTTAAACTTTCACCTGTAATCAACTAAAAACCTCTACAGCAGCTCCCGAAAGTAAAAAAAAACTGCATGGTAAAGTGTAGATGCGAAATGTATGAATAAAACCAATGTATTTATGTACAATAATGTCTCTTCATGTATCTTAATGTATCTTCATTTGGCATTAAAATTTGACACATTTTATTGCCCACAGCAGACGAGAGCATCAGGAAATGTCACGTCCTCGTTTGAAGACATTGGGACTGTGTTATATTATTGATTGTACATGTTGTTAGGTAAACTTGGGAATATTTAGATGAGTTCACAGTTATAAATTGCTGGACGTTTCTGCTGCTATAGGGAAACTGCTGCCTGTCTCCACTTTTTGCACCTCTACTTTTTTTTGTAACGATTGAAAACCAGAAAAAGTTGTGGACCACATTTTCAGGCCTTTTTGTGTGTTTTTAACCTCACTCACTGAACCCCAACCCGCTCACGGTCGACCTGCGTCACATTTGGCAGGTTTAGGACCTGAAATAAACAGCTAATTGCTGTTTGTTTTTTTTGTAATTTATTTATACATTTTAATGTTTTTACATTTTTTAACCAATGGTGTCATACAGAAGACTTACTTAGTAGGTCCTACTTATCCCAAATAGCAAGAAGAAATGAAAAATGGACACCAGACAAAAGCTCGGGTCTCAGGAGGTTAAAGGAGCACTGCAAAAAACAAAATCTAGTCAAGCTAAAATGACTTGGATTAAGAAAGTTTTACCATGATTTAAGTAAATTTCACTTGACAAGTAAAATGATCTGCCAGTGCAATAAGATTTTTGTATTTAAAATATGAAAATGCATCTTGCTGCAAAAAACAACACAATTTTGCACTTAACATGAGAAATAAAATCAAATGTTGTTTGAATTAAGAGAAAAACACTGGCAGATCATTTCACTTGTCAAGATGAATCTGCTCAAATAAAGTAAAAGGTTCTTAATTTAAGTCATTTTTAACTCGCCTAGATATTGTTTTTTTCCAGTGTGAACTATGTATTTTTTTGGTTGGGGGTCTGCCAAAATTTAAGATATAAACACTTAAATCTATCAAATGACTTAAAAGAAGTGAAATTATCTGTCCATGCGGCAACATAATTTTACTTTACAAGTTATCTTAAAATAAACTACCGCTAAGCTAGAATTAAGCCGTCTCTGGTCTAGTAAGTACATAATACATCCGAAAACAAGATGAGTAACCAATTGTACGTTTTTAAATCTTGGCCAGATCAGAGAAATTTGCAAGACAAACAGAACAAATCAGAACAAACAGACTACAAAACAGCCATTATTTCATTATATGGGGCGACTAAAGCATAGATTTATACTGATGAATGTGGAAGTGTGTGGTTGGGACGTGTGTGTGAGGTTGTTATGCACTTTTTATATACTGTACATAGTGTCTCTATATTTGTATCTTTTTACGATTTTGCTATTTTCTTGCCTTTGCACTTAATTTCATTGTATTTTTTACAAGTACCAAGGATTCTAGTAACATTAACTATTGTAACTGAGATATTTTTGTCAATTTAAAAATAGTCAATTGGGGCAGGAAAGTGGGAAGGAAACTTACTTAGCAGCAAAACTAGCTGTCAATCAAACCTGTTGCTAACGCTCGGCGGCAGCGACCTTGGGGAATGAAGGCGTCTGATTGGTCATGTCTTAATTTAGGAACAAAATAGCGAAATGAAAAATTCAGGATCATGTGTCGCGGGTTCATACGAACATTTTAAGGCCAAAATGACGAGGCTCAGTGCAGCAGGTACAGAGAGAGGGACGATAAGATCCCAATGTAAGTCAATGGGAAAAAGGGAGAGGAGGAGCCGGAAGAGCCTCCTGGAGCACTTCCTGTTTGGCACGCGGCGGCTAACGCTTTAGCTATGTCCACTCATATATACGGACTATGATATATAAACACTTACAGACAAACCAGCGCAGACACATGCCGCACATGGCCACCACACTGGAGATCTGCAGCGCTCTGCCGCACTCTGGACTCATCAGACAGTTCCTGGTTTGGATGCAGCATTTGGGACATCCTCCTCCGGAACTTTTCTTCTCCTGGGACTTTTTGGGCTGGGAGTCGACCACATTGGCAGGCTTGTCGTCGTCCGGATACGTCTCTTCTGGGCACCGCTCATCCCACTCCTCTCCTGCGCCTTTACCCATGATGCTTTGAGAACAGGTGCGAAGATGTGCAGATGCGTTTGATGGATGTGAGCTGTGGGATTATAAAAAGACAGGAAATGACTGAACACTAGACTTTTGAGTTTTTATACTTTGCTCCTGATGTTAGATGACGCCCACTCATTTCCTCGTATTGTTTGTGGTAATGGCTGCTGTAATGCGAGGGCTTTATGGAAACTCAGTTGCACTTGATGTATATTAGTCATAATGTTTATGCAAAAGCCCACACTGAGAATGTACAGTATTACACAGAACAAATTAGAAAGTTGTACAATTAGACAGATTGTATTACTCATAAGATAATGGCAAGATTTTCTTATCCACTATATGAAAAGTTGTGCATTGGTGGAAACATCTCTAAATAGTTTTGGCCTTAAAGAGTTCAAATAGATGGCTGAAAAAATGTATGACAGACTTTAACCTTACATAGAGACAATCAGGCGACACTATCTACACTATAGGCCTGTTATGGGTTTAAAGTTGAACTCCGGCATATTTGAAGCTTAAGTCCATTTCTAGAGGTGGTCGAATTCTGTCAGAAGCCAAAAAACGGCACAGGTCAGTGTTGCCTCGGCAGAGATCTCACTGTGGCACCGAGTCTGTCGAGGCAACAAACTAGTGCAGTGATGGGGGCAAGTTCTTAACTTCCACGTAAAACGCCAATTTGCTTCACACTGAAGAAGCTTAAAACCACTTTCTAACCCATTTTATGACAGCCATGAGTCTAAAAACAAAACGCTCTGCCTCGTTCACTCATTAGTGTCTGAAAACGTTATAAAACAACTTTATAAGCAGCCTTAGACTTACCTTTGTCGATTTCCCACTGCGCATGCGAAAGCCCAAAAGACTCGATCGCCGATGTTTCTAATCCCATTTCTTTACGAGTGAATAATATTTTTGGAAAAACACTAAAAAATACATTCCTGAACCATTTTCTTTCAACAACTTTCAGTTTCTGTTCTTCACCGTCAGTAGTCGATCCTCACTTGTTGTTTCTGGCAGCTTCTAGCCTCTCGTCGCCGCTGGAGTCGACAGTCGAGTCTTTTGGGCTTTCACCTGTGCAGTGGGAAATCGACAAGCTAATGCTAAGGCTGCTTATAAAGTTGTTTCATAACGTTTCCAGACACTAATGAGTGAGCCAGGCAGAGCGTTTTGTTTGTTAGACTCGTGGCTGTTGTAAGATGGGTTAGAACGTGGTGTTAAGCTTCTTCAGTGTGAAGCAAATTGGCGTTTTATGTGGAAGTTAAAAACTTGCCCCCATCACTGCACGAGCTTGTTGCCTTGACAGACTCACTGTTACAGCGAGATCTCTGCCGAGGCAACACTGATCTGTGCCGTTTTTGGCTTCTGACAGAATTTGACCACCTCTACAGTAGCAATGGACTTTAGCCTCAAATGTGCTGGAGTTCCCCTTTAAGTTTAATGCCATGCTGTGAAACATTTCATCTAGTCAAAAGCAAAATAAACTCTCAATGGAGACAAGCAGATAGTGAAATAATAACAATGCGTCATGGCCAGTTAGTTTTAGAGAGTTGTTCATTCTAACTTTTTACTTGTGTTGTTAAATTTCAGAATCTCCAGTGACTCTTTCCTAAGAAACGAAAGCAAAGTTTTGCCTGTGTGTTTCAGAACAATGAAAAATTTGAACAGTTGGTATTATTTTGTAAATTGTTAATCGCTCTCTATTAAATGAAGCTTAACTCTATGAACAGGTAACAAATTGTGGAGATATTAACCTCGGGGTGTCCAAAGTTTTTCAAATATTGAAAAATATTCCAACTAAAAGGTCACAGAACTGTGTCGATGTCGAGGATCATTCACATTTGTCCATTTTACACGGGTTTGCTAAAGTTTCTGTACCTTTGATAAGGCTTTGAATATACATTTTGGTCTGTATTTATTTATGTTTAATTATTTATCTTGCACCTATATAACATAACAATAAAAAAAACACACACACACACACTAGATAGAAATGTAGGTGCGAGAAGAGGCAAAACCCCCCCAAAGGGCTTATTTTAAAGCCTCCACCTTATAAATACATTAAAATTTAACATTATAGCTGTGCATTAATATATATATATATATATATATATATATATATATATATATAAATATATATATATATATATATATATATATATATATATATATATATAAATATAAAAATTTACACCCTTAGATTAAATTCATTTGATTCAAACATGGATTAAAACATAATGAAACATCTACAATTTAATGATTATCAAACATTATCATGAAATATCAAACCTTTCCTCAAACTCTTTTGAAACAACTGCGAAAAAAAAAAAAAAAAATCTAGTCAAGTTAAGACTTTTTACCATGATGTGAGTAAATTTCACTTGAAAAGTAAAATGATCTGCCATTGAAATAAGACTTTTTGTACTTAAAATATCAAAAAATACATCTGGCTACATTTAAAATAAGAAAAACAACAACTTTTTGCACTTAAAATAAGCAACAAAATTGAATGTTGCTTGCATAATGAAAAAGTCCACTGGCAGATAATTTTACGTGTCAAGTTGAATCTACTCAAATAGCCATCAAAATAAGCCATTTTAATTTACCCAGATATTGTTTTTTTCCAGTGTGCGATGTAGTGGCAGAATTACTTAAATTTGTAGTAAAAGTTTTGCATTTAATCATTTGAGCAACAAAAAAGACCAACAAAAAATGAGTTTGGACACCCATGTATTAACTTCTCAGTGCACCCCTAGAATACATATGGCACAAAAACATGATTTGAACTTTCCAAATGAGTAACGCTCGAGTTATTTTGCTATTGTACGTTCCAGATTAAGGAACCTTTTCAACCAGCCGTACAACATTCTTCAAATTCTCTCTTCTCTCCACCAAACGCCTCACGGGCTTTCACTCCTTCTATTATCAAACCACCTCACTGTACATTAGCATAACAATTTAGATCAAATGTACGCTCCGTAAACACAATCCATAACATTGACAACAGAATTTTCCCTTTGAGTAAATGCGTATCATTAACACTGCGCTTAAATCCCTTATGGGGGTCTTATTGAGTGAAGTCCCATTGAACTGACAGATGCGCTCTTCTTACAGTCTGATGAACATTGGTCCTGCCTCGACAGTCGCTCCGTCTCTTAAGTGTCTGTTACGATGGCTCCCCACAGACTTTACGCTGTATTAAGTGATAACCCTGACGCTAAAATAACATCCCATTCACGGGCGCCCCATTTATTTAACACTGACACTAAAGTAGATTGGTGGCACGCTGGTGATTCCGAGTGAGTCTTTTCGAGCCTTCCCGAAGTGCAGTTGGGTTTTAATCAGACATTACTCTAGCGAAAGGGTGTGAGAGGTTTTAAAGCTGCATTGTGTCGTTTTTCTGGTACGGGGTCCACGTATTTGTCTCCATGGGATGTAACGATATCCAAACCTCCCGATACGATATCACAGTAATCATCTTTTCTGTCATAATCGAAAGAATTCAGATTTAAACGTGGTTAATCATAGTTCATCCTGCAGATTGGAAGCATGAGCAGAGCAAAGCATCATGGTCTATGTAGTTTTCTCTGATGTATTTAAGCAAAGAGACTGATACGATATCATGATATTTTGGTTATTATTACATTCCTGTATGCTGTAGCTTTGGCTGGAATGTTCCACAGTGCGACATTAAACGTATACGTCACCACGGAGATAGCCAGGCACGATCAAGCAAGTTACAAGTCAGATCTGTGGAGAGGTAGACCCGCTGACAACATATTTTTCAAGAATTTCTTCGCAATACTGTAAAAACGCCTGTGATTGAGATAGACGTTATATGGATGTTTAATGCCGTACTGTGGAACATCCAAGGCAAAACCAGTCAATTCAGTGGAGACAAGCAGGAGCCAGAGCCTACATCAGAAAAGTTACACAGTGCACCTTTAAAGAAGGAGTGAAGAAAGGTTTGTCAATGGGCTAGACCGATGAGAAGTAGAGAATTTTTTACTATTTTGTAATATGCATATCTTTATTAGGAAGTCTTCATGTTAAAGGCGCACTGTGTAACCTTTCTGGCAGAGGGTACGCCATCTGCTTGTCTCCATGGAGATGTTATTGCTCTACCTGAAATAACCCACAGTGTGACATTTAGTGTATTTGTCTAGATGAAAACAAGCAGGTGGAGCCATGTCAAGTCAGTGTTTTTAAGCAATAAAAATACCTGTAATTAAATGAATGCAAAATGGCTGAGTTTGAGCAAAGTCATACTATCTCCATGGAGACGAGCAGGAAATGTAACCACAACCAGAAATGTTACACAGTGGAGCTTTAATGTAATAATGTGAGTAGTGTCAGAAGCGACAAGCAGTGCATGAATTTCAATTACAACTATTATTCTTGCTTTATCGTGTGTAAAATCCCACAGTCGTCCAGGCAGAATCCATCGCAAACGTAATTGGTCAACTGGACAAAAGTTTATTTTGGTGAAACACGTTTATGTCGCAGGTCTGGTCAGTCTGGTCTGTCCACCAGCCTCCTGACCAGACCTGAAGAAGCAGCTTGGATGAGCCATGAAACGACCAAAATAAACTTTTGTCCAGTTGAAAAATTGAATTTCTCCTTTTGCTGTGGATTTTACCTGGACGACTGTCGAATTTTACACACATTAAAGCAAGATTCATAGTGCTCTTCTTGCTCTAATCTATACATTTGAATAAAAGTGATTTCAGTTGTAATTTGGAGAAAAAAAGGTGTGTACTGTTTTTCACCATGATTAAGATCAAAACAAGGGTATTTATTTTAAAGAATTACCAGATAAAAAAATCATCCAGCTTTTGTGTAATGTGTAAATAAAGTTATCATCACCAACCATAACTGAGGTGTAGAGGATTCATTCAGTTTTATTGTGTAACGTGCCATTTTGAGGACTTTTGAACATTTTAAAGTATATTTAGTTTGAATTCCAACAATGCCAAGTTATCATCATTATAAAACCCATATGGTCCTGGATTCAAACTCAGTTCATTTCCTTTTTCTATATGTTTAGGTAGGAAAATACGAGTCGAGACAAACCTTTCTATAAACCAAAGAATAACAATAAGAGTTGGTCTGTATTATGTAAAACTATGAAACTTTTAATTGGATTGTGCTATTAAACTAAACAAAAGTAAGTTTCCACACCACCTATGTTAAAAACAAGTGAATAATATTAGAATTTCTTCAGTATAGCATTTCCACAAAGGATTTCCACAAAGTTAAACATGCTGTCTTTGGTTTTTACTGCCTCTACGTGTATTACAATTGAACAAAACGTAAAAAAAACAACATTTCCCAACTTGCCAAAACTTTTAACACCATAAAAGACACAACACTGGCCTATATAATAATAAATATCGTGAGAATAGCCTTACCTGTGTGTATGTGTTGTTGATTTGTCTGAAGTGCAGGCAGAGGAAGACAAACTCAAACACCAGCGTCATGTGCCCTGTTCACGTAAGAAATCTGCAGGCGTGGCATCTGGTTTAACTGGTCTGGGAGACTTGGGCGACTCATGTAACCAGCCTAATTTTCTGCAAACAATGATTTAGGTTTAGGGGTGGAGTAAGGGATTGTAAAGAGGTAAGAGAGGATCCTGGTGTTTGATTTGAAAGGAAAAATTGGGTCCTTGATGTTCCGCAAAACAAAACCCAGAAAATTTGACATCATTTCGGTCAATAAATTGGGCAATTCTTGTTGAAATAACCTTAAATTTTCACAGAATGTATAGAAACAGATCAAGATTTTCTATTTAATGTTTTGTTTTTGTTCTGTTTTCAGGTTGAGCCGTTCACTCCCAAAGAGAAGAAGTCATTCTGCGTTTTGGAATCTGCTCACACACAGTCACCTAAGACTGTGACGCCTTCAGTGGAAAATTTGGACACCTAAACTTCAATTTCACTGAGCTGGACCTAGTAGTTTTAAAGATAATTGCTTTTAAAATTATGTCAATTTTTTGGGACACCCGGTATATTGATTTGGATCAAGGGCGTAGATTTGCGTAGGGACGGTGGGGAAAACAAAATAGTCCCGACCAATATTTGCCATTCTATATTAATAAGCAAAAATATAAATTTATTCTGATATTTTTTACAAACTCTATAGTATTAATTTAACACGTTTTATGGCACGTTCACACTGCAGGGTCCAGAACCTCCCTGGACGCCCCTATTTGGAGCCTTTGCATTTAAATTTAGACGCCCCCGACGCACGTCTAGGGCACTTGGACCAACCCGAGAAAATACTTGACGTCAGCTGTGGTCTGCGAGTGCTGTGTTTTCCTGGTCGAGAATGACTTCAATGTATATATTATGTAAAACACATCAGCGGAGCCCCACGTACCTGATAATGTCCTTACCAAAGCTGAGACCAAACCTACGCACTTGATATTTGAGTTTCCAGATTTTTTGTAATTGTCTCAAAGAAGTACAATTGATTCTTACGTTCTCATGTTTTGTCCTGTTTTTTGCTTCTAACTGTAAAAATGTCTCTGTAATTGATGAAATAACATCTCCATGAGGAAAAGGATTGAACGGAAATTGGGAAAACAGCATTATTTATTCAGGCATTATTCTGGTCTACAAAACCCTCCATGGTCTTGCTCCACCTCCATTAAAAGAGTTCATACAGTTACATTTAAATACAAATATTCGAGCATCGAGTAGAGGAGACTGTAAAATCCCATTCAGAAAGACTTCATTTGGACCGTCGGCCTTTTCAATTCACACTCCTGGAATCTGGGCCCCGCAGAAATAAGGAACATAACCTCCATTTATAGCTTTAGTAGATCCGTGAAACAGCGGCTCCTGGATAATCAGACACGTAAACGCAACTAATCTGTGTTTTAACATCACAGCAAATGTCTCTGTCTTGTTGTGTGATTGTGATTTGCGTTTATTGTCTTTAATCTATGTCCTCCGTGTGCTTTTATGTTCATGTTCTCATTTTACTAATATGTTACTATTAATATTCACTGATCTTTAATGTCTTTGTCATGTGTGGTGGACTGAATGTTATTGTGCCTATGTCCTGTTTTTGTCAACCTGCCAGTGGGACTACGGATGAAAATGATCCTGCACGGCAAACTGCACTGTCCCATAGTTAATAAATAAACATAAAAAGACCCTTCACCAGAAAAGTTACACAATGCACCTTTAACATAAGAAACTGAAAAGCTGTAAGCTGAAGTTTAAGCTTAGGTCGACCCTTTATTCTTCTGTCATAGCATCTTTAAAACAGTCCATAGCAAAGTAAAGCAAAACATATCATAATAATGAACGTATCTGCCCAGAGTTAAAGATTTAAACTTCTTTTGAAACTTCTTTTCAAAGTGGAAGAGAGTGTTACACAATTTAGAGGTCCACCCCTTAAACAAATAAACAAAATTGAGTAATGTTTCTTCTGATTTTCTTTTTGATAAACAGGACAATACCTCTGAGCTTAATCGCTGTTTCAGATTTTAAACATTTTCTGTGATGTTTTTGACTTTGAACGTGATTTTCAATGTAAAGTTCCACTAAGGTCCACGTAGTTTCCATTGCAAAAAATACATCGATAAAATAAAATAATCGTTCTGTCACCTGGAGAAGAGATTTTGCAGTGAATGTAGGAACCGGATCACCCGTTCTAGTCTTGCACAATCCTGTAAATGTATGAAAATATGACAGTTCACACCTTAGGGTAGGACTTCACTAATACCGCGTACTCTTTAATGTACTCTACTACTACTACTGTAATTTACTTCCTCCTCTTTTTTAATACTAGTAAGAAGACAAAAAAATATACAATTTGTTCAGATTCAGCAGCATTTTAGTAATATTTTACAAAAGTAGCTACAGTTAGAAACTATAATTCTATATTTAGAATCGCACATGTTTTTCCGTTTAACTTGTTTTTCCTGCTAAAAAGTTACACACATCATTAGTCACCAAATAGACGCAACTAAAAACGTAATTCCTATTAATAATCTGAGATTGTGGAGAAGCCCCACCCACACCCGTGATTCAGCTGCAGTGGAATTTTCCTTCACATCATTCAGTCGGTTTTTATAGCATCAGGAATATCAGAATTGTGATCTTTAATGTAAATACGCTGGAAATGATAAGAGAATAAAGTCATATTTGCCAAAGGAGTAAATATGTTTTGAAGTACTGACCTATTCCCATTAAATCCATTCAAATATGTACTTTAAAGTAAAAAAAAAAGTTAAAAACAAAAAAAAGTTTCCCCTGACCTTTGACCCATGACACAAGTTTTCAAAATGGCCGCCGAAGACCAGGCCTCTTCTGTGTCTGACCCATGTGGTGGAGCAGGTACGTTTCAGCGTTGTTTTTGTGGTAAATTACGCCATGAAATTGTGAAAAATGATCACATTACAGCACAAATTAAGTCTCAAATTAAATGCAGTGTTTTTGTAAAGAATTGGTTACAATATGGACGTCTGATTGGTCAGTTTAAAAAATAGGTAATTCAGTTTGAGCCTGGTGAATATGTACAATGTTGATCTCACCGTGTAAAAGTTTTGGTCACTTTTATTGCAATTGTGATCTCCAAAGTTAAAGGATATGGGCCATTCTTAAAGCTTTACTATGTAACTTTTCTGGTGGAGGTCCCGCTACCTGCTTGTCTCCATGAAGATGTTAAAGCTTTGTCAATGCTGCTACTGTTATTACTGCCACTACTACTAATACTACTACTGCTGCTACTTCTACTACTACTACTACTTCTACTACTTCTACTACTTCTACTACTTCTACTACTTCTACTACTTCTACTACTACTACTACTACTACTACTTCTACTACTTCTACTACTACTACTACTACTACTACTACTACTACTACTACTACTACTACTACTACTACTACTACTACTACTACTACTACTACTACTACTACTACTACTACTACTACTACTACTTACTACTACTACTACTTACTACTACTACTACTACTACTACTTCTACTACTACTACTACTACTACTTCTACTACTACTACTACTACTTCTACTACTACTTCTACTACTACTACTACTGCTACTACTTCTACTACTACTACTACTACTACTACTACTACTGCTACTACTACTACTACTGCTACTACTACTACTACTACTACTACTACTGCTACTACTTCTACTACTAATACTACCACCACTACTACTGCTGCTGCTGCTGCTACTTGTACTGCTACTACTACTACTACTACTACTACTACTACTACTACTACTGCTACTGCTACTGTTCCTACTACTGTTACTAATACTGCTACTACTGCTGCTACTTCTACTACTATTACTGCTACTGCCTGCTACTTCTAATGTTACTACTACTGCTACTATTACTACTACCATTACTTTTGCTACTGCTACTACTACTACAATTACTACTGCTACTACTACTACTAGAAGATTTCACCATATGGCATTTAAAGTTGCATTGTGTAACTTTTCTGGTGGAGGGTCCGTCACCTGCTTGTTCCTATGGAGATGTCATTGCTCTGCCTGGACATGTTCCACAGTGTAACATTAAACAAATCTACCTTAGATTTATTCAATTACATTTGGTTTTACAGCTCAAAAATACTTAGAAAAACAAACATTCTGACTGTGAGCGCGTTCGCCTCTCCACAGATCTGACCTGTAACTTGGTCTGGTTTTGTCTCCAAGTTTTGTTTAATGTGCAGTTTTCTTGTCAAAGCCATAAAAACAACTCAAAACAACACAAAGTTACGCAGTTATTTAATTAAATAAACCAATTCTATCCATTTACTTCCATTCATTTTTTCACAGATCCACACTGAAAGAAAAGTTTGTTATGGAAACTTTACGATGACATTACATTTTCTATGCATTTTCCAGTTGTGCGGAGAATCTTGAACCTTCACCTCCGCCCCTGCTCACTCGTTTTTGCACAATGGACTCTGCGCAGTACATCTCGTCCTTCAATCGTCTAAAACTGCTGTACCCAACCTTGGCATATGCGGACGTCCATTCGAGTTAAAATACAATATAAGGCAATTAACTTGGACTGGCCTCTGTTCAGAGCGTCGTGTGTGGGGTAAACTGTCGCTGCCGTTAAGTGAATGAGGAGTAGGTGAGCTAATTGAAATATGATAGTTTATTTCTTGACGGAAATGAGTACTTTATTGACATTTCAGTTAACACGGAAAAAGAAAAAAACTGTTAATACATAGAGTTTGATGGGTTATTTGTGCGCTGTCCTTGCCTGAGAAGAACACGGTTTAATGTTGTGCTCAAAGCGAAAAAGGCTTAAAGTTTGTACTGATATTTTGCAGCTGAAGCCGTCAAAATCCCCTGGGCGTGTGATGCTAACTGTAGGCACTGCTCTGACTGAGGTTTTGTTAGACTTTAATCTGAGGTTTATTTTTACACAATTCGACCAGAAGGAAATGATTGAGTTGGAACGATAACGGGTGAGGGCAGTTCACTTCGTCGTTTCACCGTTTTGTTTTGCTACTGTGTGCCTTTTATCACCACGGCAACTGCTGAATATTCCGCCGTACACATACATGTTGAACACCGCCGGTGCGATGTCGCTGCAGAGTTTCATTTGGGGAATAAGGGTTTTTCTATTCTCTATATTTATAACTGTAGCAGCACTAATAGTGGTGATACAAACCTGAAATCAAAATTAAAAGGACAATTTTGGAAAACTGTTAAAGGTGAAATTGCTTTGCTTGTATAGTTCCGCAGTATGGCATTAAAGGTGCTAACCCTAACCTTTTAAAATGATGATTACAGTGATCAAAATGTATAGCTCACTTACAGTAATTCTGAGCATCGAACACGTTTATAAGCACTTTTCACAACTTTCAGAGACCAGAGCTGAGCTTTTCGTCATGTTAAACTAACAATAACTAGCATGCTAATGTGTACTTTAGCTTCTTTTACAATATATCCATACTGGGGCTTGGCTTGTCACAATTACAAATCATTTGAAGTATGATATATTGCTGAATTTAATGCACAATAATGAAACAAATGTAAGCCGCTGACACAAAAACCCAAGCAGGTTTAAACCACAAAAACTATTCTAAATCTATAATATTGTTAAGGGATCACGAACGGCAAGAAATGAAGCTCCATATGTGGCTCAAATCGTATCTCGTATAGCCAAAAAAAACCCCCAAAAACTCCGCTATTGCAAAAAAAATGTACACATGATAAATATTGACCCCAAAAATGATAGTTTAATCTGTTGTTTATTGAGTAAATGACACTATTATCATGACAAGCTTCTCCGCTACTGTCTCCATACATAAATATTTTCAGTCTTTGCCACGAACTACAAAATAATCAATGACTGAATGTGCTCCAGCGCTGTCAGTTTGTCACCAAGGCAACCAGCTGGTGACCGTCAATATGGCTCAAAAACTTTAGACCGTGTAACATTTTATCAGTGTCTGTCAATATGCTTGAATGTTGCACTAATATAAATAAAACATGTCCACAGGAGCCTCTGTGTGGCCGGAGAGCCTGGATCGATATCGCCTGTCAGCTGGTCCTTCTCATCACAGACCAGACTCTGTCCTCCAGAGCCCACCGCGTCGCCATGACAACGCCCACGGTCCTCTTCATTTATTGAGGACTGAAGGCATTCCACAAGTAGGTGCCGATGGTCAGAGATGGAAAGAACAGACGAAATGTGTTGTGAATGGATGAAAAACGTAATATATATCATAATTTTAAGCTTTCAGTTTCAATTGAAGGTAAAGAATAATGGCTGATTAGCTTAAATTTCTGCTTTTTAATTTTGAAAAGGTAATTACGCTGAAAAATCTGCTGCATTAATACATATTTGAAGTTGTAATTTTATTGCGTTTGTGAAATTTCAGAGAGAAATGGAGGAAAATTGGGCCCTTAAACATCAGTGATTATCAGTTAGCCTAAAGTTAAACCAGTGGAGATGTTTATTCAAAAATATATGGACACTTTTAATAGTGACCCAACAGTTTGTCTGGGTTTTCCATTGCTCTTTTGACTTTTTTTCCATTGTTTTTTTGCTTGTATATTTATGGACACTTGGTAAGTTTGTCAGTAATTTAAGGCGAGACACTGCAGCCAAAACTCTTTTTTTGGTTTGTTCTCTTAACAAATACAGTAAGATTTAATGTGGTAACAGCAGAATAGTCCACTCTGTTTTAATATTAATTTAATCAACTTGACTCCATAGTGTGATATAGGGTATTGTAACTGTAACTGCAATAGGACTTGTAGCAATTGTCTCAAAATACATGCATTATAGACCTTTTAGTGTTCGTAAACAGTGATGACGTAGGCTCGGTTGCACATTTTGGCAACAGAAATACTGCAGAACTCAGCAGTTTGTCAAGCTCTGTGAAAGGATTATCGTCAAAAGATCGTGAATGTTTCCTCAACAAACTGACTTTGACAAATGGTGTCTTACTGCCAGATCCTCGTGCGATCAGTGAGTAAAACTTTAAAACTTTAGTCCGGTGGTAGAATATTGATTCTGACAAACACACACATAACAACCAGACATTTTGGTGCTGGAAATGTTTTGATCAGTCTGAATGAATTGGATTTAATGGGGAACAATGCCACTTCTGAATCAAAGAGTCTGGATTTATTAAAGCAATTGTGCACACAATTACAGAGAAAATAAAAACGAAAACTTCTGCCCCTCACACAAGGTCCGTCTCTCCCTAATCTGAATGACATAACAAAAACAGGCTTCTTATACACAACCTCCAAACAGACTACTTGTCTAGTTCAGCATCGATCAAATTTTCTTCAAGGACATCACTGTTCTAAATGATGAGAATAAACAAAATAACAGCTTGTTTTAACGATGCTGCATAAAGACAGAGCATAGTTTGAATTTTTAGGCACATTTTCTGTCAAATCCACTCACATACTAAATAGGACATCCAAAATCCCATCTGTATATTTTTTGTATCTAGTATGACATGAAAAAAACTGTGTAATACATTTTTTTCTTACATTTATGTGAGTAAACTACAGGAGAAGTTTCAAAATGATGTCTCTAAGTTTAAGATTTTTTTCCTATTCACCTGCAGTGTCACTTGTTTAAATATGTATAGATTTTTTTGCCCGTTACTCCACATATTTCATTTCTACTTAACCTAATCAAAAACATAATTAAACCCACTGCGTATCTTACCGTCCTATAGTGGTTTTTTCAGTCGTCCGTCTGTATCTGTTTCCCATTAGCGCCCATTGCACTGCCGTACACTGCTACACGTATTGATCGTGTAGCTGTGGACAGGCAGAGATATGGCCTCTGTGACTGCTGGACGTTTGTCAAACATGTAGATTTGACCTTGATGATTCCAGAGGGAGAAGTCGCTCGTAAATCCTCCCCTTACCTCGCCCATGGGCCCCGCAGTCTTACGATCATAACGCTGCAGTGAATTATGGGCCGTGCATTTGTCTGGGGGTCTGACAGCGCCCCGGTGGGAGTCCTCACATCAACACAGCAGGAGGAGAAACGAACGGATTAACTCTTGCTAAAATGAATTATCCTCGCTTTTCAAAATGTAAAGAGATAAATGTTCACATCTGCTTGAACGCCTGGGCTTATGTGGTGTTGTTTATTTTGGTCGTCATGGTTTATATGAATATTTTTTAAAGGTGCATGGTGTAACTTTTCAGGTTGGGCGTCTGCTACGAATGAAGATCCTATTGCTTTACCTGTAATGTTCCACAATATCCTTTAAAACGTATATAAGATGCATATACTCAACTGTAGATGTTTTTACTGCTCAAAAATGCCTTTAAAAACATGCGTTCTTACTGTGAGTGGACTCGCCTCTTCACAGATCTCGCCTGTAAATTGGCCCGGTGGCGTCTCCTGCATGCTTTTATGGAGAATGAAATGTTTAATGCCATATTTTGGAATATTGGAGGTAAAGCAATAACATCTCCATGGAGACAAGTAACTGGCAACTGCCCTCTACCAGAAAAGTTGCACATTGGACATTTAAAGCCCCAGTGTGGAACATTTCAGCTAAAAATAAAAGCTCTACACAGTAAAGACAGGGTTATTTCACTTCTGTGGGATAGTAGTGGATAACAGATGACAAACATGTTAACTTTTATCGTTTTTGAAAATGTTATTTGCCAAAAACAACGTAATGTTTGATATGGTTCAGTTTTTGACACTCCCACTGATTCCCCCCATCTCTTTGCTCTTTACGCTAAGTCACTCCCCCTTCAGAGCGCTATCACAACACAATCGGTTTGCATCTGGCTAATGAAACTACTGCGCATCATGTCAAGTTTGTGAAGTTGTAGTGTATTGTTTAGCATCCTGTTTTTGTATTTTTCTGGAAAAGTGTTGCTTGGGATTGTGAGAGTCTTGGACAGAATCATACTAACCGTAAGGAGGGCTGGGAGAGATCACTAAATTACCCAAACATGCATGGATGACATATAAAACCTCTTCTGATGCGAAAAAATGCATGGGCCATGCTGTATTTTGGGTTCGTTGGGTGTTTCAGGTATTCACATCAGACATCTTCTATTTAAACTTGGATTTAGACAAACTTTACTTTACTAATCCACAAGGGAAACGATTTCAACACAGGAGCTCACACATCATGAAATATTAGAATAACAAAGCGAAAAATAGAAATGGTAATAATAAATTCAAATTAAGTAGCAAAAATGACAAGAGACTGGTGTCAAATAAGGCATAATTATAGAAAGGTAATAATAAAAAATATACATAAATAGATACAAATATAGTGATAAATATAAAAAACAGAAACAACAGTCACTGCTATATACAAAAAGTCATAGGAAAAACGGTGCAAAGATAAAATAATGATTGATCCGGACATAGGGTTCTCTGTTACCTAAGGGTGAATTAGTGTAAAGTTGTAGGGAGTATTATATGTCACATAAGGCTGAGTTATTGTACATTTGTAGGGAGTATTATCTGTCACATAAGGGTGAGTTGTTGTACAGTTGTAGGGAGTATTATCTGTCACATAAGGGTGAGTTGTTGTACAGTTGTAGGGAGTATTATATGTCACATAAGTGTGACTTGTTGTACAATTGTATGCAGTATGTCACATGTGTCAAACATGCGGCCCGGGGGCCAGATCCGGCCCTCCAAGACCTTTAATCTGGCCCTCGGCTGATTTTTCTATTAAAATACTTAAAATTTTCAGATTTTTCTGTTAATTTTCTGCACTGTTTAGCATAGCAGCGTCTCTGGCGTTTCTGTACGTTGCGACTCCCACCAGAGCAGCACAAATGAAGCCTTTCCTCTTTCCAAACGCTCTTAAAGGACGATCGTTTTGACTGTCGACCGTGACCCTCATCAGCAAAATGTCAAAAAATGAGAAAAGCAGATGCTGAGTTCAGGATTTCCCAAGAAAAATAGTCTAATTCTTATTTGTTGACGGAGGTCAATGGGAAATCTGCGCTCAGTGTGTTTGGAACAAGTGGCGTTGCTTGAAGAATATAATCTTAAACACCACTATGAGACACGGAGAAAAATACAATAACTTGAAGAGAGAACTGAGTTTTCTGATCCGGCCCTTTTGGGATCAAAGTAGGTTGCATACGGCCCCCGGACCAAAATGAGTTTGACACCCCTGCAGTATGGTATGAATGTAGTCCTCTATCTCTCACTGTTTGTCCCTTTTTATATACAGTATAAACTTACCTGACACTTTGAATGCAGTTGAGAGTTTGGCTTGACTCGTATTGATCCCAATCCCTGAAAGATATGTCCAATTTCTTCACTTTCCCCTCCTCAGATCAGGTACACCCCGCTTCTTTGAGTCCACTGCATTGTACTTGCGTATTTCAAATTAAATGGCCCACTGAAGCCAAACAGACACCTGCAATAATATAATGAAAAGCTCCATACCCTCCATGTCAATCCACATAAAAGGACCCATTCTAGCGTCGCAATTATTTTGATAGCCCCATTTTCTCCCCTTCGACCTCATGTGGTCTGTACAATATGGCTCCAACCTGTAATGTCCTTTCATCATTTAGACTGTGATATGAGATGAGCTTTTTCATCTGTGCATTTGTCAGTATTGTGGTTTCTTGTAACATCTTGACTCTTGAAGAATGCTGGTATTTGCGTAGTTTACTTAGAGATTGAGTTTCTTGTAAAAGTTTTGTTTTCGTACTAGGGCTGAAACGATTACTCGAGTAACTCGGATAATTCGATTACAAAAAATATTCGGGGCAAATTCTTTGCCTCGAGGCTTCGTTTAATTCATGTCACCAAAGTCAATTTATTTAAAATGTCTCTGCTATCGTATCGCTCCTCCTTTGTAGACTGCTGCGCCAGTCTGGGATCACTGTTTCACACGGACAGTTATCAATGACGTACATGTCAAAGATTTGAAGCGGCGCGATTTATTCCACGGTGTGGAAATGGCAGATAATGATGTGGCCGGTGCCAGTGTGCACTGGCAAAGCCAACCTGATGTACCACAACAGTACGTCTTCAATGCTGCAGCACTTAAAGCGAAACTTAAAGCGTGAACTGTACTTCTCTAAGCGGAGTCGGAGAATCTACGAGGTAATATACTTTTACGATTGCTAACTGAAATGAAAAGTAACGCCTATTAGAATGTACAGTATTTGTAATTATTTGTAACCTGTGTTATGAGTCGATAGTAACGAGGCATAATGAGCAGCAAGAGAGCAAATGATCTCACTCAAATCGCTCCCTTCCTCACGTATACACAGACACACGCACACTCGGTGTTTCCCATATCAGAAACGTCTAGTTCGTTGTTCTACTTTTACCAAAAATCTGATTTAATCTAGAACCGCTGGCATCAATAATTCCAATATCAGAGAAAGGAAATATTTTACCGACGTTTACGAACACTTATGTGTTCGCTAGTTCTATATTTAGCTTATTAATTAGGCTAGTTAAAGGATTAACGTTGTCACTTAGAACACTCCTGTCTTATAAGCTAATAAGCCAAAGGTTTTACACTTGTTTAAAAAAATGTTGACTTTAAATAAAAACCTTTTTGTGAGGAATAACAGCAATTGCTTGCTCATTTTAAGAGGCCTTTCATGTTGCGTTACACACTATTGATATAGTTGTATAAAAACAAAAAAGTGTGATTTATCCGATTACTCGATTAATCGATGATATAATCGACAGAATACTCGATTCCAAAAATATTCGATAGTTGCAGCTCTATTTCGTACCATGTATTATTGTATTGAGACATTTAAGGGCCCGTACTGTGTTATTTTCTGATCTGTTATAATGTTGTTTCCTCATCACAAACATGCCTAGAGATTTGTTTTGTTTAGTTCACACATAAAACTAACTAATAAACTAGCAAACTAATAAAACTAACCTTGCATCGCATGAATTGTCGCATGTTGAGGGACTATTTTCTCATATATCAGTCCGCCGCTGCTGACTTCTATCAGGAAGTACAACTCGCTGCTGCTGCTCAGACATAAATTCTTCAAATGCAAAGTACTTCTAAAATTATTCTATCAACACAAACATTCACATCGACAGTCTGGTGTTATTACTGTTTTTCCTCGGCTGTTCTGTGGAGTGGGTAGGACTGTTTTTAGTGGCAGGACAACTACGCCCACTGACATGCACTAGTCTAGCACCAGCAACCTCTCCAAATACTCGATGGAATATTTAAAAAAGTGTCTCCATACGTCTCCAACACTCTGGCTCACGAGGAAATGTGGCCCTATGTCCAAAATTCTGAGCTGTCCCTTTAACAACACATAAACCCTGCATATTTAGGCTGTGATATTCTCAGACAGTTCCACCTTGTGATGTCACGTGGTAATACAGGAAGTGTTCCAATGTGTTTCTTAAACTCCACACACCTTCACTAGAATAATTTGGATGATTTCAGCCCTGAAATTGCTTACCGCTGCTGAACAAAAGGCAAAAGGGAGCTGCTAACTTGAAAACTATCAATACATGACATCACAAGGTGGAACAGAGCATTTTGAGCTGTGTAAATGACAAATAACAGAGATTTAACCAACGTGTGAATGAAACAAAACATGACTCAAGGTATGTTTTTGATGAGGTAACAACATTATAACAGGGCTTAAAGCTCAAAGTCGGTTTTGCGTAATATAAAACCGTTCATGCATATTTGAGTAATCCTGGATTTGAAGTTTTTAACTACTAACAAATGTAAAATATCAGCTCTGAAAATGTATTTCACTTCTAGTTTTAAAATTTAAATTTTTTCATTTTGGCTTGTTCAAATTTTGGTTGTAAAAATTGGCTCATTATATTTCCTAATGTTAGAGCTTTATTTGAACAGATGAGAAATTGCAAATTGGAAACTGTCGCGCCACCTCTCCATTTGGCTCAGACTGTAATAAACCTGGTCAGAGCGCCACATTCACTTAGAGGAAGCACTTTTTCATTGACCTCTTCCAAATGAGTTCTATTGAAAAAGCCACTCACTATTGCTCTGAACCAATGTGCAATTAAAAAAACAAATCATGGGACATCCTGAAATCATATTAATTTCTCTGTAAGCTCAAATGAAATACTTATCATGGTCATATGCTTAAAGGTGCACTATGTAACTTTTTGTTTTGGGGGTCTGTCACCTTCGTGTTGCTATGGAAATGTCATTGCTTTGCTTGGATTGCTCCACAGTGTGTCATTAAACAGATCTACCTTACAGGCAGTCAATTACAGGTGGTTTTATAGCTCAAAAATATGTAGAAAAACCGGCGTTCTGACTGTGAGCGGGGTCGCCTCTCCACAGATCTGACCTGTAACTTGGCCTGGTTTGGTTTCCATGAAGATAGAAAGGTTTAATGTCATACTGTGAAACATTCCAGACAAAGAAATAAGTTAATTAATACAGTTAATTAAAGGAAATATCGTATCCAGTTGACAAAAAATTGCACTCGTACCATCTTCGCTGTCTCCTTACAGTTGCAGTAGTTTTAGTTGTAGTTGCAGTAGCAGTAGTACGTAGTAAGTCTTATAACACTATTGCCTGACCAAGCAGTTTCTTCTACTTTCTTATTTGAATGCAGACGAGCGTAAAGTCTAGAACTATAAAAACAAACTGTCCAGTTTTAAGGACGTCCATTCACAGCCTCTCAAATGTGGAAGAAATCTCATCTCAAATCTTCATATTTTTCAGAGCAAAATATATAACGTCTTTTACCTGATACAGAGTTCAGGGCTTTGTTGATTCTGCAGAAATTCTTAATGTTTTACGTTTTTTTAGTCATTAGCCGCCTTGTTTGTTTTGACATGAATGGATCACGCTTTTCTCTGATTGGTTAATCCGCCTGTCAGTCACTCCCATCAGAAATCAGGAAGATAGACCCAAACGTCTTTATAAAGGTATATGTAGTTGTGGTAGTTCAGAATAGGGATGGGCATGATTAGTCGACTAAACGATAATTGATCATTAAGAATTTTGTCGATCACGTTCATTTTAATCAACAAACCGAATGTAGGTTGCTGCACAAACACTGGAGTTGTGGCCCCACAGTCCCACGTCTCGGCTCTGGCTCCTTGGAGATCACTATATCCCCCAATGAGTGTGTTTACCTGCACATCAGTGTCCCGGTTATGATAGTTTTTTATTTTTTTCCCCCAGTTTTGCATGTATACACAGTATCTCCAACGCAACATCCGCACAGAACAGACTCACCAGCCTCATCACATCCTCTGTCACAGAGAGAACACTCATATTCCACTGAGTCGTGTTCTTTAGTCCGACAGAAGCTGACCACATCAGCGCACAAGGAAAGAGCTGCTTTTTCGCTTACTGTTTATGCAAATGAGCCATGCGGTTTTAAGTTTCGTTTCTGTAAGACGTAAACAAATGTGCGCAAAGCTACATTAAACACATTCTAATCTCACACAGGCTGATGTGGCTTTGTAGTGATTATCGTTTATATGTTGTAAAGTTGAGTTTATTTATACAGATTAGTAAAGGTTAATAATGGTGATGATAATTTTAATATACAAATGAAAATCGATCATTCATTTTATTGATGATCGATTAAGAAAATTTAATCAAATGCCCATCCCTAGTTCAGAATCAGAAAGGTTTTATTGCTTTAGCTTTAGTAGTAGTAGTAGTAGCAGGTCTTGTAGTAGCAGCGTTCTTAGTATTTTTAACATCACCCCAACACTAAACGGCGAGCAGAGCAGAAGAAAAATTACTGCCAATCTTTCATTGCCAACTCACAATTCACTTGTTGCAGAGTGAGAGTAATTTGAGGCGTACAGACTTTAGGCAAAGCACAAAAGCAGAGGTCCGTGTGGGTTAATTGTTCCTGCTGGGCTGAACAGTATCCTGTATTAGTCCTGACGATGGCACGAGGCTTTCACATGTAGGGACTGACACGAGCACTTTTGTGTAGAAGAGAAAGGTCAACCGAAAGAAACTAGAACTGAATTGTGAGGCGATTTCTATGGCCTTGTCAACAAGCTCATGTGCCATTATATCGCCAAATTACATGAATGTGGTTTCTTTGAAAAAAATCTGCAGAGAAGCATGAACCGTGCCAGTTCTGAAATTTTTGCCTTACTCTGGTCCTTGAGATTATTGTGAGTGGTCTTATGGGTGCTTTATCTTTTAACTTGAGAATAGTGCGATAAACTTGAATGCCATTTATAGTTTGATTCTGATTTGGAGCAGTTGAAAGTCACCAATTTTACCCAGCACAGAAAGACTTTGAGGAAAAATGTTTAAAAATTAAGATAAATAATCAGACTGACATTGTAGTTCGGTTAAAAGTTCACATTTTTACAGGACTATTAAAAAGTAAAAAGGAGTAGTTTTCAAGTTTACCTTTTGTTCAGTACATATTGGCAATTCCAGGGCTAAAATTATCCAAATGATTCTAGTGAAGGTGTATGAAGTTTAAAAACACAGTGGAGCACTTCCTGTATTACCACATGACATCACTAGGTGGAGTGTTTTCTGTCTGAGAGACGAACTTTCTGAGTTTGTGCGTTAAAATGAAACAAAACACGACTCCAGGTATGTTTTTATTGAGGACACAACATTATAACACCAGAAAAGAGAGTAATATGGGCCTTTTAACATTTGAGGAAATAATGAAATAGGATCTACAGCACAAATAAAAAGATCTCATCCATGAAGCACACGTTTGCAAAGGTCTAAATAACATGGTTATCAAGTTTTATCCATAAAACGACACAGGAAAAGGTCGCCCAAAAAAGTCATAATGCTGCAGTCTTGTGTTATCTTATCTGAACTGCTCCAGAAGGTCGGAGTTCTGGTGCTCACCACTGATGGCAGTGACATCCGCCGCTCCCCAACAGTCCACAACCGGGGCATCATCCTGGACTCGACCCTCTCCTCTGAACCCCACATCAAAACAATGACAAAATCTGCCTTTTACCACCTCTGCCACATCTCCCGCCTCCGTCGATCTCTCCCGGACTTCTCCACTCATTCATCCCAAAAGATTCTGGACAGGCTTCAAACCATCCAAAATTCTGCTGTCAGGGTTCTCACTCACACCAAGCCCTGGCAACACATCACTCCCACCCTCGCTCACCTGCACTGGCTTCCCATAAAATACTAGATCCAGTACAAGATTCTTCTCCTCACCTACAACTTCCTCTATGCCCAGGCCCCTCAGTACTTCTCAGACCTGCTCCAGACCTACACACCCTCCAGGACACTCCGCTCCTCCTCTTCCTTTCAGCTCACCCTTCCCCGATCCAGGTTGCAGATCATGGGGGACAGAGCCTTGTGTGTCCAGGCCCATGCGCTCTGGACCACGCTCCCTCCACACATACAAGCTGCTGAAACCACTGATCAATTTAAATCACTTCTCAAAACATTTAGACCCACCTAATCATACTTATGTGTGTATGTGTGTGTTTGTGTGTGCTATTGTAAAACGCCTTGGGTGTCTTGAAAAGCGCTATATAAATGGAAGGTATTATTATAACCAAGTACCCTGTTAAATAAATAAATGTGTAGAAGGTGCTATAAGAATTTCAAAGAACACATATTATGCTTTTCTGTGGCTTTAATTCACTTATAAACATGCCTTTGGTCACATTTCCTAACTTAAAATAATGCATTAGGAAAACATACTTCACAAACAGGTAAAATATGCGCACTTCTCCTATATGCAGGTTTATGGGCTTTAAAACTGCATATACTGTAGAAAAAGTTCTGAATTTCACTTGTGATGCAACAATTCGGGCTAAAATTCCAACAACAGAGCATAAAAATGTAAATGTTTTGGATGAGATGACAGCAGTATATCAAGATATAAAAGCCCCAAAAGTCGGTCTTTAAACTGTATTTTAGTTTTTTTAATCAATTTACTTTGGTATCAAGGTAGAAAATATAGCTGGTCTATGGGCAGTGTAATAAACGTGACAAAGCGGATGAAAAATGGCGGACGTCTGTGCGTAAACCAAGGCACTTCAACTTTTTAATTTGGATTGACGTGTCAGCGGCCGTATTTTAACGTCGGGTATTTTCTTGCTCTTCTGCCCTGAACCCGAGCGCCTCTCAATCACACATCACCCAGGCTTTTATGGTCAAACACTTGAGATAAGATGAGGCCGAGGCATGAGTGGAGTGTTCGGAGAAAAGCAAAAATACCATGTTTTTTTAAATCATTCATATCCTGTAAATATGTTGCCGTGGATTTCATCAAGTAAGACACGCACCTTGTTTTGCTCATCTAAGTGGTCCATTTGCACAGTCCTGTTGAGCCATTTTATGTAACAGTACGCTTGATCCATTCTACACTCAAACAGTTCCCCATTATCTCTGAAGGATGGGGTAATGTTCAGGACATATTGGCCTATATGGGGAAATAAAGTATCTTAAACTTAAAAGTGCGCTGTGCAGCTTTTCTGGTGGAGAGTATGTATCTGCTGGTCTCTGTGGCATTATTAAGCTTATGTAACGGCACAGTGGCCTTTCTGTGCGGAGTTTGCATGTTCTCCCTGTGTCTGGGTGCGTTTCCTCTGGGCTCCAGCTAAAGTAGTCCTGACGAAGACCTAGCAACAAAATCACGGAGATGGGGCCCTGGTCTGATGAGGTGACCCAGTGACATTGAAGGATTGGGTCAAATGCAGAGGAGAAATTTCCCTACAGGGACAATAAAGTGTACCTTAACCTCAACGTAAAGGTGCATTGTGTAACTTTTCTGGTGGAGGGTCTGTCAAATTATTTTCTTCATAGAGATTAGGGTGGTTCATCAAAGCATGGTAAAAAATAAAGTTTCAGATAACCTTGATTAAAAGTCTGCATTAGGTTTTAGCATTCAAAAGGTGATTTAGAAAGAAATTTGGAAGAAAGAGGAGATGTTTTAGCAGTTGTTCACTGCATGAAGTTTCCTGGAAATTTAGTCATTTTGTCTTTTTAAGGACTTTCAAAGTAATGTTTCTGTAAGTTTCAGTTTGTGTTTGCAGAATAAAATGACAAATTATTCGAATACGCTTTATTTATTTGGTTCACTATGTTATACAAAAGGGCAATTTTGAAGTGTCTTGAGCAACCTAACCTAACCAAACCTAAATATTAATTAATTTGTATAAAATTTGGAGCAAAATATTTTGGCCAGATATGGAAACAAATGCAGGGTTCTGATCTAGAGAATTAAAAAAAATAAAAAATAAAAAATTGGACCACCCTAATGGAGATGTTTTTGCTTCGTCTGGAATGTTTCAGAATATGCCATTAAAGCTGTCTTCATGGTGACCAAACCAGACCAAGTTACAAGTCACATCTGTGGAGAGGCGATCCTCACAGTCAGAATGCCTGTTTTTCTATGCATTTTTGAGCTATAAAACTACCTGTAAATGATTAAATGAAAGGTTTTTAATGCCATTTTAAGCAGAGCAATGACATATCCATAGAAAAACGAAAGTGACGGACCCTCCAACCAAAAAGTTACACAGTGCACCTTTAACTTCAACATATGTGGAAAAACATGCATTTCTACTGTGAGCGGGGTCCCCTCTCCACAGATCTGACCTGTGACTTGACCTATGGTGGTGTTAACAGTTTGCCTTCATAAACGTATAGAGTTGAGGCCACTGGAACATTGCAAATAAAGCATGAACATCACCATGAAGACCAGGACATACCAGCACGCCCTTCAGAAGAAAAGTTACACAGTGCACCTTTAACTACATGGCACAATGTATAAAATATAATGCAAAATACAAAGCGACCTTATATGCTTACGGTGATCACTTTCGCTCGTTCTCATCCATACATTTTCACAGTAAAATGGAAATATTCTGGTTTCTGTGTCATTTGTGGATTCTTCTGACTGAATTACGACTCGTGCGGATCTCAAGGTGATGGAGAAGATGGTGTTCTTGACAGCTCGTGCAGTCCCAGGGTCATGTTTTTCCTGGGGCTCATAAATCTAACTCTCCCCCTTTTCCTCCTCCTCTCCCTCCTCCTCTTCCTCCATCCTTACACTAGCCTTTCTCGTACATCTGTTGCAGTATTTTTGGCTATCTCACGAGCCGAGATTTATGCTTTTGACGCCGGGCCTATAGCAGAAAATTCAATTAAACGGAAGGACATAAATACACCGTGAATGAATAAGTGTCCCTCTGCTGCGCTGGTCCTCTTTGTCCACATGAGATGAAATATAAGCGGGATTGTTTACAAAAAGGCCGTAAATCACAAAATGGCAATTATATAAATTCACAGAAAGAGGTTAGCTGAGGTAAGTGTAATTAGCATACATTAGATACTGACATTTTCAAATACACAAATCAACAATTGAGTTATAAAGTGGATTTATAATGAGGTGCACACAGTATCCCGGAGCTCGCGGGACTATAACCTACAGTACTTTCACTTAATGCTGTAGTTTTGTCCTTGGGCAAGACACGTCATCCTTCTGTTCCAGTCATTTTGCGAGTATACTTGCTTTATTTTGTCACCCTCTTGAGATTTTATCATCCTCCTGAGACCCGGCCCATTCCTTTGTGTCTTTTATAAAGGACACTGAGTGAGTCAGTCTATCTTTTAAGAGTTTTGAGATAATTTAATTTAATTCCTGATGTTCTTTGTAGGGCACATCCAGGGCGTTCTGTTGACATGTCATTTGTTTCGTTGGAACTTTTGGGACCGCCTTTGTCTTTTCATCCCAAATTTTATGGTACAAGAAAAGGTACCGTATTTTTGGGACTATAAATCACACTTTTTTCCATGGTTTGGGTGGTCCTGCCAATATACTCAGGAGCAACGTTCACACTGACGGCCACAAGAGGGCGCGCTAGGCTTGAGTACCAGTATCTGCTACACCTCACGCTGTTACTCCTGTACCGGTGTCACTTCTCGCTCTACGGCGCACGTCTCCTGCAGAAAGAGCCGCTGTCCTGCAAGTTGTGAAATATGCAGCTGAAAACGCTAATCGAGCAGCAGAAAGAAAGTTCGGAGCGAGAAACTTGTATTTGACTGGAGAAAAGTGGAGGAAACTCGAACGGCAATAAAGAAAACCAATCACTGACTAAAAGATTTAGCTCGAGTTGGCGGAGTTGCCCAGACACCGAGGATGAGGAATTCAATGGATTTAGTGATTTGGAGTGAGATGGAGAGTTTGCTAAGTTTGTTCTGTTGTTTCTGCTCTAGTTTTCTGAATAACTGTTCATATGTGACGTGAACACACCAGACACATGTTCAGCCTGTTCTTCTCTGTTCTTTATTACTATAACTTTCTTTTCTAAATGAAATGTCTGTTCCTGGTGTCCGATTTGATCAAATAAATTTCCCCTCAAAAATGCAACTTATAGTCCAGTGCGACTTGTATATGTTTTTATTCTTCTCCATTGTACATTTTTTGGCTGGTGCGACTTAAACTCTGGAGCGATTTATAGTCCAGAAAATACGGTAAATCAAATATCCTTTTAATTATACCATTTTAAAGTAGATTTTTGCTCGATTGTATTCGTATTTCTTAACCTTTTTAAGAGTAGATTTAGTATTTTATTGTATTTATTGCAATGTCTGTGTCTTAAATTAATAACCAGTTTATAAAAGTTCATTATAATGGACGCTGGGATACGTGTCTTATATTTGACGGATCTTCTCTTTGTCGCTGACTGAACTCAAACAGAAGGACTCACTGAATTATTGAGTAAGATTTTGATTTGTCCTTTTTGGATGATGAGAAAAATGAGGATCCACACAAGCCCGAGATTTAGACGTTTTCAGAAACTTTCAGAACCCCGTCAATTATTATGACATAGATTTATTTATATTTAAATGTGATCGCCGAAACTTGGTCACAGTGTCTGCGTACGCTGGCGTGTGAATGTTGTGTGCGAATGGGCGAGCGGTTTCTTGATGTAAAGGTTTGATTGCCTTGAAGGTGGAAAAGTGCTATATAAAATAAAACCATTTACCTTTTACCAAGAAATGAACACAAGACCTCTTTGCTCTTGCTGAGGCGAGCGCAGTAACCACTAGGCCGATGTTGAACAAGAGGGCGTCTGGTGTCGGGCTTGTGGGTATAATATTCAATCATGCCTTAACTTGTGTTCCAATTTAAAATATGTGGTTTTAAACAGGCGGATAACTGCATCTACAATTATTATAGTTACAGAGTTCTTCAAAATCCCAAAGCAACAGCTGAATTTATTTTTGAAAATGGAATCGGTTATTGCATTGTGGAGGGTCATTAGTTTTTCATAGTGTGGAGAGAGACAAGGAAACGCCATTACAGAGCAGTGTAAGATTAATGATGTGTGCTGGAGATGCAACTGCAGGATCAGGTTCAAGACGAAATACAGCGGCCAGCACAAGATTTATGGCTGTAAACAGGGATGGGGAAGGATGCAGAGCTGTACATGGATTAGGTTTAACAGGAGTTTTAGAGGAAGTGCGGAGGCTTAGAGGTGTAAAGGGTCCGTCAAATTCAGCAGAAATTAATATCGCCAAAGGAAACAAACTGAAATGGGAGTCCTTTTGGGCGTAAAGTGTTTTGCTGTTTTAAAAATGTGATCTGTGTAACTTTCTAGTTGGCGGTCCATCATCTGCTTGTTATTGTTCTGCCTGGAATGTTTCACAGTATGACATTAAACAGCTCTACCTTTATATTTATTAAATTACGGGTGGTTTTATAGCTTAAAAGGATCCTCGGCTACTTTAACATGCTGGTCTTATACATATATATAAGTTTTTGGGGGTTTTTTTGTAACAAGAAATGTATGGGAACTATCAGGCATGTAAAAAAGTACAGATAAATGTGTCTTTTTTTTTGGCCCATTAAAAAAAAAAAATTCTTGCAAAACCAAATGTAATTAAATTATTTCATCATGAGAAAAACCACTAGACATTATTTCCTTTGATAATATCTGTAGAAGATGTCAACAAAAAGAACAATTTCCAAAAACAAAAAGAACAATTTAGGGAATATCAGTTATTGCAATTGAACTCCCATTTTTTTCATTATATTTTTAAAAGGATTCTTTTAACATGCTGGTCTGAAATGATTAACGTTGGAATCCGTTATAAATACGTAATACCAAAAAGCTCAAATACGTTCGTTTGTAGTATTTATTTTTATAAAAAAGGCAAAAATACGCTTGCTAGTAGGTCGCCATATTTGTTTTCGTCGCAAAGCATTCTGGGTCGATGAATCATAAGGTTGTTGGATTCAACTAATGCAAAACTCGTCAACAGTTTATTTCACTAGCAAGGACCATGCCAACAACACATGTGATGAGGTGGGTCAGCTGGGTTAAGACTCATGGTGGGGGGTTCAGTCTCAATCTGCACATGGCCCAGCAGGATGGGACCCCCCTCGTAGGCGTCTTATGTCTGGAAGCGAACAGATATGGGTTTGGAGGGTGGGGTTATCGAGTTATTCGGGATGAACTGGGTTGCCGGGATAAGCTGTTACAAATAGGCTTCTGGGAAATTGAGGTGTGGTAGAAGTGAGCTGTGATTCGCTGGAGAGGAGGCGAGGGAGGTTAAGGCGTGGTCCTGCTCCCAAACCTAAGTTATTCATATTAACTACATATAATGCCAGACTGCGCTCAGGTTCAAACTGGAAAGGCTGAACAGAAGCCACGTTCATCTCGCCGACACGATCTTCATCAACAGAGACGGCGAATCCGAGCAACCATTTGATGCTACTCAGAAAACGTTGTGACGAAAATAAAAATGGCGACCTACTAGCAAGCGTATTTTTTATAAAAACAAATACTCCAAATGAACATATTCAAGCTTTTTGGTATTACGTATTTACAACAGACTCCAACGTTAATCATTTAAGACCAGCATGTTAAAGTAGCCACGGATCCTTTTAAAAATATAATGAAAACAACCGATATTCCCTAAATTGTTCTTTTTGTTTTTGGAAATTGTTCTTTTTGTTGCCATGTTCTACAGATATTCAAGCAAATAACATCTAGTGGTTTTTCTCATGGATGAAATCCTTTAATTACATTTCGTTTTGCGAGCAATGTTTTTTAAATGGCCAAAAAACAAAAAACAGACAATTTTTTCTGCACTTTTTTGACGTGTCCGATAGTTCCCATACATTTCTAGAAGTTACAAAAAAACCTAAAAAAACTTTTGGCTTACCATAAAACCCCTAACCTTTCCGCCTCCGAGCCATTAGTCTGGCTCTCTCTACCTGTCTCCATCTCCAGAATAAGGTCGTCTGGGTGACTTTTGTGAAACCGATACTTAAACCTTGAAAGATCTCCTCCGCGCTCCCAATTTAGCGTTGACCTTTTGGAGCGGGCGGCACCGCACTCTATAGCTCCACGTATGAAAATCCACCAAGGGAAGTGCAATCGGTCTGAAAGAGAGAATGCTATGGCCACTTGTCAACACATCTGGCAAAGAGGCGCTCCCATTCTGTACTGTGGAGACTGCACCAGCTGTCTCTCTCTCTCTGCGCTGGACTTGATTTGCCTCAGCCTGTGAAGTATTTATAGACATTCTCCCTCCAAATGTGCCACATGTAAATTAAGCAACATAAATAATCCAACATGGCGCCTGTGTGAAAGTGTATGTGTGTGCGTGTGCGGTATAATTGGATGCAGGTACAAAATATGGACTTCCTGTCTTCATTTTATCCCGATTTTTACTGTTTGGTTTCCAATTTAGGTCAGTACAGCTGTGGAGACATAGGGCTACTTTGGTTTACTCGAACTTTTTACTTCTGTGTCCAACTGTCTTTTGCTGGAGGTGGCATGTAACCTGCTTGATTCCATAGAAATAGGAAGTTAAAGCCATACTTTGGGACATTTTCCAGAGTGATGTAGATGTTTTAGGTTATTCTGTGGGAGATTATAGCCAAAGGAGCAAGATTTCCATGCAAACAAGCAGGAGGAGGCGCATTTCTAGGCTAACTAAGAGTCAGGTCTGTGGAGGTGAAGGCTTGCTCACAGTAAGACGGCAGGTTTTTCTATGTTTTTCAGTGCTCTTATCTTATTTTAATGGTACTTTTTTAGCACTAGTACAATTGAATCTGAGCGTATCGTTTTTGCTCTTATTTCATTTTACTAGTTTTATTGTTTTAAGACTAACATGATCAAATCTGAGCGTTTATTTTTATTTTATTATTGTTGTTCTTACTCTGTATTTGTGCAGCGATTTGGAAACAGTTTGGTTATGAAATGTGTTAAATAAATAAAGTGGATTGGGTACAATAAAACAAGTAAAAAAAACATGCTTTTTGTAGTATGATTGGTTGAAAAGTTACATCCTATGGCTTTAAAGAAGACTGTACCCATTTACCCAAATAAAATGAGTCTTGCCCCAGCACAGATATACTGTAAAAGCAGCTCTTTCTGTTTAAATGACAGATCTGTTTTGTTGTGTGCTTCTAATTTTATTCTAGACCAATTAAAGGCTTTTTAATTAGTGCAGAATAATGATGCTAGAAATGTGTTAATTATGTGAGAGACTTTTTTTTCATCAACTCAAAACATGCACTGTAGGTGTGAAAGTTGTGTGTGTGAGCGTTGGTGGGCGTCGGAGGGACCGTTGGCACCGGTTGGCTTCCGTCAGTCTGCCCCAGGGCAGCTGTGGCTACAACAGTAACTTACCACCACTGGGTATGGAGTGAATGAAAAAATGCTCTGTAAAATGCCGTGTAAAGCGCTTTGGGGACATGTGTCTGTGTAAAGCGCGATATAAAATAAACCTGACCTAAAAACAGTTAAACGTTTAACACATTTTAAGCTGTTTGAATAATGTGTTTTTATTTTAATATAAACTATTCGATCCTGGTGTTAATGACAGTAGTCAGAGTACATGTCAGGAAAGTTGTGAATTACTGTTTGGTTGCCATTGGTACAATAGAGTTTTTAATAGCAGGAGTAGTAGTAATGTAATTTCCTTACAAATCAAAGTAAATATTTGGCTCGTAGTGGAAATAATTACAGTAATGATGCTAATTGAAGCTAACTGAAAGCGCTACTCTATAAGAAGCTCTGTTATTTAAGTTATATTTAGTGTGAGCTTTATTTTAACATAAACACACCAGAAAGAACTGACTTAGTTGGGACTGCAAGAGGTGAGATGATTTTTTTTGCGCTTAATCTCTCACAAATAAAATTAGTCATTATAAAACAGTTTTTCACTTGTATTGATCACAGACTGAAAATGTTCTTTAAAGCCCATTTTATATTTTCATTTATTTATGTTTTTGAGTTTTCAGACTATCTTAATTTTTATTTTTTGGTCTGTGGTTGATGAAGTAGGCATTGCATCACCATGGTAACTGCTGAACATTCCACTTATATAGATAAATGTATAGAACACCTGCAGAGTTATGTCACTGGCCTTTATTTGTGCTCAGTGTTGTGGATGGCACTGGCTGACCTCTAGTATTTGTAGTATCAATAGTCCTTGTGAACTTCTTGAACTCTACATTCTCCATAGTAGTTTCTTTTAAAGTTTCTTTTGTAGTATTAGTTTTAAAGGTCCTATATTATTATCGTGATCTTTAAGCCATGTTATAATGCTGTCACGTCATCAGAAACATACCTGGAGTTGTGTTTTGTTTCATTCACATATTTTAGTAATTCTATATTCAAGTTAATCGCTACCTTTTTTTTTGTAGAAAATGGTCAATTCCAGTGCTGAAATAATCCAAATGACTCTAGTGAAGGTGTATGGAGTTTAAGGCCCCGTTTACACGTACACGGATATTTTTTAAAACATATTTCCCTCGCTCCATTTTCTGAAATAGCATCGTGCACACAGCCTCGTTTTCAAAAAAGTTTCCATTTACATGAACCCGGACGCAGCAAGTCGGAGAGTAACAGCAGTGATGACTTAGACTTAGACTTGACTTTATTGATTCTGTTGGAAAGACCCTTCAGGGAAATAAAATTTCCAGCATCTGATAAGTAAGAATAGAACAAACAGTAAGAATAAGACAAACAGTAAAGATAGAACAAAAGAACTCTTAATATACAAAATAGGGCATCAGTACGATACAAAAGGAGAATATATATGACCGCGACATCCTAAAATTTTCACACCGCTCCTCCGGGACGACCACTTCATTTGCAAAATTATCCCACCAGACAGCGGCCCTCCCAGGTCGGACCCAGAAACGGCGACGTTGGTGGTGACAGCGACTGGGTCTTTGAGTTGTAAGAAGAGATAAAATTGCTGACCTCCGAACCACATTCGTTTCTCTTCATTGATATGATATGCAGTGTTTGCACTTGAAGTAATGCGACTGCTGCTCTGATGCTTCCATGATCATCACCATAGAAAAAAATGTTAACACTGGTCGCACTTTGGTGTGTCAACTGCATAAAACGCTGTTTATGTCACTTTACACGCAAAACCGTAGTTTTCCAAAATCTCCACTTTAGCTGGAGTTTTTAGAAAGATTAGTTTTCAGAGCCGAATTCTCCGTTTGCGTGTAAAAGATGGGTACAAACGAAGGGAAATTTCTCCATTTTAAAAAATATCCGTGTACGTGTAAATCAGGCCTAAAAGCACAGTGGAGCACTTCCTGCGTTACCACATGACATCACAAGGTGGAACTTGGTGTAAATATGCAGGATTTGTGCGCTAAACATGTGTGAAGGAAACAAAACACAACTCCAGGTATGTTCGGGATGAAGAAACAACATTATAACATAGGTCAGAAAATACCGTAATATGGACCCTTTAATTTGGCATATTTTTGCAGTACCAATACTTGCACTTCAGTAATTCAACATGTTTGAACTAGTTCTCCCACCCCATAGGTCTAAATATATGACTATGCTTTCCCATTGTCTTGTCTTGAACAGCGCTCCTAAATCTGGGCAGAGCCTGGCAGGACAGGCCTCTTAGCTGCTCCCTACTTAAGAAGAGACTAATTTATGCTGGTGATAAAAAATGGATCAAATAAAAGCAGGGAGTGTCCCCAGGCAGGCCCGGCATGGCAGGGAGAGGTGTGGGCAGAACAGTATCACTCAGTCTGATTTACAAAGGCTCTGACAGGTGCAGAGATCTACAGACAAATGCATTCTCTTCATATGAACCAGGAAACGCCAAATATGAACGCAATGTCTGAGTTTTGTGTGTTTATTTTCGGCTCGTTCCCTTTTTCAAACAGCTGCAGCCACAATATCTTATAAAAAATACTTTCTTTTTGTTTCAGCTGACTGAGATGATAAACAAACATGGTGCGCTCAAGATAACTCTGTTTACAGTCAATACTCTGCACAAAGAAGAGTGTATTCACAGTTTCACTTTGTAATTCTTCTGACTCCACCCCCACTCACACACTATATTTTTTAAAGTCTAATAACCATAAACTGTATTTATAAATGGACACAGCTAACCCGCATGGCTGCCGTGACTTTACATTGGGAAACTGTCACCGTCTCTTTGTAACTGCAGCATTGAGCCTCGTCATTTGGTCTTAAAATGTTCATGTTGTTAACATGACCCTGGTGTTTTTATTTATCCTTTTGTCGTAAATAAATCCCTGTTCCTAATTTGGACCTGGTTCCAGATTCCCTCCCATCGCTGCTAACCCTGTGAGCTTCATTTGACTGGAGCCGAACCACTGCTAGCTGCCGTGTGCCAAACAGGAAGTGCTCCAGGAGGCTCTTCCGGCTCCTTCTCTCCCTTTTTCCCATTGACTTACATTGGGATCTTATCGTCCCTCTCTCTGTAACTGCTGCACTGAGTCTCGTCATTTTGGTCTTAAAATGTTCGTATGAACCCACGACACATGATCCTGAATTTTTCATTTTTCTAACTTGTTCCTAAATCAAGATATGAAGATAAATAACGGACCAATCAGACGCCTTCATTCCCCGAGGTCGTTGCCGCCGAGCGTTAGCAACAGGTTTGATTGACAGCTGATGCGTTTCGCTGCTAAGTAAGTTCCCTTCCCACTTTCCTGCAAAAATAAAATAAATCAAACAGTTACAATAGCCAATGTTACTAGAATCTTAACTAGCATAAAGTAACGTGAATTTCGTTAAATTGCGACTCTATTGTTTTTCGTACATAACAGAACATATAACATAAATCAATCACTTAAACTTACTATTTAAAGTTTGATGATAAAAGCTAAAAGTTTCCTTATTCTCAAGAATCACCGAAATACAGTGGTCTTTGCAGAATGGTGCAGAGTATCGCCGCTCTGCCATGATTGGCTCTTATGGTTGCTATGATACTTCAAATTCGCTCCTGTAACCATTAGCATCAGGAGCCTCATTTGAGCGGCGCTGAACACTGTAGGTGACGTCACACTCACTTAGTCCACTCATATATACGCTCTATAAGCCGAACGCTGTGGCTGATGTCACATTCTAGTCCACTTCTTTATACAGTCTATGGAAATACCCCTTACATTACACTTCAATGGGGTTTTATCTGCTAACACATTTAGTCATCGTGTTGCCTTTCATTGTTTTGAAAATTATATATTTTTCTTTCTTTTAATTGGTTTCTTCTGTCTAAGTACATTTTTATAGCCATGAGAACACCTGGAATAGAATAAAAGCAACAGTTTAATGTCAGATACAGTGGAACATTCTGGGCAAAGCAGTAAAACGGTAACATGTCCAGGGAGACAAGCAGGTCATATCATTTGCAAGTGTAAACCCGCATAGCCTACTTCTGTCAGTCAGATGCAGTATTTGACAACATAAAAAAGCATGCATCACGTTTTAGATGGTATTTGCTTCAGAATGCAGATGAACACAGCTGAACAAGTGAACCTTTGGTCCAAAAATCGAACCTAGATCCTTGTTGCTTTGCGTTTAATGTCTCCCTACATTGTCCTTTCAAATAAAGACTGATCTAAACAGATGTACAAATGCACCACTGCAAAGAAACAAGCAAAGCAGATTTACAGACGCGCATCTTTACACCAACTTGATATAAAAAATACTACAATAATGCATTTTTAATCTTCTGGATTACACAAAATTGTGAAGTTTTAAGCCACATTATAATGTTGCCTCATCCAAAAAAAAATATTTATATATACACCTGGAGTTGTGTTTTGTTTCATTCACACGTCTGTGTAATCCTTTATTATTAGATCAAGCTCCAAATGCTATATTCCTTGTTGTGATGTCAAGAAATAGTAGTTTGTCAGTCAACTTTTTACCTTTAGTCGAGTAGTTTGGCAAAATCTAGGTCTGAAATCACCCAACTGTAGAGTTTTGAAACACAGTGGAGCACTTTGTTTTACCACATGACATCACAAGGTGTTTTCTGAGAGAAGAACTCAGCCTAAATATGCAGGTTTGTGTGTTAAACATGTGGGAATGAAACAAAACACAACTCCAGGCATGTTCTTGATGAGGAAACATAACCTAGATCAGAAAAGAGCATAATATGGGCTCTTTAAAGATGCATTGTGTAACTTTTCTGGTGGAGGGTCCATCAAACACTTTTTTCCATGGAGATGTTATTGTTTTTCTTGGTGTTTTTGAGCTATAATACCACCTGTAAATGCATAAATGTAAGATAGAGAGTTTAATGTCACACTGTGGAACATTCCAGGCACATCCATAGAAACAAGCAGGTGACGGACCCCCAATGCAAAAGTTCTAGCGCACGTTTAAAGAATGCATTTACATTTTAACTGCATCGTGTTGTATAGGTGTTGCTTCTGCACATATTGTGATAACAGACTTTTCTGATGTAAAGCAGGTGAAAGCCTCGTCTCTGTGTGTGGCTCCGTATGTTTACTTCCCCTCTGCTCTCTCACCGTAACATCTGCCGTGCCCTCATTAATCAAGGCTGAGGTGAGCAGGGGGCCGCCACTTACGATCAGACCAGAACGAAGCGTCAAACTCATCCTGGAGACAAGCTGAAGCACTTTTGTTGTGCGTCTCTTCTCGCCCCCCGCCAGCAGGTAGCACTTGTTAGTTTACCCCTTATGGCCTGTCATACCATTAGCTATAGGCAGGGGGCGTGCCATATGTTCTGGGATTTTGACATGTGAACTCAAAGACTGTATAATGAAGTGAACTGAGGGAGTGTGACGTCATCCATAGTGTTCGGCTCCAGTCAAGTGAAGCAGACGGAGGCCAGCATTAATTTATGGACAAAATTGTGAAATAAAACACAAGGACCAGATAGACCAGGTTAATATGAACATTTAAAGGCCAAATGAAGTGCCTGACAGCAGTAGTTGATGGAGCCAGACCGTTGGCGCCGCTTGGCTTGGCAGCCCCAGGGCAACTGTGGCTACAACAGTAGCTTACCACCACCGGGTATGGAGTGAATGAAAAAATGCTCTGTAAAATGCTGTGTAAAGCGCTTTGGGGACATGAGTCTGTGTAAAGTGCTATATAAATAAACCTTACCTTACCTACCTTACTTTAGACCCTCAAAATTACACAAGGTAGAGTAAAAAAAATGCTGTAAAAATTACTACTATGGGCCAATTCACCTGGAAGCCTGAGGGCCAAAAGAATTTGGTCTGAGGGCCCCCGGGGTGTGCCTGATTTAGAGTCTATGGTAAGACCCCTCAAAAACCTAGAAACAGCCCTGATACCATATTTGCTTAATTACTCGCTACTTCAACTGTGCTGCTAATGTGCTACAATATAATTGGGTATAATTTGTACATGCCCCAAAATTTTGATCCAAGCTTCAGGTAGAGCATCTGGACTAAAATGAAACTGGATTTTTTTGTGAAAGATGACCTAAATACTGGTCATATCTCAAGTCATACAATTATTACAGAGCCTTTGTTGCAGGCGTAAACCATGTTCTTAATCTGTGAACAGTGTGAAATATAGAGCTATATTCCCATTGAGTTCTGTCTGTGTCTAATGCACTGCTGGTGGAGGTGCTGAGTAGATTTGTGCTGTTGAAGTGGGACAGGCTGACACAAGCTCTCTACAGCCTCCTCCTCCTCTGCAGCTCCCTGTCACAAACATGACAGAGTACAGCCCTGGACCTTCTGTCTCCTCTGTGAGTGACAGGTGCCCATCACAAACTACTATCGACCCATTAGTACAGGAACATGAGACAAAGACTGGGACATTCCGTACTGCACGTGGCCTGGGGGTGTTTGGTGAAAGGTACTTAAAGACGTTGCTAGTCATTGTTGTGGTAATAATAGTAGTTGTAGATCAATGTATCTTTACTGGAAGAAAATACATAAATGGAGCAAAGCTTAACCTTTTCTGGATTGTTTTAGAATTGTGCTCTACCCTCTCAAAATGGTGAAAAATAAGACCATGGTGCCATGACAATGAACAAAATACATCTTCTGAATGGAGATAGGTCCCTCAAATAGTTAAGTTAAGCCGGACATACACTGTGTGATTTTTGGTCCTTTTTGAGACGATTTTTCACTTGTGCGACTGTTTGTGGGATTGGGCAGAGTTTTGGCTCAATCGTGTCTGGTGCTTCGTGTAGTATCAGTCGCCTCTCGTGAGGGTTTCACACTGTTGAAGTCGTTCATATGGTGTGAGAACATGAGTCGTGAGCTGTGAACTTTTAAACCCTGACATTTGGTTGTACAGTCTGAGCTGGGGCTGAGTGAAATGAAAATTTCGCACAGTGTACGCCCGGCGTTACATATACAACTATGAACATGAAGCTGAAGCTGAACTCATGAATAAGTGGACCAAGCAGCTCCTTAAGGCCGAAATGGCGATTAAAAATGTTAAAGCAAATGATGTAAAATACTTGACAGCTCGATAAAATAAAAATTAATTCAAAATCACCTCCTCTCTCCAATGCTGTTCTTGTTACTGGTGTTTTGGCCCCTACATTGTTTACCTTGATATTGTTTGACGTTGGTGTGTCTGTGTGTGTGTGTCTGTGTGTGTGTGTGTCAGTGTGTGTTTGAATAGCGCTTTCCAACATTTTAGTAATGATCAAAGTGCTTTACAGGAGTTAAAAGAACCCAAACAAAATCGGTAAAAACAATAAATAAAATATGAATAAAGGCATAAGACATAAATGATGTTTTAATAACCTCATGTGTTAAAAGACAAGTGGAATAAATGGGTCTTGAGTTTTCATTTAAACAGTGCAAAATCATTAATAGTGCGTAACACAGGAGGTAGTTCGTTCCACAACTTTGGACCAGCCACAGCAAAGGCACGGTCACCCCAGTGTTTATATGCGGCCGCAGGGACTTCCAAAAACAACAGTGAAGACGAACGCAAAGTTCTAGTCTGTCTGCGTGGGTTGAGAGCCTCACATAAATATGCAGTATCATCAACATTCAACATTAACCTGGAGATGTGACGCTAACTGTGGGCTTTGCTGTGTCTGAAGCTGTAACTCGAGTTTGACTTTAATCCGAGCTTTGTTTTAACACAGTCTAACCAGAAAAAGTAGATTTAGATGGAATTACAACAGGTTAGATGATCAGAATTAGTATGAAAATGGAGTTTGAAACATTAATTCATTCTCCCTGATAAACAACCTTTAAGATTATTCCGTGTACTGAGCAGATAATTTGAAACAAAGTCAGGAAAGCTCTTGTTTACCTTGATTTAATGCACAAACTTTGCTTTTCTCTGGAGGCCCTGAACAAACCCACTGTTCCATATTGATTAGTTGATGCCTTTTAGCGACGCGCGCCACACTTAACAATGCAGCCACAACTTTTAAATTGAAATCAAAGCAGCAAAGACCCATGCATAATCTACACACATGATTTATTAGCAATTATTTGGCTTATGGAAGTAATTTGTATCATTAACCGCACGTGTATATTTCTCAAGCTGTCGGGACCAGGTTAAAATTTAATAAGCAAATAATTGGCGACAACAAAAGGCTTGCACTCCAGCAGCAAAGTGAAGGATTGTTTTGTGGACTAATCCAGACCACCTCCAGTACACACTCTGCTGCCCACCCTTAAAGGTTTACTGTGCAACATTTTGGGGTAGGGTCCGTCACCTGCTTGTTTCTACGAATATGTCATTGCTCTGCTTAGGATGCTTCACTATATGGCATTAAATAGCTTTACTTTACATTTATTATTACATTTGGTAATTTTATAGCTCATAAATACCTAGAAAAACGGACATCCTGACTGTGAGTGCGGTCGCCTCGCCACAGATCTGACCTGTAACTCATACGGTGAAACTTGCCAGACAAGGCAATAACATCTCCATGGAGAAAAACATTTGACGGACTCCAGAAAAGTTACGCAATGCACCTTTAATATAATGCAGGACAATATGATGAAGTCCCACTAGGCTAATGGACAAATTGTGCCAATTGAACTTGTAATTTTTGGCAACGCTAATAGTCTCTCATCAAAAATAAGTTGTTTCATTATATTTTTTCTCTGGCTTCGAAACAATTTGCTCAGTACTTCATTTTTTTACGATGTATTTGTAAAGTTTGTAAAGATAAACTGTATAATCAGCTCTTGACGTCAAAATAAGTCCTCTGTGTATTTCCTCCATCTAATTATAAAGCCTTTTATTGTCCGAGAATCAGGAAGAGCGCTGTTTGCATGCTGTTGTTGACTTTACTGCTCTGGACACTGGAATGTTGCGAAAAGCGCTAACAAATGGTAAATAAATATTATAAACTGCAAACATTTTAAAATCTGGTACAGTGCGTATTATGTTATAGTGAAAAGCCACAATATAGAAGGTTAAAGAAGTAAAGATGCACTGTGTAACTTTTCTGGTGGAGTTTCCAAACTGCTTGCCTCTAAGGAACTGTTATTCCTTTCCTGGGAATGTTCCACAGTGTAGCATTAAACCTTATCTTGTGTTTTGTTGCTTTAAAATGCCTTGAAAAACATGCATTCTTACTATAAGGTGGTCAGTTTGCCTCTCCACAGATCTGACCTGTAACTTGGCCTGGTCGCATCACTCGTCTCATCGGATAGACTCACCTGTGGAACATTCTTGGCAATTAAAAAAGCAATAGCATCTCCAGGGAGACAAACAATTGGCCAAACCTCTACCAGAAAAAGTTACATAATGCACCTTTCTACCCAGTGCATGAACAGTGGAAATCTAATATTGCAATAATTCGATTTCAGTTTAGTAAAGTTTTATTGGTCCGACAAACCATGAAAAAGCGAGATGCCTTTCCAAACAAAACACGGTTGGAAAAACAAATAACGTTATTTTACTTGTTCCAAACTGTTGTCTATTGATTTGATTAGAAACAGAGTCACACAGTTTGGCTCTGCTTATTACAAGTGAAATCCTCTTTAATGGACCTTGGAAATGAAATCTGATGTTTGTAATTAGAGCTTATTTACACACACGCAGAGAAAGTACAGCTGCTCCCCAAATGAATCCCCTACGCTCTGCTGTTTTTAATGTCTTTGAGAAAAACTATTTATCAAGAAACAAACACTAATCCGTATTTACTTGAGTGATGTTTAGTAGTCGAAGACGCGCTACTGAAATGAAAAGGTCTTTGCAAACAATTTGATTCCGGCGAGTAACTTTTCATTTTGTATTTTTGTAATCCAGTTCACCACTTCCATAATCAATTCTCCACAAACGTTTCCTTCACCAAGTTATGGGTCAGATCTGCGGTGAGGCGGGCCCGCTCGCAGTAAAACATGCGATTCAAGGTATTAATAAAAAACTGTGTAATTCAGTAATTTCCCTGTGGCAGACGGATGGAGGTGAGGCCACTGCCATGAGCCTCAGACGCCTCCAACACTCACACATTCATCTGAGGCAAAGTGAAGTGTCATGATGATGGTTCCTCCAGAGGCCTGTCCAAACTTATTTCACTGTGCGCTGCATATTGAAATGTTTTTGAAGTGGAGGACCACAGACTGTTGATGATACAGTCAGTCATTCACATAGGTGCATTTTCCACAGCTTTGACCAAGCCCCTGTTACCTTTAATAAGGCTTGGGCTTCAGTTTTAGGTCTGTATCACAATGCAGTGTGATATTATTAAGCTAATAGTGGCAGAATTACTTAAATGTGTAGCAAAAAGAACTGCTTATGATCATTTAGATCATCGAGTGTACATGGTATTTTTTCTCCCTTTTTTCTAGCCACAGCCGTTTGAGTTTGTGTACTCATCCAAACTGTCAGTGGCAGCCCTCATAGCGTCCCAGTCTGTGGTTTCCAAGCACGTGCGCAGCTCCTCCATAGCCTCGCTACTCCACCTTTTCGTAGTCCTCACGACAGGTTTAGAGTGTTTCAGTCTCTGTCTGTACGCGGGGATAAGGTGGATCATTAAGTGGTCAGAAAGTCCGAGTGCAGTGCGGGGCACTGCGTGATAAGCCCAACTTATCGTGCTGTAACAGTGATCCAACGTCCTGTCCTCTCTGGTTGGGCAAGGGAAAACAGTAACATCTCAATGACAAGTAAGACACCTTTAAAAAGCCCATATTACACTCTTTTCTGATCCTTGTTGCGATGTTGTTTTCTCATCATAAACATACCTGGAGTTGGTTTGTTTTGTCCACCCATGTTTAACGCACAAACCCTGCATATTTAGGATGAGCTGCTCTTCTCTGTTCCACCTTGTGATGTCATGTGGTAATACAGGAGGTGCTCCACTGTGTTTTTAAACTCCATACACCTTCACTTGAATCATTTAAATAATTTCAGCCCTGGAATTGCCCATCTCTACTGAACAAAAGGTAAAAAGTAACTTGAAAACTACCACTACATGACATCACTAATAATGAATGAAACAAAACACAACTCCAGGTATGTTTTTGAGGAGATAACAACATTATAACATGGCTTAAAGGTCACAAGACTCCATTGTGTGTAATATAGAAACTTTTAAGGTTTTGCTTCATATCAGAAAGTACTTACTGTGCCTCTGAACTTCAAATATTAATTAACCACTCCATTCCTACAGCAGCTAAACAAACTCTAATGATGTTACTAATTGCAAAACAACACCGGGTGCCAATTTGATCTTGTATGTCTAACCATCCAGTAATGAGAGCTTCATAAATAGTATACTGCATCTGTATTCAAAATGGTATTAATCTGAAGTACCATCTGACAGCTCTACTTGGGCTTCAGTGTATGGGCTTTTATGCGAGGTACTTGTGTGTTTTTATGACTACAGAGAGTACAGTAGCGAGTGGAGTAATCGCCGTGATCGTAAAAGTAGCAGGAAGAGCATTTGGTCATTTAGGGGAGATTTTATTACGTTGGACCCATCTGTATCACCAAGTGTTTTCATAATTAATATAGGAGACGGGACACAGTATGCATATTAAAGCTGGAGTCCGCGGCGTCCTATATGAAGGCACAAAGCTGTACTTGTTGAACAGTAAATGTATGTAACAAAAGTGTTTTTAAATGAAGAAAAAATTTTGTAAAAGTTGGATATTGTAATAAACGCAAGAAGTAAAGATGTAACTTTTCTGGTGGTGGAGGGAGTTTCCAAACTTCTTGCCTCTAAGGAGCTGTTAATACTTTCTGGGGATTGTTCCACAGTCTGGCATTAAACCTATCTTGCATATACAGGTGGGTTTTTTTGCGTTAAAATGCTTTGAAAAACGTGTATTCTTAGTTTGCCTCTCCACAGATCACACAAACAGGCTGTTTTCTCCTCTATTAGCGACTGTAAAGTGACTATAGTGGCCGTATATGTTACTGGACACGCACTGATATGTAAATGAGCTGTGTATAGCACATTATTAGCACTTAGCACATTATTAACTATCATGGTGCGCACGCATTTACCACTAAAGGTTAATAGCGGTAGTTTACTTTGTTTACAGGCTAGAATATTATACAAAAATAATCCTCATTGCACCACCTTAGCAACGGTTCATAAATACAGTAAACAAATTGGTAACAAACGAATTAGTAACAGTTCATAGTCAGACAGCTCAGAGTAAAACATTTACATTTATTTTTAAAGTGGAAGAGAGCGGTGCACAGCTTTAAATCTTCTGTACAGTTGATAACAATAAATGTCGCCTAAACAAACCCAATTTAAAATCCAACAGAGCCAAACCTAAGTTTTATAAACAATTGAAGATTTACAGTGAATTTTTAAATCATTAAATATATCGGAGATTATATCGGCTATCGGCAGCTCCGACTCCCATTTTATTGGTATATCAGTCACAAAAAGATCCATATTGGTTACGCCCTAATATCTATTATAAACACTATTGTAGAAGTAGTAATGTCAGCAGGGGACGCTACCAGGCAAAGATGAAAGGATGAGGATGAACTCGGTCTTGCAGTTGAATTGTTGTTCTCTGTATAGCTAAAAGTCATAGTCAGTTATATTTGTGTTTAAAATATATCTGCTGTTCTTGAAACTCCTATATTCATGTATGCACACACATTTTTTCTCTTATTAGCTTTAAATTTTATACTAGTATGTGCGTCATCTCCATCTCTTATGACTCGTGTGAAGAATGTGAAGTGGTGAACCTGATCGGTAAACTTCTCTTAAAGCTTCTGGGTCTGGAATGATTTCTTATCAACAAACATCCCCCAATATCAAGAGGTGACCTGAATTGCGTTTTTGAGTCCTAATAAGTTGTCGATGAATGCAAGGTGGATAACCATGGAGAAAAAGTTGGTCACCGTTTAAAAAGTGAAATGTGCAACCTCACCCATGCTTCATTTTATTAATTCAGCCCAGATGCGTGTAGTGTTTTGCCCAAGGACACAAAAGAAGTGCAAGCCTGGAACCACCAACCTACCATTTCTTGTACAAAAGCTCTTATATTTAAACCACGGATACCACAAATTAAACATTGTACTAGTCATTGCTTTCAAAATGAAGTTTAGGATTTATCATTTTTCTACTTTAGTCACTACTGTTAACAAAAAATTATACTGCTTTCCCTACTCCAGCTGTTACCACTACTATACTTCTGGTGCAATAGTCATGAATCTCTCTGTGAATGAAATAAAATCACTGTAAATACAGATGGAAAACCAAAACAAAAACTGCAGCCTCACTAGAAAAATATCCTCACAATCTTGAGTCCCAGTGTCCTGCCCGCGCCTCTATTCCCACCTTTATTTTATCACAAAAATGAAAAGCTGCTTCTCCGAGCAAGAAATAAGAAGTCTGTTTCACTCGACTGGCCCTCGTAATGGAGAGATGACTCCAGCAACAGGCAACAGGCTTATTTACCAACTGCTTATTTATTTGCTTCAACACTATCTGCAGCAAGAGTCCAAACGCAATATTCATTTTATTTCTTATTCATTTTGATTTTTTACATTTTATGGTGGTGCCTCCCGAGGATGTCCAGGTGATTTTTTTTTTTTTTTTCCCCATATACTGTATTTTTATTTTTTTTTCATTTAAATAGACCCAATGTGAAAGTCTTTTTGAGCATCTGTTACATTGGGAGAATAATTCAGGTTTTTTTATTATTGAAAAATCACTTTTATATGTTAAAATTAGTTTCTCTGCAGAGTGGCTGAACGCTACCGTAGAGATAATGTGAGGAGCTCGGAGTAGAGCCACTGCTCCTCCACATGGAGAGGAACAAGTGAGGAGAGGGCATCTGTTCTGGATGCCCCACCAGGAGGAGACCCAGGACACGCTGGAGGGACTGTCTCTCTCGACTGGCCTGGGAACACCTTGGGGTCTCACCAGAGGAGCTGGAGGAAGTGTCTGGGGTGAGGGAAGTCTGGATGGATTTTATTGTGCTCTACGAGAAATTAAAGTACAGCACTGTTCTTTTTTTTTATGCTGCCCTAAAAGCCAAAAGAAAATCACACTCGAACCATATTTGTGCACATAGTACAGTGAAGTGTCTTGCTCAAGGGCACAATGGCAGCACACTTTGATCAGAGCTGGAATCTAACCTTTGGACTACTGAGCAAAATCCAGAAATATTTTTAATGTGTACCGAGTCTGATATCCTGTAAACACGAACTGACTCCTCCAAAGATCCATGTTCCTCTAAAGGGAAAAGGGAGAAAAGGGGAAAAAGTTTAAATTAAAAAAGTTTAAATTAAAATTATTGATGAAAATGGTAAAATATCAAAAACAAGTACTTTTCAAGAATCCATTTCAGTCCACTGAGTCACAAATGAGTGTTTTATACTTAAATTTGTCAAGCCCACTAAACAGGCAATAGCTGTTCTAGTGTTGCGATCCCATTTGAGAAGCTTTAACAGCAAAAATAAAAGGTGCAGAAGACTTCACCGAAAACGGAATTGAAATGGAAACAGTTTCACTGGGGCCATATTTATCTTTAGTATTTTTTCTATTCTTGTCATCATAGCAATGGAATCTCTGACCGGGGCACAAGCAATCTCTATGTAAATCAGAAAATGACTTTGAGTATCACCTCTTCTACATTTGAATCCCATATGGAAAACTATACGCCGTTTGGACGACGCTCGCAGATTCTTTTTAAACTATAAATGTTGTTACCTGACTGGACTATGTGACATGATGATAGTAATTTATTTACAGAGGCTTTTTAATGTTGTTTTATTCAGCTTTTCCATCTTTATATACGGATGTGAAACACTTTATTAACAAACTAATTAGCCTTAAAGGTTTTCTATTAAGCGCAGTTTACTATTGTGAGCTTTGTGTTTTGTTTCATTCACACATTTGAGTAATTATTATGATTATTATTATTATTATTATTATTATTAATTTCTCTCAAAGCTCAAAATGCTCTGTTCCACCTTGTGATGTCATGTTGTGGTAGTTGAAGAGATGGACAGTTCCAGGGCTGAAATCACTCAAATGATTCTAATGAAAGTGTTTGGGGTTTAAAAACACAGAGGAGCACTACCTGAATTACCACATGACATCACAAGGTGGAACAGTGTTTTTAGTTTGAGAGAAGAACTAAAATAATGGCTAAACATGTGTGAATGAAGCAAAACACATTTCCAGTTTAATTTTAAACTATCTTCATGGAAACAAGCAGGTAGATCTGTGAAGAGGTGACCCCACTCTCAATAAAAATGCATAGTTTTAGCAGTAAGAACACGCATAATAATGAAATAAAATGCAAGACGGATGAGTTAATGCCCTTCACTTGAAACATACATTCAACCCCTCCAAGAAGGAGAGAGATCCTCCACTAGAAAAGTTGCAGGGCATCTTTAACTATAATAGATCCATCGTGTGTAATAATAAAACGAAGAGTGGTGAATATTAATAGGCAGCACTCAACATTGGCCTGAAAGTTAGTTAGGGCAGAGTTTTCATCCAAATGAGATGAGAGGGCACTTGTTGGCAAACCTCATTATGGGCTGCGTCTGTCAACTGATGCCTCGGCAAACGTTTAATTTGGGAGCAAGGTTTTAATCTGGTAGCGCTGTGGCGGCGGTGGTCCTACCTTCAGTCAAAAACCACCAGATAAAAGCGAAGGGGACTTGAAAGGACTGCGGGCGAATTGGACCACCCATTACTGGTCCCGAGCGTTGCCAGTGGAGTTGTACCCTTGTTCACACGGATAATGAAATTGTTTGAAACCTGCTCTGGGTGGATGAAGCGAGGAAGTAAGAAAACGACTATAAAAACCTATGATCGTGTTTCTTCAAAATAAACATATGTTAAACAGATTTCGGTCCTCGCTTTTCTGCGCTTTGAGCATACTGATTATTCACAGTGACCACTTTTAAAGCACTTTCACAACTTTAGAGGCTAAAGCTATCATGGTAATGCTAACCACGCACCTCCTGATACTAAAGAAAAATTTTTGGAGCATAAACAGTCCCTTGAAAACGTTATATTATGTTTTCTTCTTCTTTTAACTGCCCAAACCACATCTCTACGTGCAATAGTAAAGGTTCGGCAGATGGCGCAGTTTGATTGCCAGAATCTCCCTGTATTTTAATACAGATTTATATCAGTCTTACCTTCACGGCCTCTGCTGCATCTCAAGTCCGACCAAACATGCTTGTCCAAATAAACAAATAAATAAAACCACATTCCTCTCACCTCAGATTAACCGTCTCATGCTTCGCTCATTGATTCGGCAGAAAACCACGATGTTTCTCGCGCCGTGTGATTTATTTTTTTACCCCCATTTTTTCCCATACGTGTCCCAGACTGGATAATCCGCTCAATCTGAACTGAACTGTGTATATGTGTATGTATGAATGAGCCGACTCTCTGCCAAATAAAATTGACTTTATTGGAACTAACGGGTAACCTTAAACCTTGATTCACCGGTGCCCAGACTCACATCTTCATAAAGTACTGAAGTAATGTGCATTCTGGATCGAAGGAAACCATTTGGATGGGAATACACTTTTTTTTATCTCCTCATATACTGAATTCGCTTCACTAATATCACTTTATGCATGAGCTCCAATGAGAGTCTCCAAATTGGTGGCATAGAGCGACTAAAATAACCCCAAATAAATGAAACCAAACCAGGTAGCCCCACCCCACGTACAGAACGGAGACAGGAGAGCGCAGGGTGCCCTTCCCCGCCCCCTCTAACACGTCAGAGGGTTCGTGATTGATTTTCTGAGCCAGTGTCGGGCTGGAGCGGGAGCTGGGGTGTCTTAATGTCCTAATGCATTGCTCTGTCACACAGGCCCTTCTTGGCATTCTGCCCTTTGAACAGACGGATCTGCCTCTCCATGGGATGAGACCGGGGTAAATAAATAAAAAGGGAAGACTACCAAAGAGAGGGAGGGAGGGTGGGAGGAGAGACGAGGAAGTGGAGAAGGGTTAGGTGCGGAGGAGGAAGGGAGAAAAAATGAGGGACAAAAGAGAAAGGAGATTGAGGCATGAGAGAGGAGGACAGAAAGGAAGGACAGATTGATAGGAAAGGGGTAGAGAGCAGAGAAAGAGTGGAGAAAAAGGAGGACCAGAGGGAGGAGGGAGAGAAAGGACAGACAGGAGAAAGGAGGGAGGAAAGAGTGGACAGGGAGGAGAGTGAAAGAAGAGAGTGAAGGATGATGAGAGCGAAGGATATTGGGGGTGAGGAGAGTGAAAAAAGGGGAGAGCACCAAGCCCCATTACACCCTATACTCATAATGCAGTGAAAAATGCTCTTAACACGTGTTTGTGGTGGTTTTTCACGCTGGATTTTATTGATTTGCAGCTAAGGTCCTGGTTCTCTCGGCTCTTTTGGTTGGAAGTTGAATACAGTCAAAATCAATATTGTGTTGGTGAAATTCTTACCATGAAAAAGTAAAATACCTGACCAAGGACACCGAGTTCATCTAACACCTTTTCCAGGCTTAGTTGAGATTGCGTTTACATTATTAAATAGTCCATATTACACTTTTACACATTACACATTTACTGATCTATGTTATAATGTTGTTTCCTCATCACAAACATACCTGGAGTTGTATTTTGTTTCAGCATATTTAGGCTGAGTTCTTCTCTCAAACTGAAAGCTCCAGGTTTTTAAACTCCTACACCATTACTAGAATAATTTGGATGATTTCAGCCCTGGAACTGCCATTCTCTATTGCACTAAAGGTAAACAAAAATAGCTGTTAACTTCAAAACTACCACAACATGACATCACAAGGTGGAGCCTTCACACCGTCACACCTCTGGGCCCGACCTGGCTACCTCTGTTGTTTTTTTTTGTTTTGATTTAGGTTTGAGAAGGATGGATGTGAAAACCCCCATGATGGGCCCTGTATGATTACGCTAATATGACCCCACGCTCAGGGTAATTTCAACAGGCCTAACTAACAACAGAAACTGTAAACAAGTAGGGTATTAGTTTCAGAGTCATTTCTTTGTAGCTAGCTCCTCCATTTGCAGGCAGATTTAAGTCTGTGTCCTCCAACATTCTGACCAGAGCTGAAAAAGCAGCTTGGATGAGCCGCAAAATGTTTTCAACTAAATAAACTTTTGTCCAGTTGACAAATTGAATTCGCTCCTTTGCCACATCTCCAGGTATGTTTTTGGGGAGGTAACATCATTCTAATTTTGTGGTATTAAACTTCTCAACTTTGAATTTGTCAGTTTGCATGTGTTTTTATCGCAAAACATTGCATAATAATAGACTTTCTTACCTTGACTGGTGTTGCCTCTCCACAGATCTGACCTGTAACGGCAGCTTTTTGCCTCCATGGTGACTGGAAAACTTACATGCAAAGAAATCACACAGTATCCATGGAGACGAGTAGGTGAAAAGTTCCATATTACCTTTAAAAGTTTCTTATTTGGACTCTTACCTGTTAGTGTAATTAAAGTCCACTATAGATGTATTGTATTTGATTGCAGTTTGTGTATACGTATTCCACCTATCAAAATCATTGTGTTATTTTCTTTTATTAGATTGAATTTCAGCTCGTCATTTTTTCCCAATGGATGAAAAATAATTGTGGTCTAACTACGCTCAGCAAATATATTAAATAGTCTGCACTGAAATCTCAAACTAAAATCTCTTTAGGGACCCTTTTTGTTTTTTAATTATGTCAGGTTATAATGAACAGTAGTGCGAGTTGTATACACACACTAATTTTTGGCAACTGTAAGAACAGATTTTGAGTGCCAGTTCTCATCTCCCGAGAAATAACTCAACAAGAAGATCTGCTCCTTGCCAAAAAGTGTAATTTGTGGCTTCAATGGAGTGTTGAAAGTAATGACCCGTGAGGAGCAGAGACAAAACACTGAGATCTGCTGATTCTAAAGGGTTTTTTATGCTTTGCTTTGGAACTCCACACAAAATCTGGTTGTAAATATAACTGGGTATTGTTTTAAAGGTCCTATATTACACAAAACTGAGTCTCCTGAGGTTTAAGTAATGTTAGGATGTTACTTTATCCAAAACATACCTGGAGTTGTGTTTTGTTTCATTCCCACATCTTTGAGTAACCCTTTATTATTAATCTGTACATTTCCAAAGCTCAAAATGCTCTTTTCCACCTTGTTATGTCATGAAGCGGTAGTTTTAATGTTTACACAGAACTTTTTTACCTTTTGTTCAGTGAAAATTGGCAGTTCCAAGGCTGAAATCCTCAAAACGATTCTAGTGAAGGTGTATGGAGTTTGAAAACACAGTGGAGCACTTCCTGTATCACTGCGTGACATCACAAGTTGGAGCAGAGCGTTTTCAGTTTGAGAGAAGAACTCAGCCTAAATATGCAGGGGTTGTGTTTTTAAATTCCATGCAGAATTTAAGAACTAGAACAATTTTGATCATTTCAGTCCAGGATTTGTCCAACTTTGAAATAGCAGTTTTAGACTCATTTAGCCTCAAACAGCTTCAGTTCTTGATACACCGGCAGGTATTAGACTTTATCAGTCTGACAATCTCAAGTATGGAAGAATAATTAATAATAATAATGCATCAGTTTTATATAGCGCTTTTCAGAACACTCACAGACGCTTTACAGAGCATTATTCATTCACTCCAGACCCGGTGGTGGTAAACTACTATTGTAGCCACAGCCGCCCTGGGGCAGACTGACGGAAGCGAGGCTGCCAATCTGCGCCATCGGCCCCTCCAACCACCACCACCATTCACACATTCACACACACACACACCACTTTCATACCAGCCAATGTGGATGAAGTGTCTTGCCTAAGGACACTACAACAGTTTTTGCCACTGGCGCCCCCCTGTGGCACCTGGAATTCCCAGTGGTCTCCCATCCAAGTACTAACCAGGCCCGGCCCTGCTTAGCTTCTGAGATCTGACGGCATCAGGCTTTGACGAGCCGGTATGGCCACGCAAATTAAAGTGTAATTGAGCCTAAACATAGTCTTTAACTTTAAAACTACCACTTCATGACATCACGGGACATTGAGGTGGAAGAGCATTTTGAGTATTGGGGATGTAGACAGACTAATAATAAAGGATTAACCAACCGTGTGAATAAATGTCATCAATCTGTGTATGTTTTTCATGAGGTAACAACATTATATCAAGGCTTAAAGCTCAGCAGAATTAATATTGTAGACTTTTAATATCTCTGTAAACATTGGGCCTAACCACAGAAAATAAAAACTGGCACAAAGTCTTCTATGTTACCAGAATAAACTTAATCCCAGTACACACCATTCTGCCCGTCACCATAATAGACCAATGGATTGCGTAATTGGCACTGAACATCTTTTTCTAAGCTGCGGTCTGATTGGTCAGAAGTTTCCATCTGGGAAATGGACTATAACATGTCCGAACACCCTGTTAAGAAAGCAATTTATTGTGTATATAGTTTTACAATCCTTATCTTTGTAGATCTTTATAGAGTTTGTCTATTTTTAAGTAATTCTGTACTTCTATTGCTACTACTGTTTTCTTGCTGTTCTCTTAACTGTGCGTTGCAACACTGAAATTTCCCCATTGTGGGACAAATAAAGGATATCTTATCTTATCTTAAATTCAACGTGAAACACAACGTTTTCTCTTTTAAGACATTTCTCGTTGGTTTGTGTATTTTAAACAGAACTAAGTCTGTTTTTATCGGCTGTATTGCTCCAGAAAAATAACCCTATTGTTCTGCTGACATTCAAGTACAGCGAGCAGCGCAAGCATCACATTAGAGAAGTTTATTTGTATAGCACATTTCATACACAATTCAATGTGCTTTAGCGAATGAGAAAGACATTAAAATCATAATCCAAGCTAATCAAAACTGAAATTATTATCATCATAAACGTAACGATAAAAGAGAAGACTGCAGAATAAAAACCTCTCAGTCATGTGCACAGCTAAACAGAATCATTTTGAGCCTGGATTTAAACAGAGTCAGAGCAGAGGTTTGTCTCACATGTTCAGGAGACTGTTCCATGTGTTTTCAGGAGGAAATCTGCATGCATACGGTGAAGCAAAAGTGTGTGGAGTTTGATATTTGGGTATGCATGCCATGCGGTCGGTAGCAAGAATATTCTGAACATTTGTTGGGATGCCTCCTGTAAGTTTATGAGAGTTCCCAGAGCAGCTTGAAGGTCTGATGCATAGAAAAGATCTGACATGTTTGTTTCTGTGTACTGTGTGTATTGTATATGACGTAAACACGTACGTGACGTGACCAGATCCGACCAGAGTTTTGTGTCTTGGGCAGTGTAGATGGAAACGCTACGGCGGAGCATATTCAACTTTCCCACTCTGGAGGGTGGTTTCAGATTTTTGTGTTTTTAAGCCCCAAAAACGGCGTCACCGTCTAAGCGAAAGGCACTTCCGCTAAAATATTTTGACGTTTTTACCCGCAAGCGTTCTTGTGTAAACAGCCCCTGAGAATAGGGTGACCAGACGTCCCTATTTACCCGGGACAGTCACAGTTTTGAGCTCTGTGTCTCCTGTCCCAGCAGATTTATACAAAACCAATGATTTGTCCCAGTTTTATACAAAAAATGTCCTAGGTGTCCCTATTTTTGACCAATTTGATCTAAACCAGGTCTAAACCAGGACAACATCAGGTCTAAACCAGGACTAAAACAGGACTATCACAATTTCTCACTAATCTGATCCCTGCCAACAATAAAGAGAAGCATAAATTGACATTTGTTTCGCCAAAACACAGAAAACTGTGTTTACTAATGACCATAAAGCAAAAAAAATGCAGCGACAGAAGCCTCCGAATATGACTGACACGAGAATACACAATATTACATCTTTATCTTCTAATGCCAAACATCCCAAGTCTGAGTGAATGCCATTGTACGTCGTAAAAAGAGGGAAGAATAACAGACTTTTTCTCCGCTAAGAGTACTGTTACTTCAATTAAAAATATTATGTGAAACAAGTGGGTAATAAAAGAAAATTGTTCTGCACTCGGCTCTAATGTGTCAGTACAGTCAAATTTTCTTTGTGTTTTGGTCATTTTTAAGCAGCTTTTCTCTATTTTACCTAAACAAATGACAACGTATGCCTCTCTTTACTGTTGGCAGGTATCAGATTGGTAAAAAAAACAGAGACATCTTGAACATTTCTTGTATAAAACTGGGACAAATCAGTGGTTTTGGATAAATCTGCTTGGACAGGGGACACGGGGCTCAAAACTGGGACTGTCCGGGTAAATAGGGACGTCTGGTCACCCTAGTTTTGCATCTTTTATCGGCGTAGGAGAGCAGATTGGTGTTTGCTGCATACAGATGTACATAACCTATTCAGTCAGTATGGAACTTCTTGCTCAGGCCTGTCACAATAACACATTTTGAAGCGCGGCATGTTGCAAATATAGACTATAAACAATCATAATGGATCCATTTATACATCTGCACAATATCCATAATGTGTAAAGTATTGTTTATGAATGTGAGCTGCAATTAATACATGAAAAAGCTCAAATCTTAATAAAGTTTCATCAATATAGTAATTATGAAGACAGTTCTACAGCTCTGAGGCACCATATTCTTTCAGCCCTTTCCCTTTTACCATCTACAGAATCCTCTCCTCTTTCCTCTGTGTAGAAACTGTGTCGCTGGGTTCATTTTTTTAGCAAACGTCTACCATCACTTGACTTCTCCCTCTGCTGCTGCTGCCGCTGTGGCGAAAACCAATACAGCGCTTGAGAGTGCAAATGGCAAACTCTCTCCACAGGAAATGTAAACGCCGAAGAGTGAACAGAGCCAGCGATCATCTCCCTCTCCCCAGACGCCCCCCCCTCCCTCCTCGGGCCCTCGCAGAGCCACACGCCGAGCCCTCCGCGGCTGTAAACACGGTAAACAGCGGGCAAGGTAAAGATGTGCGTGTGTGGAGTTGTTTATAAAGGACCGAGGGAGCGAAGGGGAGAGGAAAGGATGCATGTTAGGAGCTAGGGTGAGTCCTGTACTTACAAAATACAGACCGGTGTGTGTGTACTATGCTACGATGTTGATACCTGTGGTCTAATGGATACTCTTTGACCAAATGTTATGCAGTTTTATGATAGACTGTATAAAGGAAATGGACATGGCTGACCCGCTAGTCACTGTGTTCAAAATAGAAAGTGAGCCTGGGTGCGCTTCTGGCTCCCTTGACTCTGTTTCCAATTCTCTTTGTACTGAAGAAACATGGCCTCTTTTTCCGTAACTGTTACGGTCAGATTCATGATTTTGGTCTTACAATGTTCGTATCAACCCACTCTACATGATCCTGGGGTTTTTATTTCACTATTTTGTCTGTAAATCAGTAGGCTTGATTCACGGTATGTCGCGAAACTGGAAGACGTTTGCAAAGATGCGATGGCGACTTCCGGCGGGCTCTGTTTGCAGTAGGAAGTCTCACAGAATCTAAGAAAAATGAGAAAATGGCCCAGTTTTCTTCATCTGCATTGTCATTGTAGCGTTCTGTTATGTTCGGCAAATCAACAATTACAACCAAACCACTTTTCATTATTTCCCCACTGACTCACAACTCCGAGAGCACTGGGCAGGGCTCTACACTAACTTTTTTTTTCAGGAGCACATGTGCCCCTAAGTCAAAAATTTTAGGAGCACAGAAAAACAAATGGGGGCACAAATAGATTTTAGTTTTGAACGTTTATTACAGTGCAGAACTTGCGCACACCAACTTATTTGAATGAATTTTATACAAAAAACACAAAAGATTTATGACCATTTTATCTGATTAATATTCATTTAGACTTAAAATAAGCCAAACAGACTGTACTGCACTGAAACACTCTGCGCCCCTTTTTGGACCTAAGCTAACAGACAAGAACATTCACACAGACAGTGGCTCCTCTTTTCTGCATCACTCGAGGAAAAACTAAAACTAAAACACAACACTACCCACAGTTTGAGAACCTCTTCTTTAAGAGAACTTCCACTGGCACTTTACACAAAACTGCTTCGATGTGAATAAAGTGGGTAGAATTTTTAAACCTGTATTTTCAAATTCCTGGAGTTGTGACAAACAGATTAATTTGGCATTTTCTTTGGCAAACTTCAGCCCACATATCGCCTGCTCTGTGCCGTAGCTCTGCTCTGTGCGGACACTGACATAAAATTAGTTTTTTTCACAGGGCAGATGTTTAACCTGCCCTGTGACGCACGCTGAGGGTGGAGCTGTGGACGAGCCGCGCGCTGGCGGTGCAGTGTCCACGGGCTCCAGCACACAGGTCCCGCACACTGGTACAAGTTTATTGGCGACAGCAGCGGCCGTAATGAAATATGATGCACTCAGTATTCAGACATCGAGTCCGTGACGTGACCGAGTCCAAATGCGCTCGAGTCCTAGACAAGACCGAGACAAAGCTCTCGCTTTAGAGAGGGAAGTCCAGCGGCACAGGGGAATCTACTGAGTGGTGGGACAGGTGTGGGTCCTGCTGCGGTGGGACAGGTGTGGGTCCTGCTGTGGTGGGACAGGTGTGGGTCCTGCTGCGGTGGGACAGGTGTGGGTCCTGCTGTGGTGGGACAGGTGTGGGTCCTGCTGCGGTGGGACAGGTGTGGGTCCTGCTGCGGTGGGACAGGTGTGGGTCCTGCTGTGGTGGGACAGGTGTGGGTCCTGCTGCGGTGGGACAGGTGTGGGTCCTGCTGCGGTGCCGCTCCTCGTTTAAAGGGGCATGGGTGTGTTTTGATGCGGAGTTTGTTCATATGAGTGATATCGCCGCACACACGGAGCTCGTATGCTGGGGTTGTGCGCGGTCGGAGGTACGGTTCGGTTGTGCTCGCGCTGGGCGTGTCGCACTTTAGGGGCGATCCAGGCTTGGGCACGATTCTGAAGTGTTCTGAAATGTTTGATACATGTAGAACGTTTAACTCGTCACGTTACGTCTGTGCGCAGCTCCTTATTGTGGCTGCAGAAGCACTCGCACAGGTGCGACTGTTTTATTTTCCTCGTTCGCACGACGAAATATTTGCTCACAAATGTGAGTGAAATGGGCGCACTGTAGAGCTCTGGCACTGGGTACCTGCGATTAGAAGAGATGAGGACGCCAAATTAAAGATGATTTCAGCACATACGTATGCTGTCTTCATTTTACCACTGAAGCCTTTTACTTCAGTGGGTTTGATCACAGTGTTCGGTGAGCCCAGTAACTACACCGGAAGTTATTATCAGATGTTGCCTAAAGTCTTCCTGGTTTGTGATATAAGCATGAATAGAGCCCATATCTATTCCTAATATGGAACTCGGACCAAAATTTCTCCCTTTAACTGCTAGTCTCAGTGAGCTTCATTTGACTCGAGCTGAACGCTATGGGTGATGTCACATGCACTTAGTCCACTTTTTTATGCACATTTACTGCTACTGCCTTTAAAATGGTTGTAAGAAGAAGTACACACAATAAATTTTAAAAAGCCTTACAGAATAAGAAAATCAAAATACAAACAAATAAAAACATAATCATAAAATTAACATTAATAGAAAAGGGTGCGGAATAAACACATTTTATATTCTTACATGTTCACAAAGACTCTTCCAGGTTTTAGCAGCATGAAACTGAAGCTCTGACTCCCTGAGTTTAGTCCTGACTCTGGGAGGTGGTTCATATGGAACTAACATGTCAGAGATTAGTGATGGGACTTTTGGCTGTTTTATGAGATCAGAATCTTTTGGATCCACTCACTGATTTTTAAAATATTTACTTATTTAATGGCAGAAGCCAAAGTGAGGATTCATTTTAAAAACGACTAATTACAGAGAAATGGACAAGGCTAAGGTTTGTTTAAAATTGTTCAAACAGAGTGGGAGTTTGTTTACTCTTTGGAATTATGCATAGTATAAATGCATGATATAAATAAAACTTTGCACTACAGCAATAATTATTCAAAAAAGCATTTATTATCATGCCAGATTTTTCCCTGCATAAAGCTTTCACTGCTGATTCCTGCTCTTTGCAGATTCTTATGTGGTTCAGTGTTTAAATCATATACAGTCTATGGTAAAAAATGTATAGAAATAAGAGAAAAGGATTCAATAGGCTCTGTTCACGCTTACTGGAAGACGTTTGGAAACATGCAAATGACAACTTCCGGTGTAGTTAACGACACTGGGCATGTGATAAAACCGTGGATTCAGCAGGAGCGTCTTCATAACCTGATAAAGCTTTCCATGGGGGACAGGACTCTTATCGGAGCTTCAGTGTCACTTACAGGCAGCTGGTCTCGTTTTTAATTAAGTTTGACAATTTATAATACACAAATTAATAGGCAATTTATGAAAGGAAAAAAGGAAGGATACAATGACACTTAGATGAAGAAAACCGGGCCGTATTCCCAGATTTTGTCAGCGTTACTATCACCAACAGAGCCCAAAGGAGGTCTTCATCCGCATGTTTCCAAAAGTCTTCTGGTTTTGTGACGCAAGTGTGAATCCAGCCTGTTCTTTTAAAAAGTGTGACCATTCTTTGATACAGGACAATGGATTGTCTCAGGCTCATAATTTCAAGTCCGTCCACCATTACTGAAAGCAACGGAGTAAATTCCAGATCTATATTTGTGAGTGAATTTGTTACTATAATGTGAGCCGTATTGGACTGGCACAAATCATTCTTGTAACAGTAACCCAATGACACTTGTTCAACTGTCAGTTACCCTAATCATACACATTTAGTCCACACATCTGTTATACATTTCACAGACTATGAGACATATAATATAGTCCTTTAATCCCTGTATTATTATGGGATTTCTTACAGCTGTAGGGCATTCAGTGGTGCTGAAGTGGATTTTACCGTACAATGTGACAATGTGTCTCTGAAAGGAATATGCAATTTCCCTTCTCCTGATATTCATAACCTCTCTCTGCACAATGGAAGTACAGGAGGAGACTGTTGAACCAATAAGGCAGTGTAAAATTGAACAGTGACAATATGGGACACTGCTCAGTCCAGTTAAATGCAGATTGTCAAATTTGGATAAAGGTTTGAAACTATAAGCAAAAGACAAACCAGGAAGACGTCTGCGATGTAGTTACCGACACTGGGCTCGAGTGACAGTAAAATGACAGCATATGTATGTGCTGTTTGGAATAATCTTGAATTTGGCACCCTCATCTCTTCTAATCGCGCTCTGAGTCGTGCGTCAGTGGAGAAACGAGGAAAACTGAGGTATGGTTGTAATTGTAGATTAGTCGAACATAACCGAACGCTACAATGACATTTAGATGAGGAAAACTGGGCCATTTTCACATTTTTTCTAGATTTTGTCGGATTGTTACCGCGAACAGAGCCCGCCGGAAATTAGAATCGCATCTTTCCAAACATCTTCCTGTTTTGTGAAGCGTGAATAGAGCCTATAATCGTCGTCGTCGTCGTAATAATAGTTTTATTTAACGGCAATGGTAGTATTTGCTATGTGGCTTTTTGGTAGAGTGTCTGCCACCTGCTTGTAAGAAATGTTCCATAGTGAACTTCTTTCTCCATCTCCATGTAGACAATAGGTGAGGTCAAAAGGCCAAGTTACTGATCAGATCTGTGGAGAGTTGACCCCACTCGCAGTAAGAATACACGTTTTTCTGTATATTTTGTTATAGAAATGCATGTTTCTCTGTATATTTTTGGCAGTAAACACACCTATTACTAGAAATTAAATTGATATGTTAAATTTATAATATTTCAGGCATCTCCATGGAGACCAAAAGGTTCCATTGGGCATCTTTAATCAGCTGAGTTTGTCCTATCAATGTCATTTTATTGATTTTATGTATTTACTTTGAATTGATGTTTTTTTCTTCTTTTTTTTTAAACTAGTAAACTAATATTTCACCATATCATCATGTCCTGTTACTATTCCCACTCCCACTGCTGACCTATGACCTTTGAACTCCGGCTGCACTGCGCTCACCTGGTTGCTATGGAAATGACTGCAAACAGAGGTCACGCCGTACAAGGCCTTTAGCACCACAGGGGCATTAGATGATAGACTTTGCAGCAGTTCCATGCACTTTACTGCGGAATAAAGCTGTCAGTCTCCATGGCGATGTGTTGATAGGGTTCATCTACAATATGGATGTGCGTAGTAAATGTCACCCACACAAATTGCATGTAAATGGGGAAATGTAGGTCATGAAGCGGAAAGCCTCACGTTTTCCATCGTCTATTATTAGTTTGTATTAAAGAGGGTCAGATCATTTCTTTTTAAGTTTTTGAACATTTCTATAACAAGTCAACATATAGGATAAAATGTTAACTTGCTGTTGAATTGATAAACGTGCCATATTTAAAGGGTTGAACCATGTCTGTAGGTGAGTCTCTTGATGTGTAGTCGTACAACTATACAAATGTTGAAGGTACCATTCCATTCAAGAATGTCCTGTTGTGGTGCCCTTGAGAAATACATCACAATTTCCTTGCTTAGTTCGATGTTTGTGTGACTGAAGAGTGAATAAATATGGTTCATGCTGCAGATGCTATTTAAGAATAACATTAGGACTTTACTATTCCACAGTTTGGTATAAACTGTATTTATGATCATAGAGAATGTTTCGAAGTGTGGTTTTATCTTTCCATGGATTCATGCAACTGACATGCCAACTCCAGAAAGTTGCATGGTGTTGCTTTTTTTTGCAGTCGTAATAATTTTCAGAGTAATCATTTACACTGCCTGTTGAACATTAACCTTGCGCAGCACGATGGTTTCTCGCGATATTTGAGTTCACGAATTCACGAGAATCCATCTTGAGGTGCTCCCCGTTGTACAGTTTAAATTTGACCAGAGCAGTGGTTCGTTCTATGGCAGTTGGAGGTGTTTGGGGCAACATGACGACAGCCCCAAGCACCAGGCCTACACGGAGCAAAACAAACATGGCGACACCGGTGGACGGTGACGGTAGTTTATAATGCCCTTAATGCGCAAATTTATATTAGAAAAACGGCCAAATTGGTTTATTGACATCTTCCCTCTCCAGCATGACACTTGTTTTGGTTTTACCTGGTGCAAGTTGTCATTTTGACAGGTTTGCAATGATTGGCTAAAAAGAAACTGGTGGGTGGGAACTTCAGGGCGATTCACTCAGTCAGCTCAAGGTTTTCTGCTGCAAGTCCCTCCATTTTCTAAACACTTTCAGCGAGAGCCTTTCCAGATGGCTAATATGTAGAACTCAATCCTCACAATTCTTAAATGTAAAGGGGCGGTGTACAACTTTCCTGGTAGAGGGTGCGCCACCTGCTGGTCTCTAAGGATTATGGGTTATGTTCCAAAGTAGACATGATATTTGTCTGTCTGCATTTATTCAATTACAGCTGCTTTTATTAAGAGTGGCCTGTAACTTGGCCTGGTAGTGTGACATGTCTCCATTTATGTAGATAAGTCTAATGCCATACTGTGGAACATTATGTGCAAATCCATGTCTTGTCTTTGTCTATATCAAAAGTAGTTGCTCATAGAAATGTAATTGTTTACTCATTCAATGACAATAAACGAACCAAATCAAATTAATAACATGGCAGCGACCTCTAAATAATACCGCAAAATGAAAACAAGCGAGAGAAAAAAATACCAGAACCTTTTTATTTAACATCAGACACTTTGACATTATCGCTAACCATCGCCCCAATTAAATACCACCTCCCAACAGGAACTTTAGTCTAGCTGGGCTCCTTCTCTCTTCTCTTCTGTTCTGTTGGGACTGAGAGACTACACTCCTACAACTTCATCAGAGCAGCCACTAATGAAGACTAATTAGTGTGCACTGGGGGAACAAGAAGCTCTAAAAACTTAATTAAGACCCCTGACGTCCACTCGGGCTCTACTACTTCCTCGGCACCTGTTTTAGCCCGAGCTGGAGCAGTTTTAATACAGACCGTGGGGGCAAGTCTGCGCACATGTAGCAGAATCACTAACTAGCCAACGCAACCTTTAGGGACCCGGTGTGAGCGAGATCGTGCCATGGGTAAATTGATCAGTTGATAAATGCCCAAGCTCCAGCCATAGGTCAGGAAGTCAGCGGTCACATATAATGGATTAGCAAAGGAAGATGGTGCTTTTATATCCTGAATGCCTAAATATAATCAGGATTGTTTGCTTGTTAAGTAGACTAGCGTACAGTATTTCTCTGCGATAATAATTAGGGTTATCACACACACACATAGAAATTCATACTGAAAAAGCTGATTTAAATATTTGACCTTTTCCGAATACTTTCAGAAAGGTTTACATTTATTGTATTTAAAGGAACAGATCAGAATTTTGGACATCGGCCTCATTTCCTAGTGAGTGTTGGAGACGTGTGGAGAGACTTTTTTAAATATTCCATCCAGTCCTTGTATTTGGAGAGGTTGCTGGTGCTAGGCTTAGTACATGTCAATGGCAATAGTTGACCACTAAAAACAGTCTTACCCACTCCACACTGCACCCGAGGCAAAACTGTTCAATCCAATCCAATTCACTTTATTTATATAGCACAATTCATAAAGTTCCCAAAGTGCTGCACAAATACAAAGCAAGGACAGCAATAACAAAATAAAAATAAACACTCAGATTTGATCACACACAGTAAAACCAGCAAAATAAAACAAGAGCAAGAACCGTACGCTCAGACCAAATCATAGTAGTCCAAAAACAACTGTCAAACCACAGAGTAGCACAAATAGATGAAAGCGATAGACTAAGTAAAGCATAAACAACACAGAGGGCCACAGCTCAGATAGTGCTAAAAGCCAAAGAATAAAAATGTGTTTTAAGACTTAAAACACTCCACTGTGGGGGCTGTTCAGACATGGGTGAGCAGAGCGTTCCAGAGTTGGGGGCCGGCCATAGAGAAGGTCCTGTCATCCCTGGTTTTAAGTCTCCAAGCTGGAGCTGGGCCTCAGACCTCAAAGCACGTGTGGGGATGTAAATTTGAAATGTATTGTGGGGCCAGTCCATTCAAAGCTTTAAAAACAAATAATACAATTTTAAAATCAATTCTGTATTTAATGGGTAACCAGTGGAGTTGGGCTAAGATGGGTGTAATATGGTCTCTCTTTTTAGAACCAGTAGCATTTTGGACTAACTGTAATCTATTGATGAATTATAACTCCAGACTGTCGATGTAAATGTCTGTATCGATAGAATAATTTTAGAAGTAAAACCAACCTTGCTTTTGAAGGATTTATGTCTGAGCAGCAGCAGTGAGTTGTACTTCCTGATAGAAGCTCGGCAGCGGCGGACTGATGTATGAGAAAATAGTCCCTCAGCATGCGGCGATTCATGCAAAGGTTAGTTTTATATCGAACATTATTCTATCGACACAGACATTTACACCAACAGTCTGAAGTTATAATAGTTTTCGCTCGGGTGCTCTGTGGAGTGGGTAAGACTGTTTTTAGTGGCAGGGCAACAATGGCCATTCACATGCACTAGCCTAGCACCAGCAACCTCTGCAAATACAAGGGCTGGATGGAATATTTAAAAAAGTGTCTCAACACATTGGAGACGTGTTGAGACACTTGAGGAAATGAGGCCCAAATTCTGAACTGCCCCTTTAAGACCACATGGAGATATTAAAGGTGCACTGAGTACTGAACATTTTTAGTTCAGGGTCCGTCACCTGATGTCTCCAAGGAAATGTTATTGCTTTGTCTAGAATGTTCCACAGTATAGATTAAATCTGTCTATCACGAGGGAGATGAGCAGGTTACAGCACTACACTACATTACAATTCAGAGTCTCCCCTATTCAAAGAAGGACTTATTTATGAGCAACAGAAGCTTCTATAATTAATAAATTCTAGATAGAAATGTTTAAAGTCATACCATGGAACATTCCAGGCAAAGCAACAAAATCTCAACAAAAAGGCTGTGCAGTGACCTTTAAAGAAACTAAAATTTGAGGTTGTAAATTTCCTTCATACATTTGTAGCTCTGTTATATCTCTTGAATATACAACATTGTGGCTAGAACTGGAACATTTGCTTTGCTTGGAATGTTCCATAGTACGGCATTAAACTTGTCCATCATGCATTTATTTAATAACAGATGTTTATCATGCTAAAACATGAAATCTTACTGTGAGCAAGGTCACCTCTGCGCAGAGCTGATTTGGAACTTGGTCTTGCGGTGGAGATGGGTTTAATGCCATAGTGCGGAACATTCCATGCAAAAATGTGGGTCTGTGTATGGAGTCAAGATATGGAACTTGTTAAATCGTGATTTTAAAAGTTGCACTCGAGTTTATAAATGTAAGAAAATGCATAAGGATAAAATCATGTTGGACTAAGTGACTAAATGAACTCCCTATGAACTAACATCAAGGACCATGTTGTCCACCCTCCTGTGGGCTCACCACCTGCAGAGGGGTTCATAGGGGGGGGCAGGTGCTATGAGGATTGGGCAGCAAGCTGCCCCCGCGACCCAGCTGGATTAAGCGGGAGAAGATGGATGGATAGATGGATGGATGGATAAGTGACTAAATGCTTAAAGTTTCAAGTTCAAGTATTTCTCACAAGAGAAATATTGTAACATTCGTATGGCCCATTTTGTGACTGGGTTTAGGGTGAGAATTGATTATTAACGAAATGTTTATTCATTATTTTTTTTATCTGTGAAAGGAGCAAGGTTTATAAAATGTATCTCCTTCCTGTTCCTTTTGTTTATGCAGCAAAGACAAGGCAAATGGTTGGAATATGTATTTGTTAATTATCTTGTTGTTGTTGTTCTCTTTACTCTCTATACTGATTCCAACAAAATAATAGCATAAGCAATAAATAAATGAATAAATAAATGAAAGCAACAATGACTCTTAATGTAGGTAGCTTAGTTAAAGACATTTAGCCGATGTAAACAATGTAAACATGATCACAGTCGTAATATGTTTTCTGAAGAGGAAACAACATTTAAACATACATTAGATCAGAAAACGGCGTAATACAAGTCTTTTAATGAGAGCAGTGAAAATGCAAACATGTTTGAGTTATTTCTTTGACTTGCCTTTAATGTCTCTGGGGGTGTTTTATTGATGTGTACATTATTAGACATTTATTTAAATTAGTGAATTGGCAATGACGTGGAACCATAACATTATTAAAGAAGCACTGAGAAGACACCCACACACAGGGAGCGGGTTTCTATAGGTTTGGGAGCTTGTCAGAGATGATTTAGTAATAACATAAAGTGACTCGCAGTTACATATGTTCACAGTGGCATGTTCTCGGCTCCCACATCCCCTCCACTATCTCAGGTGTCAGCTCGAGGTGATAAAGGACTCCATCAATGTCAGCACCGCACCTCGGCTTCAGTACTCGAGGAAAATCTTCCCCTGTGTTACGCTGTTTTCTGATCTATGTTTCCTCATCAAAAACATACCTGGAGTTGTGTTTTGTTTCATTCTCACATGTTTAACACACAAACCCTGCATATTTGGACTTTTTGGAGTTTTTCTTTCAAGCTGAAAATGCTCTGTTCCACCTTGTGATGTCACGTAGTAATACAGGAAGTGCTCCAGTGTGTTTTTAAACTCCACACACTCTCACTAGGATAATTTGGATCATTTCAGCACTGGAATTTCCCATCTATAGTGAACTAAAGCTACTTGAAAACTTAAAAACTATAATGGAACAGAGCATTTTGAGCGTTGGAGAAAATAAACCAGGATCACTCAAACATGTGTGAATGAAACAAAACACAACTCCAGGTATGTTTTTGATGAGGTAACATTATAAAGTGACTTTTTCTACTAAGCTGTATACATGGTGTTTTATTCGCTCTATTCACGCTTATGCCACAAACCAGAAAGATGTTTGGAAAGATGCAAAAGATGTTCAGGGTAGTAAGTCAAAATCTTCCTGGTTTGTGACGTAAGCGTGAATAGAGTCTTTAGTATTGTCTGATGTTCATAGTCCTCTTCTTTGAGACTTTTGATTAGGTACATTTGCAGTTTTGGGTTTATAGACCATAGATCGTATATATCAGTAGAAATGGCTAAAGCGTTAGCCGCCGTGTGCCAAACAGGAAGTGCTCCAGGAGGCTCTTCCAGCTCCTTCCCTCCCTTTTTCCCATTGGCTTACATTGGGATAATATTGTCTCTCTCTCTGTACCTGCTGCACTGAGCCTCGTCATTTTGGTCTTAAAATGTTCACATGAACCCGCGACACATGATCCTGAATTTTTCATTTCTCTATCTTGTTCCTGAATCAAGCTATGAACATAAATAATGGACTAATCAGTCGCCTTCATTCCCCGAGGTCGCTGCCGACTAGCGTTAGCAACAGGTTTGATTAACAGCTAGTGCGTTTCGCTGCTAAGTAAGTTTCCTTCCCGCTTTCCTGCCCCGAATGACTATTTTTTAAATAAACTGACAAAATATCTCAAACAATTACAGTAGCTAATGTTACTAGAATCTTAACTAGTATCACTTAACTAACAAAGTAAAGTCAATTTCATTAAATTGAGACTCTATTGTTGTTCACACGTAACAGAACATACAACATAAATCAATGACTTAAACTTACTATTTAAAGTTTGATGATAAAAGCTAAAAGTTTCCTTATTATTCTCAAGAATCACAGAAATACAGCGGTCCCTGCCGAATGTTGCAGAGTATCACCGCTCAGCCATGAGGAGGGCGGCACATTTCATAACCTCAATTATGATTGGCTCTTGTGGTTGGTATGATACTGGCAGTCGGATTTCCAAATATGGAGCCTCGTTCCAAATTCGCTCCTGTAACCGTGGCATCGGGAGCCTCATTTGAGCGGCGCTGACGCTGTGGGTGACGTCACACTCACTTAGTCCACTCATATATACGGACTATGTTATAAACTGAGTGTGATGCCTCCAGTGGCTGCTGTCATTTAGAGCCCCCCACTTCCTGTAATTTCAACTAATTTTTCAGCTTTTCTTTGCAAATTGCTTCTTGATTAGTCTAAAAGAGAATCAAACAAATCTGTCATACGCACTTTTAAACTTTAAATGAGAAGACACCATTATGTAACCAAGAAAAACAAATATTTCAGGGGATTTCACTAGAGCCTGACCTGTAGCAAATGGCTGGATCTGGGACCATCTGACACTCCATTGTACCAGATGACATGTGAGGAGCACATGTATTCCCCTGACTCTTTCTTTCTATCTCTGTCCCTGTGCCTGTTGTGTCTGAGGCTGAAGGTTGAGTCGGCGCCCCCTCTCCTCCGCTCGGTGTAACATCACTCTAAATGAGCTGATGCCGCTCGTGCCTCCCTGTGATTCTACAGTCTGTCCAGGGCCGATAACACGGTAGGAGGGCCACAATGCGTCAATCCCCTCTCCTCCTCTTCCTCTCCTTGACCTTGGCTTCCTGAGCTCCGTTCCTCTCGTATCACCAAACACATCTCCCCTTTGCCGTACACAGCGCTGCCAAGACTTCCAACATGTCGCCATGATAAAGTGGGTCATTTACAGTGGCCGCTGAGGCAATATTTCACTAAAACTTCATCAGGGAAATAAATGTCTGGAGGGAAAGGGAACTACAGGTTTTCAAAGGTGGATAGGTAAACAAAAATCATAAATATATAAGGTGTATTGCACAAAATTAAGTATGTGCTCAAAACGTAATTTAAGGGCCCATGTTATGTTTTCTGACCTATTTTACAATCTTGTTTCCTCATCACAAACATGCCTGGAGTTGGGTTTTGTTACATTTAGACATGTTTAACACAGAAATTCTGCATATTTAGACTGAGTTTTTCTCTCAAACTGAAACCAATACTCCTGTATTACCACATGACATCACAAGGTGGAAGTGCTCTGAAGTGTTTTAACTCCATACACCTTCACTAAAATTTCATCCTTGGAATTGCCACTATTTACTAAACTTAAAAGGTAAAGTAGAAGTTAACTTGAAAATAAACTTGACATCATAAGATGGAACAGAAGATTTTGAGCTTTGGAGATGTAGACCGACAAATGCTAAAAGGTTAATTTGAAAGAACAACTCAGCCCAAATATGCAGGGTTTGTGTGTTAAACATGTGAGAATGAAACAAAATACAACTCCAGGTATGTTTTTGAGGAGATAACATTATACTGTGGGTTAAAGATCAGAAAAGTGAATTTTGCCCAATATAGGACTTTTAAGTACATGGTTAAAACAAACTTATTTATCATTTATGTAACTTACAGACTTAAACAGGGTCTATCCACTTTGTATTTTTATGTATTAGTGTATTTTTCTCTTACCTTTTATCTTTTGTTTAGCAGAGATTGGCAATTCCAGGGCTGAAATTGTCCAAATGATTCTAGTGAAGGTGTATGGAGTTTTAAAACAGTGGAGCATTTCCTGTATTATCACAAGGTGGAACAAAGTGTTTTTTGTTTGCGAAGAACTTAAGATCTTAAATATGCAGGATTTGTGCATTAAACATGTGTGAATGAAACAAAACCCAACACTAGGTATGTTTCTATGAGGAAACATAAAAAATAGCGTAATATAGGCCTTTTAAAGAAATGGATTGTTAAATATATGAGGATTACAGCACATAGCTACAGAGTGGAGCGGTGAGGTTGCCATGTCCACCACTTTCCTCTTGGGGTCTGCATGTACGGCCTTATCAATAGCATAGGCGTGCATAGGTCGTGTTATTAAAACACTCGAGACGCTCCGGCTCCTTGTTGAACAGTCCAGGGGGCGTCCGCGGAGCGAGACAGACTGACAAAGCTGCCGTTAACTTTGGCCACGTAAAGGGTAAGGCAGGGGGAGCAGAGGAAGAGAGGGGGGGTGATGGAGCGCCAGAGGTCAAGAGGTCAAACCTGCACAGTGGAAAGCCAAGTACGGAAGCCTGCATGCTCCAGACTTAATTAGCACCCATAGGAGCGGCGATGAGGGTTCAGCCAATCAGACGAGCGCGTGATCGGAGCGTGTAAAAGTTGTGAGCTAACTTGCCGATGTATCACGTGCAATAACTAGTACTTTTTATGTTGTAGTACAAGTATGACAAGTATATGTTGCGTAGCATAAATATTCTTACAAAAGGCAAGTCAAAGCCACACACTTGAGGAGAATTTGCCTGATTTTGGCTGTGATTTCTTCTCCCCAAGTTTGTGGAGGCGTGACCCGACTTTTTGTCTCCATGTGCGATTTTGAAGCCGCTGCTCCTCATGTGTGGGGTCAGTGTCAGATCATAACCACCAAACATTAGCAACTCTATGGAAACAGCCAATAAAACAGCATCAGGGGCAGAGGAGCAACGGACACAGAGACGCAAGATACAAATTCGGGATATAGCGAAAATAAAGACTTGATTACTCACCTAATGTAAAGTGGTAAATTTAAAGTGCAGCATCTGATCCACATTATCCATAGAAATTGTCCTCTGCAAATAATGACGTCCAATCCACAAAACTGCGCTATTAATCCATTTTGAAGCGTTCTTTGAAGGTAAAAAGGCGAAAGTTGTTCCTCACATGTGTTTGTTTACATCCACAGAGCGTAAAGCTGCAGATTAGCGATAGTGACTCTACTTCCTGTGGACTTTATCGCCTCTTTTATGCTTTAAAAATCCTGTATCTGAGGTATTGCACCACATTTCACAAATAATAATAACACAGTTTGGACTAGAAGTGCCGAGCTCTGATCTTTGGAACAATTAAGACTCTCAGTGCGAGTAGTTTTACTGTAGACAGGAAACAGCTGACGTTATTACGGTCACAGCTTTATATCCTGTGGTCCGCAGACAGATCCCACTGCAGTCTTTGCAATTAGAGATTTCTAGTCTCATAAGTTTCTCCTCATGTCTGTGGTGTTTGCGCATTTTGTTGCACGTTTAAAAATCGTTTAAGACCGAAAAATCCTGTAGTGTGTAGCGGCCTTTACACAAAATTAACAATCTCAAAAACATATCATATCTTTGAGTTTTGTTTCATTCACACATTTGCATATCTCTTTATTATTAGTTTGTCTACATTTCATGCTCTGCATCACCTTGTGATGTCATAAAGTGGTAGTTTTCAAGTGAACCTTTTACCTTTAGTTCTCCAGAGATGGGCTTTTTTTGTTATGTTTTTAAACATAATGAAGCACTTCCTGTATTGTGACACAAGGTGGAACCAAGTGTTTTCTGTCTGAGAGAAGAACAAAACCTAAATATGCAGATTGTGTTGTATAAACAAATCACAACTCCAGGTATGTTTGTGATGAGGAAACAGTAAGCAGTATAATGTAAACCCATTTAATATGTTGTATTTGACCTTGAACTTATAGATTCATTATTTTACAATATTAAAATACACTAAAATCATACATTAAACTAGTCACCAGACAAACTTTTAACTTTTCTAATTCTCAGTGCAGTATTCTGAGTATGAACCTTTAATCTGAACCTTTTTTTCTCTTATTCTTCAAATTACACTTACATCCTGAGGCCTATTTTTTACTCCCTGTTCTTCCTCCAGCGTCGCGCACTGGCAGCAGGTGACGGCTTTAAATAGGATTTGCATCGGAAACCGGCAGCGTTGGGAGCGTGCTTTGGCTTCGGTGAAAAGATGGAGGGAAGATTGTAATACAAGGAAGCGAGGAAGGAACCCAAGGAGGTAGGAAGTAGGAGCTAGGTGAGGATTTGACCTTGAGAGCTGCGCAGAGAGGAGAGAAGACAGCGGGCAAGATTAAATGAGAGATCCACTAAGATAAAGGTGAGGAGATTAAGGGAAGGACGAGCTGATGCTGTGTAAACAAAAGCTATTGTGATCGGGGAAAAATACTAGCACGGCGATACCACCAGGTCATGCTGCAGGTGCCATATCTCCTCTAGTACTTGACAAGATATACACATGTACAATAAAACCTGTGTTCAAGGTACTCTTTGGTATTGGCACGTAATGGATCAGCTAGAAGAAAAGAGTCAATATTTTGTCAAGAAATGTAGGTCCGTACCACGATTCTGTAGGTTATGCAAATCAAAACTGGCTTGACCCATTTACAACCTCCTGTCCATTAAGGCTGTCAAAAGAATCAACAATCAGACACTAATCGATGCTAAATTAGTCTCAAAAATACTCATTTGAGCAGGTTTCGATTAACCTTCAACAGCAAAATGGATTCTTTTGATATTTGTGAGTCCCAATCTCAAGAGAATCCACCTTGCCAGTTAATCTTCTCTCTAATTGAATGTCTATTTTAAAATTTTCTGATGATGATTTATGTTTTGATTTGTTTGAATTGTGATTTTAATGTATTTCTTATTCTGAAAAGCACTTCGAATTACTTTGTGTACAAATTGTGCGATAGAAATAAACTTGCCTTGCTTTAATCGGGGGACGGACCAATCACGTCGCAGCGTTGAGGTTTGTGCGGAAGCCAAAAGCGAAGCCCCAAAACGAAATGAAACCAACATGGCGACGCAGATGCATTTTCTTATCTTTCGGTGAGTGCCATCCTAGACTGATAATGTGTAGAACTCAATAAAACAAAATTGTGGTTTCCAAATTGGTGCGAGTATCATGTCTATTCTCAATTTTAGTTCTCAAAACAGCTTTATGACTATTCCTAAATGTTTATGCTGCTCGGTTATTGTAAGCTTATAAATAAATGAACATAACGATAAATGAAAAACAATTAACTGAAGCACTGCATAATGTGTGATGTGATTTGGAAATACTTAAACCCCTTTTTTTTATATTATCAAATTACATACGTACGTCTTGTCATCTACAACAGATTTTTTGTAGTTTTTCCCCGACTATATTGTCCTTTGCAGTGGTTGACCTCAAGCCTTTGTGCTGTACCAGATTTCCTCCTCTCTCCTCTCCCTTCTCCCTCCTCTCATCCGTGGCGGGCGGCGTTGGCTTGGATCACTGGTCACTTTTTGTAATTGTTCCTGTCAGATGGTCCCATTACAGAGGACCAGACTCACAGTGTCAACAGGCTGTTTTTCCTCACCAGTCTCTCCAGCTCTGCAGCCGACAACTCTGATCAAAACCAAATAATCACTGCCTCCACTTGTTTAACTGGGAGTTTAGCCTTTTCTAAGCCCCAAAAGACATGACGTTTAGCAGCTGTCAGCTCCAATGGTTTTCAAACTATTTCCAACAATCACATGCAAAAAAGTCATTCAAAGTAGTATCCAAGACTGGACTGGAAATGTACAAGAGCAAATCATGAGCAAATAACATCTTGACTAGAAGTAGTAGACAACAGCTTTCAGTTTCTTTTCTTCTTCAGTAAGTAGTCGATTCTCACTTGTTGCTTCTGGCGGCTCGAGCTGCTCGCCACCGAGGAGTCAGCAGTGGAGTCTTTTGGGCTTTCGCATGTGCAGTGGGAAATCAACAAAGCTAATGCTAAGGCTGCTTATAAAGTTGTTTTATAACGTTTCCAGACACTAATGAGTGAGCCAGGCAGAGCGTTTTGTTTGTTAGACTCGTGGCTGTTGTAAGATGGGTTAGAAAGTGGTCTTAAGCTTCTTCAGCGTGAAGCAAATTGGCGTTTTATTTGGAAGTTAAGAACTTGCCCCCATCACTACACTAGTTTGTTGCCTTGACAGACTCACTACCACAGCGAGATCTCCGCCTAGAAAACACCGATCTGTGCTGTTTTTTGGCTTCTGACAGTATTCGACCACCTCTAGCAATGGACTTTAGCTTCAAACGTGCCGGAGTTCCCCTTTAGGGAAATAAATGCTGTTTTCAGTCTCTGCACTGGCATCGGTTAATATTGTGCATCTGCAGATAGGTAAAGCTATAGTATCGGAATAAATCCACTTTAACATAGGATTTAATTAGATATATGACCAATCCGAGCTCAACTTAACCAGGACTTCACATTGTCTAGATCTGGCTCCCAAACAGAACTGTCTCTGCAAGCAAGAAAATAATCAACCTAACCTTGCAGTGCCTTCTTTTTGTACAACTGCACAAACAACAATGATTCTAGAAATGTCTGTGCTTTTTCACATCCAAAACTAAACAAAATAAATACAATAACTGTGACAACCAGGTTCAAACTTACTAATCTAAATCAAGTCTAAACTAAACCAGGATCAAAAACATGACCTTAACCAGAAGTCCAAGTCTTGTCCAAGCAACGAATGGTCTGACCCTATGTTACACCAACATTTAACTAGGTTCTGACTAATCTGATTAGTTTGCACCGGGAAAGAAAAGCCTCACAAAATCCAAACCGAACTAAACCCAAATTAAACATGGACTTAACCAGGATCCAAACCAGGATTACCAGGCTCTTAACCAGGACTTTTAAGTCTATGGGAGCAAAAAACAAATTAACCTGTATTAAACCAGGACTAGTCCAGATCAACATCATTAAAGAGGAGGTATTATGCAAAACCGACTTTTAGGAGCTTTGGAGCACACTTTTTCTTCATAAATATACAAAAGAAAGCAAGTTACTACCCCTCTGTAGTAAAATCTCTTTAAATCTCTCATATTAAGTCGTTTTCTGATCTGTTAAAATGTTGTCTGTTAAAATGAAGTTGTGTTACATCTACATTTTTATTCAAAGCCGTATTAAAATCTAATATAATAACATACTTAAACAGACCTTGAGCTGAACTGCCTTTTCCGCATTTCGACAATTCGTTCTATTTAATCCTTCCTTATTTCTCTCTTCACAATGGCTAAAACCTGAAACTAAAACAGCCCTGGACTCCTCATCGGTCAGAGAAACTTTCTGTCTGCAAGACCAGGTTAGCGTGTTTGTTTTGTTCACTTTCCTCCATGTTGGTGTTGGAAGATTGATCACAGAGTCTCTCAAGGTCTGGCCTGCTCCCCCCTTGGCTAAATACTGTATTATATTGTCATCCTTTGTCTAGCCCCAGCTGGCTCTACGCGTCACTGTAGCTACTGGTGACTTGTAGAGACACCTTCATCACAAAAAATAAAATAAGCCGCCTCCTCTTCCTCCTCCGCCTCTGTCCTTGGGCAATGGTTGTACTACAAGGCCGGTATAAACAGCTCCTGCCAGAAAACCTCTCAGCCTATTAAGAATTTCTTCCCCTTTGTTGCAGTGTTTAGGTGAGCCTCATCTTTGACATTGTTAGCGATACTTATCCACAAGTGTTCTTTAGTGCAGGTCTCGTAGATCAATGTTAACCACTCTGAATGAGGCAAGAGGAAGAGGAGGAAGGATCTCGTGAGGTAGAGGTGATTAAAACTTGACATTTTTATAGACTATAACTACAGGGGAAGTTCTGTTTTGTGTGTTTGTAGCTGTTATTTCTACTGAACTTGAATTTAAAATGGACTCATTTCAAAACTGGATTATCTACAACTTGCTTCAGCCCCCTTAAAGGACCCATATTATGCTATTTTCTGTTATAATGTTGTTTCCTCATCAAAAACGTAATTATTACTGTTAAAAAGGAAGAACTCCACTGTGTTTTTTGCACCTTCACTAGAATCATTTGGATAATTTCAGATCTGGAATTACCAATCTCTACTAAACTGAAGTTAAAGGAGCTGTTAACTTGAAAACTACCACTACATGACATCAGAAGGTGGAACAGGAAGGCGGAGTATTCTCTAACCTGGTTTACTCAAACATGTGTGAAACAGGACTCAACTGCAGTATGATGTGGTAACAACATTATACCATGATTTAAAGCTCACAAGAATCTATTTTGTGCAATTTAAGACCTTTAAACTTTCACTTGATTTTTATTGTCTTAAAACATGAAAACCAGAATTTAACAGATCATGTGAAATGGTCCAAATGTATCCCTCATGTCACTTCCAAACATCCTAATTTTTCACAGCAAAAAGGGGCTTTTCACAACAAATGGCATGCTAAACGTGCACTTCCTGATTCTCTGACAACATAACGCTTTACAATAAGTACAGTACAACACAAATATAAGTCTCTAACTCTTGACGTCGAACTTCAAATGGACTGTCTGAACTGAATTGTGTGTGTAGTGAGTGTGCTGCTGTTATGTCCTTTTGTGTGATTGTTGCTGTACTTTTCCCCGTCCTGTAGATGAACCTGCCCAGGGACTGAAGATGGAAATTAGCCATGCTGGCTGTAATCTTAACATATTTACATGTTAAAGGCTCATTAATAAGTGTTGCCCGTAGACTGTATAAAAGGAGTGGACTAAGTGAGTGTGACCTCACCCACAGTGTTCAGCGCCGCTCAAATGAGGCTCCTGATTCTGACGGTTGCAGCAGCGAATCTGGAGGCAGGCTTTATGTTATGAATAGGGTTTTTTTGACAGATAAAAAGGGCAAAAAAAAAAATCAGGATCTTGTAGAGCGGGTTATGAACATTTTAAGACCTAAATGACGAGGCTCAGTGCAGGAGTTACAGGTAGAAGAGCCACAACATCCCAATGTAAGTCAATGGGATCCAGGGTCAGAAGGAGCCAGAAGAGCCTCCTGGAGCACTTCCTGTTTGGGTTACATTAGCTCTGTCCATTCATATATACGGTCTGTGGTGCTGCCTTTAAAAATAAACAAGTAAGACATAAGAAGTATAGGTGCATTATGTGTCTCAGGCACTTTTAAGGAAAAAAAAAACTAACTGAATAAAAGTGTGACAGATAAACGTGTTTCCACGCATTGGGAAAAATAAAACCCTCTCTGCTGAGACATAAGTCAGTGAACCACCAGTAAAGTTAGCGCGCCTTCAAAACAACACATATCCATCGTTCAGCAATCAGACTGCACTTTAAACTATTGCCTAACACCATCCACCACAACTCTACTTTAAAACCAGCATAAAATAAAGCAGACAACGACTTCACAAAAGCTCGCCGCTCAAGCTGCCAATTCATTGTGAGGAAATGTAACAGAGTGAGTGCGTGCCGAGACCTGGCTTCCTTCAGTGTCAGTAAATCAGTCGCTTAATATACAAACAACATCCAACAAGTGTCCACAGCCTTGTCAGCAAAAGCAGCCATCATGTTGCCATTTTATACTGCACACCTTTGCATCTCTCACCTTCTCAATAAATAAGATACAGGAGTGACATTAAATTTGAGAGGTGAGTAATAAAAACAGTCAGGGTCATGAATCAAAACGCATTCAAAAGAGCGGGAGAGCAAAAGAGGCCAGGATATGTAAGAGATTTAGAATACAGAGGTGTAATGATAAGGTGTAGGATTACAAGGTCTGTTCGCTGGTATTTTTATACGAGTTATATAATGGAATCCATGTGATATTATATATGCTGGGTTTTTAGACTTGGTTTAGTACGAGTTTAGTCCTGGTTCTGTCTTGGATTCCTGCTTAGTTTTATTCAAAAAAGATCTGGTTTCTTCTCGTTTTTTAGATACAGTTCTAACTTTATTTGGTTTAGTCTTGGTTTAAAGGTCCACCGTGCAACTTTTCTGGTGGTTTTTCTACTTATCTTTACCTGTAATATTACACATTATGGAAGCAAACATCTATTTGGCATTTATTTACATGCAGGTTTTTATTGCTCAAAATACTTATAAAATCTTGTGTTCTTACTGTGAGTGGATCTTGCCTCTCCTCAGATCTGACCTCTAACTTGGCCTGTTGATGTTACCGTCTTGTATCTATGGAGATAAAGTTTAATGCCATACAGTGATGCATTCAAGGTACATACTGCACTTTTAAGTCAGTATTTAGACTTATAGCCTTAACATTAGCTTAGGCTTGACCTGTTTTAGTCTGGACATACTTGGTAGACCTGTTCTCATGTATACCACATTAGGCCATGGTTTTAACGGTTGTTTGGAGGATTTTTTTTTATTTCAAATCGTCAATGGAAGTTCAAAATGGCATTAAAGAGATGCAGCAGCCTTGTAATTATGTTGACCAAAAAAATAAGAACGAAAATCCAGCAACTGTGGACATGGTAGGGCCAGGTAAACAGCTAAATGCTTTGGGATTACGTGTTTAACGTTCGCCGCTCTCGCGCAAACCAGAAATGCAAGATGCCGTTTACTCGATCAACGCAGCGGTTCTTAGCGGCTTTGTCGAACTGTAGCTTCCTCGTAGTTAGTACGAAGTTTGTTGCAAAGGCAGACAAGAATCCACAACCAGTCAGTCACAAAAAAATCTGTTCTTGAGGTTGCTGAAAGAAGAAAAGGGGAAAAGAAGCGAAGCCAAACTATGGAGATTCTTTCCAGCAATGGCGTGTACTGAAGCAGACAAAGGGTTTAAAGTAGAGGTCTACATTGGGATCGGGTCTCGCTGAGTCCCGCGGGATCCCAATGCAACGCAAATCTCGCAGGAACGGGCGGTTTCAATTTACCTGCGGGCGGGAATGGATGACTAAAAGAAATACAACGGGGAGAGTCCAGGATAGCCGAACCTAGCAACACGATGTCTTGATTTAATTTTAAAATCAAGTGAAAACAGGAGCGCGCTTCCTAGTTCATCAAAAGACGTGTAGGAAGGGAAACAAAACAGACAAACCCCATGAACCTCTTTATTAATAGAGTAGAATTTTCAGCGGGATGGGAGAAGACACAAAATCAGTGCATCTCTATTGGGCTGTACTGTACATGTGCGGCCATAATTCTCAGAGTTTGGCGGGTTGTGGGCAGGAGTGGCCATACACGTCACGGGATTGGGCGGTCACGTTGGGGTGCGAGTGGGAGTGAGCAGGAATGGGATGAAAAACAGTCCCGCGCAGTCCTCTAGTTTAAAAGTTGGTCGATAATTACTTCTGGACAGGTAATTACTTCTGGACAGGTAACTTCAATAGCAGTTCTGAACAAGCACCAGCTGTAAACAAGCATGATTTCTAGGAGGAGGAGGAGGCGTTTCTACTTAGGGAGCTGTGGAGGAGGGTGGTGGTGTCACATATGCGTGACATTTGAAAAAGGACAGTCCCTGTATTGCTCTTTCCTTCTCTACAACTCTATACAACCTTTAAGTAGTAAATGGTCATATTTTTATATAGCACTTTTCCACCTTCAAGGCGCTTTACATCAAGAAACCACTCACCCATTCACACACACACACACTCGTACCCCAGACACTGGTGGTGAAGTGGGTTAAGTGTCTTTCCCAAGGACACAACAACAGCATTTACACTCAACACTCAACTGACCTACTGTCTCGTGGTTTTATCAGCAAAGTTTCCCCTTTCTGCATATTCAAAATGACGCTTCTGAATCCAAATATTCTCTGATCCTTTTTGTAGAGTGTTTGGGTCTGACCGTCATGGCCTATTCTGCGGTCGGTTATAGTTTCATTTTTATTCCCTGTTATTTGCTCGCGGTCGACTACAGAAGACTTATGCTGAGCCCAGCTGGAAAATAATGAAAGCAGTGCGCACCAATACGGCTTCCCCCCGAACGAGGTGCTTAGAAAATAAACTCTTTTAGCTTCAGAGTACAGTGTCTGAAAGGGCCAGGATTTTCAGTAGCGGCCAGAAGGTACAGGAGATTAATGTGAATGCGATGGAGAGAGAAACATCTGGGCTGGAAAGGAGTTCAGAGCTAAACCTTATTCGATGACACAAAAGCTGCTATTTACAGTTGATTCAGTAAAGATTTGATGCCTCGATTCATGCAGGTCTGTGCTCTGTGGATTTCTTTCCATTTGGCTTAGTTCATTTTTCATAACGTACGCTGCTATAGAAATGCGCATTTCATAAACCATAATATGTAGTTAACTGGAGGTATTGATCTGTTGTCAAGGGCAAGGTGCAATTTTATGCCAGATGCTCTTCCTTAAAGGTCCAATATTATGCTAAACACACTCTTTTGAGCTGTTATAATGTTGTTACTGCTGTGTTTTATATCATTCATATTTGAGTAACCCTTAATTGTTCGTCTGTCTACATCTTTGGGTGGTAAGACGATGACCATTTGGGCAACACTGTGTACCACATGGTCAATAAGACGAAGTTAGAAGAGATCAACTGATGGCTTTTGAACTGAGAAAAAGCTTTTGATTTGAAACAAAATTTGTGTTTACCTTGCATTTTATGGGGAAAAAAAACACAGTACAGCTCACGACAGGTTAGTAAAACGGTCCAGATTTTATTTTGTCTTTTATTGTCACAATACTTATGTACAATACACAAGCACAGACAGATTAAAAGCGTCCCGCTCTCCAGTGCAGACATGTATGTGGGGACACTTACAGCACAGTATAAAAGAAAGATAGAATAAATAAGTGCATGTACTAGTGCAAGACAAAAAAGCTTGGGACACCCAAGACTACAACACTCAGTCAAGCAAGATATTGCACTGTATCAAATATTGCACTCAGTCAAACTATGGCACTATATTAAATATTGAATATTGCACTTGCATTTGTTCCTTTACTGACCCCTTGTGGCTGCAGATTGTTTCTTGATGTTAAATGTTATCGCTGTGTTGACTGTGCCGTATTAAGATCCATGGGAAATGACTGACATACTGTTAAAATTACTTAAGATTAAAGCTCGAAGTTTATCAGTGTTACAAAAGAAACAGTGAAAATAAAACTTCATTACATAACTCATATTCATATTGTTAGTTTGTTTATCCTTTCTTTTGTCTGTGGATCTGTGTAAACATTGGAATAGTGTCTGATCGCTTTAAGTTTTCATAATCATTAGCAGGTCTGCCTACACGACCTCTGCCCTGTTCACACTGAGAGACCTCGTCAGTGAAGTTCAGCCCACCACAGAGATGCTCATTATGTGCTCTTTTCACCTCCATCCAGGTGTCCGTGTAGCTCGCTCGGGTTTAAAGGTGCTGTACCTGATTTTTTCACATCTTAAAACATCAAAAAAAGAACTAGTTCATTTTAAATGGTCCAAAGTTATTCCTTGTTTACATTATACATTCTGAACATCCTAATTATTCACTGCAATGAGTTTTTAAGCACTTTTCGCAAATTTCAGAGACCAGAGCAGAGTTCTATCATCACAACAAGCATGCTAACTGTGCACTTCCTTATTCTCAGACAGTTAAACGCTTTATAGAGAGAGACTTTATTGAGTATCCCCGAGGGAAATTCAAGTTTTACTACAACATTTCCACTGCGTCTCAGTGGCCTTTGTGCCTCAGACAAAGGGCTCGGTGCAGCTTATTAGGAGGACTCGTTAGGGAAGGTCAGCGGATCCTGTGGAAGAGCCAAAAAACAGAGTCCTGCAGCATCACAGCAATGTCCAGGAGGAACCAGGCAAACACAACAGGAAAGGCCTCACTCTTACTCTGCTCTGGTGTTTCAGTTGGTGATGAGGTCCATTCCTTAAAGTATTTCCTCTGGAAGGTTATGCTGCATTTGCTGTCACATATGGTTAGATGCAGACAGTACATAACAAACATTTTTATCTCTACAAAGCTAAAAACTGGCAGGCTAACTGTGTACTTCCTTATTCTCAGACAATAAAATGCTTTATAGTTAGATGCAGACAGTACACAGCAGACATATTTTGACTTCTGCTTATAAAATATGTCTATACTGTGGTAAATTTAACTCAAATACATGAGGAAAAATCAGGTTTGGGTCCTTGAATCTCTGCATGGATTACAGCAGTGGCAGTGTAGAGACAGACATGTAACATCGGGATAAACAGGGAGAGAGGAGAGGCTCATTTTTATGCAAAGTCATTGGTGTCTGCTGCTGCCAGTGGTGCAAATCTGCTCCGTGCCCTTTGTAAGAACAAGCAGTTTGTAGTACGACAAGAGAGAGAGAGGGGTGCCAGGGCAGGGACTCAGTGAAATGACTTCAGGAGATGATATGAGAAATGAGTCTTTGTCTAACGCATTAATTAGTTATCACTATTCATGTTAAAAACATGCAGTTATAGTCGTAAGTTCAGTTAAGTCCATGTAGTACCATTTGGAGCATATGGCAACAAATCGACAATCATTTCCTCCCTTGTATTGATTGATCATAATTTTGGTTTTGATTTCTTTTATTAGAAACAACCAAAACTGCTTTCAATTTTCCTAATAATATTAAAAAAAACAGACTTCTAATCAGTACCATTTGAAACAAAAATGGTCTTCCTCCCAAGTTTGAACCAGTGTGATTAAAAAGACCCGAGCATATCACTGACAATTACAGTAGAACAGAACTAGTTCATAATTTGACTTTTACAAAAGAAGATGATCTGTTTTGCTGAAAGAAATTTACTATGAAGGTAAAACTGTACAGTTACAGTTTTCATTTCATTTTTCAGTTTTGATTAATATTTTTAATAATAATAATTCATCAGTTTTATATTGTGCTTTTCAGGACACTCAAAGACACTTTACAGAGCATTATTCATTCACTCCAAACCCGCTGGTGGTGCTGCTATTGTAGCCACAGCTGCCCTGGGGCAGACTGACGGAAGCGAGGCTGCCAATCTGACCACCACCATCACTCACGCACACTCCACTTTCATACTGAGCAATGTGGGTGAAGTGTCTTGCCTAAGGACACAACAACAGTTCTTGTGACTGGTGCCCCACTGTGGCACCTGGAATTCCCAGTGGTCTCCCATCCAAGTACTAACCAGGCCCGGCCCTGCTGAGCTTCTGAGATCTGACGGGATCAGGCTTTGACGAGCCGGTATGGCCATATTTTTAATAAGGGTCATCTGAGACAGACAAATTTTTAACCCACAAGGGAAATTATCTGGACACAGTAGCTCACACGTCACAATAAATATGATAAAGAGTAAACATATAAATAGTAATAATAAATTCTAATTAAGTACCAAATTATCAAGAGACTGGTGACAAGTAAGGAATAACTATAAAAATGTATACCATATTTTTCAGACTATAAGTCGCACTGAAGTATAAGTCGCACCAGCCAAAAAATGCATAATAAAGAAGAAAAAAACATGTATATTTTATAAATTTAGACTAAGAACCGACATTTCATCTTGAAAGGTGAGTTATAGAAGTTATAGTAATAAAATCAACAGAATAGTGAACAATCCATGTTTCATTTGTTCATTCTTTTTTCAGCATAGAACCGAAAATAAGAAAATGAAAAAACAACAATTTTCTTTATTATTTGTCTCTAAAACCAAAATGAAAAAAACAGGTAACAATTGTTTTTTCATTTTTGATTCATAAATACGATTCATATATTTGGTCTATGGACTGTCAGTGTGAAAAATGTAATATATAAATCGGAACCAGGAACCACCCAAACCCTGAAAAAACTTATAGTCCAAAAAATATGGTATGTACAAGTAAAAATAAAGTATAGAAATATATCTCCGCTACACATATCTCTGCTATATACAAGAGGTCGTAAGGAGAAACGGTGCAAAGATCTACTCTCTCTAAAAATGACAAGCTTTTTTTGTCATAGATGCAAAATGTAAATTATAGAAGTCACCCATTAATACAATTTAAAAACTGTCCTATCTGAAAATGAAAGCAGAATAAACAGCCTGGCTCCATGGAGAGGTTGCTTCCATACGTATTCCTTCACCTTTTCGAGCTGTTTTCGAGCATTTGTGCTAAAGCTGCATTGTGTAACCTTTCTGGCGAAGGTCCATCAGATGCTTTTCACCAAGGAAAATGAAAATTTGTCTGGAAAGTTTCATAGTGTGGTATTAAACCTTTCATTTTTGCTTTTTGAAGTATTTTGGAGCTATAAAACAACCTATAATTGAAAAAAGGTAAGGTAGATCTGTTTAATGTCATACTGTGGAACATTGCAGGCAGAGCAATGACATCTCCATAGAAACAAAAAGGTGAGGTACCCCCAACTGAAAGGTTACATCGTGCACTTTTAATAATTACATTCTTGATTAAGTTTTCTTTTGGTCGTCCTTAGATGGTCTGAGTTTATTACACTTTGGTGTGAGAGAAATTACAGAAATCAAAGCACTTTCACACACAATCTTTGTCAACACTAAAAGCTACTTCAGATAAAATGCTTTTCTCCTCACGGACCAGTGGGAACCTCATTTAACCTGGGTTTATCAGAACTCTGACAAGCTTATATTTTTGTGTTTTTATTGAGGTAAACGCAACCTGCCGGTGTCCATAGAGATGTACTTCTTTGCCTGCATGTTCCATTGTGTAGCATTAAATTTACCTTGCATTTTATTTTAACTGAGAGTGTTTTATTGCTCAAAAACGTGCAGACTCATGAACCTGATACTTTTTCGTGATACCTGCTTGTCTCCATGGAGGTTAACAGGTTTAATGCCATACTGTGGAAGCAACAGTATTTCCACAGAGACAAGCAGGTAGCATAAAAGTTACATAGTGTAACTTTAAGGCTCGGCTGACATTTCCATACCCCCTTAATCCAGAAAGCACTGGTGGGTTTGCTGACACATTCATTTTGTTGAATGTTTTGACAGTTGAATTCACACTCTGAATGAAACTTTTTCAGTTTAATTATTTCTGTTGATCCAAAGCAAAGAAATTAAGATTAAAGATGAATAGAATTTGAGATTTTGTATTAAATGTTATTGTGGATTTTTTAATCTGAGAAGAATAAAACTGGAGAAAAGTTGTCTTAAATCAAAGAGTCTGGATTTATTAAAGCAATTGTGCGCACAATTACAAAGAAATAATGAAAACCAAAACCTTCTGTCCCTCACGCGAGCTCCGTCTTTCCCTGATCTGAACAGCAAATCAAAAACAGGCTCTTATACAGTCGACACACGTCATGAAATCAACATGTGGTAAAACATACGATTGGATTGATCTTGATCTACTTGTCTGGGTCAACTTATTGATCAGATTGAATCCAAGGGCACCAATAATTCTAAATGATGAGAATGATTAGAACAACTTCTTGGTTTAGCCATGATGGAAAAAGACAGAAAATAGTGACCTGCCTTGAAGTAGCCCAAAAACAACAGGTCACACCACTGCACGTGACCAGGAATACAGAGATGCTTTAGCAGTTGTGAGTTACTACTTATCTAAACCCCTAAAATACACTTTTTAGCTTAACAAAGTAAGAAGTTCCCATCACAGTTATTTTTACATAACACTGTTAAATGGACAGTGACTGTTATGACCGGGATTGGCCCAAACACATTTAAAGAGGACAAAGGAGTCAAAAAGATGACTTTTCTATAGTTTTATTTTAATGGTGCACTGTGTAACTTGTCTGGTAGAGGGTCTGTCACCTGGTTGTCTCCATGGAGATGTGCCTAGAATGTTCCACAGTATGTCGATAAGGTTACAAATTTCCTTGGAGACTTGCCAGCCAAATTACAGGTAAGAATGGATGTTTTAAGATATTTTTGAGCAATAAATAACACCTATAGTTGAATAAATGCAAGACAAATTAATTTAATGCCATATTGTGGACAATTTAAAGCAAAGCATTAACATCTCTGTTACGACCCAGCTCTGCTAGGGACCGCGGAAGTAACAAAATAACCAAGATGTAAAATGGAATAAATAAGGTAATTTAATTAAAAGGAATGTACAAGGTAAATTAAACAAAACCGGCTAAAATATGTACATAAAATAACCTAAACTAAGAAAAAGGACAGGATAACAAGTTGTGCCAAAAACGAGTCACGTGGGCTTACACAAAAACAACAAGTGACTAAACTAAGGGACGCAAACAAAACTAAATTACAAGTGTCCCAAAGCAAAATCACATAAACCCACAAACAGAATCAAGTGACAAAACAAAAAGGCACAAAACCGAACTAAACTAAACTAGTGTCTCACACACAAAAAGTCACATACTAGTACAAACAAAGTGACTGACAGAAAGAGACACAAACACAAAATGGCAAACTGGCCACAAAGGCCAACCGCCCCAAACAGGTGACAGGAATCTTCTTAAATAGGGGGAGGAGGCTGGAGGTGAGGTGGGAGTGGCCGAGGGTTGAAGTTCCCACCAATCAGAGACCAGGGCTCAACCAGCAGGAATCCAAATGACAAAAGAAATTAAAGCACACAACACAAATCAAAGAACTGGAGGCCTGGGGCCGTAACACCCTCCCCCTTAAGTTACAAAATATTTTGTAACCAACTGAATTTTGGTTAATACTTGCATAAGTGCAGGTGAGATGGGGAGGAGGAAGGCAAGTGAAAACAGTGCCAGGGCTATAGGTTACCAGGGTACAGCTCAAGCAGCAGTGTTAGCTGTTCCATACCCCAATGAGATGGACCAGGCGCTCTAGGAACCGAGCCCCATCCCAGAGTCTGGAGGACGAGAGGCTCAGAAAGTGGAAGCGTGAACGGGTGATCAGGCCGGTCACCAACCACACCTGAAGTACACTCAAACACCAAGAGTCAAACATAACTGGCACCACACATTAGCCACAGGCAAAAACAAACAACGTTCCACCACCCAATCACCATATGCCTTTAACAATTTAGGGGAAAAAAACAATTCAAAACTTACCTAATACAAACTTATTAAATGGCCAATTACCAATTTATGATGGCGGGATCGGGTATTCTGATCCCGGACGAGCCCCCAATTTGTTACGACCCAGCTCTGCTAGGGACCGCGGAAGTAACAAAATAACCAAGATGTAAAATGGAATAAATAAGGTAATTTAATTAAAAGGAATGTACAAGGTAAATTAAACAAAACAGGCTAAAATATGTACATAAAATAACCTAAACTAAGAAAAAGGACAGGATAACAAGTTGTGCCAAAAACGAGTCACGTGGGCTTACACAAAAAACAAACAAACAAGTGACTAAACTAAGGGACGCAAACAAAACTAAATTACAAGTGTCCCAAAGCAAAATCACATAAACCCACAAACAGAATCAAGTGACAAAACAAAAAGGCACAAAACCGAACTAAACTAAACTAGTGTCTCACACACAAAAAGTCACATACTAGTACAAACAAAGTGACTGACAGAAAGAGACACAAACACAAAATGGCAAACTGGCCACAAAGGCCAACCGCCCCAAACAGGTGACAGGAATCTTCTTAAATAGGGGGAGGAGGCTGGAGGTGAGGTGGGAGTGGCCGAGGGTTGAAGTTCCCACCAATCAGAGACCAGGGCTCAACCAGCAGGAATCCAAATGACAAAAGAAATTAAAGCACACAACACAAATCAAAGAACTGGAGGCCTGGGGCCATAACAATCTCCTTAGAAACAAACAGGCTCCAGATCCCCTTTAGAAAAGTTACACAATGCATCTTTAAGAGTGGATTCATTTACACCTGAAAAAATGAAGTTAAGGGAAATGAGACATAAATATAAACATGACTAATACTGCGGTAATTACAGGTGACAGTGATGGGCAATTGAAGTAACTTTGATGTACAAATCACATACAATTTTCACTTCATTTTTCCTGTCTTGTTCATAGAAAGACTTCTGTATCCAACTCTGTAATATCAAACTGTCAAAAGTCCTGTGTAACTATAAACCAAGTGAAGATTTTTAATTTAATCTTGTCCTACGCTCTCTTCTCACCGACTGTTTGGAAAATGAATCGTAGCCACAAAATCTTTTACTAGGCCCCAATTCAATCAGCAGCGTTGAACTTTACTCACTGGCAGCGCTGTAAGAAAGTGCAACAAGCCCGTGGACAGTTTCAAATTGCCAACAGTTCCCCCATTAAAGAGGTCCCGGCGCAGTCACACAGCCGCCAATGAATTATAGCCTCCTCCTCACCTTTTAGAAACCACTACTGCTCCGCTGGTCTGTTTGTTCCACCCACTGCATCTCCGGGAGAACGGTTTTACAAGTACTTACAAGGCAGAAATATTTCACTGTGTCCAATATTGTTGCAGAGATAGTTTTACTCGGGCTGAACTATGGCTGTCGATGAGTTTGAGAGTGGTGGGGAAATGGGACTGTTGCCATAGTAATTAAGAATTTCAAAGAATATATCATCTTTTGAATGAGAGAAACATTTCAGGATGTAATGGGAAGCTGAAAAACATGAGTTGGCTGTGGATGCTGCATGCTGGGCTTTGCTTGCCTCATTGTCAAAGATTGAATAGTTTAGTTATTTGCTGAATGTCTCTCCACACTCTCTGCGTAATTTTACATTGCTTACTGTTGTGTTAAAATATGTAGAAAAAAACTGATAAGAAATATGGCTCCTCTGAGGTGAGATTGTGTTGCATGGAATGTTCCACAGCATGGCATTAAATGTATCTCCTGCAAACAGAGGATGTCACTAGTCCAAGTTAAAACCTCGCTCCTGTTTTCCATCTGAAGAAGAGTTATTTCGTCCTCTGTTGGGTCAAAGCCCCAGACTGTGTATTATAGACGTCTATGGTCACAGTGTGGACTGAGGGAGATCCAGCCCTTCCCGTGTTTTGGCTAATCTCTGTTTAAATACACAGATCTGAATATCATTTTATACGATGGAGCCTGTCTTCTGATGATTTCTTGATCAAACACTTTCTTCAGTCGAGTGTTGCCTTTTCCCCGTGTCTCCAGACTTTGCGGTGAGCGCACGGGTCCAGTCTGAGCAGAGATAAACACGGTGCTGCGCTTAAAAGAGTTTTATAAATTCTGTGTGTGGCATTAGGGTGGACATTTGTCCGGATTTTGGCTGGACAGTCCGGTTTTAGAGCCTTCTGTCCGGACCTCTATTATGCGCCCTCATTTTTTGACATTTTATCGGCTGCCACCGTTGCATCACCACAAATCCCCGGCCATATTGCACCTGCAATAGTGCGATAGCAAATTGCTCTGCCCACTTCTGATCTCTGAAAACATGAATCACCTCCAATGCGACATACGCACAGAACAGACTCACCCTCAGCAGAACATCCCTCTGTCACACAAAGAACACGAATAATCCACTGAATCGTGTCCTTTAGTCCGACAGAAGCTGAAGCATCAGCACAAGGAAAGTTTATGCAAATGAGCCATGCGGTTTTAAGTTTAGTTTCTGTAAGATGTAAACAAATGTGCCAAAGCATTAAACACATTCTAATCTCACACAGGCTGATGTGGCTCTGTAGTGATTATGGTTTATATGTTGTAAAGTTGAGTTTATTTATGCAGATTAGTAATAGTAATAATAATAATGATAATTTTAATATAAAAACCTTAACGATTAATTGATAATAGATTGTTAATTCTCCCGACAATGAATAATAATAATCAGTGTGATCATTAGAATCATAATACTGATAATATATAATAAATAATAATACAATAGTAATAATAATAATGATAATATGATGATAAAAATAATAGTGATAAGTGGTGGCATAGGTCTGTTTTTTAGCCATTTTGTTGTGCTCTGCAGTTTCTCCTCTGGTTCCTGTAGTGTCCTCACTTTTGGGCCCATGTGTCCTAATTTTCAGAGTCATGCCGGTGGTCACCCTGTGCAGCACAGACTTCACTAACCCAATGTGCAGCGCGTAAACAAGCTTTATAAATGAGGCTCCTGATCTCTGAAACAATCTATGAAACTCACAATGACATATCGTATTTTTAAAGGTATTTTTTACAATAATAACACATGTAATATGTTAAGTTTAATGCCACATTGTCAAACATTCCAGACAAATCCATAAAATCTCCTCTTGGGTATAGTGGACTCTGATCCAGAAACGTTACAGAGCATCTGACATTATCAAATGGAAGTGGAAGTCAGTGAGGGCTTGGAGGCAGATGAATGCAATGCTATAAATGCCTCATTCTCAGTTCTGTTCCCTCATAAAAGAACCTGAAGCTTCTTTGTGAGAAAAACAGGTAATGGCGTCACAGACCATTAGCTGCTGCTGTTAACGTTTGTTCTTCCACAAAAGTCCGGTAAGTAAAGCTCCATAAAGTTTTAAGTTCAACCATTTTCCTCTGGACTCGAACAGGTGCTGTCTCTTATATTAGCATCACGGCGGCTTTGACCAGTGAACAAATGTCTTTATGCCTGGACAAATCTTCATTTCAATGCGTTGTGTGGTCTGATTGTGAGCTGAACTAATTAAGATGCCATACACCTTTAGAGGGAAGGTCACGCTGTCTCACATTCACAATACAGGATTTCTTAATCAATCTGTGGCTTTAGCGGGGAAATTATAAAATGGAAATGGTCTATTCTCAATAAGAGATTTAATAAGGCCGGCAAATCTGTGGCCAGTAATTTAATTGTTGTTTCATTCAAATGAGCCACTTGCGTCCTCTGGGCTTGGTTTGTTATCAAAGGGCTCTTTTCACTCCCTGGGCTTTATAGCTGGCTGCGAGCCGGCATAATGGACTTAGCCATGAAGCTGTTCTGTATTAGTAATGTATCTGCCCAGAGAAATACCAATGGCTGAACTCCATAACTCCACATACAGAGGAATGGGCCCTATTGTAACTGTGTAGTCTGGTTTTACAAGGACAGAGTAACATTTCCAACCAAATGAATTGGAGATAATTGAAGCTGGTCTTTGAAATATTAGATAACATTGTGTTTAGACATACTTCTAGTACTTAAGGTGCACTATCCTTCATGGTGGAAGGTTTAGACTGCTTCAAATGCCACACTGTGCTTTGCCCACAGTGTGGCAGCTAACATTTCTATGGAAACAAGCAAGAGGCAATTTTTGTTCTTACTTTTGACCCTCCTTTTACTATTGATAGAACCCAAGGACGTATTTACAGCTCTTGATGCAGGCTAGTGCAGAACCTTCAGTGTTAACATAGTCAGACACGCTTCTTTTGTACTCACACCTCACAGCAAGAAGGTGGTGGGTTCCATCCTTGGTTTACCTAGGCCTTTGTGTACAGAGCATAGACCGTATATATGAGTGGACTAAGATAACCCGTTAGCCGCCATGTGCCAAATAGGAAGTGCTTTTTCCCTCTCTCTGTAACTGCTGCACTGAGCCTCGTCATTTTGGTCTTAAAATGTTTGTATGAACCTGCTCTACATGATCCTATGATATTTTGTTCCTAAATCAAGATATGAACATAAATAACGGACCAATCAGACGCCTTCATTCCCCGATGTCGCTGCCGCCGAGCGTTAGCAACAGGTTTGATTGACAGTTTCACTGCTAAGTAAGTTTCCTTCCCGCTTTCCTGCCCCGATTTACTATTTTTGAAATAAAATGACAAAATATCTCAAACAATTACAATAGCTAACGTTACTAGAATCTTAACTAGCATAACTTAACTATCAAAGTAAAGTGAATTTCGTTAAATTGCGACTCTATTGTTTGAATGTAACGGAACATATAAAATAAATCAATGACTTAAACTTACTATTTAAAGTTGATGACAAAAGCTAAAAGTTTCCTTGTTCTCAAGAATCACTGAAATACAGCGGTTCGTGCAGAATGGTGCAGAGTATCGCATCGCCGCTCTGCCATGAGTCGGGTGAGCACATTTAACGACCTCAATCATAATTGGCTCTTGGTTGCTATGATGCTCGGTCTGGCTCCAGATTCGCTCTTGTAACTGTGGCATCAGGAACTCTGGGTCAAATCTTCCAGTTTAAGGAATTTTTTAAGCCTAGCTCAAGATCATGGAGATGGGTCCTCAAGCACTACACTGTGATGCTCTTTGGCCCAGTGACATTGAAGGACGGGTCAAATGCACAGGATAAATTTTCCTATGAGGACCATAAAATGTACCTTAACTTAATGTTAAAGGAGAATCAACACTTTCTTCTCACTGTAGAGATGTTATTGCTTTGTCTGGAATGTTCACAATAAACCTTTCTATTGTTCATCAATAGTTTTTTGTATTAAAAACCATATTAATACCATACTGTGGAACTTTCCAGGCAATAACATCTCCATGGAGACAGTCAGGTAGCAGACTTTTCACCACATAAGAAATTGAGCGTTCTGGTCTCTAATCTTGCCAGACAATAAACAGACCCTTCCCTATATTTATCACGATCTAGAAAGAAAATCCACCTTTTTTCCTGGTGCAAATTGGTTAAACTGTATCGTCGTGGCAATTGTCTCCCTCTTCCTCCTCCCTCTGCTGTCTCCTCTTATTACCCATCTCTTCATCCTCCTCCAGGAAGCCACAGCTCATGTTTTATTCCCCACCTGAGCCTCCCAGATTAACTTGAGTGTGTAATCCCATTAACAGTCCTGTATTTGGCCCGGCTGTCCACGCTCACTGACAGGGCCTCCCCAAACCGCCATGCCCCATGTTTTCTTAAAGTCCCCGCTAATCCAGGGCCACTTCACCTTGCTTTGTCCTTTTCAAAGTTTAAGTCCGGAGAAGTTCGAAGTGGAGGTGTATTGTGAGTTCATTGTTATTCGTGCATGCTGGAGTGTGTAATGAGACCCATGGCTGGATACACTTAAGAGACAAAGGTAGGTCAAAATAAGTGTTAAATCAGTATTGTGAATAAGTAGGTAATTCGTAGTGGTTCGGCGGTTAGAACATATGCCTGGAAACTCAAAGGTTGAAAGTTAGATCCCTGCTTTAATGGTTTGTCCTTGAGCAAGACACTTCACCTACCTTCATGTAGTCACTTCTTTTCATGGACTTGGGCTTAATGTGGACCAAATGCTAGGTCCTTATAAGGTCAATAATATAATATTTAGTTGGTGGAGGGTCTGCTGCTTTCTTGACTTCATTGAAACCATCACTGCTGTTTCCATGGAGACACATCAATGCCTCCAGGACAAGTTACAGGTTAAAGGGCACTACACTGATTTCAGATCTGTTATAATGTTGTTTCCTCATCACAAACATACCCGGAGTTGTGTTTTGTTTCATTCATGCATATTTGAGACATAAACCCTACAAGGCTGAGTTCTTCCCCCGAACTGAAAACATTCGGTTACACCTTGTGATGTCATGGGGCAATACAGGAAGTGCTCCAGTGTGTTTTTAAACTCCATACACCTTCACTAGAATCATTTGGATGATTTCAGCCCTGGAATTGCCCGTCTCTATTGAACTAAAGGTAAAATGTAGCTGTTAACTTGAAACTACCGCTTCATGACACACACAGACTCACACAGACTGTCTAAAAGAAGTGGACTGTGACGTCACCCACAATATCATCAACTCATCTGTGAAATCCTTTTACACCTTATTTAATCCTACCTGCACTTTGAATATTATTATATTTTATTAAATTTTTTATTATATCTGTATTTTATTATATTTTTTGCTATATTTACTTATTTCCCTTGTATTTGCTATAACACATTTTAACAGTACTATTTATTGCAGCTATTAGTACTTCTTGAATATTAGTGAGTCAAACGGTTCTCCTCATCCTAAGCATTTCATTGCATTTGTCAGGGTTTGGTGTTTATTATGTGTTTCCCCTCCCTTCTGTGTCTGTTTGCTCCTCTCGGGGCGTGGCTGGGCTAATGCTGCAGTGTGGATCACCTGCTCGGTGGTTCATCTGCAGCTCATTGTCCAATCAACCCCAGTACTTAGTCCTGTCCTTGTCCTGTGTTCTGTGTCAGTTCATTCCTCGTCAATCCCTTGTCTACGTCCTCGTCCTGCTTGTCCACGTCGTCCTGCCTGCCCTTGTCGTCCAGTCTGTCCCATGAGTCTACCCCAGTGTCTTCCCTCCGTCTATGTCTCCAGCCAGTTCCCATCACCACATCCTGCAATCCTGGCAATAAACCTGTTTAACATCTACCTGCTCCTATGTCTCTGCTTTGGGGTCCTCAACCACACTCAAACCATGACAGCATTGTAGACCTTGTGTTGAACCTGACAAATAAACAATAATCTTCAATCTTGAACCCATAGAGTTCAGCATCACTCAAATGAAGCTCCTGATGCTAGTGGTTACAGGAGCAAATTTGGAGCAAGGAATTTTGACGGACAAAATAGCGGGGAAAAAAAAACATTTCAAGACCAAAATGATGAGGCTCACAGCGCAGACGTTGTTCAGCATCACTCAAATGAAGCTCCTGATGCTAGTGGTTACAGGAGCAAATTTGGAGCAAGGATTTTATGACGGACAAAATAGCGGGAAAAAAAAAACATTTTAAGACCAAAATGATGAAGCTCACAGCAGACGTTACACTGGAATATTTTCGCCCCTCTCTCTCTGTGAGTCAGGGGTCAGTAGGAGCTGGAGGATCCTGCATGCAAACTTCCTGGAACGCAGAGGCGAGCGCGTTAGCTGTGTCTATTTGTATCATACAGCCTATGGGTGGAACAGAACATTATGAGCTTTGCAGATGCAGACATCCTAATAATCCAGATATGTTTTTGATGATATAACAATATTATAACCTGTCCATGGGGGCAAGTATATTGTGGACCATCCACCCGAAATGGTACCTAAGGTTATGCTTTATATAAGGTCAGGCGATAGTTGAGGTTAGGGTGTAACTCACAAGGGTTAGTGTTAATGTTTGTATGAAAGTATGAAAGTGATGTGTGCATAGCAGGACTCCCTTGAAAAAGAGATTAGTAAACTCAATGGGACTTTCCTGGGTAAATAAAGGTAAAAAAAAAAAAAGTGTTTGGGTTACCTCTAAGCACAAGGATCTGAATCAAGTCAATGTGATGTTCTCACAAAGCATGAAACCTGACATATGAATATGTGTCAGTGTTGGCCATAGAGGAACAACAGAAGACAAAATCTGAATGGTCAGTGTCTATATCAGAACTATTACAATACGTCATAATAAGAAAAAAGAAAGTAGTTATCTTTTATCACAGATATACCCACCCCCTCGAAGAGAAAGAGGAAAAAAAACAGGAACAAAAAGAAATTTCAAATTGCAGTCATTAATTACAAATCACAACAAACAAATCACTTTTAAAAAAAAATCATTTCCAGCATCTCGGGTCTCATTCATCACACATTAACAACTCTCGCTCTGCAGCCAGTCCACTCCGCACTGACACATTGTTTTACAGGGAGGAAATCGCCTGTGCTCAGTCATGTCTCTTATTGAATCAATCTATAATTATTGAATTTGCTTTTGGTAACAAGATGTCTGTGATGTATCTCTATCATAAAATGGTGCTGTTGCTGATGACCACCGCCAAAGGGAAGAAGGAAACGCTGGTAAACATAGGAGCCCGTTATTTCAAATGACGAGATTGGAAACTTATGCCACGACTTCAATATACTCCCAGCACAAAAGGCAAATGCAATCAACATTTATCAGTCCGCTTGTCTCGTGTCCGGTCACATTAGAGCCTCCATATTTCTTTATTGGGGTTTTCTGGCAGTGAAGTGGAGACAATAAGATGTGAGTAACTCTATGGGAGGCCGTTGGTTGTAATTTTGACATAACCAGTTCATTGTTTTGTGTCAGTGGCCAAAACAATCAGAAAATTAACTTTATTGTTATGGTCAGTCACAGTAAAAATCTAATTCTTGTTGGGATTTTGTGGCGGTGAAGTGGAGACGGCAAGATGTAAGCGACTGTGGGAGGTTATTGGTTATAATTTTGACGTAGCTAGTTCATACTTGTGTTGTGTCCTTGGGCAAGACACTTAGGGGAAAAAACATTGCTAGTTATGGTTAGTTATAGAAAAAAATATAATTAACGGGATTTTCTGGGATAAAGGTACAGACAACGAGATATGAGCAACAATATGGGATTTAGTTTTGCCGTAGCCAGTTCATACTTGTGTTGTGTCCTTGGGCAAGACAATTAGGCGAAAAAACATAGCTATTTATTGTCAGGTATAGTAGAAATATAATGTCGGAATTTTTTGGTATTGGGGTAGGGACAACAAGACAACAACAACAAAAAAAGAAATATTGTCAGTCATATTCAAAATATGGAGACAACAATGCAAATTTATAGTAGTTCAACTTTTGATTTTAATTTGGTCATAGCCAGTACTTGAGTTGTGTCCTTGGGCTAGACATTTTTATTTATCAGATCAGAAATAGTATAATAGTAAAAAATGTAAAATAGATGACAGTATACATATTGGAATGCATCATGTTTGAATAAAAATTGTGTAAATTTTGTATTACACATTTTATACATCAAAATTAAATCAACCGGGGTGTGATCCCAACACAACAATAAAAAATAAATAAAAAGAAATCGCCCTGAAACATATTTTCCAACATATTTCAGCGGGATAGTTCCAGTCATCTTTCAATCTCCATAAACCGCTGCTGTGAAACGATAAATATTTAGATTTTTACAATCAGAACGCCTCAAACCCGCAGCATGTTGATCTACATGCATTTGTACCAATAAGACACTATATGTAGCCTCTGCCAGGGAGGGAATTGAGATGCTATCATTATTCCCAGCATGCCTTGGGTGAAGCGTTGTCCTTGGTCAAACATTTACATTGCACAAACACTTCTATTCCCTCAGTAGCCCGTGTCCATCTCGGAAGCTCCCTGTTGAATTGTATAATGTATAAACTCCCTTTGCAGTGAAAGGACTGGCTGCAGACTCAGGGCAGTCCACAGACGTCATTCTTACTTCAGTCATGTTTTATTGATGGTTTTACCCCAGTGTGAGCTGTTTATACAGGAGCCAGTCTGTCTATTCAAATGTTTCAACCAGGAAAACAAGGCAGGCATTAGTTCTTAAATAAAAGTAAATACACTTTCTGCTTCATAATGATCTCTTCTTTGTGTGGAGTAAGATTTCTGAATGTTTTTTGGAAAGTGGTTTCAAGTAATATTTTCTGCTTGTTTTAAGGGACACTATGTACGATTTTAAATGTCCCCATATACATAGAAATGTTCAAATCAAATGTAGCTTTTACTGATAACTGTAATGCTGATTTATTCTGAATTACAAAAACATTTTACATCATGGCCACTTTCTAATGATATGTTATAATTTGATGTTTTGGACTTCTGTCAGTCAATATATTAGCTACTTAATGTGAGTATCTGCTCTGATTTTATATTAAGTTTGACCAGATTTCAGATTTTTTTTTTGTGTTTTAAAGTTACATTTTTTACTCGTTTATAGGGACAGTATGTACGATTTAGCTTTTAAATATCACATATATGTCCCCAGATATGAGGTAGAAATGTTCAAATCAAATATACTTTTACTGGTAACAAGTACAATGCTGATTTATTCTTAATTACAAAACCAATTTACATGAGGACCAAGTTGTTTTTCTTAATTTAGTGTTTTGGTTCTCATGACGATTATCCAATCAGGATTAAAATCATGAGCCTCACAAGAGTCTATCTGGGTCGCTAGTTTCACTGCTGAAATCCAGTTGGTTTAAACCTAAAATGTCTCTGATCTGAACGTCACTCCCTAAACCCCAGGACCTGCAGACATCATGAGTCGGTGCTAGTGCAGCCTCTGCAGCTCAGGGAGGGAATTCTGGAGGTTCTGAGATTTCACATGAGCTTATTTGATTTTGTTTGATTTTCACTAATAATCAGGGACGACAAAATGATTCAGATTTGGGACAGAACATGCAGAACTGAACCTTAAAATGGATCATTGAGAAAAAATTGTTTGTTGAGCCTCTCGTGTGCATAAATTCTTTTTGTAATATACCCATTAGGAGATGAGATATATTTTTCAAGTTTTGCCAACAATTTCTCCACTTCATGTACTATTTTGCTGTTATAGTAGCTTGACTTTTGGAGCTACAGTTACTCAAGAGAGGGAGTGACTTAATTGATCCCAAGGGAAATTTAAGAGGTGTAAAGCTGAGTTTTTTTGTTAAATCCAAAGTGTTTGCATTGGGATTTGCCAATTAAAAAATCTCACAAGATAATTTTCCTAATTTATGCACGATCTTGTAGCACTTTTATCGAGATCTTGCCCCATCCCCAGTACATTCTCTTTTTTTAAACCGCTTTTTTATAGTTTCAGTGGTGACTGCTGGAGTTAAATACGACTTTTCACTTTGGCTTTTATATTTCAATTGCGCAGCAGTTTAGAAACTTTTCCCTTTCATAAAATGTCTCTGTATAAAGTGGATCTGGATTCCTCGTCGTCACTATTTGAAAAGAAATTCATCGTCCGACAGTAAAGAGTGATGTATCTATTCTCTTGGTCATTTTTCACCCGCTAAAGCACCTATAACTTCACTTTTTCAAAATGACAAAACTGCGCTGACTTCTGTTCCAGCTTAGCACACAATAAAACGAGGGAGCCTTTGGGGCTGTAGCTGCTCCTCTCTGTAGTCCTTTCCGCTGACACCGGCCCCGAATGCTTTTGGTTTCCGTCGCGGCACAAGTCTGAATCTCGCTGTGCTCTTTGAATGCGTTTTAATGGGGCAGACTCCTATGACATCCCCTCTGGACCTACGGGCTGTAACTAACACCCACTACCTTTAAAATCTTGGACCTGCTGGAGCGCCCGTTTTCCCAAGAATCATTAATCTTACTTTTCCTCACCCTGTCCTGCTAGCACCTCTCCCTCTGCCGGGGTGGTCTCCCCTGGGTGCTCGTTTACGCCGCTCTACCTCCAGCTTTCGTCCACTCACTGCATTCATAACCCAAAACTGTACGCGCTGGCCACTACTTTACATCTTTTTGAGTCGTTTTTTTTTTCCCCTCGCTTCTTTGTACGACTCAGCATTTAGGTAAAGATGACATGGGAGCGTCCAGGGAGGCAAAAGCGGGAGCAAACTCCAAAAAAGCTCTCCCCGTAGAAGCTGGAAGCAGGTGGTACGGAGATGAAAAGACTTAGCTGCTACATTTGCACTTATGAATATCCAGTTAGGATGAAAAGGGAAGTATTTACAAAATGCAAAGTGTGCAGTTAAAGTGTGTGCAGAAGTTAGGGTTGGGTTAGTTTGGTTCACCAGCTTTGAAGAAGTGCCGCGTCAGCAAAACAATGCAGCAAAACTAACTCCAGTTACTATGCCGGCGTGGAAATCTGAAGTACGAGGAAGTAAGCGTGGACTCGACAGAGCACGTCTGCGTTTTTACCGTCTTAAAAACTTGGAAAACACAGCGAGTTCATTTTAAGCAGTTTGCAGCGGTCCAAAGTTATTCCTCACTTACCTTATACTTTCCGAACGTTGTAATTATTCAGAACAGTGACTTTATAAGCACTTTTCAAAACTTTCAGCGATCAGTGTGGAGTTTTGCTGAGATGCTACAGTACACACAATTATTTCCTGATCATCAAATAACAAAACACTTGCAGAAAATATATACTGTGGATTTATTTTGACATCAAGAGCTGCTGATACGATATATCTGTACTGGGACAAGATTAGTTTTGCTCAAATACATGAATAAAGAAAGATTCAGGATCTTCTGTCACCTGCTTATTTCTGTGGATGTCATTACTGTCGGGAATGTTCCACAGTATGACATTAAGCGGCTCTACTTTACATTTATTCAATTATAGGTGGTTTTATAGCTCAAAACAAATCTAGAAAAACAGGCATTCTGACTGTGAGCGGGATTATCTCTCCACAGATCTGACCTGTTACTCAGTCTGTTTGGTCTCCATGAAGATAGAAAGGCTTAATGCCACACTGTGAAACATTCCAAGCAAAGCAATAGCATCTCCATGGAGAAAAGCTTTCCATGGACCCTACACTAGAAAAGTTACACAATGCACCTTTACGCCTCTTTGCAAGTGTAAGCACAAGACTAACTTTACATTGTCGATAAGGAACCTTTTCTATCTTAGTTGTGACCCTGTGCAAAATGCTGTTTGAGGGCCTCATTTACTACATCAATCCGGAGCTTAAAAGTGGTAAATAGTAGAGAGTCCACCACTTGGACTCTGTTGTATTTTTCCTGAAATACAACAACAGTAACAGCAGGGGTTTTTATGAAAACAATGCGTTTTACAGCTAATACACTATCATCATCAAACTTTATTACAAACTCTTGGTGCAGAGTTTAAAAAGACACAATGAACAAACACACACTCCAAAAACAGGATATTAACAACAAACTGCAGTACCAGTGCCTCCACAGTTCGGGCTGGTACCTCATGATACTGAGTTTTGCCATTTGTTAGGCTCATAATAAAGCTGTTCTCACAGTCATTAAGGCGACAGATGAATCTGTGCATTAAACAGCGCAGATTTGCATGAAAAGTTCTGATGCCTCCAACACAAACGGGAACTTGCACTTTCCCATCTCGGCCTTTTCAACAAAATCCTTAGGCAGTCATTATACGCCACATTAAGTTTGTGTATGCTCCCTTTTTGTAGTTTGACCAACAGTGTGCCATATAAAATGTAGTACAGTACGTTTTAAAAAGGGTCTTTTTCACTTCCACGTACATGTACAATTACTCATATCAATGCTGCTGCAGATGTGTACACATGTGGACCTTTTTTTTTTAATTTTTCACGTGTACTTCGCACCGCTGCAGTGCCTCACCTGCCTCAATTGAAAACCTCTGATCTACAGTATGGCATTTATTTAATGTAACTATCTCCATGGAGACGCACAGGCCACATCGCCATGCCAAGTTACTGCTCACAATAATAATGCATGTTTTTCCTGTAGTTTTAAGACAGAAGGGAAGATATATTTGTTTAATGCCATACTGTGGAACATCCCAGGCAAAGCAAATAGCATCAACATGGAGACAAACAGAAAAGTGCTATATGCGCAGCCAATGCAGACTAAACTATAGGCAACTTTCATGTCAAAAACTGGACAAAATTCAGCAAAACAACCAATTGATTCCCCTTGTTAATGTGATTTTTAACAGTAAAGCCACATGTTTTACACTGTGGTCCCATGTGTACGAGGGAAGCCTTTTGAGCACCACAGCAGCAGTGTCCTTAACCAACCCAGTCAATCACAATCTTTCATTAGAGTAAGTAGCTAATATAAACGTGTGTACAAGATGTAATAAAATGGTGATTGTAAATGTGCTTGTGCGGAACAGGCATCACATGTTTAATTTACGGCCACATACGCAACAAATTGCTCAAGCTCTCGTCCATATACTCCAGTTTTCACCCGTCAACCCAAAACATGTACAATATAGACTAATGAATGTAGGACTTAAAAGGCCCATTTTACAGTATTTTCTGGTTTATGTTCTAATGCTGTTTCCTCAAATTAAACAGAAAATGCACCCCAAAGTTCATGTAGAGGTACAAATGCGAGGAACAGCAAAATAAAAGTCAAAAAATGCATAGCACACTCAGATGGCCAATGTCCAATTTTTTTTTTTTTAATGTTTCTGCAAAAAAAAGCCTTCGTCAGATAATTTTTCTTGCTTTGCAGCACAGTATTTTTTGACTTTCCTCATCACAAACAGACCTGGAGTTGTGTTTTGTTTCATTCACACATGTTTAACACACAAACGCTGCTTCACTAGCCAGGACCACCCCAACAACACATGTGCGTAGCAAAAAGAGTTTATTATATTGAGACGAGGCGGGTCGGCTCGGTTGAGACTCATGGTGGGGGTTCAGTCTCAATCTTCACATGACCCAGCTGGACTGGACCCCCCTCATAGGCGTCTTATGCCTGGAACAGATATGGGATGGGAGGGTGGGGTCGCGTTATTTGGGATGAACTGGGTTGCCGGGATAAGCTGCTACAAATAGGCTTCTGGGAAATTGAGGTGTTGTAGATGTGAGCTGTGATTCGCTGGAGAGGAGACGAGGGCGGTTGAGGTGTGGTCCTGCTCCTGAACCAAAGCTAATCATATTAACTACATATATTTAGTTATTTTCTCAAACAGAAAACACTGTTCTACATTGTGATGTCATGTGGTAAAACAGGAAGCGCTCCACTGTGTTTTTAACTATGGGCTTTGTGTAATCCACCATTTCTGAATGAGCTACAGATGTGGTTTTAATTTCTAAAATTATGTTCTTTTTTTGTTGTTCTTTTTGTTGTTGTCGTCACCTGAACCTATACACTCTTGTATTTACTGGTCACTAGAGCCTCTTGACATGATACAGCCCTGTGGGACCCATCCACCCCCCACCTGCCCCCCTCCCCGGGGCCCTTTAGGTCACTTTATTACTATGTTATAACAGTTTGACTGTCGTAGCCTGTCCTTTGTTTAAAATCATGTTGTGCCCATCAAAATGGGCACAACAGGCCAGACTATTAGTGTGACACAGTACTGCTCAAGATGTATGACTACAGAAGGTGTAAGGTGATTTCACACCTTATTTTGAAAGTTTTTAAGCAATGATTTAAATTCTTAACTTGTATAACATTGTACTTTAACACATTGCTAGCAGGAGTTTCCGTTTCTGTCCTTCCAACATAATGTCCCTAATCATTACAATGGCAGCACTATTAATTGGCCCATGTGTTTATTAATTCTGGGTCATTTTAAGCCGGAGCAGATGCAGTGTTTAACGGGATGGTGGGAGAAGCAGCACCAGCAGCTGTGAAATCTCTGTTTGACTCATTCTCACATATGGAAGTGCTTTGTTTTGTCATATTCTTCTCAAATTATGTTTCGTTTCGCAGATGTGGGAATGAAACCTCAAATTGCTTTTCACACAATAGCACAAATGCCAAAATTAGTGTTAAGTGATAAAAAACACACAGTTGTAGCAGAATATCAAAGTTGATTTACGATGGGAAAATACTACATTATTGTTGACAAAATAACCAGCTACAAAACTATGCAACTTTGGACTTATTTTAGGTGTGATCAGGAAATTGAGTCTAAATGTTCCATGTAATTAGGAGAAAGTCTGATCTTAGAAGCTGAGTAGGGCCGGGCCTGGTTAGTACTGTACTTGGATGGGAGACTGCTGGGAAAATCAGGTGCCACAGGGGTGCAGCAGTCACAAATACTGTTGTTGTGTCCTTAGGCAAGGCACTTCACCCACATTGCCTAGTATGAAAGTGGACTGTGCGTGAGTGATGGTGGTGGTCGGAGGGGACGCTTCCATCAGTAGCTATAATAGGAACTTACCAGTATAAAACGAAAGAATAATGCTGTGTAAAACGTCATATATTTTTACCTTTACATTTTGAACTACATAATTCACATTAAGCACATGTCACTCAAGTAGCTTTCATCTCTCAGTATAAATTCTCATTGTCCTGTCTATCTCAGCCTGTATCTCTGTCTCTTTATCTTATTATAATGAATATGTGAGCAATACAAAACAGTTTGGTGTTTAAACATAACATGCAGAAGTGTACTACGGTATGTTATCACAGTTTTAGCTCTGAAAGTTGTGATAAATCTGGTAGAACCCCCTAAACAACGTGCATTTCCTCCACCCCAAGTTTTGCACATATTGCACAGAGAGGACTCAGAGCATCAAAAACTAAATTGAAAGTAATTTAACATTTTAATCCATTGCTGTTTTTGACAGATATAGAAACAACTGTAGGTAACATGGTGATATAAATATGTGTTGACACGTAATCCCCCATCAAAGTGTATACCTCCCCTTTAAAAAGACCAATTATAATCATTGTAATATGTTGTTTCTCTCCTGTATTACTGCCGTCCTTCCCGACTGTGGCTGTGTTCTCCTGGTGGGCCAAATGACATTAAATAACTATATAACCACAAACAAGACACCGAGGGGTCCTTGATCATTTGTGATTATTCTTATTGTAAAACGCTCATTTTCAAATGCCACATTTGTTTGTGCTCTGATCGTGGCGTTACCGCTGTGATTTCTTGATGAGCACAATTCATAATGAATCCTGATTATATGTTAAGTGCTTTTCTGCTATAGAGCTTTGCGTCTATAGGCGCCTCAGTTATTCATATGGAGTTAATTTATCAAGATTGTCCTTATATCAAATTATATGCAGCTTTAATTAATTCCTTTGTTTTTTATTATATAAAATATTAAAAAACTACATGTTCACTTGCTTTATTATTGGTTAAAGGGCCTGCACACAATTTTCACGTTTTTGAGCAAATTTTGTCTTGTCCGATGTACAAATATATTGTATAAGAAGCTCTAAGTCAAAATATGGAATCAGGAAGTGCAAGAAAATAAAAAAACATGTTTCATTTTAAAGTCCGCTATAACTTTGGTTGGGGTCCGTCACCTACTTGTTTCTATGGATATATCGTTGCTCTGTCTGAAATGTTCACAGTATGACATTAAACAGCTCTACTTTACATTTACAGATCACATTTACAGATCTGACCTGTAACTTGGTCTGGTTTGGTCTCCAGGTTTAATGCCATACTGTGTAACATTCCAGACAAAGCAATAACATCTCCATGAAGCAAGCATTGCCTCATTGCCTCTGAGCTTGGCACTGGATTAGCAAAAGAGATACTGGCTTTGTTTTTTCTGGTGTAACCTTTACCAGATCTGTCCCAAAATATTCCTAACAAATGCTTAGTACGAATATCTCCTGTACTTCTGGCTCTAATCCCTCCACTGTACTGTGTATGTGAAGCTTTTATTGAAGCTAATAGGCACTTCAGGAGAAAGTCTCTTAATGGTGTCCTTGGAGTCAGAAAAAAAAAAAAACACACAATTTCTGTAATTAACAAAGAAGAGAGAAGGCCATGGGAACCTGGCAACAGAGGCTCTTGGCTTTAAACCATCACTAATTAAGGACCAGAACAGAACTGAACCAGGTCTACATCAGGACTAAACTGGACTCCAACCAGGACTACAGTGAATGTGCTTTTACCAAGCACAGAATGTGGTAATATCCTTCATATTTTACAGAGGCAAAGGACTTTTTTCAGTTGCAGATAATAAAACTGAGAAATATAGTGAGCAATAAATGAATAGAGCATTGCTTTATACCACTGCATTGGCGACACTCGTATCTAGAAATGTGGGTGTATTACGTTATTTTCTCTGTTATAATGTTGTTTCCTCATCACAAACATACCTGGAGTTTCAAGTTTAAGTTCTCTCAAACTGAAAACACTCTGTACATGCCATGTGGTAATACAGGAAGTACTCTACTGTGTTTTTAAACTCTATGGCCTTCACAAGAATCATTTGGATGATTTCAGACTCGGAGTTGCCCGTCTCTACTGAACAAAAGGTAAAAGGAGCCGTCAACTGGAAAACCAATACATGACATCACAAGGTGGAACAGAGCATGAGATTTGGAGATGTACCAGGACTAACAATACTCAAACATGTATGAATGAAACAAAACAGCACTTTGGGTATGTTTTTGATGGGGTAGCAACATTATAACATGAGTAAAAGCTCACAAGAGTCAACGCATAATACATAAACAGCATATTAATCTACGAATTTATTATTATTTTTAAAGAATTTGGGATTTATTTATTGCCTCCACTGATATTATGGAAAATATTTACTTTTGATGGACAAAAGCTAAATTAATATAACAAGTAATAGACAAAAATGGCTTTCAGTATTTAGTTAACGCAGCATATCGTCTCTTATATTAGAAAAGACAAAACTGAACTTTCCACTTTGTTAGCATCTGATTTATTCACAAACTTTGCCTTGTTGAGACATGTTCATTTACTCATTTAAATAACTTCATTTAACCTATGCAAATTGGGCATTATTTACACTCTTTCCCCAGATTTACTCAGTAGAGATTGATCTGTTGCTGCTTCCTCCATTATTCCTCCATTACGAGCTAAACTGCGTCGTGCGTTCATTAAAAATCCATTGTTTGAGCAAATCTTCAAACGCTTGCTAAGACTATCGGCCCTTCCCCCTGTGAGCACAATTAAAGCTCAACAACTAGCTTCCTAATCATGCACTTCCTGATTCTCAGACAAGAAAATGCTTTATAATTAGATGTAGACAGTACAGTAAGTATCTTATGCTTATAATATCTGAACTGGGACGAGAGGAATTTACTAGTAGTAGGCAAATGGTACAGTCCATGTGTATCTGAACCAAGGACAAATGCGTAAAATAAAAACGGAAAATGAAAGATGTTTTGGATGAGGAAATAACATTATAACATAGATCAGCAAATGGCGTAATGTGGGCGTCCAGTGAAAAGATGAAAACGTTTATTTTCGATGGACAACAAAGCTAAATTAATATAAAAGGTAATAGATTTTTTTTTCAATATTAGAGCAACAGAGATGCTTTATTAATCCAAAGGAAAATTCAAGTTTTCCTGCAGCAAACTGTTAGAGCTGATGTTGATTTCCACTGCACGCCTCAGTCCAAAGTCTCAGTGCAGTTTAACAGGAGGACTGGTCAGGGAGGGTCAGCAGATCCTGTGTCAGGGCAGTTTAAGCAGAAGAAGGGCTAAAAGTGTCCCCCCTCTGGCACTTTTGGCTCATTTCACAAAATCCAACAGTCTCTTACTTGTGTCCTTTTAACTGCACATGCTTCACTTCTTAGTTGGTTAAAAATCCATGATATTATGTTAAAAACTGAGCTTAAAAAAACAACTGAACTGAAACTGAACTGTCCACTTTGTTAGCGATTGATATATTGACAAATCTTTCCTTGTTAAGCCATTTTGTTCATTTACTTTTCTCATTTCCATAACGTCATTTAACCTATGCAAAATGTGCATTATTTACACTCCCCTTTCCCCAGATTTACTCAGCAGAGATGGATCTATTGCTGCTTCCTCCATTATTCCTCCATTACGAGCTAAACTGCGTCGTGCGTTCATTAAAAATCCATTGTTTGAGCAAATCTTCAAAAGCTTGGCAAGACTATCGGCCCTTCCCCCTGTGAGCACAATTAAAGCTCCCGATGGTGCCTGATAATAATACAGTGTGGAGATGGCAGGGTCTTTTGGATGGGGCTGTAATTGACTGCCCCATTCAGAGAGGGTTTGGAGCTGACGGCGGGGGGGGAACAGTCGCCCGCCGAACGCCAACAAAGAACCAATTGTCACGAACCCGGAGGACACGCGCCACAGGTGAGGACTTTAGAGAACGGGTATGGAGGAGGCTAATGAGCAAATGAGGCTAAATTACTGCAAAAGGTCAGGTTTTACCGATATTTTAGTGCAGCGTGTGAAATAACGGTGGGAGTTCATGTTCTATAGTGGCTTTGTGTATTTGGGTGTTTAAAGGTTTTCTATTATTCCAAACGAACTATTGTGAGCTTTAAGAATGTGGTTAGAATTTTGTTAAGTGGAAGTTGTGTTTGTTTCTTTCACAAGTTTGAGTGATCCTTTATTATTATCCTGTCTCATAGACTGTATAAAAAGTGGACTAAGCGCGTGTGAGGTCACCCGCCACTCAAATGAGGTTACAGGGGCGAATTTGGAGTCAGATTCTATGTTATGAATAGGATTTATTTGACGGACAAAATATCGAAAAGAAAATTCAGCATCATGTAGAGCACAGGTGTCAAACATGCGGCCCGGGGGCCAGATCCGGCCCTCCAAGACCTTTAATCTGGCCCTCGGCTGATTTTCTATTAAAATATTTCAAATTTTCAGATTTTTCTGGTAATTTTCTGAGCATCTTAGCATAGCAGCGTCTCCAGTGCTTCTGTGCGTGGCGCCTCCACCAGACAAATGAAGACCTGCCTCTTTCCAAACGCTCTTAAAGGACGATCGTTTTGACTGTTGACCGTGACACCCTCATCAGCAAAATGTCAAAAATAAGAAAAGTGGAGCTGAGTGCAGGATTTTCCAAGAAAAATGTACTAATTCTTATTTGTTCACGGAGGTGAATGGGAAACCTGTACGCTTGGTGTGTTTGCAACAAGTGGTGGCGCTCAAGGAATATGATCTTAAAGGCCACTACGAGACACTGCGAAAAATACAATAACTTGAACAGAGAATTAAGAAGACAGAAGATAAACGAATTATTGCTGGGACTGAAGAAACAGCCGTCTGTTTTCACCCAGGGGCCAAGAGGCTAGTGATGCTGCTGTGAAAGCAACCTAACCTAGCATAATATTATAATATTTTGTAAAATAAAATCAAATAAAAAAGATTTCTGTAATAGATTTGCGTTTCTCTGCACAAATATTTGGACTCATTGCTATTTTTGGGGTATATATGCCATGAGTTTTCTGATCCGGCCCCTTTGGAGTCAAAGTTGGTTGTATACGGCCCCCGGACCAAAATGAGTTTGACGCCCCTGATGTAGAGGAACAATTTAAGACCCAAATGACGAGGCCACAGCAGTAGTTACAGAAAGAGGACAAGATCCCAATGTAAGTCAATGGGAGCCAGGGTCAGAAGGGTCATATATATGGCCTATGGTCTGTCTACACCTCCAAAGCTCAAAATATTTTGTTACACCTTGTGATGGCATGAAGGGGTAGTTTTTAAGTTAACAAGTGCCTTTAACCATTTGTTTAGTGGACACTGGAAATCTCTGAAATCATCCCAATGATTCTAGTGAAGGTCTATGATGTTTAAAAACACAGAGGAGCACTTATTGTATTATCACATGATGTCACAAGGTGTGAAAGAAACAAATCACAACTCTAGGTATATTTCTGATGAGGAAACAACATTATAACATAGGTCAGTAAGTAGCATCATATTGTATGACTTTAAAAGTATGAATGAGTGAGATTTTCCTTTAAACACATAAAGCAAAGTGGCCACTGAAGGTAGAAATGTGGCCATATCGCCTTAGCAACGCGCGGTCTCATTTGTTCTCTGATACTTTGATGGGAAACCACTGGGAATAACAGATCCCACTGTGGTACAACTGTGGCTCTAGTGTAAATTGTCGCTGTGTCCATAAGCAAGGCGAGCTTTTCCTTGAATGTGGCGTGTAAATGTGTGGTGGTGTAGCAGATTATTATAGCCCCTCCTCCACTGGGGCCCTGGCAGATGTAGCTACAATATTAGTTTACCACCACCACCACCACCACGTATGGAATGAGTAAATAACACAAATTTATAAATCAGCTTAGAGCATTTGCAAAAGCCCTTTATAAGACTATTGTAATGCATTATTATGGATTATTACATATGCCAAGTGAAGGTTTATTATATAGACAGTTTCCAATTGTACAAACTTTGCCTGTTGTTGCTATGACTCAGCTGTGCTTATAACCACTTGGGAGCTACAGACACACTATATTACATACACACTATATTATAGCCACACTATATTATATCTACAGTATGAGGGACTGAATCATAGCTGAATAACATTTACACTGTAGCAAATGGGACCCAAGTCAAACCCAGTATCTCTTTGGAGGCTTGATTTGTGTCAATTTCCTGAAGAAAACCCATTTCCAAATTCAAATAGTACAACCTTAAGACTGATAGAAGGGCCCAGTACACAATTCCTTCATAATTCGTACATTGATTCAGCCCCTTATCGCTCCTCATAATATTGGAACAGGTATATTGCATTTCATATATTTAGTGCTGAGCAAATCTTTTAAGTCAAACAGCTCCCCTTATCTCTAAAGAACAAACACAATAAGGACATTTAGATCTGATCTCACATTCATTTGGAGGTGGATACACAGACTTAGGAAGAGATAGCAGAAATGAACAGCCTATAATGCTTACAAAAGTACTTTCGTTTTATCGAGACTTTCTATATTGTTTTCTTTATGGTTTGCACTGATATAAAGACTACACTGGAATTTTATATTTTCCTAACTTTATTTTGTGCTCTTATCTTACACAAAATGGATTCTCGTGAGCCTTGAGCCAAATGCTGTTACATCTTCAGAAACATGCCTGGGGTTGTGTTTTGGTTTATTCACGCATGTTTGAATAATCCTTTATGGTTAGTCTTTCTCCAAAGCTGAAAATGCTTCATTCCATCTTCAATCACAGCTTATATTCTTTGCCTCTCCATCAACGACCTCTTGAGCCACTCTATAGACCTTTTTAATGTTAATAAACAGTGATGACGTAGGCTCGGTTGTGCATTTTGGCAACAGAAGTACGGCAGAACTCAGCGGCTTGTTGAGCTCTGCGAAAGGATTGTCGTCAAAAGATCGTGAATATCTGACTTTGACAAATGGTGTCCAACTGCCAGATTCCTCGTGCGATCAGTGAGTAAAACTTTAAAACTTTAGTCCGCCGGTAGAATATTGATTCTGATGACCACACACATAACAACCAGACATTTTGGTGCTGGAAATGTTTTTATCTCCGTCTTCTTCTGTCCGTGTTCAGTCTGAATGAATCAGAATGAATGAGGAATCATGCCACTTCTGTTGCCAAAATGCGCCCGCAGCCTTTTTTTTTATCGCTTCCGCCCTGAAACAGTCTATAAATGAACTCTCTCTCACTTTCTTCACATAAGCATCCTTTGCTCAATAACTGCTGCAGCAGGACATCTAAAAGCCTCCTCAGACTTTCCAGTATCTTCCTCATCGTGCTCTGGTTGCCATAGTAATATTTAAATATGCGTAAACTATTGTCCGAACCTTCACCTCGACTTTCCCTAAACGTAAAGGTGCATTGTCTAACTGCTGGAGGGTCCGTCACCTGCTTGTTTCTATGGATGTATTTAGTTATAGTTAGTTAGTATAGAGAAAGAGTTATAGTTATTATAGTGAGTACAGAGAAAGAGTTATAGTTAGTATAGAGAAAGAGTTATAGTTAGTATAGAGAAAGAGTTATAGTTAGTATAGTTAGTATAGAGAAAGAGTTATAGTTAGTACAGAGAAAGAGTTATAGTTATTATAGTTAGTATAGAGAAAGAGTTATAGTTATTATAGTGAGTACAGAGAAAGAGTTATAGTTAGTATAGAGAAAGAGTTATAGTTAGTATAGAGAAAGAGTTATAGTTAGTATAGAGAAAGTTATAGTTATTATAGTTAGTATAGAGAAAGAGTTATAGTTATTATAGAGAAAGAGTTATAGTTATTATAGTTAGTATAGAGAAAGAGTTATAGTTATTATAGTTAGTATAGAGAAAGAGTTATAGTTATTATAGTTAGTATAGAGAAAAAGTTATAGTTAGTATAGAGAAAGAGTTATAGTTAGTATAGTTAGTATAGAGAAAGAGTTATAGTTAGTATAGAGAAAGAGTTATAGTTATTATAGAGAAAGAGTTATAGTTAGTATAGTTAGTATAGAGAAAGAGTTATAGTTAGTATAGAGAAAGAGTTATAGTTATTATAGTTAGTATAGAGAAAAAGTTATAGTTAGTATAGTTAGTATAGAGAAAGAGTTATAGTTAGTATAGAGAAAGAGTTATAGTTATTATAGTTAGTATAGAGAAAGAGTTATAGTTAGTATAGAGAAAGAGTTATAGTTATTATAGTTAGTATAGAGAAAAAGTTATAGTTAGTATAGTTAGTATAGAGAAAGAGTTATAGTTAGTATAGAGAAAGAGTTATAGTTAGTATAGAGAAAGAGTTATAGTTAGTATAGTTAGTATAGAGAAAGAGTTATAGTTAGTATAGTTAGTATAGAGAAAGAGTTATAGTTAGTATAGAGAAAGAGTTATTATAGTTAGTATAGAGAAAGAGTTATAGTTAGTATAGAGAAAGAGTTATAGTTATTATAGTTAGTATAGAGAAAAAGTTATAGTTAGTATAGTTAGTATAGAGAAAGAGTTATAGTTAGTATAGAGAAAGAGTTATAGTTAGTATAGAGAAAGAGTTATAGTTATTATAGTTAGTATAGAGAAAGAGTTATAGTTAGTATAGAGAAAGAGTTATAGTTAGTATAGAGAAAGAGTTATAGTTATTATAGTTAATATAGAGAAAAAGTTATAGTTATTATAGTTAATATAGAGAAAAAGTTATAGTTATTATAGTTAGTACAGAGAAAGAGTTATGGTTATTATAGTTAGTATAGAGAAAGAGTTATAGTTATTATAGTGAGTACAGAGAAAGAGTTATGACAGATAGTATGTAACCCCAATAGTAATCTCATAGTTTGTCACAGATGGCAATTTCAGTTAGAAGTAAAAAAGCCATGTCACAGATAGTAAGCTGAAGATTCACCTGCTTAGCTTAGCTTTGTGAAGGGGGAAGTCGAATTGTTCTTTTTTAATCACTATGAAGCACTTTGTGTTGCATTTTTTGTATGAAAAGCGCACTATAAATAAAGTTTCATTGATTGATTGATGGATATGTCATTGCTCTGCCTGGAATGTTCCACGGTATGACATTAAGCAGCTCTACTTTACATTTATTCTATTACAGGTGGTTTTATTGCTCAAAAATACCTAAAAACGCAAACATTCTGACTGGGAGCCGGGTCGCCTTTCCACTGATCTGACCTGTAACTTGGCCTGGTTTGGGCTCTGTGAATATAGAAAGGTTTAATGCCACACTGTGAAACATTCCAGACAAAGCAATAACATCTCCATGGAGAAAAGCATTTGACGGACCCTCCAACAGGAAAGTTACACAATGCACCTTTAAGTCTAACCATAACTATGCCTAATTTTATCACTTTGAATGACTAATCAGAGCCAAATGTCCCTTCAGAGAATATTGGCCCCAGGAGCCACTTCATGAGGCCTTATCTGGGTTATGGGGTGATGTGATATGTAAATTTCTAACTTAATTGCATCATAGTCTCGCATTGCACATTCTTCTCTTTTAGTTCAGTTTCTGTGACTTGTATTTCAGTAAAAAGCCACTATTAGCTGCTTTTTCATTTGCAAAACTCTTATCGTCGGCTCAACTTCATTATGTGCCCCAAACCTGTCAGGCTATGTGTGAGAATTAGTGAAAATAATGAGGCCACCAGATAATACAAAAGTAAATATTGAAAGGGGTTATTTTTCGAGCAGGCTTGCTGAAAAAAATATTTCTATTAACATTGCAAATTTAGACACTGGACCTTGAAAATCTGTTCTTTATCCGTTTTATTTGTGTCAGATAGCACTAGTGTTGTATGTAGCGGTTTAGCCTTGGGAGGTTGTGGTGCGATCTCGGGTATCATTCTTCGTCTTGAGATGTGAGTTCATTGCTCTTAAGATCTGTACAAAGCTTTCTGTACAATAGATCATGATATAGGGTCATACAAAGGCCTTGAAGTCCTCTGTATGTTTTCGATTAATCGAAGGAAGGACTTGGAAGCTATTTTAATGCCAAGATGTTTTTGAATGACTAAAAGTGCAATATGTAACTTTTCTGGTGTGTCTACTGCATAATACATCATTAAACAATATTAAATTACTTATGTTTATTTATCAACTACGTGTGTTTTTATTAGGGCCAGACCGATATATCGGCAAAATCTTGCTATGGGCCGATATTCCACGTGGACATTTTACCTTGTTATAAAGCTTAGACTCTCTACATTCTGCCCATTTTATCCAATTTACAGACAGATAAATGTTCTAATATGTGGCGCCGCATCAGGATTTATCTGAACGCATCGCCACTTACGGACGATCAGTTTGAGTCTGGATTAAAAGGACAGTTTTTAGTGCAGACTTGTGATCTGAGAGGAGCCTGTGTGAGGCTGAGTGTTGGAAATGTGTTTTGAAGCTCGTTTTGGTTCTTTCTCATTGGTTCTCGATTAGCTGCTGTAGCTCCCACACATAAACAGGCTGTTTTCACTTCTATTAGCGGCTGTAAAGTGACTATAGTGTCTGTATATATGTTACTGGACACACACTGATATGTAAATGAGCTGTGAAAAGAAGTGTGAATGATTGACAATTAGCATGTCATTAATTACCGTGGCGCACATGCATTTACCGCTAAAGGTTAATAGCGGTAGTTTACTTACAGTACTTTCTTTACTGGCGAGAATATCATACAAAAACACCATTAGGCCGAACTACTGTCTTTAAATATGACGTAAAGAGGCAGAATAACAATAAATGACATGACAACGATGACACCAATAAAAAACATGCACTGTAGGTGTGAAAGTTGTGTGAGTGAGTGTTGGTGGTGGTCGGAGGGACCGTTGGTGCTGCTTGGCCTGGCAGCCGTGCCTCCGTCAGCTGTGGCTATAACAGTAGTTTACCACCACCGGGTATGGAGTGAATGAAGAATGCTCTGTAAATAATCCTCTGTAAAGCGTCTTTGTGACATCTGTCTGTGAAAAGCGCTATATAAATAAACACTTAAATGTCGCCTTAATAAACCCAATTGAAAATTCAATAGAGCCAAAGTTTAATAAACAACTGAAGATTTACAGTGAATTTTTACATCATAAATGTATCGGTGATTATATCGGCAGCTCCAACTCCCATTGTATCAGTATCATATCGGCCGCAACAAAATCCATGTTGGTCGGGCCCTAGTTTTTTTTGGTACCTTCAAAACATACTTTCTTAGTTTAGTTTATTTGTTTATTTATCGGGGACAGTGCTCCTCAGACATTGAACTACACAAAGAAGTCATATGTTTGTGCAGGTTATAGCGGAAAATGCTCATTTCCACCTTCAGTTGTTGGACAGGTTGATGTCATAAATGATGTACATGCCAATAAAATAAAATAAAAATACTATGTATATTGATGCAAACATTCATCCAGTCAATCAATAAGTAAATCGAGTCTCATTCAGTGTCGGCCATCACATCCACACTGTTTACATATTTACAGTTCATATTGCTGCACTGATACAGGGCAGATTCATGTGTACAGGTTTGTTTGGTTAAAAGCCGTTGTTTGGACAGCAGTGCAAAAATTTCATAATTTGTACATGATATAATTTCATGTGGGAGGGTGTTCCAGAGGCTCATGGTTCTGTAGGAGAATGAGGACTGACCAAGAGGTAAGAGGTTCTGTATCTTGGAACACTGCCCTCTCCTCTGGCTGTGGACCCTGTGGCTCGGCAGTTTTTCTCTGAAGTGGACGCCACAAACCTTCTCAGCTGAATTATAAATTATTTTAAATAAGGTTCACTAGCAAAGACCACACCAACAACACGTGTGCGAAGCGAAAAGAGTTTATTATATGGAGACGAGGTGAGTGGGCTGGGTTGAGACTCAGGGTGGGGGGTTCAGTCTCAATCTTCACATGGCCCAGCAGGAACGGGACCCCCCTCGTAGGCGTCTTATGTCTGGAAGTGAACAGATCTGGGTTGGGAGGGTGGGGACAAGTTATTCGGGACAAACTGGGTTTCCGGGATAGGCTGCTACAAATAGGCTTCTGGGAAATTGAGGTGTGGTAGAAGTGAGCTGTGATTGGCTGGAGAGGCGACGAGGGCAGTTGAGGCGTGGTAATGCTCCTGAATCCAAGTTAATCACATTAACTACATTTGATATTTGATGAAATTTAATTAACAAATTTGACAAGTATTGGCAGTAGTGGTGGTACAGGAAGACTTTTTATCATGGGTTTTTAGTCCTCGTTTGCACAATGTCTCTATCGGCTTTAGAGACGTTTTACACGCCAGAGACCAGATTGTAATACAGTATCCAACATGTGTGACAATCATGGCAATAAAATACATATATGAAGCCTCAACTGTTAAAGAATTTGCTAATATGTTTAAAGTTCATCCTGAGAGAATGAGCGTGTTCACCTCTTCACAGATCTGTCCTGTAACGGGTAATGTCACCTGTTTCTCTGTGGAGATAAATGGGTTTAATGCCATACTGTGGAACATTCCAGGCCAAAAAAAAAAACACATTCAAGGTTTTTAGCAGTGATTTCTTCTTTTCTCATGGCTACTATCTGTCCCAGTGACTATGGGCTTTGGTTGGGATACATTAAAGGGCCTTACAGTGTGTTGTATTAGCATAATATAAGTCTGCCGCATACTGTCTGCATCTAACTATAAACCGTTTTCTTGTCCGAATCAAGAAGTGCACGGCATGCTAGTTGTTTTCGTGATCGTAAGCATCACAGTGACTAATTAGGATGCTCAGAATGCATACGATAAGTGAGGAATAACTTTGGATCACTGCAAACCGTTTAAAATGAACAGTTTTCCAGTTTTTAAGACGGTAAAAATCAGATACCGCTTGGATCTTTAAATGCAGGACAGCCAGGGACTCTCCAATCAGTCACAAGGGCTAATTTACATTTCTATCCATCAGTTCAGGCGCATAAGTGCAAGAAGCGAGATTAAAATACACCATTAAGTTATTTGAATCATGTACAGTTAGCTTCAGCGCACTTCACCACTTGTGTTGGCAGCCGAGTGGCAACAATCTAAACAACTTCTGAAGTCTGACTGCTGGGACTTGGCAACGGCTGCGCACAAAAGACTGAAATAATGGTGAGATAGTGACACACCGTCTTGAAGCTTTGAGACGGCTGTGGTTTACAATAAGGAGGGTTGGTTCAAGCGTAACACTGCCTCAACCAAGTCTTTTCTGTCACAAATTGTCTTTTATTCTTATTCTTATTATATTTTTTATATCATTTTTACCATTTTGAGTACAAGTATACACAGCACGTTAAAGGTATACTGTGTAACTTTTCAGCTGAGGGTCTGTTACCTTCTTGTTTCTATGGGTATGTTACTCCTCTGTCTGGAATGTTCCACAATGTGACATTAAACAGCTCTACTTTACATTTATTCAATTACACGTGGTTTTATTGCTCAAAAATACCTCGAAAAACCACAGACCTGGGACTTGGTTTGGTTTCCATGACGATAGAAAGGTTTAATGCCATACTGTGAAACAATCCAGACAAAGCAAAAACATCTCCATGAAGAAAAGCATTTGTTGGACCCTCCATCGGAAAAGTTACACAACTCACTTTTAATAGCAAATTAAAGAAACAAAAGCATGACAAAAAATAAAAGCACACACATACAAACAGAAAAAAGTGTAGTACAGAATTTCTTAATGCAATATTTGGTTGTCAGATCATATATTACAAAAGTTTTAACCTGCTTTTACTTGACAACTTCACCATTTCAGATCCCTTGTATCGTTTTCTATTTAGTCCTGTTTTGTTTTAATCAAATATTGTGTAGTTATTGTCTTTTCTGTGCTGAATGTGGTGTGTTTGGCAGACAGCAGTGCCGCCACTCGCTGTTGAAAAGGATAAATTGACTTGACATGCGGCAGGTTCTTGTCATTCATTATTAAAGGCTCTTGTTTGCGCTGTGCCTAAGGGGGAGACTTTCGTGCTGCGCTAATAACCTTTGTGCTAGGTGCTATGGGTTTCACTTTTGTTTTGTTTGGTACATCTGTGGATAGACTGCGTATGAATAAATGATTGTGGGATTTTTTTATTTTATTGAAGTTTTTGCCTTGTGTTTTGCGCTCACCTCTTGACTCCAGGTCCTAAGCGGATTAGAAAGGTATGGAGAAGCAGACAAAGACAAAGTGAAGTATGTCAAATACAGAAACTAGAGGCCAGTGGGGTCCATAAGAATACTATAGTGTAACAATAGCCTCTCATTGCACAGGTATTTCTAGGAATTTAACCATCAGCTTTTCAGCTGTGGAAGTTAAAAGACCTGTGCCTGATTTTAACATATTCAGGTCTATATCAATGCTCTTTACACCATGCATTGTATAGTAAAAGCTGCTAAATAAGCTGCTGATTACGATATTCTCTGGTGATGAATAGCACAGAAACTCCACAGGGTAAGGTCACCTCTTTTTTGGCCAATCAGGTGCTAAGAATTATGGGAAACCAACTGCCTGACACTACCCCAGACACTTGATTCTCTGCCATCGTGCATTTTCTACAGTTGCAAAATTACAGTTAGTGGGAAGAGACTGGAGAACATGGATCTATAATCAAAAATAAGACAGTCCCCATCTGTCCCTGCTCAAAACCAACTAGTGGCTGCTCCAGGAACTGCAGCGTCCAGGAGCTTGGGCCCAGAAAGAATTCTCCCATAGGGTGCAATGCATTCTTTTGGGAATTCAAACTGCCCGTGTTCAGCTGACAGGGCATCGACAACTTTCACAAAAGTCAGATTCTTTTCAATTTTCACAACATAAACCTTTTAAAAAGCGCCTAAAAGTTAGCTTTGTAACACTAATCCCAAACCTCGCTCCGAGCCCGCGCTAGCAGCTCTCTCACTGATTGGTCCAAACCAAATTCTGTGCATTGTGAACTATTTTCTTCAAACTGTGAATTCTTTTCTTGTGTTAATATTAAGGAATGATTGAAGGAAACACATAGGTGCTTTGATTCTATTTTAACTTGAACATATGGACCCTATGATAAATGGAGTTTAACCTGTTGACCTTGTGACCCTTGAAGTTGGCTATTCAAAGAAGTGAGATGGCTCTGTAAAGACTTGTGTGTTACCTTATATGGTGAGCTAGAAGCTTAACATATAGGATCTATACATAAACAACAAGGATAGAATAGCAGCTGCATGCATCAACAGGTGGGATAATGTTTGAGTTTAACTATAAAAGAGGTCTCGCAGAAGGAGGCCCTTCAGAGACGAGGAGGGAAGACCCACCATAAAGGCCTGTATCCTGTTGTAGCCCGAATAAAGATCTTTTTGAAACTGCTCCACGCCTTCTACGTTTTTGGTCTGAGGTGTCTTAAAGAACCAGAAGCTTACAGCATATTACAGACATCACACATGTGGGAGCATAGACCATATATATGAGTGGACATGGCTAACGTGCTAGCCACCGCGTGCCCGATAGGAAGTGCTCCCGGAGGCTCTTTGGCTCCTCCTGACCCTGTCTCTCATTGACTTACATTGGGATCTTGTGGCTCCTCTCTCTGTAACTGCCGCACTGAGCCTCGTCATTTTGGTCCTAAAATGTTCGTATTAACCTGCTCTACATGATCCTGAATTTTTCTATTTTGTCCATCAAAAAAATCTGATTCATAACATACAGATTTGCTCCTGTAACCATTAGCATCGGGAGCCTCATTTGAGCGGCGCTGAACGCTGTGGGTGACGTCACACTCGCTTATTCCACTTCTTTATACAGTCTATGGGTGGGAGGCAGGAGCCTGTATTGAGGAAGTAAATGCAGAAGAGAAAATCATTTTTGGGCCCATGCGCCAATGAGCACAGGCCATTGAAAACGATACGACACCATATTGGGTTCATCTTCTAGATTTTCTTATAGTTTAATGTTGGAAAATTACACTGAAACAACAGCATGACACTATCCCAGACACTTGATTCTCTGTCATGGTGCAGTATCACAATAACAGAAATAAAAAGACTTAGTTGGCGAGGCTAAAAGTTCAAGGTAAAAATGTTAGGTAGTCTTTTATAAATTCATTTGGTAGGTTTATTTTCAGTAACAGTTAAACACATCTATCTAGCATTTATTCATCTTTAAAAGCCCAACATTTTTTCATATAAAAGAGGTAATTTAGTTGTTTTATTATACTGTAAAAGCAGGATTTGAAAATGAAATCAGAACACGGTAAACTGTCAAATTATATCAACAAATTATCCCAATTGCCGTGGGGATTGGGATGACAGTTTCCTATGTTTACAAGTTCACCCCTTGTCTAAAAAATGGCTTCACATGAATACTTGCAATGTGCCAGAGGGTATATGAGAACGAGCTGTTGCCGTGGGTAACCATTTAAAATATACTTCCACTTTTCGCAGTTATAAAATCAGGTATTTGTGTAATTCCTCAGTCGTCCAATTATGATCCAGAGCAAAAGAAAAATGAACTTGTGCAAACTGGACAAACTGGCTTTACTGTTATATTTGCAGACTCATAAATTGTTTATATATTATTAGAAATCATGGTAATAATGATGTGATGGAGAGAAAATGTTTTGATACTTGCACACTTGAGATTTTAAAGTCATTTCCGTGCAGGCGGATATTTTCATTAATCAAGTTCAATATTTACTCTTCAACTTTAATATAGTTCAGTTTTATGTTTTCTTCTCTCACTCTGGACAATTCAAGTCTCATTAAAGACTTATTGCAAAAACTAAGATATGTTTTTGTGTTTAGTTAGAATTATTTCTCACCATCAGACCTACTGCATTCACACTTAGTTACGTCGTAGTTTTCATTTGGTCCTGGTCTAGTCCAGATCTAGTCCCCATCTAGTCCAGGTCTGATCCAGGTCTAGTCCAAGTCTGTTGCGAGCTCAGTCCCACTTTAATTCCTATTTAGTCCCGGTCTAGTTGTGGTTTATTCCAGGTCTAGTCCCCGGCTAGTTCAGGCCTAGGACCTCAGGGACCGGCCTCCTGCTGGGACCCAGAGTCAGGACTAAACTTAGCGTTTCAGTGTTTCAGATTCATGCAGCTAAAACCTCGAACATTCTTCCTGAACATGTGAGACTGGCCTCGTCTCTCGCTTTTTAAGTGAATGATGATTATTTATGTTTTGTTTGTATTGTGTTTTAATGTTCTTATACTTTGAATTTCTTTGCGTACGAATTGTGCTATACAAATAATCTTGCCTTGCCTAGTCCAGGTCCAGTCTGGGTCCAGTCTGAGCCCAGTCCCGGATCACAAATTATTGAGATTTTACATTTTTTGAAACATAACATGACATAATACAAAACAAAACACTCATATAATTAATATCATCTCCCCACCCTCAATTGGAATTATGGTTTCTACGTAATGTCAAATTTCTTTACAACATGCAAAAAGGGCAAACAAATGCTTTTAAAGGTGCATTGTGTAAATTTTCTGGTGGAGACTCCACCATTTGTTTGTCATCATCAAAATGCCCCACAGTATGGCATTAAATGTATCTGTCAAATGAATATGTGACACCACCAGGCCAAGTTAAGATGTGGAGAAGTACAAATGCATGCTCTTCAAGGTATGTCTGAGCAATAAAAACCCGCCTAACTGAATCAATTTAAGAGATAACTGACGTTTAATGCCATACTGTGGAACATTCTGTGCAAAGCTATAGCATCTCCACTGATCTGGTCCTTTATATCATTCAATAATAGTTTAAAAAAAGCTTAGCCTGTCAACATCTTTGCCTAACTTTGTCCATATAGCACCAGTTGAACTCTGGAGGCTGCGTCTTTACCCCTCTGTTTTCACTATAGAAAGTAACTCTCCAAAGAAGTCTTTATGTTATAGCTTACGGGTCTGTACTTTTTACTTCACTGTGGTTGGAATCTTGACCCTATATATACAGACCAGTGAAAGAAGTCTGTGATTTCTACAAAAGAGAATAAAATATGCCTTAACCCTTTGCGGGCCTTGGAGCTTTTACAGAACCGGGTGTGAATAGAACCTGGTGTGAACAGTATCTGATGAATAATGTTATCCTCATGTATTTGAAAAGGTCACAGTCAAAGTCGGGTCATCAAAGACATACAAAAATGTGTATATTTTTTATTGTAATTTATTATTATTATTATTATTATTATTATTATTATTATTATTATTATTATTATTATTATTATTATTATTAATCCATCTTCTCCTGTTTAATCCGGCTGGGTCGCGGGGGCAGCTTGCATAGCACCTGACCCCCCCATGAACCCCTCTGCGGGTGGTGAGCCCACAGGAGGGTGGACGTCATGGTCCTTGATGTTAGTTCAGGTGCTGCATGTTTTGAGTTGATGGGGGAAACCGGAGTACCTGGAGGAAACCCATCCAGACACGGGGAGGAACATGCAAACTCCACACAGAAAGGCCCGGGCGACCCGGGGATCGAACCCGCAACCTTCTTGCTGTGAGGCTGACAGCACGGTGGCTGAGTGTTGCCACTCATGTTGCCGTCATTATTATTTTTTTTTATTTTATTTTTATTATTATTATTTTTTATTTATTAAATTTTTTTTTTTTTTTTTGCAGTTTTTGTCTCAAAGTTATTCCTTTTTTTTTTTCTTATTCCTACTTTGTCATTTGTTGGCTTACAATTTTTGCCAATTTTTGTATAGTCGGTAAAATAGTCCTGTTTTTTTGTAGTTTTGATCCTGGTTTTGGGATACTCTTGGGGCCTAACAGTAGTACTTTTTTTTTTTGGTAGATTTTATTGCAATTGGTAATTTTTGTCATTTTTAATTTAGATTTCTGCAAGTTTGACCCATATTTCACTCACTGCAGTCTGACAACCCATCGTCTAGTCTTGTACCAGGATCAAAAGTACCAGTCTGGGGGTCGGCCTTTTATAATTATTATATCGAGTTATCGTTCATGATTAAAATCTGTTCGTTGCACAGCCTGAAACTAGAGGAGACTGAGGAAACCCACCCAGACACAGAAAGAACATGCAAAATCTGTACAGAAAGGCCAATCGACAACAACTCACAAATATAACCCTGTATGATGCAAGTGATAGTAACTAAAAAGAGGGATGTTTTTTAAAGATTTTTTTTTTTTTTTGCTGTTGACACTTTGCAGCTTATGTCCTCAACATTCCGTGGGGGTGTGACGCTAACTGAAAGCACTGTTCTGTCTGACTAAAATGACTTAATCTGAGCTTTATTTTAACACAATCTGACCAGAAACAGCTGACTTGGCTGGAACTTTAACAGGTTGAGCTGGTTTGTGCCATTAAAAAAGTCTGTCACACATAAAATTACAGTTACAAGCAACTTTTCCAAATTTTTCATGAGTTTTCAGGTTTCAGATGTATTAAAACATTTTGGCTTATGCTTGGTTTATGGTTTATTTCGAGCATAGTGCACAAAATCATACATACAGACATGCAAACTCGAACGAAGAATAAAAATAATAATAATAATAAAAAATTTAAACAAGGACGATCTAATTTGTTGACATGCCTGCCCGAAAAGGAGTGGGAAGAAGTACAAAAAAAACGTACTAAATCCCACCCCTTCTCCAAAATTAGAAATCGTCCTTTTTCACTTCCTGTTAGTCTTTCATTAGGACTTAACCAAGCAACTTTACAGACCTAAGTCATCGTTAACAATTAAATTATACCGTTTTGATCAACCACAGCAAACATTAGATAGTTCCTTTCAAACCAACAATAACAATAAGTATCTCGTAGATGCATCAAGTCATATGTACATTTGTTCTTGCCCCAACTTTTCTGTATTGTGTGTGATTCACCCGGGAGGACATTTCGCTATTCCCTTTCCGACCGTGAACCAAATGCAATGGACAGATTTCTTCAACCCGGCTGCCCCGGACTCGCTCGCCTCTGCATCTTAAACAGAGCAGCAGTGCATTGTGGGAGTCGGACTGGCTCATACTGCTGATGTGGATGTTTATGGAAGAATGGAGCTAGTCCCTTTGGAAGACTGTTTGCTGATTTGTATTGAGGGAAGCACAGTGCACCAGGAGCCCCCAAACTACTGCGACCCCGCGGAAAATCGGTCTGAGCTTTTGAGTCTGGCTTCACATAGCCGGAATCAAAAGGAATGCTGACACTGACGGCTCAAGCAACAAATACAAGTTTTAGCTGCAAAATGTTGTAAAGGAAATTGGGTTTTTGAGTGGGGAGAACGTCACGTTGACAGAAAGCTATGCTCAAAATGTGATGCAATATTTTTGTACTGGCTGCAAAGGCGAACCTCGTCGTATTGTGGCGTTTCATCTTTGCCACAGCCAAATTTTTGTGTTCTAATGAATCACAGAAGCTAACGTGAATCGAATTTTTCAACAAACACGAGGAATATTTGTCACAATGAATGGAAATTTGATATTTTATGTGATGTTCGTGAATGAGACGGCTCTTTTGAACGCTTTTTTAAATGTGAACTGCTGGAATCGGATCTCATTTTTCAAGAACCAAATGTTTTTCTTCCTAATTTTTATGCATTTTTACAAATTAACACTGAACCAACACAAGAATCAAAACGGAAGCAGAGTAGGCAACGCGAGTGAGAGCTTTGTGCACAGAAAGCATATTTGGCATCTTAATAAGTTAGTTTTTGAATAATTATTATCATAGTGCAATATTTTGGTTTCAGAAAAGTAAAAACACTCCTACTCTCAGTTTGAACCATTTTAAACAAATCTGAGCCTTGGTCATTTCTCTCTGAGATTAGTTAAAAGTTACAGGAGTTTTCACTTTAGCTTCGGTCATATAATTAAATATAAAAATAGCCAAGGAAAAGATTTGGATGACATACAAGAGCCGAAAGCCCCATCATTAAGAATGCCTGTCCAATTAATAATGATGATAATTGATTTTATTTATCTTGCACTTTATGTTTGAAAAAGAAATCTCAAAGTGCTACAGTTGGTTTAAAATCACATAGAATAACAATAAAAACACACAATTTTAACCTTGACTGAAGAGGCTTCATCCACTTTGCATTTTTTTTTTCATAAATCATTATTTCTTGACCTCTTGTCTTGACCTCTTGGCTTTATCATCATCTTATTATAAATTCAACAGCAAAAAGATGAGCCCGTTCTCTTTTTCTGATGTTGAACCACGACAGAGAAACAAATGTCCCTGGCAGTTGATCGAATAAAAAAGTGGACTAAGAAAGTTTGACGTAACCCCATAACAAGCCAAGTACCACATAAGGAATAGCAATTGATTTACGGTCAAAAGAGTAAAATAAAAACATTAGGATCATATAGAGAGCAGAATAATATGAACATTTTAAGACTACAATGAGGAGCCTGACAGTAGCATTTATGGCAAGAAGGACGTCAGTTTTTCAATAGGCTCTATTCACGCTTATGTCACAAACCAGGAAGATGTTTGGAAAGATGCGATTACAACTTCCAGTGTAGTTACCGACACTGGGCTCACTGACCGACTGTGATAAAACCCACTGAAGTAAATGTGATCATTGGTAAAATGAAGACTGCAAACGTATGTGCTGTTTGGAATCATCTTGAATTTGGCACCCTCGTCTCTTCTAATCACATGTACCCAGTGCGCTCGGAGCTATGCGTCAATGGGGAAATGATGAAAACTGAGGTGTGGATGGAATTGTTGATTAGCCGAACATAACGGAACGCTACAATGACATTTAGATGAGGAAAACTGGGCCTGGGAAGTTGTAATCGCATCTTTCCAAACGTCTTCCTGGTTTGTGATGTAAGCGTGAATAGAGCCTATAAAAAGGGAACTGGAGACTCAATGGAGCGTGCCCGTGCTCACTACTTCTATTTGGAACGCGGCGGTTAGCAGATTAGCTACCATATATCCATTTATATGTACAGTCTATGAGTTTGTCTGTCCCTGTTACCTCTCTATTCCTTTGGCTTTATCATCTTCAATTAGCCTAATTCATCAGCCGGTTTCACTTGGTGGAAACCGTCTGATCTCGCAGCATCAGGATTCGTTCGTTCGATGGTAGGCGAGTACTTTTTTTATTTAACCAGTTGCTGCTGTTTGATCGTGACGTATGTAATGCACCGGAACGCTCAGTGGTGTCCAAGTAATCGCCGGCACAACAGTGAACATGGTCTTTTCTGAAGTGATCTTACGAATTAAAGGTACAATAAAAAATGAGAAGTTATTATTTGACAAAGGAAGTCCAAAGGAGGATAACGTGTGCAGTCTGGGGTTGGTTCTGGCCAACACACCGCTTCTTCTTGCAAACCGTGGAGTGTATTCCGACTCCGGACTAGTCGTTGGAGAGAAATGAAAGTGAGCGGAGGCACTAGGTTAATCTTCAATAGCGTAAACCATAAATCTATCTCCACAGGAAACGTTTTGAAGTATGCTTGTAACTTTCTGTGTCTATGTATGGAATTGTACCACTTTACAAACTTCCAACTCTTCTGTTACAAACTAAACCTTTGAGAGAAAAACCATTGCCGTGACCCGCCATTAATATGACAATTATGATGTGTACTTAACGTGGCTAATTCTGTCCAAGTGTATAGACGTGTTACCATGGCTCGTATGTCTATCAGCAAGTGGAACAGATAAATACTTTGATACACAAACGCAATCACGCTCAGAGCTAAACCGCACGACCGCCAATCCGTATCACATATGCCATCTTAATCCTTGATTTAATTGCACTAATAATGGCCGAGATAATAATGATTAACGAATCAATAGAGGTTTTAATTAACTGCACAGGCAAATCCCAAGCTTGGTGTACGGCTCATATTTCTGAATACTAATGTAAGTATTCAGCATGTGTCTTCTGTTAGAAAAGACACGGTACATATGTGCGTTTGTTGACTTTTAATTAAATGCGTGGTGAAGTCTTTAGTGTTGGAAAATTGTACGACACACTCAAGTAACTGCTGAAGTTAATTTTCAATCTTTAGCTAGATTCATAAATGTATTTTCATGTTTAATGTGGCTCAGGTGAAATGGTTGTGTTATAACTGCAAGGTTTGGTGGTTAGAATCCAGCTCTTACCTGTTCATATATTGTTGCTGTGTCCTTGGGCAAGACACCCGGCATCTTTTTTTTTCCAATTACTGGAATTTGTCATCTGTAATGCTGAAAAATTGTTTTGTGGACTTTTGAAAATAACATTCGAGTAACTTCCGGCTGCAGTTCATTTTTCAATTCAATTTTTCTGCTAATAAATTAACTCTCAGGTGAAACAGTTGTGTTATGACTGCAAAGTTGTGGGTTTGATTCTAGCTCTTACCTGTTCGTATACTGTTATTGTGTCCTTGGTGTAGATTGGCTGCAATTTTTTCATCTCCAAGGCAACTGTGACTAAGGTAACATCTTGTAGCAATTAAAAATATAGCAAAATAAATGTAAAGGTCTTATATTACACAAAATTTAAGCTTTAAGTCATATTATAATGCTGTTACCTCCTCAAAAACATACCTGGAGCTGTGTTTTGTGTCATTCACACAGTGAATAATCCTGCATTATTAGTCTGTCAGCGTAGCCACAGGGTCTTAAAAGTCTTAAAAAGGTCTTAAATTTCATGCTCTTAAATTAAAGCCTTAAAAAGTCTTAAATTATGTTGTCCAAGTCTTATTTTTTTCACAAAGGTCTTAAATTTCATGAGCCTATTTTTTGTAAACTCAAACGGGCTGCAGTGTGAGACAAGACAATGTGAAAGCTTAGTTTGTCTTGTTAGAATGTTATAAATTATTTTCTTTGGCCTTTTTACAAGCAACACATATGACTATGAATGAGTTCTGAATGAGAGTTTATAATAAAAGTATTTTTTGTTATTTAAAGCAGTGAGTAATGGACATTATTAGAGTTGGATCTGGTGTTTTTCGCTGCATAATGTGAGCGATGTTGGTCTTAATTTTCATTGAAATGGTCTTAAAAAGGTCTTTTAAAAAGTCTTAAATTTGGGGGAGTCAAACCTGGGGATACCCTGTCTGGGGATACACCTGCAAAGGTCAAAATGCTCTGTTCCACCTTGTGATGTCATCATAAATTTGCTTTGAATGGACTGGCCCCGGATTACATCTCGGACCTCATCCAAATCTACACTCCGGCGCGCGCTCTGAGGTCTGAGGGCCAGCTCCAGCTCATGGTGCCTAAAACCAGACTTAAATCCAGAGGGGACAGAGCTTTTTCTGTGGTTGGTCCTAAACTATGGAACGCCCTGCCCCCCCACGTCCGAGCAGCTCCCACAGTGGAGTGTTTAAGTCTCGTCTTAAGACCCACTTTTATTCTCTGGCTTTTAACACCGCGTGAGTTGTGTGGTCCTCTGTGTCTTTTATTGTATTCTAGGTTTTTAAATTATTTTTTTGTTCTTAGAGTATTTATTTTTATTATTATTTTTTTTTTTTTGTGTTTTTATCTTTTTTTGTTTTTATTATTTTATGGTATATTTATTTGTATGCACACTGGTAGGGCATTTGATTACTTGTTTATTTTAAACAGTTTCTGTGGTTATTTGTTTATTTTAAATGATGGTTTTGTGCAGCACTTTGAAAACGCTTTCAGTTTATGAAATGTGCTATAGAAATAAAGTGGATTGGATTGGATTGGATAAAGCAGGAGTTTTCTAATTAACAGCTCCTTTTACTTTTAGTTCAGTAGAGTTTGGCAATACCACAACTGAAATTATCCAAATGATTCTATTGAAGGTGTATGGAGTTTAAAAACACAGTGGAATAGAGTTTTTTTGGTTTGGAAGAAGAACTCAGCCTAAATATGCAGGATTTCTGTGTTAAAATGAAACAAAACAGAACTCCAGGTCTGTTTGTGATGAGAAAACAACATAACAGCTCAGAACATGGTGTCATGTGTTTATGTATTAACTGACTTTTAGTTTTTTTAGTAAATTGCAAATTATCTGTACACCTGATTTACTTATAGTTAAAACTCTGCTCCAGCTGCTTTAGAACAGAACTGAACATACATAAGCCCACTTTCTCGACAGTTCTTTGATAGGACTGTAGCAGTATTAGCCCGTGCAGTGAGGTGGGTATAAGACGGCCACAGACATGGTGTTAGATTAAGTGAATATTTTTATTTCAAGTGGCAGACAGGAGCGTGAGGTGAGTCCCTGTCATGGACCCTTCTTGGTCCCTGTCACATCCTCCAGTGGCAATGATTAATGAGATGTGCAGTGAGAACATGCGTTAGGGAGAGATCTGTGTGAGGCTTGTGTATGTGCAGCTGTATCAGAGCCTGTTAGAAAGAGCAGGACTGGTACAGGCAGTTTTGGGAAGTTACAGAATGCTGAATACCTGAATGAAAATGTGTTTTGTAAAGCATTATGATAATTGGTCCATTCAGATTGCTGTTTTCTGAATACTTGGAAGACTTTTATAGCAAGTTGCATTATATTTTAATAAAGAAAATAATGTATAGTGTTAGAAACTGGTTCATTTTCCTTTGTTTGTTTGTCATGCATTAACGTTTCCACGTTGCACTGGCTTCCTGTTCGATGTACAATTGATTTTAAGATTGTATTGTTTGTTTTTTAAAGCTTTGAATGGACTGGCCCCACAATACATCTGGAGGGTCAGCTCCAGCTCGTGGTCCCTAAGAGGAGACTTAAAGCCAGGGGGTCAGGGCCTTTTGTGTGGCCGATCCTAAGCTCTGGAACGGTCTGTCCCTCCACATCCAAACAGCCCCCACAGAGTTTTACGTCTCATCTCAAAACCCATTTTTACTCTCTGACTTTTAACACCGCATGAGTTGTGTGTTCCTCTGTGTCTTTTATTTTATTTCTTTTAAATTAATTTTTTAAATTATTTTTCATTTTATGCATTTTAACACTTTTTATTTATTGCTTTTACTTATGATTTTCTGTGTTTTATTGTATTCATTTGTCTGTGCAGCATTTTGGAAACTCATGTTTATAAAATGTGCTATAGAAATAAAGTGGATTGGAACGTCTAATTAGAGAAGGAAAAAATGCACGTACATGCATTGCAACATTAGCGTTTTCTTTTTTTCTCACTAATACTTTGTAGTACAAATTCAAAATTACATGATATAGTACCACCATGAATAGTTAATGTCTTAATTAAAAGGAACTTAATTAAGATATTAACTATTCTGAATAACACCAAATGAAAAAGTAAAAAGAATAGTTACCCAAAAAATATAATTCAGAATATTTATTTTTGGTACATGTATTCAGTTACTTCCTGAGTCTAAAACTAACACTAAATGGCTAAATTAGGGTGCAAAAACTTAGACGGTTCAAATAGGTGTTGTTTGCATAATAGTCGAACAACTTTAATGAGCTTTCTATCACTGGTTTTCTCTCTTCATTTAGTTAAGCTATTTGGATCAGTTAAAGTATTTCTTTGTAATGTTATTGAGGTTTCGATTCCAGATCTTCCGATGCTCATCTTATTCCCCAGTCAGCCGTGTACTGAAGACATAAACACATTTTCACCAACTTCAACTACGTGAATATGAACATGCCATACATTATTTTAACGTATGTTCAACTGGTTCTGATGAATTTCCCCAGTATTGATTCTCAAGTTTTCCATGGAGTTGTAGTATATATTGCGGTTTAGAATGATCAAAATATAAACACATTATATTTCGTGTTCATGGGTGTTGTGGGTTTGGCCATTGTGCGGTGGGAGAATGTCTTTAAATATACAAGATTCATGGCTTCAAAAGGTGTTTTCTAATTGATCCAGACACAGCGTAGGAACAAGTATGAAGTAATAGTACATAATGGTACAAAGATGTAGGATGAAAGATGTATCAAAGTTAAAGTATTACATAGATGTCCTATTTAAGTAAAAAGTATAATAAGTGTGTAAAACAGAAAAATAAAGCACAAAAGTTTAAAAGGTCCATATTACACTATTTTCTGATGTATGATTTTTCTTCATCACAAACATAACTGGAGTTGTGTTTTGTTTCATTCTCACGTTTAACACACAGATGGTATATTCATTTCTCCTTTAACACACTGTAAACCCGAATAAGCTACCAGAGCTAAAAAATAAATAAATTAGGCAATCGATTACCTGAATTATTTTAAGTCGATGAACTTAAAAGTCACAATCTTCCAGAACTTAAAAGGTTGGATGCTCGCTACTTGTACCTTTTGAAAACAGCAGAATAAAAAGTGCTCATTTACCTCAACTCAGATATTTGCAGTTAATATGGCTCATAGTTTTCTGTTAAGACAACTCAATCATTTTAAAATTATATTGTATTTTAGTGTGTACTGTATAAATTAAGTTTATTTTTAAATCATCCCTATTTGAAACAATAGAAATGACAGGATTTTAATTACCATATTTTTGCGGACTATAAGTTGCTCCGGAGTATAAGTCGCACCAACCAGAAAATGTGCAGTAAAGAAGAAACAAACATTTATAAGTCGCACTGAATTATAAATCACACTTTTGGGAGGAAATTTATTTTATAAGATCAGAGACCAAGAACCAACAATTCATCTTGAAAGGTTAGTTATAGAAGTTATAATAAAAACAATCTGTGTATCATTCATTGATTCGTTTTTCAATCTAGAACCAAAAATAAGACAATGAAAAAACTATTTTCTTTATTATTTGTCTCTAAAACCAAAATGAAAAAACAGATAACAATTTTTTTTTTTTTTCATTTTTGTTTCCATATATGATTCCATATATACCATTCATATATTTGGTCTATGGACTGTCAGTGTGAAAAATGTAATATATAAGTCGCACCTGAGTATAAGTCGCAGGACCGCCCAAACCATGAAAAAAGTGCGATTTATAGTCCAAAAAATACAGTACTTAATCCTACTAAGTTGTACCTCATCTGTGTTTTTAAGTTATGCTTAATTATACCCACAATAGTTCACTTTAATAAAAAAATATTGGTTAAAATTACTCAAAAAGAAGAACATGCTACACCATCTTGACATAATTAAGTTAGTAGGACTATTTCTGAAACTTTGAGTGTGCACGTCATCTATTTAATTACTTTGAACGTTCAGGTTTCCAGTGCAACTAACTAGCATTAAACGGCACGGCGGCACGGTGGCTGAGTGGTGGCTAGCACTCAAGCCTCACAGCAAGAAGGTTGCGGGTTCGATCCCCGGCCTTTCTGTGTGGAGTTTGCATGTTCTCCCCGTGTCTGGATGGGTTTCCTCCGGGTACTTCGGTTTCCCCCATCAACCCAAAACACTGTAGGTGTGAAACTTGTGTGCAGTAGTTTGTCACCACCAGGTATGGAGTGAATGAGTAATGCTCTGTAAATTGCTGTGTAAAGCGCTTTGGGGACATGTGTCTGTGTAAAGCGCTATATAAATAAACCTTACCTTACCTTACGTTACCATTAAAAGTTGTATTTCTTTCTTATAAATCAGACATAAAACCTAATGTAAAACTTGTGCATCCAGGACTATAAGTGTTATTTTTCAATACAAACTGAATAGCCCCAATCCACAGCTGACATCACATTATGGTTAATACTGTAGCTCTATAAAAACTATTTCTGTGCGATGTATCCTTAAAGCGTCGCCTTAAAGTTTCGGTTTAGCCTCAAAACTTTCAGTGCAAATGTGCTCCCAGGTTACACGGCCGGCTGCTTACGGATTCCAAGTCTATCCCACTAATCAAGCGCCCAATTTGTACTTGAGCGGCAATGACAAGTAATGGTATATAAGAAGATTTCCAATTATGTAGAGGAGCAGGTTTAGCATAGTGCTGCGTAGAGCTTTCCTTCTCCGCTAACTAGGCCGCTTCACCTCAGATTCGCAGAGATTAGAGAATTATGCCGTTTTAAGGATGTTTTGCATTTCAGGTCTTGGAAAATTATTCGTAGTTGGGTTCGATTTCTCCCCTATCACTTATCATCACTATAACTTTTAAATAGATTGCAAATGTAACTGTCTGAAGCACTTTATTGGTGCTTAAACAATCATTTTTAAAAGCTGAAAGCATTTTGTAGTTATTGTAGTCATAAAAGACCAGATTTTCCCCATGTGTTTGAGCAAAATCGGTCTTGTTCCAGTACAGATATATGGTATAAGCAGCTCTTGAGGATAAATTAAGACCTTTGTGTACTGTCTGCATCTAATTACAAAGTGTTTTTTTCTTTAAAGAATTAGGAAGTGCACAGTTAGCATGGTAGCCGACAATAAGATGCTCGAAATGCCTAAGGTGAGGAATATAGGACAACTGCGAACTGTTTAAAGGTCCTACATTATGCAAAATTGACTATTGTGATCTTATTATTAACCCATGTTATAATGTTTTTTCACTCTCACATGTTTGAGTAGCCCTTTATTATTTGTCTGTTTACATTTCTAAAGCTCAAAATGCTCCGTTGCACCTTGTGATGTCATGATGCGGTAGTTTAACAGTTACTTTTGACCTTGTGTGCAGTAGAGACTGGCCGTCACAGGGCTGAAATGAGCCAAACGATTCTAGTGAAGGTGTCTGGAGTTTAAAAACACAGAGGAGCACGTCCTGTATCGATACATGCCATCACAAGGTGGAACAGTGTTTTCAGTTTGAGACAAGGCTGTGTTAAACATGTGTGAATGAAAAAAAAAAAAGTTATGTTTGTGATGAGGATTCAAGAGTGTTTATTTGTCATATGCAGGTTCAACACAAATGCTTAAGATGAGAGAAACAAGGGAAATAAGTAAACGCTATAGTAAAAAGTATAATAAAATTAGTGCTGTCAAATGATATATATATATTTTTATCAAATTAATCACACTTAATCGCAGTTAATTATTCTTCACAAAAGACCAAAATATTTTGACAAAAATGCAATTTACTGTAGCGTCCTTGCTGCCGCTGAATCAAACACATGTTTTGCTTTAAGACGGTATTTTAAACTTGTTGTGTTTCTGTGGAAAGAGAGTTCATCGCTGCAATATCTGCAAACTACCTTAGTTTTATCTAAAGTCCCGTCGGACAGTTTTTTGAAGAGAAATTTGTCGCTGAGCACCAGTCACAGTCTCATCTGTCGTCTTCACATTCGTGTATGGACAGACCTGATCACTGACCTAATAACCTGTGCCTCCTTCAGGTCACCATCCGCACTTTTGATAGAGTAACGTGCGTTCAGAATAAATTGTGTGATTAATCTGCGTTAAAAAACATTACAGCGATATTTTTTTGCGATTAACATGTTAACGCATGTGATCAACTTTGACAGCCCTAAATAAAATACAAAATACAGATATAATAAAATGTAATTAAATATAATAAAGTACAAAGGTGCAGGCAGGATTAAACGAGGTGTAAGTAGAGTATTTCACAGATGGTAAAATTGCTTCAGATGGGTTCCGTATTGTACATAATGTAGTAATTGCTCGTAGGTTGTGAAGCAGGTTATTCTACAGGTAATAGTGACATTGAGGTAGTGACTAGGGCCTGACCAATATGGATTATGTTGTAGCCGATATGAATTCGATAGAATGGGAGTTGGAGCTGCCGATATAATCGCAGATATATTTATGATGTAAAAATTCACTGTAAATCTTCAATTGTTTATAAAACTTAGGTTTGGCTTTATTGGATTTTCAGTTGGGTTTATTTAGGCAATGTTGTTATTCTGCCTCTTTACGTCATATTTAAAGACACTAGGTCGTCCTAATGGTATTTTTGTATGATATTCTAGCCAGTAAAGAAAGTACTGTAAGTAAACTACTGCTATTAGCTTTTAGAGATAAATGTGTGTACGCCGCGGTAATTAATCATCTGCTAAATGCCGATAATTCACACTTCTATTCACAGCTCATTTACATATCAGTGCGTGCCCAGTAACATATATACAGCCACTATAGTCACTTTACAGTCACTAATAGAAGAGAAAACAGCCTGTTTATGTGTGGGAGCTACAGCAGCTAATTGCTAACCAATGAGAAAGAACCAAAACGAGCTTCAAAACCGACACATTTCCAACACTCAGCCTCACACAGGCTCCTCTCAGATCACAAGTCTGCACTAAGAACTGTCCTTTTAATCCAGACTAATCCAAACTGATCGTCCGTGAAAAGAAAATAATCTCAATGGTGTGCACATGGATCTGTGCTCACGGTGTAAACAAGCGCACATGGGGGTGCGTTCGTATGGCGTCACAAACAGACAAATGACTCCTCAGATAAACACTGATGCGGCACCACATATTTGGACATTTATCTGTCTGTAAATTGGATTAAATGGGTTGAATATAGAGAATCTGAGCTTTATAACAAGGGAAAACATGTCCACGTGGAATATCAGCCCATATCGGCAAGATTTAAACTGATAACCAATTTGTCTCCAAGTGCCCATGTCAGCCGATAATATCGACCAACAGATATATCGGTCTGGCCCTAGTAGTGACATACATTCATATGGAAAACAACATTATAACAAAGAGATAAAAAAACAGCATAAAATAGGTCCTTTTAAAATGAACTAGTTGTTTTTTCAGTTTTTTAAGACAATCATTTTCATAATTTAGGCAGAAACTGTTTCCTAGTTTTAATACAGCATAGCCCATAGCCTTGTATTGTATTATTTACTAGCACTAGTTTTCCATTGTATCTGAAGTGACATTGGCAAAGACAGAAACACTCCACGTTGCTGTGTACAGTGCCATATGTTCTTGCTGCCAGAGTAAATATAAATAGATCCTAACTTAGAGTCGGAGAATACTTCATTTTCATTAGAGACAGAAGAAAGGTGTTTGCTTGGAGTCATCAATTTGTCCAAACATCGAACTGAAACTCCCCGTAGGCCTGTAACACAGATAGTGGAACAATATTTTTGGGTACTTGGAGGTGCACTGCGTAACATTTTTACTGCTTGTCTCCATGGAGATGTTATTGCTTTGTCTAGAATGTTCCACAGCATAGATTAAACTGATCTATCACGAGGGAGACAAGCATTTTGCAGCACTGCGCCACATTACAAGTCAGATCTGTGGAGAGTCGACCCTATATACAGAAGGAATGATCATTGATGATTGAGCAATATAAACACCCGTGGTGAATAAATGCTAGATGGAGATGCTTAATGTCATACCATGGAATATTTCAGGAAAACCGATAAGATCACCATGGAGACGAGCGCATAGCGAACCCTCCACCATAAAAGTTACTCAGTGCACCTTTAATATGTGTGTTGTGTAACTTTTATTTTCACTAGTGATGATTTTTTTGTGTTATTTTTGGTAGTAATATTTATTTGTTGCAGTTTATTTTTATTTGTTAAATGATATCAACCCTGCAGAAATGGGTTTACAAAAAATAGTTTATGATTTACTGTGATGGTGAGTTTCAATAGTGAAGTTTCCTTTTTATTATAATTTTTTGGAATTATAGTATTTTCTGTAAATGTATTGTGACACACCTCACTTGACTTGATACATTAAAATACATTATGTCGCAATCATAATCAACAAATACATAAAAGCAATTATTTTACATTATAAATCACAAATATACTTTTTAATTCAAAGGCTTTAGTCCAGTTTTGATATGATGTTGTGAACAAGCCGCATAGTAACAGAAGAACATTATATGACACCTCTGGCCGTCTTGTGCTCCCTGTATTTGTTGTTCTCTTGTCCCGCTGCTAAAGTACTGCATTATTTGACCTGAAGGTTACGGCCACAGCTCCTCCACACATCTGCTCCAGCATGAATCCTCTCCTGACAAAACCTTAGACCGGTGAAGAGACTGAGGAGAGAGATTGGTCCAAACGTGGGTCTGATGAAATGTGAGAGCAAGTTTGGAAATAATACAGCATGTACAATCACACAAAAATATACAAAGTTAATACACAACATTTAGTCTTGAGTTTTAGGCCTTGTTATAATGTTACCTCCTCAAAAACATACCTGGAGTTGTATTTTGTTTCCTTCACTTACTGTATGTTTGAGTAATCCTTTATTATTAGTCTGTCCACATCTTCAAAGCTCAAAATGCTCTGTTTGTTTGGCAATTCCAGGACTGAAATGATCCAAATGATTCTGGTGAAGGTGTATGGACTTTAAAAACACAATAGAGCACAGAACAGAGTGTTTTCAGTTTGAGAGAAGAACCTCTACACCTAAATATACAGGGTTTGCGTGTTAAATGTGTGTCAACAGTACCCGGTTCACCCAATACGCACACTACGCATGTTGTGTAGGGCCCCGCAGACCAGTAGAGGGCCGTTTATGGAGTGAGATAGCTTTCAGAAGTATTCGTGTGCATAGGATAGAAATCCGTGCATATTTGGGAAATCTGTGCATATTTGGCTGTAGTTGAGCATAAAATAAATATTTGAGAGTTTATGAATATTTATTTTATGCTCAACTACAGCCAAATATGCACGGATTTCTATCCTACGCACACAAATACTTCTGACAGCTATCTCACTCCATACCCATTACCTTGGCATTACCACTTCTCGCATATGCTGTTCACCCATAGACCGAATGTGCCTCCTCCCGTGCGCCTCTAAACCAGAACTAAAACCAGGGCTTAAACCAGAACTAAAACCAGTACTAAACCAGAATTAAAACCAGTACTAAACCAGTATGAAACCAGGACTAAAATCAGGATTAAAACCAGGTCTAAAACAGGACTAAACCAGAACTAAAACCAGGGCTTAAACCAGGACTAAAACCAGCACTAAAACAGGACTAAACTAGAACTAAAACCAGGGCTTAAACCAGGACTAAACCAGAACTAAAACCAGTACTAAAACAGGACTAAACCAGAACTAAAACCAGGGCTTAAACCAGGACTAAAACCAGCACTAAACCAGTACGAAACCAGGACTAAAATCAGGACTAAAACCAGTGCTAAACCAGGTCTAAACCAGGTCTAAAACAGGACTAAAACAGGATTTAACTGGGACTAAACCATTCCGCGCAGACTATGATTGATTGATGATTCCACATCATTTTGAGTAAAAAAAAAACCATCAAATATTACAGATTTTTCCTGGGCTGGTGCCTTTATGTTTGTACTGAAAGTGAAGAGGGGGGTTCATAAAAAACAAAATAAAACAAGAACCATACAGAACCGAAAACCGCAACCTTAAACTACAATACAAACCAAACCGTGAATGTTGTGAACCATGCTACCCTTAGTTTGCCTAGGGCCCCATGGAGATCTGAACCGTCTCTGTGTGTGAATGAAACAAACTCTAGGTATGTTTGTGATGAGGAAACATTATCACATAGAAAATAGCATAATATGGGCCCTTGAAACTTTTCTTTTCCTGCTTTACACAGTTTTTTTTACTTATAGGACATCTATATATTACTTTAATACATTTTTCATCCTACGTCTTTGTACTATTATGTACTATTACTTCATAAATGATATACTTGTTCCTACGCTGTGTCTGGATAAATTAGAAAACACCTTTTGAAGCCATGAATCTTGTATATTTAAAGACATTCTCCCACCGCGCAACGGCCAAACATCAAACAGGAAAAACCCACAACACCCATAAACAAACCCTATGTATCTGCGTTCAATTAAAAAGCTCTGGGTTTGTGTGTTTGAACCAGCACAGGTCAAACATAAGAGAAGATACCGCGATATAATGGCAACATATACTGCCCTTTGCGCCCTATCAGATTATGCACTGTTTTTCCACCTACTTAAACCTGCTTAGGTCAGTATCTGTGTATCTTTGTAGCTGTGCCTGGAGCTACACGTGGCGTCTTTGACCATTACAAGTCTACGGGAGATCAAACCTCCACGTTGAGCTCTGAGTTTTTGTTTTCTACATTTAAATGGTTTCTTGTGAGCGATAAGCCACGTTAGAATGTTGTTACCTCATCAAAAACATACCCAGAGTCAGATTCCTGCACGGGTCCATTTTTGGAGACCCGCACCCGCCCACACCCGTTAACATTCCACCCGTTACCCATTTGTGCCCATGATTAATCACACACAAACCAGAAGCATTTTAACTGATGCACTTTATTTTTTCAGATACGCCTTTCAACAATGAACAAACGGCAATAATAGGTCTTTCCACTTTTCGTAGTCGCCTAATCACTGGTAGGTTAAACTTGTGGGCTAAACATTTTGCTCTACTTTAGCCCTAAATAGCACAATAACAACGAAACAAACAACGAAAAAAAAAAAACTGTTTAACACAAAATAAAAGCCTTAAGATGTCAGTTTAACACAAAATAAAAGCCTTCATTTTAGCTAACCAAGGTCACTGTGCAGGAACAGTATTTCATCCTCAGTCCCAGGTTTCGGCTGCGTTCTGCGTTCTTGGATCACAAATCCAGCAGAGGAAAAGTCTCACTGGCAGCACTCGATGCAAGATTGGGAGCAACACCCCATGCGTTGATTCACCTGACCCGCCCATGTGTAATTACTACCCCCCCACATACCCGCCCGTAAAATTCAAGAACATTAAAACCTGCCACTTTCACCAACTATTTGCCCGGAGTTGTGTCTTGTTTCATTCACACATGTTTGAGTAATCCTGCGCTATTTGGCTGTCTACATCACATCTCCCAGCCTCAAAATGCTGTGTTCCACCTTGTGATGTCACGTACTGGTAGTTTTCAAGTTAACAGCTGCCTTTTTATCTTTTGTTTAGTGGAGATTGGCCATTCCAGGGCTGAAATTATCCAAATGATTCTAGTATGGAGTTAAAAACACAGTGGAGCACTTCCTGTATGACCACATGACATCACAAGGTGGACCAAGTTAGAGTGTTTGAGAGAAGGACTCAGCCGAAATATGTAGAGTTTGTGTGTTAAACGTGTGTGAATGAAACAAAACCTGAACTCCATGTATGTTTTTAATGAAGATACATTATAACAGCTCAGAAAACAGTGTAATATTGGCCCTTATACATAGGAATTATGGTATTGTTGATTCATTCATGTTTTTACAACTGCCAGGAAACAAACTGATAAAATAAAATACCACTAGTTTGTTTGCTTGGGTACATTCCCAATACCTGATTTCTCACATTTTCCAACCATGATCCTGGAGGAAGGCCGTTGTATTTGAAGGTTGGAAAAAGAACACAGAAAAGTTTGGTGGGACTAATCCCTGTTCCATTTATGTATTCTTTCCTTTTTGCCCACAGCGAAAGCCTGATCCCATAAGATCTGGAAGCTAAGCAGGGTTAGGTTTGGTTAGTCACTAGACGGGAGAAGGCTGGGAATACCAATATTGTATTACAGTTGCACTGCGGAACTTTTCTGATGGAGGGTCCACAGTTTTTATTGCTTTACCTGGAATCTTTCACACTATAGCATCAAAATATATGGCGTTTGTGTTTGTTTTGGGTTAAGGTTTATACTGCTCAAAAACACCTTGGAAAAACATTCTTACTGTGCTTGGGCTTGCCTTTCCATAAATCTGACTTGTAATTTGGTCTAATTGCGCCATCTTCTCAACCGGTTTGGCTTGCCCCCATGGAAAAAATTACACATTGCACCCTTAAGGAAGCAGTAGTTCTAGTGCAAACTGTTGTTGTGTCCTTAGGCAAGACACTTCACTCACCTCTATTGTCCATGTGTACATGTGTGAATGAGAGTTTTTTTACGAGAAAGAACAGACAGAAATTGGTTTATACTTAAAATCTGGTGAGTTTGCAGCATCTGTGTTCATTAATATGCACTGTCTCGATCCAAAAATAGACAAAAATGCGCTGTTGTCTATTGAATTATTGTTTTAATGCTGCACTATGTAACGTTTTGGTTGGGGGTCTGTCACTTGCATGTTTCTATGGATATGTCATTGTCCTGCCTGGAATGTTCCACAGTATGACATTAAACAGCTCTACTTTAGAGTTATTCAATTACAGGTGGTTTTATAGCTCAAAATACCTAAAAAAAACAAGCATTGTGACTGTGAGCGGGGCTGCCTCTCCACAGATCTGACCTGTAATGTGGCCTGGTTTGGTCTCCATGACAAAAAAAGGTTTAATGATACTGTGAAACATTCCAGACAAAGCAATAACGCCTCCATGGAGAAAAGCTTACACAATGCACCTTTAATGTGTCTGTATCTTGACGCACAGTTTCATTTTCCAAAAGGTAAAAGTTGTATCGCCAGTGTGGCCATTTTCTTCACTACTACAGCAAAAGGAAATATAAATGTTATATATAATTTAACATTACTTGCAAGCTAAATTTCAACTAGCTTGAATTAGGGGTGGGACAGTAACGCGTTATTACGATTAATTAATAAAAAAGAATATAATGCTTTAAAAATAAGAACACATTTTATCCATGCCAAAATTATGCGGAATGTTTGTCAGTGCACCATGTCGTAGTACGCCAGTTATACTGATGCACACAGTTCCGACAACAACAACAACAACACCGTATGAAAGCGCTCTCGGTCTCCCGGACGCTAAATTTCTATTTAAAAAAACGACCCGATAGCAAAGGCGTCGTTTATTACAAATTGTGCAGAAAAGAGTTTGCAGATCGCAGAAGCACCTCAACCCTACGAGACCAGTTCACAAGCAAGGACCACGGCAACAACACGTGTGCGAAGCGAAAAGCGTTTATTATATGGAGATGAGGTGGGTCGGCTGGGTTGAGACTCAGGGTGGGGGTTCAGTCTCAATCTTCACATGGCCCAGCAGGACGGGACTCCCCCCCGTAGGCGTCTTATGTCTGGAAGCGAACAGATAGAGGTTGGGAGGGTGGGGTCGAGTTATTCGGGACAAATTGGGTTGTCGGGATAGGCTGCTGGGAAACTGAGGCGTGGTAGACGTGTGCTTGGATTCGCTGGAGAGGAGGCGAGGCCGGTTGAGGCGTGGTCCTGCTCCTGAACCTAAGTTATTCATATTAACTACATTGAAATGCAAAACCTGTGACAGAGAGCACGGAAACTGCTGGAGCTGTTGGCGGGAGCAGTTCTGGTAAACAAATACAAGGTGTCAGCAGCCCAAACTCGAACAAGTGACGGGCTACAGGAAGAAAATTAGTGAATGAGCAAGGCAAATATTGTTCTGTGATTAATTGAGATGAATTCATTCCAAAGCCTGTATTTATTTTTGTAATCATGTCCCACCCCAAGCTTAAATCTTTAGCCATGACCCTCAAAGAACCCCGTCTTTAAGTGTCATTTCCTCTACTACAATGCCCGTGTCAAGTCTCCTTCGCAAACTATAGCCAACCAGATTTAAAAGATTAATAGACGACACCTTTTCCGTCTGCCCATATCAAGAAAGATGATCATAATCTGAGTCCAAGGACGGTTAGACTCAATATTAAACCAATTTGACAGTCTATCGCTAATATCCACGAGTGTTCTTTCGTTATGTTTCTATACCAGTTCGAAAACACTAAATCTCCAAGAAATCCAATCAGAACTCGTGCCTTGCTGCTGTCCTTGCCAGTGTGACAGTTACCCGGCTATAGATGTACGCTGAATGGTGAGGATGTTTTTCTTGATGGAAAAATTTTCAATTAACGGAGGAAGAATGAGCATTTACACCTACAGGCACATTTTATAACTCAGTGTTTAAGTTAGTCAAGGTGAACATAGTTTTAACATGGACAATCTGACCGTCTCTCTTGACCTTCTGGAGTTAGGAATGAGAGAAAGTGGATAAATGACAATGAGCTTCACTTAAAGACTGATTCAAACAGATTTTTACTGTTATGGAAATGTAAAAAAAAAAAAAAACAGAACTAGGTCCTTTTAAACGGTTTACAGTGGTCCAAAGTTATTCCTTACTTACCTTATGCAGTCAGAGCATCCTAATTATCCACTGGGATGAGTTTACAAGTGCCTTTCACAGCTCTCAGAGACCAGTGCGGCGTTTTACCATAATAGTGCATGATTATCGGCCAATAAAATGGTTTCTTCTTAGATGCAGACTTATTTGGACCTGATGAGCTTCTTATACAATATATCCGCATTAGTTGCGACACATTTAGCTCAAATATGTAGGAAAAATTGGATACAGCGTCTTAAAAGCTACATAAAATTACAATATTTTGCATTTCTGCCTGAAACTTGGTGGACTTCCATGCAGGTGTTGTCTTTGTCATTACATTCTCTTTTGCTCTAAGTTTCAGGTGATATCATAACACTTAGGTCAATAATACTTGCATGTTAAGAGCAGCAAAGAGCGTGTTCATGTGGTTATCTTGAGTGCGTTGATTAGACTGAAGGCCTATGGGAAGAAGCTGTTGTTGCATAATCCAGTAAAGTGAAGTTAATATTGTTCAAATGGCAATTTCTGTTGTAGTACAGTGAGTTCTTGGGTTTAGTCTGTGAATTTACCTTGTGTATGGTATGATATGGTTTGCTTTTTATTTGTACAGACAGTGCAAAATAATACATTAACCAAGACAGAAAAATGCTGGTGCAGGTTAAAGGATGAATGCTGATTTACACCTGTAGTCCCTGAGTAGGTTGATGGAAATACTGAAAGTACAGATTCCGTGTAGATAAACTGACCAAAAATAAATTAAAACAGAAATGACTTAGGGCCACAGTGTTGAAATAATATTATAAAAATCTGGTCCCGGGTCCCTGCCTCAAGTGGAGGAGTTCAAGTATTGGGGTCTTCACGAGTGAGGGAGGGATGGAGTGTGAGATTGACAGGAGGATCAGTGCAGCTTCGGCAGTGATGCGGTCGATATATGGGACCGTTGTGGTGAAGAGGGAGCTGAGTCGAAAGGCAAAACTCTCAATTTACCTCAATCTATGTTCCTACCCTCACCTCTGGTCAAGAGTTTTAGGTAATGACCAAAAGGACGTGGATACAAGCGTTCGAAATTTGTTTCCTCTGTAGGGTGGCTGGGCGCTCCCTTAGAGATAGGGTGAAGAGCTTGGTCAAAGCTCACAGCTCAGAGTAGAGCCGTTGCCCCACCACATAGAGAGGAGCCAGCTGAGGTGGCTTGGGCATCTATAAGGAGGCCCCAAGGAAGACCCAGGACACGCTGGAAGGACTATGTTTCTCAGCTGACCTGGGAGCGCCTTGGGGTTCCTACGGAAAAGCTGGAGGAAGTGTCTGGGGTGAAGGAAGTCTGTGAGTCCCTGCTTAGACTGCTGCCCCTGCGATCTGGCCCCAGATAAGCAGTTGAAAATGGATGGATAGATGGAATCTGATCTGATCATCTGTATTATTGACTAGATTCCAAGATCAGGCCATATTACAACAAAAATCTGCAGTTGAACAATATTGTTTGTTTCTGCCCTCCATCTCTGTTAAATCATATTGGCCAATAGTATGTTGTGATGTCACCTGAAAGCCTGTAATAGACCCTTTAAAGTCTTATGTCATTAGAATGTTCAAAAAGCTGGAATGGAGGCAAAGTGAAGCAGACATAATGTATTTTCAATGATGAACAGATGAGCATGCTTTTGGTTTTATATTATAACAGAAAATAAACAACAATTTTAAAGTTTCACGGTACACATTTTAGTTAATTTGCTTTTCTGTTAAGAAGGATAGTAAAATACAATTTCCTAACCTCAAAATTCTATTTGAGCTCCACAAAATGTATAATTTATGATGAAATGTGTAATGTATCGCTAAATGAAGTGGAAAAACTGTAATAGAGTTGAGTTTGCAGTAAGGATTTGTCCAGTTAAACTTAAAAATCTGGATATCTTTGTCAGAAATGATTAGCGTCTATTATAATCTCCTGTTAAATAAACCAAAAATGTAGAACACAATTGTAAATGTTTTTAAACTGCGCTCTGACATCACTTATTTGTATTCAAGTTTTCTTTTGACAAATTTCCATAGATTTTTCATATTTTGGAATAAAATCCTGGTTTTCCCATTGAAATCACAGTATGTTTCACTTCACTTTTGCCTCCAGTTGCCTCTATTCCAGATTTTAGAATGTTTTGTTTACACATTTTTAAAGGGTCTGTTGAGAATAACAGATCATTATACAGCATTTACAAGCCAAATCTCAAGCTAATTCATCATTAAAGCAGTCATTTTCTAACTAAACTTGTGTAGGACGTAAATGCAAATCCCAGCCCAGTCTGCTGCATGCGCCTGTGTTGTTTGTCCTGTAGTTGCTGAGTGTGAAGTGCTGCAGCTGGCTCAGGAGGAACAGAACGCACTGATGTCCACTCAGACTCGAGGTTGTTGTAGCAATCAGCCTTCTCCACGGGGGGCGGAGACTATTCTGATTTCAAATAGGGCCGTCCTCCTCCCTCCCAGACCCACAAGAGGCATACGAGGCCAGAGACGGGGCTGTTGAGTTTGCGTTTGAAAGTAGTTTACAATTTCGTATTTTGGCGTTATTATTTAATGGGCCTGGGGATGAACCGAGACTTAGACTTAGACAAGCTTTATTGATCCACAAGGGAAATGATTTGGACACAGTAGCTCACACATCACAATATAATATAACAAAGAGCAAAAATATAAGTTGTAATAATTAGGGGTGTGCATTGCCTTGATTCTGACGATACGATACATATCATGATACGCATGTCACGATTCGATATATATCATGATATATCCCAATACTAAAACAATGGATGAGATATTGCTATTTATCAATAATCACTTGTAATAATATTTTGTGAACTACACCTTCACGAGAACCAAACTGTATGAAATATAATTTATTCCCTTTTTTAAATCATGAGAACAGTGAATGCAACTAATGAATTTTAAAGAAAATTATTATTTAAAAAATCAATTCAGACGCTTTCGGAATCGATTCAAGAATTGTGTAAGTATCACGATATATAACACTGAACTGATTTTTTCTTACACCCCTACTAATAATTCTGAATAGGCAGCAAAAATAGTAAGAGACTGGTGTCAAATAAGGCATAATTATATAAATGTACTGTAGTAATACAAATCTCAGCAATCAATCAGTCAAACTTTATTTAGAGAGCACTTTTTATACAAAAATACAACACAAAGCACTCAGCTATATACAAGAGTTTGTAAGGAAAAATCGTTCATAGATGAAATAACGATTGATGCTGATACTGGTATTGGATATCGGTGCCAAGATTGAAAAAAATTGCTATATTGGATATTAGCTGCCAAATATCGGTTCAGCCAATATTCTGTTTGGACATATGCACTGATGTAATAAGGCTTTTTACTGGTAGTCAGCCCAGAAAGTCTCATAAAGATTAAACTTTTATTTGTACAAAGCTGATCTGTTGTTACTTAAGAGATAAATGACCACAAGAACAAGTTTGGATCCGTTCTGTTTCGTTTTATTTTTGTTTTAAGGAAGTTAATGCGCTTGATATCGGATATGGGCACTGTGTAACTTCTCAGGTGGAGGGTCTGTCAAATACTTGTCTCCGTGGAGCTGTTATTGCTTTATCTGGAATGTTTCACAGTTAAACCTTTCTATCTCCATGGAGACCAAACCAGACCACGTTACAGGCCAGATCTGTGGAGAGGCGACCCCGCTCATGGTCAAAATGCCTGTTTTTCTAGTGATTTTTGAGCTATAAAACCAGCTATAGTTGAATAAATGTAAAGTAGAGCTGTTTAATGTCACATTGTGGAAGATTCCAGGCAGAACAGTGACATATCTATAGATCCAAGAAGGTGACGGACCCCCAACCGAAAAGTTACATAGTGCACCTTTAAAGTTATGGTACCAGAATCAGTATCGGAGATGAAAAAGCTGCGTAATAGGTAATCAAACGGTGTACATAGTGGCGCTGACCCCATTTGTCCAGCTTCATCATAATCATCACTTTCTCTTCGCCCTACACGCCTGACCTTGTGTAACTTTCTTAACGTGAGTCTTGCTGCAGTGAAAGTGGCAGTTTGAATAATGTCGGCCATAAATTTTAGCACTGTCTGAACGAGACAGTGCTGAATTTATTTTAGTTCTGATTTATTCTTTAATGGCATGAACAAGAACAAGAAAGGTGCGCAAAGAAAGTCTGTTGTTCTTATAATTACACCACCGTAGTGTTAATGTCGAGGAAAAGGATGGATGTGGCGATAAATTACTACAACAGCGCTGCTCGCAACAGGTCAGGGCTGTGGAGAGGCTAACCTGCTCACAGCGAGAGTGTATATAAAAAACTTGCAACTGAATAAAAGTCATTTCATTAATAATTTCTTTTCCAATAACTCAAAATGTTCCAGTTGTATTTTGCCTGTTTAGTTACATCACAGATAAAACTCCCGACTTTTCCTATCCAAACTGTGTCTGCAGCCAACTTATTACTCTTTCAGCATAGCATTCAAAGTGTTTTTAGACTTGCTTTGTTTAATTTGCCATTGTTAATTCCTGTTGCAGACAGCAGAGCGAGCTCCAGTGCCTAAATGCCTCGGTGGAAACAGAGGGGTCATTCAGTAAAGTATATTTTTAAAGTCAGGCATTATCATAAGTTAGAAAATGTGAAATAGTCCTCCTAATGACATCAAGTATGTCAAGAAAATTAAAGCCACAAGAAGATATACCGTATTTTCCGGACTATAAGTCGCTCCGGAGTATAAGTCGCACCAGCCAAAAAATACACAATGAAGAAAAAAACATATACAAGTCGCATTTTTGGGGGAAGTCATAGTAATAACAATAGAACAGAGAACAACAGGGTGAACATGTGTCTGGTGTGTTCACGTCACATATGAACAGTTATTCAGAAAACTAGAGCAGAAACAACAGAACAGAACAAACTTACCAAACTCTCCATCTTGCTCCAAATCGCTAAATCCATTGAATTCTTCATCTTCGGTGTCACTTCTGAGCAACTCCACCAACTCCAGCTCAATCCAGCTTTTAGCCGTGATTAGCTTTTTTGTTTTCTTCATTTCACTTCGTTTCCTCCACTTTTCTTCAGTCAAACACAAGTTTCTTGCTCACTCCAAACTTTCTTTCTGCTGCTCAATTACAGTTTTCAGCTGAATATTTCACGACTTGCAGCAGGACAGCGGCTCTTTCTGCAGGAGACGTGCAGTAGAGCGAGAAGTGACAGAGGTGCAGGAGGAATAGCATGAGGTGTAGCAGATACTGGCACACAAGCCTAGAGCGCCCTCTCGTGGCCATCAGTGTGAAAATAACCAACATGGGAAATGATATATTTTCTATATAAGTCGCACCTGAATATAAGTCGCACACAAACCATGAAAAAAATGTGTGTTCTTAACTAATTTTAACAAATCAATACTTTACTATTTAGTTACATATCTTTTATACCCAAGGCTTTGTGTCTTATCCTGTGCTGTATTTTAGGGGCCACTGTGAGAACGGCGCACCTAAAATTTAAAGCGATTTTAGATTTTTATACCCTCCCAACTCTCCAGTAACGATGACCCATCATTTTCTTTCAAAGTTCTTCAAACTTGCCTTTAGCTCGGCCTCCCGCTGCCTTTTCAAGTAGCTGCTTGGTATTGTGCACACTAAGCATTGTCCCTGGACAGTTTTTGAGAGACACAAAATCTTTAGGGTTTGGTCAGACCTAGTTCCTGCTTAATTATGTCCACAGCATAAAGCCACGTTATGTAGAATTTTAAGAAGCGCTCATTGGGGACCGGTTCTCTCTTCAAGGTCGAGCTGTCTGCATACATTAGCTAGTTTGGTTTCAATTAGACAGACAAAGCCGTCACTGGAAAGGTTGAGAGACTAGATACATTTTAAATCAAAATGCAAAGGTGTATAAAGCGCTGAAAATGGCAGAGGAAGTTCTCTGAATGCCAAACTGCTTGAGGAAAGGTTAAAAGTGCATTCTAACTTTTTGGTTTAGGGTCCGTCACCTCCTTGTTTCTATGGATAATGTCGTTGCTCTGCCTGGAATGTTCCACAGTATGACATTAAACAGATCTACCTTATGTTTATTCAATTTCAGTTGGTTTTATAGCTCAAAATACCTAGAAAAACAGGTATTGAGACTGTGTGCGTGGTCGCCTCTCCACAGATCTGACCTGTAACTTGGTTTGGTTTGATCTCCATGAAGGTAGAAGGAATATCTTTTCTGGTGGAGGGTCTGTCAAATGCTTTTCTCCACAGAAATGTAATTGTTTTGTCTGAAATGTTTCACAATATGGCATTCTATCATCATGGAGACCAAACCAGATGAAGTTACAGGTCAGATCTGTGGAGAGGCGACCCCGCTCACATCAGAATGCCTGTTTTTCTAGGTATTTTTGAGCTACAAAACCACCTGTAATAGAATAAATGTAAAGCGGAGCTGTTTAAAGTCATATTGTGAAGCAGAGTAATGACATATCCATAGAAACGGAAAGCTAACGAACCTCCATTTGAAAGGTTACATCGTGCACCTTTAAGTAAAGTACAGATATGTTATATTTATACTTAAGTACAGTCCTTTATTACTTTTACTTCATTATGTTCTGCCGCTCTTTAAGTTAGTTTAAAAGTACTTTAGAAGTTCTGAATACTTCCTGTGATGGGACATTTTACACTGGAGACTTTCATTTGGAAGCAGTTCATATTTTTCTGAGCTGAAAACACCAATCGCCTTCTAAATTTATGTCCTTGTTTTACCCAACACTGCTGTAAATTAAAAAGCACACTCTCTATGTAGATCTGAGAATTGGGAGGAATTGTCTTGTTATTGGCGGTGAGGCCCTTTATTGTCTGTCTAACTTGTGAAGAAAGTTTAGCAAAAGGTTTTATTCCACTGCTGTCAAAATAAATCACTTTAAAATAGCGTTGCTTGGGGGAGATTTAGCATTTCGTGAGCTCCAATTTAGAGGAATCTTTGTCTTAACATGGGCAGAGCTGTCACTGAATGCATAAACAGGTAAGTCTTCACCGCACTGTCCTTAAATACCAGGCCCACTTCATTAGTCACTGCTCTTGGACACCTCAGTGAACAAATGAATATTTAATACACTCGGACCAATTAGTCTTATATGAAATACAGTTTGTTAAAGTGTTTGTACCTTAATTTTGTCTGTGTAGTTGAAATTAGTTTTAGCCCAGTACAGAAATATTGTATAAGCAGCTCTCTTTGTGCTGTCTGCATTTCATTACAGAGCGTTTTGTCCTCCAAGAACCAGGAAGTGTGCAGCAAGTGTGTTAGCATGCTGGTTGTTGTTAGCGCCATCGTAAAAAAAAAAAAAAAATGGTAGAAGTGGGTTTCAAACGGGAAATCTGTGATGTACCTTTGTGAATAAATCGGCTCTTTTGAACGGTTCTTTAACATGAGTGGCTGGATCTGGATCTGTCAAAGAACCAAATTGTTTTCTTTGTAATTTTTATGATATTTTTACACTGATTAAGGCTGAACCAATGCAATAATCAGCACAGGAGTGAGCAGGTAATACAATACAATTTCATTTAGAATTTCATCTTTTCTAAGGGTAAACTTGCTTTTACTGTCTGTTTGAACAATGTTTAACTAATCTGCAAAAAATAAGAAAAAAAAACAATATTGAGGTAAAAAAAAAGAGCTATTTTAAGTGAAATTATCTGCCAGTGCAGTAAGAAATTTTCACTTACCAAGTTTTCTTAAAACAAGACAAAATACAAATCTTGTTCTAAGCAGAAAAGACCAGTGTCAAATATTCATGGATTTTTTTAAACCTTATTTTGAGTATATTTAGGTAATTATTATTGCTTATTACTGCTTATTTCTAGTATAACATGTCTTATATTAGGCTATTATTTCTTAAATAGATTTTTAAGAATTCCTAGTTTTAAGAGCATTCACAATATCTATACATTTGATCAAATACAACATGAAATCAATTACATTTGAAACTGCGATTATTGAAATGTCACATTTTCCACTTTCCCAACATCTTAGAAATGCCGAACATCTGCACCTAAAAGCCCCGGGACGCTCCTCTGAGGACAGTGAGGTTCAGATCTGAGCCTGAGTTACAGAGTTAAAGAGGCTGAACCTGGCTTGATTTCATATAAAAAGTGCTTAGAATAAGTTGTAATATCTAGATAAGATAAATCAGGATGGAATGTCTTGAAACAAGTAAAAAAATCTCATCTTATTAAGTAAAAAATATTAAAATTTATCTTTTAAAATTAATCTGCTTAATTCAAGTCAGTTTAACTACGCTGGAAAATCCCTTATAGCAGTATGAGCCTCGGTCATTTCTCTGTGGTTAGTTTGCAGGTAAATGAGTCTCACATTGGCTTGTGTCACAGTTAAATATAAAAAGCTAATCTTTTGAACGGCTCTTTGACATGAACCGATCTAAAAGATTTGGATCCCACAAAGGAGCCGAAAGTCACATCACTAATCTGCACTAGCACAATGAAAAAAAATGCCACGATCGATACTGACCCTCAAAACGGACGCCCCTTCTACCATGTTGATGTAGTATTTAGTGTATACAGTGAGTACTTCAACTGTTGGAAATTCTCTCTGCTGGTCATTTGTTCTTTGACGAAGTACTGAATTTAAGTTTGGATACCGATACATTTAGTAAACTAAATGTACCACGATAAATAGTGACCCCCAAAACGACAGTCCCAGCTACACTGCCTATATAGTACTGAGTGTATACATTGTGTACTTCAACTACAACCCCATTCTGTGCTGGCCATTTGTTTTGGGGAGAAATACTGAGTGTGAGTTTGGGTAGTGTCAGAGTTAGCTTGGCAGTCTGCAGCAGGGGGAGTCCTTGATGTAGGCAGTGCTCGCTACACCTTAATTACCATGTACTGGGGCCATATCGAACACGCCAGCCCCCCTTTTATCTGCACAAAGCTTCTCATTAGGAACGTTGTGGACAGTGGACAGGGAGCCGAAGTGACCGTGTAGGTGCCCAGACGCCCACTCTAATTGACAACAGAAGAAGAAAGCCTCCAGATAAGCTGTAAAATCCTCTTTCACTTTATACTCTCCCCAACTCTGGATTTCAGATCTGCTGGAAAAGTTTGGAAGTTGGTTGACAAAAGCTTTAGCTCTTGGCAAACTTTTTCTGTCTGGCCCACCAAAAATTATTGTGTTTCAGCTATCTATAGGTTTCAGAATGTGTAATTAGGGCGGTTGCCATAGCGATTGCCAATTTAATACCAAATATTGCAGGAAAAGTGCTCAAAATGTTGGAAATAGCAGGAAGATGAAATTTACGAAAACAGTGGCTATGCGGACTGGATTAAGACTAGTTGGGTTAAAATATGTCCTTTTTTTGCTGTAAAAGTAATATTTGTCTTAAGTTTTATTCTCTCAAATCATAGGCTTCAACTTGTCTGGCCATGTCAGTGGTGACAAGAAGGTGACACCACATGACAAGTATCTTTTTAAGGAACTTCTGTAATTGAACAAGTATAAAATATGATGAAAGATTGAAAGGGAAGCACATAGTTTGCCAGACAGGCCTTGGTCCCGATGCGCCTCTGATTGGCAGCTTTCCTCCTGCCATGCTCTAGGTCTGTCAAGGTTAGGCACTGGCTGTATGCTTAAGGTTAGAGAAAAGGTTTGGATGGCAAATCATTAAGGACATTGTCAGGTACAAGCATGCCACTCAGTGTTGTTGGGTCCTTTTTTTGCTGTAGACCCAACAGAAAAGTTCACCTTCCATGTATTTACCACTACCATTTCTATCATTTCAGTGGCCTCACATGGCCTGTACAAAACTAGCAACTATAGTTTGGACAACCTTATGAAAACCTCAAACCTTGTATATACATTTGTGCTCATAAGTTTACATACTCTGGCAGAATTTATGATTTCTTGGTCTGGAAGCTGCACATGAGACGTACTTGGATATTGCAACATGATAATGATCCAAAACACAAAGACAAGTGGACCTGTCACTGGCTCCAGCAGAATAAAGTGAAGGTTCTGGAGTGTTCGTCTCTTCTGACCTCAGTATCACTGAGCCTCTGGGCAGATCTCAAGCTGCAGTTCAGACAAGAGCCCAAGAATTTACAGGAACTGGAGCCTTTTGCCAAGAAGAATGAGCAGCTTTACCATCAGAGAAAATAACACATCCACAACTATCACAAAAGACTCCAAGCTTCATTGGGTCATTTGTGTAGTTTCAGTTTCATTATGATGTAAAAAGAGTAAACACAGTTGTTTGATAATAAATGGCTTCATCCAAAGCACTAACCATGAATGAAAGAAAAGTTTTTGTGTTATCTTTCATATTCTCTGAAAAATGGCCAAGAAATCATAAATTCTGTCAGGGTTTGTAAACTTATGAACACAACTGTAAGATTTTAGTCACTTTTTCAATATTATTTCAGTATTTTCATCACCATCTTCACTTTAATGTCAAACTCAATAGACATTTGACACACCATGCGGATAAACAGATTTGTAAATACACAAGTGAAGCAAGGAGCCAGAGCACATTTAGGTTCATTTATAGTGTTTTATCAGAGACGAGTGAGTCCCAGCTGCCTGTGCTGTGAGCTACACTCATTTATCTGAAGTCCTGGTTTGAGACTTAGTGAAAAATGTGCACAAAAGCTCAAATTAATGAAAGTATTTTTCTCGACAGTGAGAGCACAAACCATTTATATCCAGCCTCAGCCTAGTGATTCCTCTTTCACTTGTATCAACGATCAGACATGTTGGGCCACTTTGCCTCTGTCTTTTATTCATATCAATAATTCATGAAATTTGCTGAAATGATTTCTGGGAAAAAAGCTTTTCAATTAAGGGCCGACTGCTGAGCGCTACAGACAGAAGTGCTCCGGATCTCCACACTTTGTCCATTAAATAGGGTTGAAAAAGTGTGATCTCTGCTTAGTAAGTGATGTGAGTCAGCTGGATAGAATAGAAATCGATGCATGAATATATTGCGTTAACATTTTAGGAATTTTTTTTGTCATTTTTCCACTTCCTCCTATTTTTATTTATTTAGGGGAAGACTTGACAACTTGAAATTTACCAATACAACAGTTTTTGTTTATTTTTACCAACACATTTTTGTATTTTACATTAAAGGCTCATTGTAACTTTTCTGGAGGAGGGTCCACAACATGCCTGTCTCCATGGAGATGCCATTGGTTTGCCTGGAATATTCCATATGGCATTGTTCATGTCTGTGTCTATTACAACAAGCAGAATTCACCACCAGACCAAGTTACAAATCAGATCAGTGGAAAGGTGAATGTTTTTCAAGGTATTTCTGAGCAGTACAAACACCAAATTAAATAACTGCCAGTACGATTAGTAATAACAAATACAACCGTTCCAATGGCTGTTCATGAAGTGTCTTGCCAAAGGACACAATATATAACAGTATATGAACTTAATAAACTTAAAAACTGCCTTTCTTTTTTTTTTGTTCACTAATTATCTGCATTGTCTCCATGGAGATGCTATTGCTATGCCTAGAATGTTCCACAATATGTTATTAAACTCCTCTATCTCAATGTAGACAAGATTAGACCAAGTTACAGGGCAGATCTGTGGAAAGGAGACCCTGCTTACAGAAGAAAATTGTGTTTTTTGAGCAATAAAAACACCTGCAACTGAATAAATGCAAGATAAATACAGTAAGTTTAATGCCATAATTATGAACATTCCAGGCAAAGCAGCAACATCTCCATGGAGACAGACACTCCATCAGAAAGGTTACACAGTGCACCTTTAAAATGTGAGATGAACTGTAATGTAATGCACTACTTTGATTATAGAAAAGTACCATAAGTCACACCGGAGTATAAGTCGCCAAAAAATGCGCAATGAAGAAGAAAAAAACATGTAAAAGTCGCACTTTTTGGGGGAAATTTATTTTATAAAATCAGAGACCAAGAACCGACATTTCAGCTTGAAAGGCAGTTATAGAAGTTATAGTAATAAAAACAACCCAATAGAGAAGAATCCGTGAATCATTTGTTCATTCGTTTTTCAATATAGAACAAAAAAACAACTCTCTTCTTGATTATTTGTCTCTAAAGCCAAAATGAAAAAAATGGATAACGATTTGTTTTTGCATTTTTGATTCATATATAAGATTCATATATTTGGTCTATGGACTGTCAGTGTGAAAAATGTAATATATAAGTCACACCTGAGTGGGGCTGAAACGATTCATCGAGTAAATCAATTAGAAAAATGCACTGATTTTTTTTTTTTTTGCCTTGATGCTTCGTTTTATTTTCATATGCTCGGCAATGGCCGGAACCTTCTGCGGTAGAGGTAAAGTTTCCACACGACCACTGCACTTCACTGTACACAAAACAAAGCAGAGCCCATGGATGTATAATAAGAGCCTACACCTCATCTCCTCCTGTACTGCGCCTGGACCGTGTCTTATCGCTTACGTTGCGTGGACTGAGCTTCCTCCTGTGTGCCTCTAAACCAGAACTAACACTGGGACTAAAACCACATCTAAACCAGGTCTAAAGCAGGTCTAAACCAGGTGTAAACCAGATCTAAAACCAGGACATTTTTCAATATAGAACCAAAAATAAGAAAATGAAAAAAACAACTCTTTTCTTTATTATTTGGCTCTAAAACCAGAATGAAAAAAACGGATAATGATTTGGTTTTGTTTTTTTGTTTTTCATTTTTGATTCATATATAGCACATGTGTCAAACATGCGGCCCGGGGGCCAGATCCGGCCCTCCAAGACCTTTAATCTGGCCCTCGGCTGATTTTTCTATTAAAATACTTAAAATTTTCAGATTTTTCTGTTAATTTTCTGCACCATTTAGCATAGCAGCGTCTCCGGCGTTTCTGTACGTTGCGACTCCCACCAGAGCAGCACAAATGAAGACTTTCCTCTTTCCAAACGCTCTTAAAGGACGATCGTTTTGACTGTCGACCGTGACCCTCATCAGCAAAATGTCAAAAAATGAGAAAAGCAGATGCTGAGTTCAGGATTTCCCAAGAAAAATAGTCTAATTCTTATTTGTTGACAGAGGTGAATGGGAAATCTGTGCTCAGTGTGTTTGGAACAAGTGGCGTTGCTCGAGGAATATAATCTTAAACACCACTACGAGACACGGAGAAAAATACGATAACTTGAAGAGAGAACTGAGTTTTCTGATCCGGCCCTTTTGGGATCAAAGTAGGTTGCATACGGCCCCCGGACCAAAATGAGTTTGACACCCCTGATATATAGGATTCATATATTTGGTCTATGGGCTGTCAGTGTGAAAAAAGTAATATACAAGTCGCACCTGAGTATAAGTCAGGACCACCCAAACCCTGAAAAAATGACTTATAGTCCGAAAAATACGGTAACTATATTCTGAATACCACCAAATGGAAGTAACAGTACCTGAATACAGTGGCTCTAAATTTGTATTGTGAATAGATATTCTTGGTACAATTAGGCAGTGAATTCCCAACACTGACAAACTCCCATCCACGGCACAAGAGCACAGATTCATTCTTTCTACATTTTCTCACAATCCCTATCAATCAATCAGTTTTGAGCCTGGAAATAAGTTGAAGAACATCTTGTCTTCTGTAGCGGAGACGAGGCGTTTGGAGACAGTGTTGGTTAATCAGAGTTTGTTTGAAGTGTCTTTGGGTTTAATGAGTTTTATTTAAAGTGAAAGACGGCATGTGGTTCTTGTGATGTCGGGCCTGAACGCTGAACACAAGAGCCCATCTGCTCTGGTCCCATGTGTGAGTAGGAGGCTGCTATTGTGTAAATACCATAACACTGTTTTATGTATTTATTTTAACATTCTGAGATGTTAGGAAGAAATCCTGTATTTTCTTTCTTCTTCTGTATTTTCTTCTGACTGTTTTTTTTTGTAGTTGTGTTACTTGAGTTCTATAATAACAGATTCCTCTAATAAAAACACTGGGACATTCTTTGACCATGTGGACTGGGTTGGGAGCATAGATCGTATATATATGAGTGGACAGAGCTAAAGCGCTAGCCACGGCGTCCCAAACAGGAAGTGCTCCAAGAGGCTCTTCCGGCTCCTTTTCTGCCTTGTTCCCATTGACTTACATTGGGATCATATCGTCCCTCTCTCTGTAACTGCTGCACTGAGCCTCGTCATTTTGGTCTTAAAATGTTCATATGAATCCACGACACATGATCCTGAATTTTTCATTTCACTATCTTGTTCTTAAATCAAGATTTGAACATAAATAACGGACCAATCAGACGCCTTCATTCCCCGAGGTCGCTGCCGCCGAGTGTTAGCAACAGGTTTGATTGACAGCTAGTTTCGCTGCTAAAGTAAGTCTCCTTCCTGCTTTCCTGCCCCGATTGACTATTTTTGACATAAAATGACAAAATATCTCAAACAGTTACAGTAGCTAATGTTACTAGAATCTTAACTAGCATAACTTAACTAACAAAGTAAAGTGAATTTCATTAAATTGCAACTCTTTTGTTGTTCGCAGGTAACAGAACATAGAACATAAATCAATGACTTAAACTTACTATTTAAAGTTTGATGATAAAAGCTAAAAGTTTCCTTATTATTCTCAAGAATCACACAAATACAGCAGTCCGTTCAGAATTATGCAGATTAGAGTATCGCTGCTCTGCCATGAGTAGGCCGGGCATATTTAACAACCTCAATCATGATTGACTCCTGTGGTTGCTATGATACTGTCGGATTTCCAAATATGGAGACTGGCTCCTGATTCGCCCCTGTAGCCGTGGCATCAGGAGCCTCATTTGAGCGGCGCTGAACACTGTGGTGACGTCACACTCCCGTAGTTCACTCATATATACGGTTGGGAGATGTTAGTTTGTCAGAAATTTTCCACTATAGAACATTTAAGGTCCTGTATTGACTTTTGTGAGCTTTAAGTTATGTTAAGTTATAATGTTGTTACCTCCTCAAGACATACCTGGAATTGTGTTTTGTTTCATTCACCCATGTTTGATTGCTCATTTATTATTAGTCTGCTTACATTTCTAAAGCTCAAAGCGCTCTGTTGCAACTTGTGATGTCATGTAGTGGTAGTTTTCAAGTTAACAGCTACTTTTTACCTTTTGTTCAGAAGAGACTGGCAATAGGCTCTACTCGCATTTATGTCACAAACCAGGAAAATGTTTGCTAAGATGCGACGACAACTTCCGGTGTAGTTAGCGACACTGGGTTCGCCAGTCGACTGTGATAAATCCCACTGAAGTAAATGTGATCAGTGGTAAAATGAAAACTGTGAACGTATGTGCTGTTTGGAATAATGTTGAATTTGGTGCACTCGGAGTTGTGCGTCAGTGGAGAAATGGTGAAAACTGAGGTATGGTTGTAATTGTTGATTAGCCAAACATAACGGAACGCTACATTTAGATGGAGAAAACTGGGCTATTTTCTAATTTTTCCTACATTTTGTCAGACTTACTACTGCAAACAGAGCCCGCCGGAAGTTGTCATCGCATCTTTCCAAACATCTTCCTGGTTTGTGACGTAAGTGTGAACAGAGTACATTGCAGGGCTGAAATTATCCAAATGATTCTAGTGAAAGTGTATGGAGTTTACAAGTACAACGGAGCACTTTCTGTATTCCCACATGACATCACAATGTAGAACAGAGTGAAACAAAACACGACTCCAGGTATGTTTGATGAGGAAGCGACACTAGATCAGAAAATTGTTTAACGTGGGCCCTTTAAACGTATCTGTCGGCCATTTATTCAACTGCTAAAAACTTTCTTTACAAAAAACATGCATTCTTTATGTGACCTGACTCCCCTCTTCACAGCTCTGACTTGTTACTTGGCCTGGTAGCGTTACTTGCTGGTCTCTTTTAAGAAATAATGCCTCGCAGTGGAACATTCCAAACAACGCAATCACATCTCCATGGAGTCAAGCGAACCCTCCACCCGAAAAGTTACCTAGAGTAGCTTTATAGACTTTATGACTAGCATTTTCCATTTAAATCCTCATCCCCCATGTACAGATTATAGTATTTATGTTGTGTACTATATTATAAAACAAGATAACTGTCTACTGGCTTAGGCCATGTACACACGTAGCCGGGTATTTTTAAAACTGAACATTTCCCCCCCTCCGTTTATAAAAATAGTTTTATCCACACCACCTCGTCTTTGAAAAAAATACCTTCTACACATAACCGAACATCTGCGTTTTCAACCACATTCATACGCATTCCAAACCTGTAGATGGCGTTATTTCCATTGAGCCCTCACTTCGCCGTCACTTCCGCCTAAACTTATCTTATTACTCTTGCAGCAGTAGTTGGACTTCTGCAATAAAACATGTTCATAGCACCTGCACAATAATCAATGCTACCACAGCTCTCAAGAAACGACTCCGATCCATAGTCTGCTTTGGCTTTTGCAGTCGCCTAAACAAATGTCGCACGTTTGACGTCAGGGCAGATTCATATTTTTTTGCCACAGACAGTGACGTTTTAAAATGCAAAACCCCAGTTATCTCTGTCCACACAAACAGGCATAAATGGAGTTTTCAAAAATCTTCACTTTGGCCGGAGTTTTCCCTGAATACTCGTTTTTGATGCGTGTTCGTGTGGATGACAGGTCAAAACGCAGCAAAACATCTTCGGTTTATCAGATACCCGGCTACGTGTGGACAAGGCCTTAGGAAGAGACATCAGGTACTCTTCCTTTAAAGGTTAAATTGTACTTATTCACACAGATAAATTGTTTTGGTTTAAAACAAGTTCTTTTCAAAGGCAGGTTTATAATGCATTTCAGATCAGTTGTGAGTCAGAGGAACATCGGGTTAAGCAGCCCAATGTCCTGTTGATTTAAAGCAAATTGAAGGCCAGCATTTCTACAAATTAAGTCTTGTTCTATTGGTTTTCCTATTCAGAAATTCCAGCCATCGCTCAATGTCAAAAAACACCTTTTCAGATCTGCATTGAGTGTGTAGTCATATTTTTTTAAATTTGTTTTTTGAATATAGATGTCCTTCTTCATAATAATAATAAGAAACAGCGTAAAGGCCATTTTAAAGACATTACTTAAGATACTCAGAATGCATAGGCTAAGTGAGGAATAACTTTGAACCACTGAAATAAAGTACTGTATTTTTGGGACTATGAGTCTCACCTTTTGGTGGGAAATTTATTGGACATCTCATCTTGAAAGGCAAGTAGAAGTTATAGTAATAAAAACAACCAAATAGAGAAGAATCCGTGCATCATTCATTCATTCGTGTTTTAATATAGAACCAAAAATAAGAAACTGGAAAAAAAACTCACAATTTGTCTCTAAAACCAAAATGAAAAAAACTGATAATTTGTTTTTTTTAATTTTTAATTCATATATATGATTCATATATTTGGTCTATGGACTCTCAGTGTGAAAAATGTAATATATAAGTCGCACCCAAACCCTGAAAACAAGTGCAACTTATAGTCTGAAAAATATGGTGCTTATGTTTTTTTCATGTTTTAATGGGCCCATATTATGCAACATTGACTCTTGAAATTGAGCTTTTAGCCATGTTATAATTTTGTTACCTGTTTCATTTACATTTTGAGATACTTTATTATTTATCTACATCTCCAAAGCTAAAAGCTGTTGCACCTTGTCATGAAGGAGTAGTTTTCACAAGCTCCTTAACAGCTCCAGAGTTTAACAGCTCCTTTTACCGTTTATTCAGTAGAGATTGGCAATTCCAGGTATGAATTTATCTAAATGATTCTAGGGAAGGTGCACAGAGTTTATGAACACAGTAGAGCACTTTCTGTATTACCACATAACATCAGAAGGTGGAACAGAGTATTTTCAGTTTAAATTTACAGGGTTTGTGTGTTAAACATGTGTGAATGAAACAAAAAATCAAACACTTAAACGATATATCACAATGAAGTACAGCGCCTTCAAAATTATCTGCACTTTAATTTGATTTTTGTTCAGTCTCTGGTCTTTTATTAGGCCAAATCTGACGCACTATCAGAGAGAACTAAGGTAGGCAGCCTCTAGTGGTGATAAGTGAGAATGCATTCATGTACCGGTGAAAATAATGCCCATAAAAACAATTACATTTTTATACCAACAGATTAAAAACGGTTTCCACATATGCAATAACAATAATGATGATTCTAGGTCAACTTACATCCAAACTTTTTCGCACAGGTTAGTACGAACGTTCTGATGAGTGACAGCCGGCTTATTGTTTGTAATTTATTTATAACTGTTGACAAGACAAAGCAAAGACATGCATTCTCGTATAGGTGAACGTGATTTATACCCATTTCTATACCTTCCTACTTGATATAAATGGAATATATTCATCACCAGAGTTTACCAGAGAGATACTGACCCTGATTATAATTCACTCTGTCAAGCCACCTGCATTTGTGTCTCTTATCCTCACTGAAGGTTATCAAGTTGTCAAGTGTTCTTTAAAAACTTATTTATGAGTTCTCTGGAAATAAGAAGTGTAAGAACTTATGTCCAGTTGTGGATGAAGTACTCGATTTTGTTAGTTAATTAAAAGTATAGAGACCAGAGCAAGGAAATACTCAAGTAAAGTCACATATAAAGATCTCCTGAAGTAAATGTATTAAAGTACTTGGTTAAAAATGTACATCAAGAACAAAAGTAAAAGTATTTCATGCATATTTTGAGAGCTAATAAAGCTTCAAATGCAGTGATTTTGATTTTCCTAGGTGTGTTTATTTTTTGTATAGCTTTCTTTGCTCAAATTACAAATGTGTTCAAAATAAACCTTTTCAGCAGGTCTCAAACAATCATAAAAAAAATACTTTTACTTTTCAGTCCTGTTAAAAAATGTAGTGGTGTAGAAAATACAGATAGTAAAGTAAAAAGTATTTATTTGAAAATGTACTTGAGTAAAGTACAGATATCTAAAATATATACTTAAGTATCGTAATTTAGTACTTTAAATTGGTTCGATTCCACCACTGCTTATGTTTTTTCTGAGTACTTGGTTTGGTGGGAAGTACATGTGATTCATATTTCATACTACCATATTTTCGAGACTATTGAGCACACTGGTATATAAGCCGCACTCATGCTATTTTTAAAAAAAATTAAGAAAAAAGTTATACAAGCCGCAACCGGGCTATAAGCTGCTGATATTTATGTTGAAAAATTAGATAGTTACTGCATATACAGAACATACTGTACTGTAAATGTGCATTTATGTACCAGATTCTTTCCGAACAGTGTCTTTTAACACGGCAGCAACTGTGCTGATTAAAACGAGGTCAAAAACAGAAAAGATCCGGTAATTGACCTTCATTTCTCCTGTGCAGTGAAACCACAAGTCACTTTAATCATCTCCGCTGACGCCGAGCTTACGTGGTAGAGGTCTGTGCGGGACACAATTTTCAGTCCTGTGCCCGCCCGCTCCCACATTCTTCAGTCCCGCTACTGCCCGTGCCTTGTGGTCGCGCTCCCGCCCGCTTTCAGAATGTTCTTTCAGAATGTTCTTTCAGATACTCTTATTACATCCATGGTCCCGCACCGCACTGTTTTGTGTTGGGTCCCGCGGGTGCAGGGCTCTACAGCGGTTTCCTTCCTGGAGCAAGATCGATGCCTTCAACTTAAAACTTGCATCATACAAACTCCTTCGTGTTCTTTTCATGATGAAGGGGCGAGGATTTGAAAATAATTACCAGTTAGTAATTTGTCGTGCGTGTTATATCTGCTAAATAAAAAGTAGCATATTCTTCTCCGTCTATCTTGTTTTTGAAATTCCGGTTAGAGCGCCCCTAGCCGTGGAAGAAAAAAATCAAAATTTAGCTGCTCTGCACTAAAAGCCGCATGGTTCAAAGCCTGGGAAAAAAGTAGTGGCTTATAGTTGGGAAAATACGGTAAGTTGCAGTTTGGGGGAAAAAAGGCAAAGAACAAAAATACTGGAGTTCCAAAACTGAATTCCTCACCTATGTCATTAAAAAAAAAATGTTAGAAGAGTTTATTGTCAATTCTTCATACAAAAAACAAAGAATCAAAATTATGTTTCTCACTTCCAAGAATATAAATAAATAATAATAAATGTAAACACCCGATAAACACAGATTTGTAGCTTCCTGGCAGCCTGGTGGGTAGAGAGCGGAGAGAGTTCAGCATCCTAACAGCCTGGTGGATGAAGCTGAAGATGTTGGTGGTGATGCTGATGTTTAGTGGTGCAGAAACGGAGGCTCCTGTACTTCCTAGTGAGGCGGGTGGTGTATATGTCTTTCAGGGAGGGGGGTGGTGCATCAGTGATCAGCACTTATCAACACAAAAGAACTGGAAGTCAATGAATCTGTCTGTTTAATGAAGGCTTTTTATAGAAATATTGCAACATACAATATAAAATGTTATGCAATGATATACTGTATAATGATATATTGTAGTTTAAAGGTCCTTCATTACACAAACTGGACTCTTGTGCGCTTTAAGACATGTTATAATGCTGTTACCTGCTCAAAAACATACCTGGAGTTGTGTTTGCTTCATTCACATGTTTGAGTAGCCCTGTATATTATGTCTGTCTGCTCCACCTTCCACCTTGTGTTCTCATGAAGTAGTAGTTTTCAAGTTAACAGCTCCTTTTACCTTTAGTGGAGTAGAGATGGCCAATTCCAGGGCTGAAATCACCCAAATGATTCTAATGAAGATGTTTGAGTCCATAAACACAGTGGAGCACTTCCTGTATTACCACATGACATCACAAATTGGTAGAAACACAACTCTGAGTACGTTTGTGATAAGGAAACAACATTAGATCAGAAAATAGTGCAAAATCTGGCCTTTAATTTACCACAGCTACAGTGGGATGGGTGATGTCAGGTCTAAACCAATCTAAAAAAAATAAAACGTTGAAGGCAAACTGTCATGTCTTATTCAAACCCACTCCAGTGTCATTAATTCCTAGGTCACAGACTCCATTTGGATGAGCAGCTCTGGGTGTAATTGAGTTGATAGGTTATAATTTTGTCACACTTCTCTGGTCTGTGGTTTGGGCCTCTTATTTATTCTGATCAGTTGGCGTTGCATAACTCTGTGGAATAAATGACTGACACCTAATGCATTTTAACAGTCAGCGGTAGCTTCATTTCAATTCCCAGATTTGAATTTCCGTCATAATTATTGTGTGAAATTTGCTACTTGTATTGATTAAAACCAGTAACTGAATACACTGACCAGCCAGACCTTTCTACGTCCTGTTTGAATCCAGAAGTCGCTGGAATCAGACCACAGAACTTGGAAAAACCTCTGTCCAAACTTGGGCCGCGTTTCATTTTTCTTTCCTCGCTTCCTTCTCCTCAATTCCTCTCCTCGATCCTGCAGGAAATGGGTGAGGAAGTCCCGCCCACACACACAGCGAGAAGAGAGGAAGTTTGATTCTTTTATCTGATGTCTGTTCCTGAAGCTTCCCTCATGTTCACTCCTCCCTTTCGTGGTTTTCTTTGGGACACCACTTAATATGACGCGTTCGATTTACAGCTAAGAAATGGATGATCGAGGAGAGGAATCAAGGAGAAGGAAGCGAGGAAAGACAAATGAGATGATCCAGCCACAACTGCTCATTTGTAGCATGTATCTCTCAAATGCAGAAAACATCTCCTCTCCAAAATTCTCGTAACATTCAGAACAAAGCACTTCTTTTACCTGAGATAAATAAATTTGGTGTTTCGATTGTTGATTCTGAAAAAAATTCACGCTGTTTCTGAGTCTGTTTTTGAAGAGAACGGAGCTTGCTTCCCTCTGATTGGTTAATCCACTTGTCAATCACTCTCTCTGGAATCAGGGAGATGGGACACAGCTCCAGATTCACTTGTCTTTGTTAAGTTTTGGCAAAGTGTGTGGTTCTGGATGGTCAAGTAATGCATTTGTACCTTTGATTGATTAAAACCCGTGTTGGTATTTGAACAAAAATGTACTGAAAACACATATTTCAGTACAGTTACTTTTTCATTTGCTGGTCAAAATGATACATTGCAGTACTTGATTTTGCAATTTAACTTCAAACTGTACATTATTATTAACCAATGAAAATCAGAGGTGGGTAAAAGTGGACCAAAAATGACACTGAAGTAGGTGTAATGTTATTTCAAAACAATATTACTCAAGTAGAAAAACAAAGTAGTAGTCAAAAGAATCACTCAAGAGTAAAAAAAAACAAAATTTGGGAAAACTACTCAAGTAAGAAAAGTGCCTGAAATTAATGTAATTTGACGGACAAAAATGTATAATGCAAAAAATCTGCTGTTTTCAAGGGATAAACACAAAAATGAGAAACTACATCTTATCTGAAGGAGCGGAGCAAGAAACACAAATGTTCAAATCATTTCATATTGTCAACATAAAACTTTTGTCATTTGTAGACTTACTTAAAGTGGGAAAAGGAAGCAAAACTTTTACTCAAATAGGAGTATTGTTCCTTCAGTGAAAAGTATGCAGCTAGAAAAGTACTCTGAAACGTGAAATTTCTTTAAAAAGTTTGATTTGTTTACTTCGCTCACAGGTCAAGTATAAAGCTTTTTCAATTCTACTTTTTTTTTTTTTTACATTATATTATGATAAAACTCCATGTAAAGTAATCCAAGTATTCTGAATACAGTACTCTGACTGGACCATGTAACAGAATACTATAAAGTATACGGTAACTACTGCCCATCACTAAGTAAATACTTCTTTAAAGGTGCACTAGATTGTCTCCATTGAAATGTTACTGCTATGCTTGGTATGTTCCACAGTATGACATTAAGCTACTGTCTGTTTCCATGGTAACAGGCAAGTAACAGGTCAGATCCGTGGAAAAGTGACCATGTTTACAGTATGTTTTTCAGTACAGACAATAAAAACTCCCGTAATTGTGTTAAACGTGTAATTTACAACATTCAAGGCGAAGCAACAGCATCTCCATGGAGACGAGCGGCAAACCCTCCACCGCAAAAGTTACACGGTGCACCTTCACCTTTCAGCGACACGCAGCAGTACTTCAAAAATAAACTTGTACACACCTCCGCACACTTCTCGAAGCAGCTATTGAAACTGCGGCGTTTTGTGAAAGAAATCCAAAGTTAGAGAATGTTTTCCAGTGCCAGTTCTGAATGTAGTGATTTGAGAGAGAGCGATGAGCGATTATTCAAGTGTCTGCACCCAAGGGCCCATGTAGAGTGGGGTAAAGAATGTGTCTGTGCAAGGATTTCCAAGTAAAGCTAAATGTGAAGCTCTGAGTGCGTTTCTGACAGAGGGAAAGAGTTTTTGTGTGATCAGGTCAATGGCACATACCACAGCGCCCACTATAGCACTTCACAAGTAAAACTCAATGACACAGTAACACAGAATATTAGGAAAAAAATGGGTAACAAACTATAACATGAACGATACTACTTACAGGCTACAGAATGAAGGAGTTTGGAGTTAGAGGCAAAGCAAGTTTATTTGTACAGCACAATTCGTACACAAAATAATTCAAAGTGCTTTACAGAATAAGAAATACATTAAAATCACAATACAAACAAATCAAAACATAAATAATCATCATAAAATTAAAAAATAGAGAGAGGCATCAAATTAGAGAGAAAAGTGTTGAATGAGAAATGAAAACCTCTCAGTCATATGCACAGCTAAACAGAACTGTCTCGAGCTTGGATTTAAAGAGTCAAAGTAGAGGCTTGTTTCACATGTTCAGACTGTTCCAGGGTTTAGCTGCATGAATCTGAAACAATGACTCCCCGAGTTTAGTCCTGACTCTGGAGGAGGAGGCCAGTCCCTGAGGTCCTCATAAGTGCAGATGGTTCATGTGGCACTAACATGTCACAGATGTACTTTGGTGCTCGGCCATGGAGAGACTTGTGCAACAGCAGAGCTGCTTTAAAGTCTCTGAGCCACAGGGGGCAGTGCAGAGTCCTGAGACCAGGACTTATGTGCTCGTACTTCCTGGTTCGAGTCAGGACTCGAGCTGCAGCGATCTGGATGTTCTGCAGCTCTCACAGCTCGTTTGGAGAGGCCTGTGAGAGGCCGCTACAGTAATCTGACCTACTGGAGACAAATGCATGGATAAGTCTCTCCAAGTCTGCTTTAGACAGTAGACCTTTGATTTTTGCTGTTTTTTAGATGGTAAAAGGCTGCAGATGTTATTGATTTGATGTGGCTATTAAAGTTCAAGTCTGAGTCCATTATTGCTAGAACATTTGTAGCCTGATGTGAAGGTTTTAGAGAGAGAGACTGGAGGTAACTGCTGACACTGTCTCTTTGTTTCTGTGGGCCAAACACTATGACTTCTGTCTTGTCTGAGTTTAGCTGGAGAAAGTTGTTTTGCGTCCACACACTGATCCGTTGGATGCAGTGGCAGAGTGAGTCCTATACAGAGTTAAAGGTCCAATATTACACAAACTTGAGTGTTGTGAGCTTGTTGTGTTTTGTTTAGTTTTTTTTCATTTACACATGTTTGAAATCTCTAAAAAATAAAAAATTCTCTGTTCCACCTTGTGATGTCACGCAGTTATAGTTTTAAAGTTAGGTTTAATTCAGTAGAGAATGGCAACTGCAGGGCTGAAATGATCCAAATGATTCTAGTGAACATGTGTGGAGTTTAAAAACACAGTAGAGCACTTCCTGTGTTATCACATGACATCATAAAGTGGAACAGAGAAAAACACAGCCTAAACATGTAGGATTTGTGTGTTAAACATGTGTGGATGAATCAAAACACAACTCCAGTTATGTTTATGATAAGGAAGCAACATTATAAAAGATCAGAAAATGGAAAATAAGGTTATACGGGCCCTTTAACTCATTGCCAACAACAACTAGAATGCTAACGGCGTACTTACTTACAATATCTGTACTGGGACAAGACACACTTTGCTGAAAAACATGCAAAAGATCTGTTACATGACCTTTACATGTAAATTAGACAGTTAAGTTGTTCGTCGGTGAAGTGGAGGTCTCTTTTAAAATAAAATCTTTTCTATTTTGTGTTGGAATTTGAATAAGCTTTGACCTTGCAAATAGGCTAAAATTTGAAAATGCCAATTCTTTCCTGCACTCAAGCTTCGATAACGGTAATTTGTGGAAAAAAGTCGACTATTTAGAAACACGTATGAGAAGTTTTTATTTTCTGAGTCTCACAATAGTCCATTTTGCGTAATATATGACCTTTAAAATTGCAGTTACAAAATATACCAACAAATTTCTAAAACTGTGGACATAGCAACATAGAAGCGGGTGGCAGAAAATATATAGACAAACGCATAACTGCTGCGGTGGTGCCTTCACGTGCTCAAGCAGAAAATCTGAACATTTAGTTTAAACCCCATAACCCCAAATACTGCAGCGAATGGGATCAAGAGGCAAAATGCTGAGATTGCACTGTAACTGAGGTAAGAAAGAGACCTCCCCGGGCCTTAGCTGTACTGTACCCTAAGACTACCATGAATCCTGCTGTTAAACCTCTGCTGTGGACAGATCAGGACTTTTTACTTGGGTGGCCTAGTTAACGTATTTCCCAAAAGTTTCTCTCTCCACAGATTTCGATTTGTTTAGTGTAGTATGGAGTTTGATTTTTTCCATCTACTCAATTTGTTAATTGTAATAAATTGCCACTTGAGGTTAGATTGATTGTTTTGCTATATTTAAAGAATGGATTCGATTTATATAGTGCTTTTCTGGACACTGAAAACGCTTTGCAGTTCATTATTCTTTCACTCGGTGGTGTTAAGATACGATTGTAGTCACAGATGCCCTGGGCCAGACTAACAGAATTGAGGATGCCGATCTGGACCATCCGACCGCCACCATCACGCACGCACACACCACTTTCATACTAGGCAATAGGAGCGAAGTGCATTGCCTAAGAACACGACGATTCGCAAGTTTTAAAGATGTACTGTGTAATATTTCTTGCGGGAAATCTGGCACCTGCATATCTCCATGGAGCTGTTATTAGTTTTCCTGGGGTGTTTCAGTGCCCCAAATGGAGGAGTTCAAGTATCTCGGGGTCTTGTTCACAGTGAGGGGAGGATGGAGCGTGAGATTGACAGGTGGATCGGTGCAGCGTCGGCAGTGATGCGGTCGCTGTATCGGACCGTTGTGGTGAAGAGGGAGCTGAGCCAAAAGGCAAAGCTCTCGATTTACCTCAATCTACGTTCCTCCCGTCACCTATGGTCATGAGCTCTGGGGAATGGCCGAAAGGACGAGATCGAGGATACAAGTGGTCGAAATGAGTTTCCTCCGCAGGGTGACTGGGATGGGGGATCCTTTAGAGATCAGCTCAGTCACACGGTAGGAGCTCGGAGTAGAGTCACTGCTCCTCCATGTCGAGAGGAGCAGCTGAGGTGGCTCGGGCATCTGTTCCGGATGCCTCCTGGACGCCTCCCTCAGGAGGTGTTCTTGGGCATTTCCCACCAGAAGGAGGCCCCGGGGAAGACCCAGGACATGCAGCAGGGACTATGTCTCTGGGCCTGGGAACACCTCGGGGTCCCTCTGGAGGAGCTGGAGGAAGTGTCTGGGGTGAGGGAAGTCTGAGAGTCCCTGCTTAGACTGCTGTCCCCGCAACCCGGCCTCAGAAAAGAGGGGAAAAAAATGGATGGATGGTGTTTTAGTGTGAGTCATTATCTTGCATTCCCATTACATGTTTGAAGAAAAAATATTAGGCTGTCCTCTGTTCTGTGTTCTAATGTTTCCTCATCACAAACAGACCTGGAGTTGTGTTTTGTTTTGTTTTTTTCACACATGTTTAACACACAAATGCTGTATATTTAGTCTGATTTCTTGTCTCAAAATGAAAACACTTCATCAGCTTGCGATGTCCTGTCGTAATACAGGAAGTGCTAAACTGTGTTTGTAAACTCCATACACCTTCAGCAGAATCATTTGGATGATTTAAGACCCTGAATTTCCAATCTCTACCAAACAAAAGGTAAATGGCAGTTGTTAAGTTGAAAACTACTATTATATGACATCACACGGTGGAGCAGGGCATTTTGAGCTTTGGAGATGTAAACAGAGAAATAATAATGGATTACTCAAACATGTGTGAATGAAACAAAACACAACTCTGGGTATGTTTTTGGGGAGATAACAACATTCTAACACGACTTTAATCTCACAAGAGTCAATTTTGTATAATATAGGACTTAAGGAACCATTCAGAAGAGCCAACTCACATCCAAATGCAATCCTCAAATAACGGTGGCACTTTCACGATGTGTTTGTTGGAGCTTGTTGCTAACCAGGAACACAAGGCAGAGGCTCGGGAGGCACACTGGGTCACATCTGCAGCAGACACACTTAATGATTCGCCTTCACATTTTATTAAAGTGGGTATCAAAGTTCCCCGTCTGACATCTGTTAAATGTCAGGGCTACTTAGAGACGCAAACTTTACCAACATCTACAAACATTTTACAAGTTATGAAGTTTTCATCGTTAACTTAAAAGGCAGAATTATGAAGTTTTTTACATGTTTGCTCCTTAAATCAGTTTTTTAGATGCAGACCTCTCAAAAGTTTTTGGATCCAACATAATCATTTCAGTTTGACTTTCTAAAGTCCACTCACATACCCATGCTATGATTTTGAATGCATAAAGTTCCCTTCAAAAAGATGTATCTTTTCAAACCCATAGCAAATGACACTGGCATATATTGTTCCAATAATTATCAATTTTCCTCTTCAAATCCAAATCCACTTTTTTATAGCACATTTTACAAACTTAGTAGTTTTCAAAATGTTGCACAGAGATCATAAAATGAAGAGAACAAAAAGGTAAAATGGATAAATTTGGTCATACCCATCCTAAAACAATAAAACCAGTAAAACCAAAACATACAAAACCATAAAAATCATAAGTAAATAAGTGAAATGAAGTGGGTCTTAAGACAAGACTTAGAACACTTCACTGTCCAGTGGCTGAGTAGCTAGTACTCAGGCCTCACAGCAAGAAGGTTCTGGGTTTGATCCCCGGGTCACCCGGAGCCTTTCTGTGTGGAGTTTGCATGTTCTCCCCATGTCTGGATGGGTTTCCCCCATCAACCCAAAACATGCTGTGTGTGTGTGTGTGTGCGCGTGTGTGCGTGTGTGCGTGTGTGCGTGTGTGCGTGTGTGTGCGTGTGTGCGTGTGTGCGCGTGCACGCGCGTGATGATGGTTGGAGGGACTGATGGCCCTGGTTGGCTTGGCAGTCGCACTTCCATCAGTCTGCCCCAGGGCAGCTGTGGCTAAAACAGAGAAGGCTTTTAATCATTTCACAAAAATGTAGTGAGTTTGGGTGACCCCCTGTGGCCGAAGTTGTTAGCTTTCAGCCCTATCCCGTAATGTTGCACTGTTAAAATGACTCAAAACCAATCTCATGGACCTGTTTGTTTAACAAGCCTTAAACTGCTCTATCTTTGCAAAGGTTGACAGTTCAATCCTCACTCCCTTCAGTTTATACTGTCACTGTCATTGGGCAAAACACTTCTGGTGTATGAATGTGAGTGTAACTTTTCTGTTGGGGAGTCCGTCACCTCCTTCAGTGCTACTACTTTACCAGTACAGTATGGCATTATCTTTTATTTAACGGCAGGTGTATTTATTGCAAAAAAAAACAAAAAAACATGCAGTATTCCTGTCATCATCTCTCCACAGATCTGACCTATAACGGGCCTGGTGGCATGACATCAGCTGGTTGTTTCCATGAAATTCAACTTCAACTTTGTTATAGTTGTTTCACTAGCAAGGACCACGGCAACAACAAATGGGCGAAGCGAAAAGAGTTTATTATATGGAGATGAGGTGTGTCGGCTGGGTTGAGAATCAGGATGGGGGTTCAGTCTCAATCTTCACATGGCCCAGCAGGATTATTATTCAAAATATAACATAATGATCCACTGGTGTCATAGATTATAATTATATAACAGACACAAACACAAAGTTAAGTGCTATGAGTGTGCCATATAGGTCAAAAAAGTATACATTGATTTTAGGGCTGTCAATGTTAACGCATGCGATTAATCACAAAAAATATTTTTTTTAATGCAGATTAATCACATTTTATTTTGAATGCACATGTTCTTTTATCGAAAAGTGCGGATAGTGACCTGAAAGGCGGTGCAGGTTATTAGGTCAGTGATCAGGTCTGTCCATATGTGGATGTGAAGACAACAGATGAGACTCTGACTGGTGCCCAGTGGCAAATTTCTCTTCAAAAAACTGTCTGACGGGACTATAGATAAAACTAAGGTAGTTTGCAGATATTGTAGCAATGACCTCTCTTTCCACAGAAGCACAAGTTTAAAATACCATCTTAAAGCAAAACACGTTTTTGATTCAGCAGCAGCAAGGACGCTACTTGTATGTGTTGTACCAACAAGCCGAGCAGCAAGAAATTGCATTTTTGTCAAAATATGTTGGTCTTTTTTGAAGAATGATTAACTGCAATTAATTGTGATTAATGAAAATTTTAAATAAGTGTGATTAATCTGATTTTTTTAAAAATAATTGTTTGACAGCACTAATTTATTTATTCATTCATTTCTTTAAGCTTTTCCTGTATCCTTATTTTCAGTATTTGGGCTTGGGACTGGCACAAATAGCCAAATAGTCTTATATACATGTACATGTTGATCACAAACACACTAAAAAGCTCCATTCATAGTAGAGTTTGCTACTTTATGTACTTAAAGCCTACAGAGTACTAGTCCGACAGCATCACACTTGAGCTGCAAAGGGCACCAAAATCTATACTAAGGCAATCAGGGGTGGGGGAAAAAGTGCAGTCCTACACAGTCTCTGACATTATAAAAACTACATTTAAGCCGGACTGGACGCTTTAGACAACAAGGACTATTTCTATCTGTGGACGAAAGGTCAATACAGAGGACGGGGAATGGATCCAATGGGCTGCCGTAGTGGTGGTAGACGAAGACAGACTGTGGTGCCAGGTATCAGCCCTCACCCGGCTGCCATCACAGCACAGATCGATGTAAAGTACTCCCCCTCACTGCAGTAAGTCTATAAAGGTGACAGCGAGGGGACGGGCCAACTCTGTGGAGGGGAGATAAAAAAAAAGACACCTGAGTTTGTTTTCTTGAGCATTATTACGCAAAATTTAACTTTTAGACATTTGCTAATGCTGTTACCTCCTCAAAAGCCAGATTCCACCTTGTGATGCCAACAGTTAACAGAAAGTCTTTTTTTTTTAGCAATTTCAGGGCTGAACTTATTCAAATGATTCTAGTGAAGAAGAACGGAGCACTTTTTGTATAACCACCGAGTCCGGCACGGGTCTGATTTTGACAAACCGCACCCGCCCGTACCCGTCATCTCAATCCGAACCCGACAAGTTTTCCGACAGAATTGAAGTAAAATTCTGCACCCGATCCGACCCGCGAAAATACAGACCGACACCCGAATGAAAATCAGTCCGAGAGCCAAAAAAGAGCCACAACTTTATACTCTCCACTCGTTCATTTTTTTTTCAGCTCCTCGAGAGTCATTTTGAGCTGCAGGACATCGCATGTGTGGTTTGAAAATGAAAGTGGCAGAGATTTCTGGGAATGCGCATGTGCAGCAAAAACATATGGATTTTACATTGAATCATCTTGTAAAAACAATGGCTTTTTTGCATTTCACTAAAACACAGCCCTGTTTTTGCTCACTCATGATGTTTTGTAAACCGCAGATTAGACCCGCGCCCTCCTGTGTCTGACCCGAAACCGCACCCGGCACAGCACAGCATTTTTCACCCGTTTCGTTAAAATTTGCGTTTGATCCGTCCTGTACTGGACTCTGCCACATGGTATCACAAGGTGGAACAGAGCGTTTTCAGTTTGAGAGAAGAACTCTGCCTAAACATGCAGGATTTCAGTATTAAACATGTGTGAATGAACAAAATCCAACTCCAGGTATGTTTTTATGAGGAAACTACATTATAACATAGATGAGAAAACAGTGTAATATGGGCCCTTTAATGATAAAAGTATACACTGATGGAGCACCCCTCAGAGGCCCATAGTTGCTGTCAAAACTGCAGCAGCCACACCAAGGACCCAGTAAAATATGACAAAGTGTATCCGCCAAAATATATATATCATAGTTTTCTTCATATTTTCCACAGTTTTGAGAAGTTCGGTGATTTTTCTTGTGAAAGTTCAAAGGCTGATGGTTATAGATACAGCCCAGCAGACTTGACATTTGTGCAACAAAGGCCTTTTTCAGTTTCAGATGTTTTGAGCCAACATTATGCATTATTCAACTTCTTTTAAAACTTGGCATCTTACTGTATGTTTTCACCAACTTGGCTAGTGTGTTTAAAGGACAGAATACAAGCACAGAAAAGTAAAACGATTTAAATAAGGCTAATCACAATAGCTGTTAGCTTTGAAATCGTGTATCGTGAAAAAGTGCGGACTCAGAGAGGAGCGTTTACCGAAATGATTTGTAATATTTTAAAGGTGCATTATGTAATTTTTTGGTTGGGGGTCCATCACTTCTGCTTGTTTCTATGGAAATATCATTGCTCTGCCTGGAATATTCCACAGTATGACATTAAACAGCTCTACCTTACATTTATTAAATTCCAGGTCGTTTTAAAGCTCAAAAATACCTAGAAAAACAGTAATTCTGACTGTGAGGGATGTCGCCTCTCCACAGATCTGACCTGTAACTTGGTCTGGTTAGGTCTCCATGAAGATAGAAAGGTTTAATGCCGTACTATAATAAATAATAATACATTTTATTTATTGGGAGCCTTTCTGGACACCCAAGGTCGCCTTACAACAACATAAACAAATTATGTACGAAAAAACATCCAGTTAAAAGCCACAGTTAAAGTGGGACAGTATTTAATTGATTGATTGTGTTTAATATTGTATTTAGTGTTGTATTTTATAAGTATTTAGTAATGTATTAGACAGTATTTGAATTGATTGATAGTATTTAACTGACTTACAATTAGTGATCAGCTATTCTCCCTGGAGACCTATGTACTGCGATACTGTGAAACATGCCAAACAAAGCAATAACATCTCCATGGAGACGAGCATATGACGGAGCCTCTGCCAGAAAAGTTACATGATGCAACTTTAAAATGGGTATATTCTGGAAAATGGTACTTTTATGAGCTTGTCCTCAGCGTGCTCAGAAATATTTGTTTTCACCTGCCCCCTATCTCCACACATACTATAACATCCAACAATAGTTATGTTTTCTTTTTAATTTTTGAATACTGTTTACAATATTCATGGACTTGTATAATATTCATGTTACCGCTGAGACACAAACAGTAAAGTAAACCAAACTATGCCACTAAAAAGTGCTACTTCCTCGCCAGTGGTGGAAGATATACTCGATTTTGTAGTAAAAGTACAGCTGCTGGAGCAAAAAAACAACTCATAATAAAAGTATCACATGAAATAATCTACTTAAGTAAAAGTTTTAAAGTACTTGTTTGGAAATGTACTTGTGCGTATATTTTGAGGTCTTATAAAGTTACAAATGTTGTGATTTTGGTAGATTTGTGGTCAGTTTTGTTCAAATGTTATTTGCTTAAACTACAAATGTGTTAAAAATAAACCATCATATAAATACTTTATCTTTTCAGTCCTTTTCAAAGATGTAGTGGAGTAGAAAGTACAGATACCTGCTGTCAAATGTAGTGAAGTAAAAGTATCCAGACAAAAATGCGCATCAGTAAAATACAGATCCACACTTTTTACTGAAGTACCTACTGCTTTTACTTTGTTGCCTTCCCCCACTGCTCCCGTCTAACTTTTCCTGATTAACATCCCGATACAGTGGCTTCTGACACTGTGCTTGGCGTGATCCTGGACACTTGGCACTCATCAAAATGGAGGTCCACATCTGCCACTCACTGCTCCAACTCCCCTGACACTTCCTCCATAGATTTGCATTGGGCCCCATGAGGACAGAGGGTGGAAAAAAGAAAGAGAAAAGCCCAGAACATACATGGAGGAGAAGAATAGTCTCTGGAGCTGGTACAGGGCTGCAGGGATGTAGCATTTGTCTGAATCAGGAGTGTGGTTCTATGGGAAAATACAGAGACGCACATAGGGCCAGGGAGATACAATGGAGATGGATAGACCCGATCGCAAAGAGGAGATGAGACTTGTGATGGAGGAAGTGTGAAATGTGAAAGATGAAGTTATGAAGAAAGGACGGAAAGATGGAATTTGGTGTGGTTTGCTTTGGTATTTTACTGGTAAACTTGGTGGGTTGTTATTGTAACTCCTTGATCCTCTACATTTCCCATGTGTTGGTTGCTAGTTCAGCCAAAATAAAAGAGTTTAGATTAAAATTGAAGTATGAACACAAAACACAATTCACGATACTAAAATTTCAAACTCAATTTCGATACTAAGGAATCAAATACTCTATACTAGACCTGGGCATTGTACAGCGACAAACGGCTCTTTGGTTGCCTCTGACTGGTCCGTTTAAACTAATTTCGAATTACAAATAAACATATTTTGTTATTTATTGCATGCATGGACTAAAGTTGTTTTTCTTTTATTTTAGAGGTGTTTTTAATGACATTTTTTGCAAGGTAACCTCACTTTTTCCTTACTTACTCATAGCATAAACTTACCAGTGCGTCAAAACAATGTTATTTACTGCTTTTGATACAGAAATACAATTAATATTATGCAGAATTGAGTTGCATTTTGGCCCGGCCCTTCACAATATTTTCTGCTTCTCATGTCGCCCCAGTGAAAAAATAATTGCCCACCCCTGCTCTATACCGATTCTGATAAATGCTCTATTCCACCTTGTGATGTCATGTAGTGAAAAGTTTTCCAGATAACGGGTGCCTTTTTCTTTTTGTTTAGCCGAGATTGACGGGCTGAAATAATGCAAATGCTTTTAGTGAAGATGTACAGAGTTTGAAAACACAGTAGAGCACTTCCTGTATCACTACATGACATCATAAGGTGGAGTTGGTGAAAAGAACTCAGCCTAAATGTGCAGGGTTTGAGTGTGAAAAATGTGTGAGTGAAACAAAACACAACTCCAGGTTTGTTTGCGATGAGGAAACATTATTATAATAAACACTCAGAAAATGATATTAAAGACTCAATACTGATTCTAAAGACTAGACTCCGTACTCAAAACTGATTCCAATACCACAATGATGATTAAAAAAACCCTTTATTTATATTTTTAAGATGGAGAGAATCACTTTTAGTATAAGGCTACAACAAGACAAAAAAATGAAAACGTTGGACTGATTTGATCAAAACTGTTAGACCAGACTGTGTTTAACCCTTTACTTAGCTTCTATTGCAGTTGGTGGAAATGACAAATCATGTGTTTGTACCAAGGTGCACCCCTCATGGTGTATTGTATTTGTTCTTCTTTCATATCACTTAAAATATGAAAAATAAAGAATTACAATTTTTTTTTAAAAAAAGAATGTGATTTTCAACATTAAATCGTATGTACCAGGTTCCATCGTGGTCCATGGGCGTTTACTAGTCTATGTGCTCTTGTACAGCTCAAGATCATTCTAAAACTATTCAGGAAAGGTTCATTTCTGTCTTGTAAATGTGACTTTTTTTAGTATCAATACCTGCTCAAATGAGTATTTAGTTTCAATACTAGTTTTACAATCGATTAGTTGTTTTTTCCCCCTAATTTGTATCACTATATGGGTATGTACAGTACATTAATAACAAAATAAACAAATAAAAGATAACAAAAGATAAAACTAACACACATACAACAAAAACAATACAATGTGTGCATGTGTATATTTGCATTTTCGTCCTGTCACAACATATTTACATTTACACATTTTCTGTTCCCTTGTGTATTTCCATCCATCCATCCATCCATCTTCTTCCGCTTATCCGGGGCCGGGTCGCGGGGGCAGCAGTCTAAGCAGGGGCTCCCAAGCTTCCTTCTCCCCAGCCACTTCCTCCAGCTCCTCCGGACGGACCCCGAGGCGTTCCCAGGCCAGCCGAGAGACATAGTCCCTCCAGCGTGTCCTGGGTCTTCCCCGGGGCCTCCTACCGGTGGGACATGCCCGGAACACCTCCCGAGGGAGGCGTCCAGGAGGCATCCGGACCAGATGCCCGAACCACCTCAGCTGGCTCCTCTCGACGTGGAGGAGCAGCGACTCTACTCCGAGCTCCTCCCGTGTGACCGAGCTCCTCACCCTATCTCTAAGGGAGCGCCCGGCCACTCTGCGGAGGAAACTCATTTCGGCCGCTTGTATCCGCGATCTCGTTCTTTCGGTCATTACCCAGAGCTTATGACCATAGGTGAGGGTAGGAACGTAGATTGACCGGTAAATCGAGAGCTTCGCCTTTCGGCTCAGCTCCCTCTTCACCACAACGGTCCGATACAGCGACCGCATCACTGCCGACGCCGCACCGATCCGCCTGTCAATCTCGCGCTCCATCCTCCCCTCACTCGTGAACAAGACCCCGAGATACTTGAACTCCTCCACTTGAGGCAGAGACTCCCCACCCACCCGGAGAGGGCAATCCACCTTTTTCCGGTCGAGAACCATGGCCTCGGATTTGGAACAGCTGATTCTCATCCCGGCCGCTTCACACTCGGCTGCAAACCGCCCCAGTGCACACTGCAGGTCCTGGTTCGATGGAGCCAGCAGGACAACATCATCCGCAAAAAGCAGCGATGAAATCCTGTGGTCCCCGAACTAGACCCCCTCCGGCCCCTGGCTGCGCCTAGAAATTCTGTCCATAAATACAATGAACAGAACCGGTGACAAAGGGCAGCCCTGGCGGAGTCCAACATGCACCGGGAACAGGTCTGACTTACTGCCGGCAATGCAAACACAGCTCCTGCTCCGGTCATACAGGGACCGGACAGCCCTTAGCAAAGGGCCCCGGACCCCATACTCCCGGAGCACCCCCCACAGGGCACCACGAGGGACACGGTCGAATGCCTTCTCCAAGTCCACAAAACACATGTGGACTGGTTGGGCAAACTCCCATGAACCCTCGAGCACCCGATGGAGGGTGTAGAGCTGGTCCAGTGTTCCACGACCAGGCCGAAAACCACACTGCTCCTCTTGAATCCGAGGTTCAACTATCGGCCGAACTCTCCTCTCCAGCACCCTGGCATAGACTTTACCGGGGAGGCTGAGGAGTGTGATTCCCCTGTAGTTGGAACACACCCTCCGGTCCCCCTTTTTATGCAGAGGGACCACCACCCCGGTCTGCCAGCCCTTGTGTATTTTGTTTTCTATTTACTTTTCATCTTTTTTTTTTTTTTTTTTGATTAGTATTTGATTTTCAATACTTTTGGATCCACTTTATAAAACTACACTTATAAACTGTAGAGGTTATGTATTGGATTCAAATATAATAATCTTTTCATGGTTTATCAATCTGGAATAAAAGATCTGTACTTTTTCTTTGATACTGAAGTTATACGTGACATTTCTATTCACCGTGTAAACTTTTTGAGAGAACATCAGAGAACATGCGTCATATAAGAGAATATTGCATTCTGTTGACACTTCCTTTACTTTTATACTGTATCCATCAATACAAACATATTGAGCTAGTGGATGCACACAGAATAAACCTGTATTTGAATGGACTGTACAATGTGGAGATCTCAAGGCCTGGCTATTCTATCACAGGAAGTGGTTTTGGCCCCCTTTCTGCGACAAATTTGAAAAGTACTCAGTGTTTCATGGCCGGTTGTTTCAAAATCTTTCAGTATTGTACATGTTTTACTGTCCTAAAAACATGTAAAGCAGAACTAGTCCATTTTCAAACATTTTGCAGTGATCCAAAGTTATTCCTCGTTTACTTTACGCATTCGGAGCATCTTAATTCCTCACCATGATGAGTTTATAAGCACTTTTCTCAACAGCCGCAGACTTATTTTGGTCTCGAGAGCTGCTTGCACAATATCTGCACTGGAGCTAGACAATTTTTGCTCAAATACGCAGGAAGTCTACAGTGCCTCTGATCTATAAACTGGATTATAAAAAGATGTTAGAGTGCTCTGCTGTTAAAAGGGTCTCTACCCAACTTTCATCCCTTCTGCACCTTATTCTCCATTCTGTATATTGTAAAACAGGGTTTGTGGATACTAGGGATGTAACAATAACCGAAATATGATGATATCGTATCGTCAAATGTCTCACAATAATATCATGGACCATCACAATATATCGAATCACAAGTGGCCTTGATTAAATGAATACCGTACTTTTTAGACTATAAATCACACTTTTTTCAGGGTTTGGGTGGTTCCTGCGTCTTATACTCAGGTGCGACTTATATATTACATTTTTCACACTGGCAGCCCATAGACCAAATATATGAATCCTATGAATCAAAAATTAAAAAACAAATTGTTATCTGTTTTTTTCATTTTGGTTTTAAAAATTTATAATAAAAAAAAAAAAAGAGTTGTTTTTTTCATTTTATTATTTTTGGTTCTATATTGAAAAACGAATGAACGAATGATGCACGGATTCTTCTCTATTTGGTTGTTTTTATTACTATAACTTCTATAACTTGCTTTTCAAGATGAAATGTTGGTTCTTAGTTTCTGATTTTATAAAATAAATTTCCCCCAAAAAGTGAGTCTTATACATGTTCTTCTTCATTATGTATTTTTTGGCTGGTGCAACTTATAGTCCAAAAAATACAGTAGTTCTGCTGCAGAAATAGCTAAAAAAAAAAAAACTACATCGACTATGATCCTTTGCTCTGTTTCAGTGCAGACGACATGAAGAAATAACTGTTCTAAGCACTTTTAAATCTTCATTCTTTGGATTAAGTCTTAGAAAAAGCTTTATGAGCATCCACAAAATACTGCAATACGGTGAGATGTATGTGGTGAAAATATCGTACAGAGAGATTTGGATATCGTTGCATCCCTAATGACAATAAATGTTGAACTAAATGACTGGTCAAAGTGTTTTATAATGTCACTCTTGTTATTATGTAGAATATCGTAATATCGTGAGCCTCCCCACCATATCGTGAGCTTTCCCACAATATCACAATAAATATTGTACAGTGAGGTTTATACCGTGATAATATCGTATCGTGAGACTTGGATATCGTTACACTCCTAGCGGATACAAATAAAATATAAAACTGAATGTTATTGGCATGTGGAAGCAGCTGCCAGGAATAGACTATTTAATCTAGCTGGAGGTGATGTTTGGTTGAGAAAGAACCGTAAGAGAAAAAAACTATGATTACGACTATCCCAGACCCATGTTTCTCGATCATGGTTTAACATTATGACTTAGACGAACTTTATTGATCCATAAGGGAAATATTTTTGGACACAGTAGCTCACACGACACAATAAATATAATAACAAAGAGCAGGAATATAAATGGTATTAATGCATTCAAAATAAGTAGCAAAAATAGCAAAGAGACTGGCAACAAAGCATAATTATATAAATGTATGTGTACAATTAAAATAGAAAAAAATCTCAGTTGTATACAAAAGGTCGTAAGAAGAAACAAAGATGAAAATAGTGATTGACTATGGCATAATGGTGAGTTGTTATCCAGTTTTATGCAGTAAAGTATGAGTGTAGTTCTGTAGGAGTGGAGCTGTTATGAGAAAAGGACGTACACAGATCTGTGCGGTCCAAACACTGCATTTGTACTTCCAAATGTTTCAAATGTCAAGGCTGTGCTCTGTTACATAACCACCAGGGGTCGCTAAAGGTCAGTTTGAGAATTGACCAAAGCGGACAAAATACTGTTGAGCAAAACATGAACAAACACTGAGGCACCCATGGTAGTTTTTACATCACGTGCTGGAAAACAGTGAAGAAAAATTAGACGAGGGAAGTGTTTATGTGCTTTGCGGCTGGTTCTGGTCGCGTTTTAAAGGTGCATTGCGCAACTTTTCTGCTGGAGGGTCCGTCACTTGCTTGTCTCTATGGAGATGTTATTACTTTGCCTGGAATGTTGCATGGGATGACATTAAACACATCTATCTAGCATTTATTCATAATGGGTGATTCTGTTGCTCAAAAATACAATAATTCTCTGTGTAAATAGGGTTGCCTCTCCACAGATCTGACCTGTAATGTAGCCTATAGTTGTCTCCTTGAAATAAATGGGTTTAGATAGGATGGAGACAAGCAGGTGATACACCCTCCACCAGAAAAGTTGCACAATGCACCTTTAAAAAGTTTAGTTTCCGCTGTTGAGCTGTGTTCACTACTGCCCCTAGTGGTCGGCTCATGTATTTCTCCATTGCTAAAACTCCACATGTTCTAAGGAGATGGACCAGATTATGGACAGAACAATGCAGAGGACAGACAGAAGCTTCTGTGTGTGTCCATTTCTATCTTTTATGTTTATGAATATCGACCCAGGCCAAGTTACAGGTCAGATCTGTGGAGAGGCTACTCTACTTTCCATCAGAATTCCTGTGTTTGTAGATATTTTTGAGCTATGAACCCACTTGTAATTGAATAAATGTAAGGAAGAGCTGCTCAATGCCATATTGTGGAACATTCTAGGCAGAACAATGACATATCCATAGAAACAAGAAGGTGACGGACCCCGAAACGAAAAGTTACACAGTGCACCTTTACTTTAAGTGGGTGGGACTGTTTATTTTGAAAGCATCATGCATTTCCATACTGTAACCAATGGGAATATGGCTGCAAATCTGCCCCAAAAACTGCTCAAACCACCACACTGCAGTCACATGGGAATTCGGGGTGAAGTGTCTTGCTTAGAGACACAACAACGGCATGAACTGGCTTGAAAAGAGACACATTTAACCATTACTGCTGTCCACTTTCCTACCAAGGACCAGTGTGACTGAGCAAATAGACAGAATACTGAAAAGCCCATCTAGTTTTTCAATAATATCTTTAACTCCACATTCTATGAATAAATGTCAAATTTTGTTAATTTTTGGAGAAAATATCATCTATTACAATTTAGCCATGACCACATTTCAACTGGCATTCACTGAGAGTTTAATTATCTGTCGCTGTATTGAAAAGCGAATGGGTTAATATGATACCGCCGGCCTTGTTTATTTTCTCCATTGGTCTGAAGCATCTTTGCAACGGATACTGATGGAGCTCTTTTCTTTTCGGTGTGGATTTTCGGAGTTTTTGCACAAATAACGCTGGATGTTTTTTTTATTTATAAAGACCAATATTATTACTCTTTATTTGGTAATAGTTTGGATTATTGTAGGGATGGCATATTTATTCTATTCACTAATGCAGGGGATTTTTTTTACTTTTTTGACTTGAGTGAGCATTGATTTTGTCAGTGTATATATATATTTAAAAAAACTATGCAATAGACAACCCTTTTCTCGTTTTTCTCAAGTTCCTATCTTACTACTTTGCTTGAAAAATGTTTATTTCCCCAATCAGTCAGGGTATATTGGCTTTTCTGTCAAAAAACAAAAGACATGGAGTCGATTTTTCAAATCTTTGGATCTCGTAATGACTCTGTATTTTCAAGTCAGTAAAGAAGAAGTATGTGAATGCTGCAAATTTATGGTGCGTTCACACTTGCACAATCCACATATCAAAACTGAGACAAAACAGAGACAAAATAGAGCATAATCCTGGAGTTAGACCTAGACTAGACCAGGACTGGACCAGGACTGGACCAAGATTAGAACAGGGCAGTTGGTTTCCCATGATTCTTAGTCACAATTACTCTTTATTTGGTAGCTTTACCACACAATGCATGATGTAAACAGCATTTGTCTTGACAAGACTAAAGTCAAATCAGTTAAGTAGTTACTAAGTCTGAGGAATCTGTAGAAACTGCTTCACCTGGAATGTTCCGCAGTATGGCATTACTTGTTCACTTCTATCTCTTGTATTTATCCTGTTGCACATTTATTTGTTCAGATATACCTCGAAAAACACCCTCTTCTCCACAGATCTGACCTGTAACTTGGCCTTGTGGCGTCATCTGCTAGTTTCAGATACAAACGTTTAAAGCCATACTGTGAAACATCCCAGGCAATGCAGCGATAAATAAATAGGCCTTTGTTGCTTTGTCTAGAACAGGATCGGCAGCCCGCGGCTCCAGAGCTGCATGAGGCTCTTTCATCCTTCTGCTGTGGCTCCCTGTGACTTTGTAATTCCTCATTATTTATTTTCCAATGTATGTTTACTTTAGTTTGTTTGTTTTTAAATGTATTTTTCAATTAGCTGATAATGGTGATCTCAATTAAACATTCAAATAAAACTTTTTCAATATTTTTGTGGCTCAAAACATGTGCCAAAGCCGCCGATGTATGACACCCGACACATATCTGGCAGCCCAGACTTACCGGCACCTACACCAGCAGCAGGATTTATTGAGCTTTTCGACCCCTGGTAGGTAAATAATGGACAAATCCAAGAGAAGAAAAGTTTCTGAAGAAAACAGAACGTTTAATGCTCCGTGGGCAGATTCATTTGCTTTCACAGCTGATGAAACTGGTACACGCGGCACTACACACAATAATATGATGACGGAATACAAACGCCGACGGCATTTTGGTTCACTGCATGTGGGTAATTTAAGTTTGGATTTTTATTTCCTACAATAAGGACACAAATACACATTGACTATTTCATTTGAAAGTAAGCATCAACCAAGTGTCTTTTTTTCGGGGTTCAAAACGTTTTTGTCACATGCAGAAAGAAAATTCCATGTTCTCTGTAGCATTTCATTGATTTCATAAATGCAGCACACTATAGTCTTTTATACAGAGGATACAGGTAAAAAAAAAAGATATGCAGCGTTCTCCTCATTTTAGAGTCAAAATGGTTTCGTGGCTCCGGGTGTTTTCTGTGGCTCCAGGTGTTTTCTTTTCTGTGGGAGGCTCCAAATGGTTCTTTGAGTATTTAAGGTTGCTGACCCCTTGTCTGGAGTTTAAATCACTGACAAACTACTGTAATATCCATTTCCCTGCTCACACATGTATATAGTTGTAAATATGTCACTGATGTAAATAATTTCTGAGAGAGAACAATTTTTTATCTTTTATCTTATTGTATTTATTTTATTTTATTTTTGAAACTTTATTCTAACTACTTGGTCGGCTGCATCTGTAACAAAGAAAATTTCCCCTCGGGGATGAATAAAAGTAATTCTGATTCTGAGAGATTAAACCTAAATCTATCAAAAGGGAGACAACTATAAGCTATAATACAGGTCAGATCTGTGGAGAGGCAGCCCTATTCACAGAGAGAACTGTTATATTTTCGAGAAATAGAAACACCAACAATGAATAAATGCTAGATAGATGTGTATAATGTCATACCATAGAGCTTTCCAGTCACAGCAATAACATTTCCATGGATACAAGCAGGTGACGGACCCTCCACCAGAAAAGTTGCGCAATATGATCACCGTCTCTCATAAATACTCATAAAATACTCCAAAAAGTTTATTTTAAAACCAGCTTGGACTTGTAAATACTGTAAATGCTTTAGTCCTGTACTTTTCTTGCTTCTCGAAACAGAAACCGTTGTAGTGTTTACGTTTTATTTTGGCGTTAGCCTTGAGCCTCACCTGAGAAGTGATTGCATCTGACTGCATCACCCTCTGATTCCCTTATCTCCGAATCTGAGTGGCGTTCAAGGGCCCGCAGAATAAAAAATGAGCGGATGACTGCAATCTGTATTTCCTTAAAGGGTTGCCTCACCATTACAGCGGTACATATGTTTCAGAAGACACAGAAAGGCTCAACAGTACATACGTTTGAGCAGAATCCCCATCGCGCTTAGGCAGAACTTTGTGAACTGTATTGAGTCAACAGTTTTCCTGAGTTGTAGCACATGTAGTTTAATGTTTGCAAATGTCTAAGTTGGTGATATTGTTCCAAGCTCTGAGAGGAGTCTGTGTGTACTTCCTAGTATTTCTGTGCCAGTAAGTTCTCATCAGGTACCAAACCGATGTAACTGTGTGTACTGATCTAACAATATTCAAATCTATGGTGGTACGAGGCCAAAAACCTCATATGATCACGATAATGTTTTATATTCAACATTTGCGTGCTCTTTTCTCTAAATATTAAGACAATTCAATATAATTTGCAGTGACATCATGGTTGTTGGTGTCCCGCATGTATCTCTGTGGTGGAATGTTCACCGGTTACCATGGCGACACAATGCACACATGAGCAAATGCTGTCCAAAAGTTTTAAGATTGTCTGAAAACTCCAGAACAAATACAAAATGGATTCAAACAACACGTTTTCAGGAGCCTGTTTATGTGTTTGATTTTCAGCACAAATCATCTCACAAATCGGTTAAGTCAGTTCAAATGAAGCTTATATTAATGTCTAATATAGTCTTATAATGAAGAAAATAATAGTTGTTTGTTGTTGTCCGGGTGGGTGGGGAGTCTCTGCCTCAAGTTGAGAAGTTCAAGTATCTCGGGGTCTTGTTCACGAGTGAGGGGAGGATGGAGCGTGAGATTGACAGGTGGATCGGTGCGGCGTCGGCAGTGATGCGGTCGCTGTATCGGACCGTTGTGGTGAAGAGGAGCTGAGCCGAAAGGCGAAGCTCTCGATTTACCTCAGTCATGTTCCTCCCCTCACCTATGGTCATGAGCTCTGGGGAATGACCGAAAGAACGAGATCGCAGATACAAGCGGCCGAAATGAGTTTCCTCCGCAGAGTGGCCGGGCGCTCGCTTAGAGATAGGGTGAGGAGCTTGGTCACACAGGAGGAGCTCGGAGTAGAGTCGCTGCTCCTCCACGTCGAGAGGAGCCAGCTGAGGTGGTTCGGGCATCTGGCCCGGATGCCTCCTGGACGCCTCCCTCGGGAGGTGTTCCGGGCATGTCCCACCGGTAGGAGGCCCCGGGGAAGACCCAGGACACGCTGGAGGGACTATGTCTCTCGGCTGGCCTGGGAACGCCTCGGGGTCCGTCCGGAGGAGCTGGAGGAAGTGGCTGGGGAGAAGGAAGCTTGGGAGCCCCTGCTTAGACTGCTGCCCCGCGACCCGGCCCCGGATAAGCAGAAGAAGATGGATGGATGGATGGATAGTTGTTTGAATTAGTAGCAGTAGTTGTTAAATGGCTTGTTAAATATAAATGTCTTTTATTGGCCTCATAGTATATATACATAAAAAAATGCAATTGTAAAGGGTTTAAGAAAAAAAAATCTTGTGACTGACAGTGCAGCCTCTTCTCACTTGAGTCTGTCTCCTTTGGTTCCTACACTTTTGTAACACATTTGCCCTTTTTCTGCCCCCCTTATCTTCCAGCGTCAGATTTTCAATATTAAAAACAGAGACAATGGTGTGAGGTAGTCGGTGATAATAAAATTATGAAATGAACTGGAAATTAATGAAAATTGATAATTGGCCCATTCATGACTTATTTACGACCAACATGAGTCAGTATAGTCAGACTTTCTTTGTGTTTTGGTCATTCTAAGCAGCTTTTCTATGTTTTACCTAAACAAATGAGAATTTATGCCCCTCTTTACTGTTGGCAGGGATCAAATTGGTCAAAAATAGGGACATTTCTTGATAAAACTGGGACGAATCAGTGGTATTGGATAAATCTCCTGGGACAGAGGGACACAAGGCTCAAAACTGGCACTGTCCCGGGTAAATAGGGACATCTGGTCACCCTAGTCCAACGTCACCCTTCCTTCTCTATACAGTTTATCCATGGTTTCCTTGGCTCTGACCACACCACACTGCCCATGTAAACTCCATTCAAACCCATTCTCCTGCGTCCACCACAGTCACAGTACCCGCAAGAAGTGTCATCCTGAGACTAAATCGCCACAAGATCGTGCACACATGAGAAAAATTATCTTGTGAGATTTTTTTTCCATGTGTTTACATTTGGATTGGACAAAAAAGGGTCATGTGTTGGTCAGCTACAGCTCTTACAGTTCCAAAAAGCAGTGAAACGTATACACCGGGATTAGGAATTAAGTTAAAATCTCGTCTTGTCTCATTCCCGTGGATCCGATCTCATATCTCGTCTTGTGGAAATTGTCTCGTCCAATCCCTGGTCCCCACACTGCCAAAGAACACTGGCACCGCTTCCCATATTATGTCTTCTGTTGTCACCATCTGTCTCCATTTTTCCTACAGATCTTTTCTCCTCGGTTGGTTTTTCGTTTTGCCTTATCTCCATCTGCCAAACGTGAGGATTTAATAGATCTGTATATAAATTACTGCAGTGTCCACTTTTCAATTTGATTTATTTTTTCAGATGTTGTCAATGAGATGAGAGAGCTACGGTCAGTAAGAGGTTTTCTTCAAGACCGTGTGCTTAAATTGGTGAGAATATTCAATGGAAAACGTCAATATTTTTACACTTAGATTCAGTTGGCAATTAAAATCAAAAAGGAAAGCAGAATGCAAGCTTGGTGTGGCTGTAAGTAGTATTTTCTACAACAACAACTTACCACTATTTGCTACCACTCTGTCTTCGTAAAACACTTTGTCACTTGGTTTTAAAAATATTTAAAATTTAAAAATATAGGATTGGAATATAGGAAAATATAGGAGCTTCTTATTTTTTTCCCTTGCAAACGATCACGATTTTGATGGCCTAAACATCGACGAAAAGCCCCCAAACCGGGTATCAGATTGACTGGTCCGGCGTAAAATTTGATAAAACAAGCATCGCGACAACGCCCGACGTGACCAGACTCAACAGCGCCCCCTGGAAATTTCAAAAATTCCAAATAAATGGGCAGCCGAAACACATATTTTGGTCAGATCTGTGGAGATGTGGATGTTTAGTGAAGTCTTTTTTTGAGCAATAAAAGAACAAATTGAAATTGTGAAACATTTTAGACAAAGTAATAACATCTCCATGGAGACAAAACGCTACCCTCCACAACCCAAGAAAAAGTACACAGCGCCTCTTTAAATATGCATTATTGTTGAACTACTGAAACCAATTTCTCTGTCATCTTTTCATTCATGCAGGACTTGTATAATCCTTCTCTTCTTCTCCACAACACACCTAGAAACAATAAAAAAAAAGAGCTAATTTAGTTAAGTAATCATAAATGCATTTCCAATGGAGCCTGGTCTAATAGAAGTAAACCATTAACTTGTTTGCCTTCAGATGGTCAGAGGCGTTTAAGAGCGCCAGTATCCATCAGGTTTAGCCTATATGACAGATCGTGCCTGTAATTGGCCTTGGAGGTAATAAGCTCCACTCATCACTGCACCGGTCCCCTGCCGAGACCCCATCCCCATTAAACGGGCTTGTTCCAATTCATTAAACCTGAAGCAAGATGAAGACAGTGGTGGACGGAGTAATGCAAATGTGTACTAGAGTAAACGTACAGCTACATGGATGAAAATGTGCAAGTACGGCGATCACATTTGTGCTTAAAGGTGTACGATGTAAATTTTCAGGTAAAGGTCAACCGCTTGTCTTCATGGAGATGTTATGGTCACATTTTTACAAAACGCTTTTCCACCTTCAAGACGCTTTACAACATGAAACCGCTCATTCACACACACATTTATACACCAGTGTACGCGGCGGGTTAAGTGTCTTGCCCAAGGACACAAAGACAGACCAATGATGTCGAGAGCGGGATTCGAACCACCAACCTTCAGATCAGTGGACAAACACTAGTACCAACTGAGCTACTGCTTTGATAATAGGACTGAAAGGTTGTACTCAACTAAAAGTACAATTATATGGCAAAAAGTACTCACTTACAAGTACTTCTGCCAAGGGGTCCGTCACCTGCTTGTCTCCATGGAGATTTTATTGCTTTATATGGGATTAAACTAGTCTATCTCCATGGAGACGCTACCAGGCAAAGTTAGAGTTTGCAAGCCCACACTGTAAGAAATAAAAAATTAAAAAAAATTTAAAAAAGGAGGAGTTTTAAGTACTAAAATACCTACAACTGAGTGACTGCAAGATAAACATGTTTAATGCCATACTATGAAACAATCCATGTAAAGTAACGTAATATTTCCATGGAGACAAGCAGGTGGCACACCCTCCACCAGAAATGTTACATAAGTAGAAGTAGTAAGTACGCAAGAATGAGGGACAATTGGTACTTGAAATTATTTTAAATTAATAAGCTAATTAGAATCACATGGCCTAGTATTATGCCCAATTAGAGTTTCAAGTACATGTTTACAAAGCTACTCCAAAAAGACCCAAAAATACTCAATTATCCATCCATCCATCTTCTTCTTCTGGGTCACCGAGGCAGCAGGTCACCGCCCAGTCCTCTGAGCACCTGACCCCTATGAACCTCTCTGCAGCCACACAGGAGGGTGGACCGGGCGACGTCACAGTTCTGGATTTCAGTTCATAGGGCGCTGCATGTTTTGGGTTGATGGGGGAAACTGGAGTGCCCCGGGAAAACTCATCCAGACACGGGAAGAACATGCAGACTCCACACAGAAAGGCCCCAGCACTTATGTTTAAAGCAAGAAATCATCAATTACCTGTAAATATTCAAAATATATTTACAGAAAGAGAAGTGGGGCACAACCTAAGAGGAACAGCAAAATATAAATCTGCTCGAGCACTGACCACAAGGAAGAGGTTTTGTGTATCGTTCTGTGAGGTGAAAATTTGAAACGGCCTGAGCGACGAAGTTAAACACTGTTCAAACTTTAAGCAGTTTAAAAAAAATCTACAAATCTAATATTCTGAGTCGTTATAGTGATGCAGTGATGTAATGGTTAGTTTACTAAATTATTGTAAATGGCTTTATCTGTAGACATTGAAATACAAGTTGTACAGGATGTAAAACCAGATAAATGTGATGAAGATGGTTCAGAGGAAACTGGACGTCAATAGTAATGCTTAAGTCTAGGGATGGGATTCAAAAAGTTAACACTTCTTCCCATGAAATATGTTTCTACTGTATATGTAAAGGAAATGATATTATCACGTCTACACTTGCATGTATACGTGTAAGGTATTATGTTCTGTATATTGACTCTGTGAACCTGAACCCGGAACCTTCTTGTTGTGTGTCAATTACAATAATGAATATTTGTACTTAGTCACTTTCTACCCTCTCCTAACAGCAACAGCGCTGTGTTTTGTGCATATGTTTTGGTGGTGCTGAACAGCCTATAGCCCCTCCCCCTCCTCCTTCTGCTGCTTCTCCCCAAATGAACGCTAATTGATAGAAGAATGTTAATGGCGTGTGAAGTGTTTGATAAATACTAATGAAGCCTCAGAAGACCGGTATTTAAAACACCTCGGCCGCTCCCAGGGCTCTTTTGACGATTTTCTGAAAGACTGTCATTAGAAAGAGTCTGAAGTTAATGGTGGCGTGCTAATCAAGACTGGAGACACAACCAGGCACATTTCGAACACTCTGGGATCTCCGTGTGCTAAGTGAAATCTCACAAAGGCAAAACTACTCAAGAAACTACTCGAAAAGAAACTTCAACTTCATGGTGACGTCATAACATCATAAAACATGCAGATTTCAGTTCAAGTCTTATGAATTCATTTGCTTTTCAAGGTGCATTGTGTAACTTTTCTGGTGGAGGGTCCATCAAATGCTATTTTTCATGTCAGAAATGTTTCACAGTGTGGCCTTAAACCTTTTTTTTATCATCATGGAGACCAAACCAGACCGAGTTACAGGTCAGCAACCCCGCTCACAGTCAAAATGTATGTTTTTCTTGGTATTTTAAAGCTATAAACCCACCTGTAATTGAATAAACGTAAGGTAGAGCTGTTTAATGTCATACTGCGGAACATTCAAAGCAGGTGATAAATGCATAGAATCAAGAAGGTGACGGACCCCAATCGAAAAGTTACAGAATGCAGCTTTAAATCTTGTGCTTGTGTAATTTTTGCCCATACTCCCGCAAGGAAATGCTTCATAAATATAGAAAATCGGGAAAACAATAACTACAACTTCACAAACCTGAAGCAACTGCAAAGCAAAATAAAGACATACTGATTGTGTTGTGACCGAACTCTGGCTCACGTATAAGATGGGCTTACACGGTGCCATTTCGTACGATATTAAGATGTTTGAAGCTCACGACGGGAGTGTACGAAGCCCAGACTGTACGAGAGGTGGAGGGGGGCTGGGTACAGGGCTGTGGACTTTTGTGACCCCGCTTTCTATTCATATTTGCATGTTTAAACTCTCAAAACGTTGTAGAAACTTGTTGGTAAACCTCTGGCACAGTTAACAGTTCACTTTAACCCCAGTTTAAAGCGGTTTAGTTACAGATTGTACACAACAACTGCGTATTTGACCAAAATAACACAGTTTCACACACGTTCACACTGTATCACATATCATGACTTGACAACTGCACCAGGCCTCTGCGTTGTTCGGAAAAAAATAGACTTGTTGTGGATTCTTTCCATGGATCCACGCCTCAACTGTGAACCCCTTTCCACAGAGGTCAGAGGTCAGAGGTCAGAGCGGCAGGTGCATTGGTGCGATAGTCTTACAGGATTCACACGAGTCCCAAAATGAACCGTAAATCCGCCGTAACCGTTTGAGCCGTGTGCTCCTTTGTTTTCTTTTCTTCTCTATTATTTAATCATTTTTAGCTTTACATATTTTAATTAGGTTATAATTTATTGTTTAAAAGTGATTTTAAATGTGGATTGGATTGATAGAAATAAATACATACAGTATATTACCAGTCAAAAGTTGTTTTTTTTTTACTTCTTTCTAAATGTTCCATCACAATATATGAAGCAAGACAAATGAAATTATTTAGTAAAGAAAAACATTAAATAACTCTACTAAATATTTTTCGAAAAAGCAAAGGGTGGTTACTTTGAGAATTTGGTTATAAAATATACAAAACATATTTAGTAGAGTTATTGTTTAGCTGTTTTTTCTTTGCTACATAATTCCATACATGTTATTTCATATATTTGATGTCTTCTGGATGTATATCAAATGCAGAAAATAGTAAAAATATAGAAAAACATGAGGGTGAGTCCAAACTTTTGACTGGTAGTGAAGATATTTACCCAATTATGGCCAATATTTTGTATCTTTACTACTGTATGTCCCAGCCCAGTTAGAGATGCCAACAGATACTGAAGTAAACACTGAGGACTATCCAAACTAATGTGGAATCAAAACAGTATAAATTTACTACAAGAAGACTGCAGATTTTTTTATTTGGGGGCTCACAACAAATGCAAACGCTGCAACAAATACAAACGCCACAAAACAACAAAAGGCCACAACAGAAGTGACCGCGGGACTCTATTTACCGACGGACCCAGCGAGAAGGATCAAGTGGGAAATGATTTACGACAGTGACATCGATCCTGGCCACAAAAGAATAAATTACTTTTACTTACGTTTCCAACTTCGTTCACTTCTCTGTTCCTTTACTTTTCACATTTTTCTTCTTCAACTTTTCCCGCTCACTTCCCGCTCGATCCTACTTGCTTGGTCTGTTGGAAAATAGAGTCCTGCTGCCTCTTCCATTGTTTTTTTTTTTGGTGTGTTGTGGCTGTTTTTGGTGTGTTGTGGCTTTTTTTGGTGTGTTGTGGCTTTTTTTGGTGTGTTGTGGCTTTTTTTGGTGTGTTGTGGCTTTTTTTGGTGTGTTGTGGCTTTTTTGGTGTGTTGTGGCTTTTTTGGTGTGTTGTGGCTTTTTTTGGTGTGTTGTGGCTTTTTTTTGGTGTGTTGTGGCTTTTTTTTGGTGTGTTGTGGCATTTTTTGCTGTGTTGCGGCGTTTGAATTTGTGTTGTGGCTTTTATATTTTGTGAGCCCTCCTGGGTCTGAAAATAGAGTCACTTCCGTTGTGGCTTTTTGTTGTGTTGTTGCGGCGTTTGCGTTTGTTGTGAGCTCCCCGGGCTTCCGTACCCTTCTGTATCCTCTAATTCAGAACCACCCTGAGATCATCTAGCCTGAACTTTCAAACTGATTAGAACTAATCGCTACTCTTTGTCTTTTATTCCTTCTGCGATTAGATTCATGAACTCTCTGTGAGGTTTTTACCCAAAGACTGCTTAATACTAGATACACTAGTTATTCTTGTTATTTATTCTGTTATTTATTCTGAATCCATGTGAACTGTTAGGACATATACTTGTGTGTTATTGTGTATCTGCTGTGTGTGTTTTTACTCACATGGCTGCTATGAATTGCCCTTCAAGGGACCAATAAAGTTTTTTCTATTCTATTCTTACTTTGAGAAACTGCTAAAACATACAAAAACATGTATAAATTAAACTACATTGACTGGATTATGCGTATATATGGATGCCTTTGTTTTGCCAAAAGAAGCAAATACAACACCTACCCACTGCATCTTATCTATAAAATAACACCATATATTTAAAGCTGTAAACGTCGAACTTTTACAGTCAAAAGTTGGATTTATTCATATTTTTGCATAGGGCATTTCATATAAGCTGTTTGTGGAGGAGTTTTGAGTTCTGTGTGATGTTCTTGCTTCTCGACCTCTGCAGCGTTTGCGCTCTTTCTCTCCTCTCATGTTCCAGCCTGCGTGTTTCTTATGGGCCATAGTATTTGATAGTCAAACCATTGATCACAGCATTGGTTTTTAAATGTCTGTGAAAGATTTATGATTAAAAGATTTTCTATCCACCCCTTTTGACCCATTCTCGGCTCTTTGAAGACCGGGGATGCCTTATGGTGTATTGATAAAAATATTGATAAATAATAGAAGACACACTGTTGTGTAACTAGTTCAAGCTCAAGGGTGTGTTTTGTCAATGCGGGTTCCATAGACGTCGGCAGTATTTTGACTTACTATTTCAAATTCATACGCTTATTTTTATGCAGCTAGAATTTAACGCCCATAGACTGTAAAAAGAAGTGGACTAAGGAGTGGGCTCCAGTCAAATGAAGCTCATTGAAGCTCTTGGTTATAGGAGCGAATTTGGAGCTATGCCCCTATAAGGAATAGGAATTTATTTAAAAATAGTGAAATAAAAACACAAAGATTGAGTAGGTGGGGTAATCTGAACATTTTGGGACTAAAATGACGAGGATCACAGCAGCAGTTACAGACAGAGCGGCGGCAATTTTTTTTTATGTCAATTCGATTGGAAACGGAGTTGAAGGAGCCAGAAGTGTCCCAGTGTTCACTTCCTATTTGGAATGCAGCAGCTAGTGGGTTAGCTACGTCCATTTATATGCACAATCCATGGTTATAGCTTATGTTATAACATAATAATACCAGAATATGGGCGCTGTATCTGATTTTTGCTGTCTTAAAAACGTGTTAAGTTTAAACGGTTTGCAGTGGTCCAAGGTTACTGTCTGTGTAATCCCTCAGTGGTCCAGGTATGATCCATTCACGTTAGTTTCAGTGTAGTTAGCGCCGCCCTTCAGGCAGATATGAGACACTTCCCATGAGCAATTTGCCCAGAACTGAAGAAGCTGCTTGGATTTTTTTCAGTTTAATATGTCCAAAGTTATTCCTCAGGTACCTTTTGCATCTTGAACATCCTAAAAAGCACTTTTTTACTACTCTGAGACCAAACCCTGTAAAACTAGCAACATCTAGCATTCAAACACACACTTCCTGATTATGTAGAATAAAACCCCTTATAATTGAATCCAAACAGCATGCGGCAGATGCATTTTGACCTCAAGAGCTGCTTATAAAACATATTTGGAAAGGCTTGTTTTGCCCAAATATATGGGAAAAAATCAGGTACATGGCCTTGAAATATTTGATTACATTTTTTTTTATATATATTGATCTGAGATTTAATGTTTTTTGTGTTAGGCAAGAACGCATTTTCCTGCATGTACTGCCAAGATTAACCTCTCGTCGCCAGTTCAAGGTCATATTTGCTCAGGCCTATTTACTTTACATTGTCGACTCTTCTTTGGATATAAGAAAACCGTTCACTGACGTATGCTTTACCTTCTTACGCCAAATGCACAAAATGACCCAACTGCAGAGTCAAACAAGGCTTCCTCCACGTGAATTCCACTTACTAAACCCTCTGGCAGCCTAACCCTAAATTAGCCTAAATGGCGGTGGGGAGCTCTGTATGGTGGTGTGTGTGTGGAATTGACTGCAGCTATCGTGCTAAGCTGCTTTAGCACCTGGGATCACAGCTAGAGATCGCTCAACCACACAAACACCTGGTGATATATGCACAGAGCTAAAAATGAACAAGTCAAAATCACAGCAGCCACTTGAGACTTTCACTGTTTAACAATAGGGCTGGAAAAATGACTTACAATTGTAGTTTAGTGCAGTAATTTACAGTTTGATCGAGGGTTGGTTTTCTTATAGCACATTCCCTTCTTATTATTAGATTAAATTATATGTTATTTGAAATATGGTACTTTATATGCAGGCAACGTCAAACCAATGTCATGCCTTGTAAGACTGTTCTTTCTTACAGCTAAACAAAATTACAGCATTAATTTAAAGGTGCATTGCGTAATTTTTCTGGTGGAGGGTTCGTCACCTGTTTGTTTCCACTTTTTCCACTTTAAAAAGACCATGTAAACACTTAATTCTTAATGAAAATGATTATTCAGAGTTAAACTTAATTTTGAAGTAAGTGGGTGTTTTATTCCCATTTTAAAGCAGAATTAACTTATTCCTTGATCATGTAAACGTTTATTCTTCTTAAAAATAATTCCGGTTGTTCATCTCGTTGGGTCGCCCTTCTCCGACTCCACCAGTCATCGCTTCAGACTTTCATCCACTGCTCTTTGGATTTGCGAGCGGGATGCGGGAGTGGGCTGATGCGTCGCAGCCGTCGACTAAGTTTGTCTTCTTCCTCCTTCTCCGACACTCTTCCCTTCTCCTCCTCAGCTCACAGACGTAAAGCGTGAGGACAGAATTCTCCAGCTGCTGCTTCATTATCATCGAAACAACTGCGGAAAAAGTTTGGGTCGTGTTTGTGTCCGTGGCGTTACGACAAACTGAGATGACAGAAAAGCCGGTAGCAGCTGAAGTTTGTGTTTTCTTTGGCAGATGTGTCGCTGTCCAATCAGAACCCTTCCCGACCCCCAGACGTTGAGCAGAATTTGTGTTATCCATGTAAACCTCAATTCGGAATTATTATTATTATTTTTATTAACTATTAATCTATTTAATTCAGAGCAATTCATTTGGAATAAAAAACAAACAAACTTACATTTACTCAATTACAGGATATTTATAGCTCAAAAAATACTTAGAAAAACAATGTTGTTAGAGTACTGTGGATGGCTGTTCCAGGATAGCAATTTCTACTACACAATGAGGATGGAGGTCATTTTGGTCTGGGTCGTACAATTCTGTTATACAGCCTCCCAGACCCTGGAACCCCAGGAGCGATAATGTGGCCTCCAGAGGAATAGTGAAAAAAGTGGAAAATAAAGCATTTTCAAATCAATAAGATGGCCTGGTGGTGTCACATGCTTGTTTCCATGGAGATACATATGTTTAAAATCACAGTGCGAGGGACGTTACTCTCACATTACATTTAGATGTCCTCACATTTTCAGGAATACAAACAAGTGAACAGAAAAGTTACATGCTGCACTTTGAATCAATAAAAACATGCATAATGGAAAGGCATGTGGCTTAAAAGATAACCAAGGAAATGAAAACCAGAACGAAAATCACAGTCATAGCCAAAGCCTGCTAGGATTCAAATTTCCCCCAGCAATAGTAGTATTTTCAAGACTCACTGGGTGCCTTAAGTGGACTCCTGCGCCATCATCTCCCTATGTTACCTCCCCTGTCATTAACTTTGGAGCTGTATAACATTGTGATGTGAAGGACAAACCCAATGGGAGAGACAGAATCACGCGGAGAAACAAAACAAAGCTATTCCGGCCATGCCTTATTTGCTTTGGGCCCCGTGGTGGTCTCGATGGGAATTGCAATTTACAAAAAAACTGGGGAAAAAAAAAAAAAACTACTGGCATTAAGCGCTCCCCACTTCACTGTCATTTTTCGAGACAGGGACATTTGCTCACTCACTTTTTTCTGCCCTTTTACTTTAGCAATTTTGTCGTTTCCAAAAAGCTAATTCTACCTTTTATTGCTTGTCCTTCACTGGCTGATTTTTTCCACTCTGACAGAACAAAATGAAGCTCTCATTCAGTAAAGAGCACATGAATTCTCCCATGTATTTCTGTCTTAATAGTGCAATAAATTACTTTACATAGATTTTCAGTTGCAATATAAAAGTGCTTACAGCTCTCCCGACCACCGCGTGCTGTTTGTATCTAATTGTAAACTGTTTTATTGATCACTAACTCAGAATAAAGAGCTCGATATTCCGCCTTTTCTGTTTTAATAGCTATTCTTAAACTGAGTAAGTGCCCAGAATGTGTTACATGCGAATACTAGAGATTTTTTGTGAGCGGTATGAAGTAGTGAGATAGATTTTAATACCCTCTTTTCATGGTGTGAAAATCGGGTATCTATGGAAGCCGGGGAGGCTCACAACAAATGCAAACGCCGCAACACAACAAAAAGCCACAACGCCATAGAACGTATATGCACAACACACCAAAAAAAGCCACGACGGAAGTGACCGCGGGCCTGTATTTTCTGGCAGACCAAGCGAGGAGGATCAAGTGGGAAATTATTTACGACAGTCAGACAGTGACATGGATCCTGGCCACAAAACGATAAATTACTTTTACTTGTTTCCAACTTTGTTCACTTCTCCAGTCCTTTCTTCTTCTTCTTCTTCTTCTAATTCTTCTAGTGTCCCGTGGTCACTTCGGTTGTGGTTTTTTTTGGTGTGTTGTGGCTTTTTGTTGTGTTGCGGCGTTTGCATTTGTTGTGAGCTCCCCCAGCTTCCGTAGGTACTGCACTGTGAACAAAATAGAATTATATTATTGGTCAAGTGTGTCCATCATCAGGGGTCAGGGTGGAATGGACCATTTATCTTTTTTTTTTTATACAACCTTTCATTTTAAGGTGTCTTAAAGGTGCACTGTGTTCCTTTTCCGCTGGGCGTCCATTACCGTCTTGTCTCTATAGATATGCCATTGTTCTGCTTCAAATGTTCCACAATATGACATTAAACAGATTACGTTGTATTTATTTAATTAGAAGTGGTTTTATTGCTCTAAAATAAAGGTGAAAAAATTGCATAGCGCACTCAGATGGCCGTGTCCAAATGCTTATTATTTTATTTTGAATTACGTTTCAGCAAAAAAGTCTTCTTCAGATGTTCTTCTTGCTTTGGACCACAGTACACAAAATGGCTGCCAGCCCAGGTGCTCCAACACCCTTCAACCAATAAGGTCCCAAAGTAAGGTCACCCAGTGGGTTCCGCCCACTCTACAACAAGAAAAACATAAAACATAAACATTAAAAATAAAAAAATAAAAAACATTCTATTAAATACAAAGATATTCAGACCATGCTATAAAAAACACATTACAAGAAACATCTGAGGTCAAAATCTACATTTTTCTCTCCAGTTTCAAGTTGGTGAATCCAGAATTGGTCTTTTAGACAGGAGCATTTCCAGATTCCCACCTCTAGGGGGCAGATTTACACGTTCAATGCCAATATATCGTATCTTCTTCTTCTTTTTTTTTTTTTTTTTACAACCTGCCATTTTAAATGCTTAAAGGTGCACTGTGTTACTTTTCAGCTGGGCATCCATTACCATCTTGTCTCTCTGGATATGCCACTGTTCTGCTTTAAATGTTCCACAATATGATATTAAGCAGATTACGCTGTATTTATTCAATTAGAAGTGGTTTTATTGCTAAAATACCTAAAAAAAACAGCACTGACTGTGAGCGGCGTTGCTCCTCCACAGATCTGACCTGTGACATGGCCTGGTTTGGTCTCCACGATGACAGAAAGGTTTAATGCCACAGAAAAGTTACACAGTGCACCCTTAAATTCAAACACTTGTGGATAAGGCCGGGTAAGTCACAAGTGTGGTAGAAACTCAGCAAGTAAAATATAGCAAAGTCAATATTAAAACGGCTCTGCCAGTAAAAGCAAAATAAATCGGTCAAAGCGCTCATATATAGGCTAGCCCAAAAGTACAGTACTCTGAAATTGAATTCCTGTCAAATAAATTGGGCTACGCCATTGAATTAGTGCTGTAATGATGATGTAAGGCATGGACAGGTTTAAAGACGCGCTATATGTTTCCGTGCGTCCCAAATGAAGCTAAATCCAATCCGTGATCAAACGCGGTGTAACAGGGCTGCTCCACATGTGCGTTATCCTCAGACGGCAGCGCTCCGCCGCCTTTGAAACACGAGCCCAACGCGTGTCCTTAATCATTCTAACAAAAGGCCACATTCACTGCACCTTCCTGTAAGCCACACAATCCTCTTAGACCTGTTTGCAACGGGGACTCACGCTGCGCTTCCCCGCTCCTCCGCGCGGTGGCGACGTGCGCTGCGCTCCTCTGGCTCCTCGCAGCCTCTCGTCCTCACTCCGCTTCTTCCTCTCAAAGAAACCATCCGTGGCTCCGCACCGGTCCACACGCGCCGGCTGTGGCTCTGTGACCAAACGCTCTGCCGCAACTTTCCTCTCCTCTCCTCGCGCGTAACAGCCTTTTTACGCACCCCGCGGAGCCAGGGGAAGTTCTCCACGGCTCGGACTGTCAAACTGAAGAGCCGACCTTGACAGAAGCAGCGCTGCGGGGGAACAACTTTGCACTCAGAGTGGATATGTTGGCTCTCCGCGTGTGACGGTCCTCTTTAGGAAACGGGCTGAACAGCGGCGCAGCGAGAGCCTGTACCTGAAGAGAAGTTTGAACAAGATAAAACAGGAGGAAAAGAGTTGTTTTACGCGCGCTGTGGACTGTATCTCTCTCTTGGAGCAGTACTGAGGAACTAAGAAGGAAAAGCTTTTCATCTTTGACTTGACAATCCACAAACGGAGCGGGAAACCGGGTCTGGACACTGTCGTCTTCTCTTCACGGCGGAGCGAGCACCGGGCACTTGTTGTCCACACGCCTACCCTCCGGGACCATGTCGTCGGCGGGATCCTGGGGCAGATCTTTGTGGCGCGCTACATGGATTTTATTTTTCTCGTCTCTCATCCGCTCCACGCCAGCGCAAGGTAAGACATGGAGCAGATACGCGCGATGAAGGGGGTCTGTCTCTCGTCCCGGTAGCTTCTGGCTTCTGTAATGTCCATTTTTGCTTCTTTTTTTTGCACCACAAGACGTCAATTTAGTGCTACGTGTGTATTTTGGAGTCTTTAGTGCAAAGTTAAAATTATAAGCGGGCTTTTCCTTCACTTGTAACTCCACGATTGCTTCCCGTTACTCCTACTGGGAACATGTGGTGCCAACATGTCAGTTCTGCACGCCTCTTAAAATGTTAATGTGCTTAATAACTACTAATGAATTCATCCGGCGCCTTCTTTGGAAATTAAACTTGGTGTGTACACCAACACATGCATATTGATACGAGGCACGCACCGCAAACGCAGGGCAATTACGCGGTATAATTAATGACTTATCTGGGAATTTATTTTTGCGTTGCGGAATAAATAAGAGGTACTTACGTTTAAAGTATTTTGTTATCTGTTGGAGTAGTAGTTCAATGCCCAGATGATGGTTTCTTTTTTCACTTAGAGACTTGGAGTGCGTGTGGTGCCCAGTAGAGCGACTCCACTAACCTCAGGGCAGTTTCTCTTTTCGCTGTGTAATCTTGAAGTCTTCCAATGTTCCAGACACTTTGATTTCACATTATTAAAACTGTATACGAAAGCAGGAAAGCGCTCAACCATGACTATTGCTCTTGTATGGACAGTGTCATAGAGAAACGGCAGTGTTAACGATGAGAATATGCACATTTTGCTGTGTAGAAACGTGCATTTCCAGCAGAAAAATAGCTTGTGATAAAGAAAAAGTTTAGTCAGTTGTTTTTACACTTTCTTTGGAAACTAAATCAAGCAAAATATTCGTCTGTGCCATTTTAGATCAACTTTGACATAGCTGAGACGTTACCTTGAAGTTATAACGGAACTCTATCACAAAAATTGCAGGTAGAGTAAGATTTTAATGGAAAAATTAGTCAAATTGCAATCAAAATGTCACTACATCTCATCTGTGATCCTGAAACTGCAGGTATCGCTTAAGTGGCTTTCTGGATTCTTGTACTGACATGAGTTATAATCTTGTACTGTTGCTTAATCCTGTTTTTGGTCCATAAAGTTGTTTAATCCTGTTGTTTTGACTGTTAAATTACCTTCTTATTATTCCCCGTATGGTATTAAACCAATTTTGCCTGCATTTATTCAGCTACAGGCGTTTTTAGTGCTCAAAAATACCTTGAAAAAAGCGTTCTTACTGTGAGCGGGGTCGCCTCTTCACAGATCTGATCAGTAACTTGGCCTAGTGTCTCTGTTTTGTCTTTGCGTTTAATGCAATAGTGTCGGATATTCCGGGCAAAGCGACATCTTTTCCTTGGAGATTTGCAGGTGACGGATTCTCCAGCTTTACATAGTTCGTTCATTTTCAGTTTCTAATTAAGCTTAAGTTAAATATTGTCCAAAATTGTTACTTGATCCTGGTTTTGTCATTTTCTTTCTACTGTTTTTTTTCCCCTTTGCGAATCGTTTTTAGTTTTCACTTCATGTCTAATTCGTTGCTCGAAGTTAAACATTGTCCAAAGTGCTTCTGGACTTGCCCTTGGTTCAAAAAACGTACGAGAACCATTAAAACTTCTACAATTTCTGGCCCTGTTTTCTCAGTCTGTCCATTGGAGCCAAAGAATTCACAATTTCCTTCTTCGTGGTTACTGGTGAGGGCTTCGATTCCCCTGGCTCTTACTGTGCGGGGTAATTGTGATTCAGCCATAGTCTCCACTGTAAAGGAGGGAGTATTACACCTCAAGACAGACCCAATAAGCCCTGGTTGTTTTGAGTCAATAACACAATGTGGAGGAGATAGAAAGGAGAAATAAACAACCATGGAAAGTACATATCCATCATTCATGAGGCATATCTGAAGCCTGACATTTACAGGGTAACGCAGGGTGCCACAAGGATTAACACTTGTGCTACTGGTGGTCTCGTCTATATCTTCGAGTAGTTACTTCAAAACTAAGCAAAAAGTGTATGATTTTGTCCATATTTGGTGGAATTCTGATCCGTTTTGATCCGATATTGTCTGGTCTTTGTTATAATGTTATTTCCTCATCACAAACAGCCCCGGAGTTTTGTTTCATTCACACATGTTTAAACCCAGAAATCCTGCATTTTTAAGACAAGTTCGTCTCTTAAACGGAGCTGTTAACTTGACATCACAAGGTGGAACAGAGCATTTGGAGCTTTGGAGGTGTAGAAAGCATAATAACCAACAGAATTTTCAATCATGTTTTATCTTTTGTCTTGTTATCTACACTGCCTGACGTTGGGACTGCGTAGCTTAGTTGATAAGTGCATTCTTCTGCTGTGCCCTTGGTCCAAGCACTTCTCCGCCTCCATATTGTTCGATTAAGGGAATTGTATTCAAGATTTTGAGTTTAAATTCCATAAACATGACATATTCACAGATATGAGGTCAGCCTGTTCAAGCCAAATACCTCTTCTGGTAACGATTGTAACGCCGATTTATTCTTGATTGCAAACAAATTGAACACGATGGCCAAGTTGTTGATGTTATAATTTGGTGTTTGGGCTCTCATGATGATTATCCAATCAGAAAATACAATGAGCCTCATATGTGTCTCTCATTTGGTTACAAAGCCGTGAAATCCTTTTGTTTTAAGTCTAGAAGGCCTCTCTCTGATCTGAACGCTCACTTTCTAAACCCCAGCACCTGCAGACGGGTGAGTTATACAGTTTAAGACGTAGTTCCAAAAAGCAGGACTACAAAAGCTGCTAAAGTATAACGCAAATTAAGTAAAAATAGTGAAGCCAAAATCGCGAAATGGATTGCGCTGCTTATTTATTACAAATTATATCAAAATCTCATCTCGTCTCATTCTCATGCACCTAATTTCGTGGTGTGTCTCGTCTCGTCCCTCACAGTGATGATTGTTTTTCTCTTTGAATATTTTTAAGTTTATCTCTGAACACCAAAACACCTAATTACCATTTCCAGATGAGGCGATCGCCAAGGCGGGCTCTGTGCATTATTTCTATTGTGTTATATGGCTTAACCTTTGCCTGTCGTCCTGTGCCTGGAGTTGGCAGTGTGGAGGAAGTGTTTTGCCAGAGGACACATGTCATTGAGAACATGCGCTCAGGATTTCAACTTGGAGACGTTCCAATTAGCTGATGTAGTTAACCCAGTGCACCGCTAGCATCTAATGTAAATACCGTTGCCTTCTTTTCCCTCTTTGGTGATTTTACAGAGCAGGTGGACTGGCAACCCAAACATTATTTACAGCCGTGGAGCGATGTTTCCTGATTTCCTGTTCTGTCGGGACTGGGCCTGTGACTGTGCATGTCTTTGTGTGGACTGAACTTGGCCATGGACCAGGCCAGTCATTTTCTCTGCACATCTGTCTGCTTCCCTCCTCCTCGTCCTCCTCTTCCTCCCCTTTCCCCTCGTGCTCCTCCTCTTCTCCATCTTCCTGCTCCTCCCCCTCCTCGTTGTCCTTCTCTTCTCTCTACTTCCTCCTCGTCTCCCTCCTCATATCCGTCCTCCTTATATCTGTCCTCCTTTTCTTCTTCCTCCTATTGCTCTTCCTCCTCCTATTGCTCTTCCTCCTTCTCTTCCCCTTCTTCTTCCTCCTCTTCTTCCTCTCCCTTCTCTATCCCTCTTCCTTTTCTTCTTCCTCCTATTGCTCTTCCTCTTCTTCCCCCTCCTCCTCTTCCTCCTCCTTCTCTTCATCTTCTCCTCTCTCTTTCTTCTCATCCTCCCCCTCCCCTCTCTTCCCCATCTTCATCCTCTTCTTCCCCCTCCTCCTCCTTCTCCTCATCTTCTCTCTCTCTTCCCCCATCCTCCTCCTCCTCTTCCCCCTCCTTCTCTTCCTTCTTCTCTTCCCCGTTCTTCTTCCTCCTCTTCTTCCTCTTCCTTCTCTAGCCCTCTTCCTTTTCTTCTTCCTCCTATTGCTCTTCCTCTTCTTCCTCTTCCTCCTCCTCCTTTTCATCATCTACTCTCTCTTCCTTCTCATCCTCCCCCTTCCCTCTCTTCCCCCATCCTCCTCCTCTTCTTCCTCCTCCTCATCTTCTCTCTCTCTTCCTCCTCTTCCCCATCCTCCTCCTCTTCTTCCTCCTCCTCTTCTTCCTTCTCTTATCACTCCTCTTTTTCCTCTTGCTTCTCTTCTTCCCCCGTCTTCTTCCTCCTCCTTATCTTCATCTTGCTCATCTTCTCTCCTCTTCTTCCTCCTCTTCCTTCTGTTCCCCATCATCATCCTCTTCTTCCTCCTCCTCCTCTTATCCCTCCTACTTTTCCTCTTGCTCCTATTGCCCTTCCTGCTCTTCTCCCCTCTCTTCCTCCTCATCATCTTCCTCCTCTTCTCCCTTCATCCTCTTCTTCCTCCTCCTTTTTCTTCTCTTCCCCCTTCATCCTCCTCGTCTTCCACCTCCTCTTATCCCTCCTCCTTTTCCTCTTCCTCCTATTGCCCTTTCTCCTCTTCTTCCCCTCCTCCTCTTCATCTTCCTTGTCCTCTCTTTCCTTGTCCTCTTCTTCTTCCTCCTCTCCCCTCTTCATCCTCCTCGTCTTCCTCTTCCTCTTATCCCTTCTCCTTTTCCTCTTCCTCTTCTTCCTCCTCCTCCTCTTCCTTCTCCTCCTATTCCTCTTCCTCTTATCCCTCCTTTTCCTCTTCCTCCTATTGCTCTTCTGCCTATTGTTCTCCCTCTTCTTCCTCCTCCTCCTCTTCCTTCTCCTCCTATTCCTCTTCCTCCTCGTTCTCCTCTTCTTCCTCTTCCTCCTCCTCTTATCCCTCCTCCTTTTCCTCTTCCTCCTATTGCTCTTCCGCCTATTGTTCTTCCTCCTCCTTACTCTTCCACCACGCTCTTCTCTCCCTCCTCTTTCTCCTCTGTGTCCTCCTCCTCCTCTCCCTCTTCCTCTCCCTCCTCTCCGTCGTCTGCCTCTATGCATCCGTCCGGCGGCAGCTTCCTCCACGCTCCCGCCTCAGATTTCATTACGTCGTGGCGGGTAGGTCAGAAAACGTAGGATTTAATTGGACTCTCTTCAGCCTGTTCGGAGAGGCGCTCTTTGGACGTGCGAGCCCCGCGTGGGCTGTTGTCCGTGCCGCTCTCTCTCCCATGATTAAAGGACGTGATGAGGCCGGAGCGATCCCTTCTGGATGGACATGTCTTTGCCACGCACTTATTCCCACATTTAATGACCGCTCGACTGAAGCCACTTTTAACGATGGGCGCAGAGCGGAGAGCTGTGAACTTACGGGGAGCTGGGCCCGAGGGAGTGATTTTGTGTTTGTCCGTACACACCATGATGACAAAAATAAAGTTTCAGTACTTGTAATGCACGATTTAAAGGTGTACTATGAAACGCATCTGCCGGGGAAGCCGCAAACCTGATTGTTGTCATGAAAATGCTATTGTTTTATCTGGGATGTTCCGCAGTGAAGCATTAAGTGTTGTTTTGCTAAAAGAAACCCCCCAAAAAACATGAATTCCTACTGTGTGTGGGCCCATCTCTCCACAGATCATACTGGAAACTTATCCTGCTAGTTTCACTTTCTTGTATTGATTTTTAGTTTCATACTTTGGAATATCACAGGCAAAAACAACATCTCCATGGAGACAAGCAGGTGGCTGTGTCTCCACCAGAAAAGTTGCATATTGATGGGTTAAGCCAATGTTAATTAATACAGATGGAGGCAGCTAAAATGAATACTGTTAAAAAGCAGTTTTTCTTTTTTAATACAGTCAATTCTTGGGTCTAGTCCATAATAGAAAACGTTTGTTAATTTCTCTTTTAGAAAATTCATCGCAAAGTGCAATGTAATGAAGGGAAAACTGGCTCTTGTACATCTGGGAGTATGTATCACATTCTATAATCTGAAAACCACCTAATGTCAATCGATTAAAATATTTAATCACAGGTAATCTCATGAATGTCATAGTTAACTCACGATTAAATGAAAATTCATCTCACATTTTTGTCTCTTGAATAAACATTTTAATACTCTTTTTAAATTAATTTTAATACTCTGTACTAAGGGCAACGACGTCATAACATGGTGCTGTTTGTTTACATGCCGCGCAGCAGAGCTAATGCTTTAGTGGAGAAAATAAGTCCAGCGGCGAAGTATCTATTAAATAGTGAGGCAGATACGAGTCCTGCTGCGATCCGCTCCTCTGTGAGATCATGTTTACAACAACAGTTCGGAGCAGTGATGACAGGAGGGCAAGAGAGAGGTAAGCACAGATTCGCCGTATGTTTTGAACAGACTTTGTTTCATGTTTTCCTTGTATGAATAACATCAGGGCATCGGACAGCACTTCTCAGTTTCGTACAAATTGTTTTGCTTCCTGTTTACAGCCAGATCCTGTAGTTTCTCTAATATTACAGCAGTGGCCACAGCTTATGAAAAAACTAGTTTGTGATAAAAAAAAAAAATCGGCGATGAAGTTGTTTTGCATTAACTCGTTAATGCAATATTTTTGACAGCACTAATAATTATAGAAAATAATAAAGCCGACTGTAATGGCTGAGAAGAAATGCATTTCAGCAACACAACCCCCTTGGGAGTAAAATGTGCAAAAACTAGTCATAAGTGCTGTATGCATACAATAATTGGTCTGATCGTTTTATGTAATAGTGCTGGTGATAAACAGGGGCTATATTTAGATAAACATATGCATGGGACTATCACAGAAAAATAGGGCAACTCACACCGGGAAATACAAGATATGATTTCAGTGTTTTCCAGAGATTTTGTTAAGATTCTGGTGGCATTTTATTTTTATTTGAAGAAAAATTATACTGCAATGGGCAACAAAGTCTAATTATGTTATGCCAAAATTGTCTTTAACTAGTTTTTGGATTATGGGGGAGAATTTTAGACTATGAGAAGTCACCATACTCTTCTATATTAATGGGAAACACTGGATTTCCAAACTTCCAACTCTTTATTCACGTTGCTAACAATACTACAGTAAACCTTGCTGTTATGATAACCTTGGGAGCTGTTACGTTTTGACCTTAGGGCTTTAGTTTTATATTTTTGCAAAAACCACATGTATTTTTTCTCTCTCTAAATTGTTCACATATTCCTGGAAAGTCCAAATTATCCCAATTTCGGGGTGCGTTCACACTTGACCGCACTCAATAAAAACTCAGGATAATTACAGATATTAGGACTAAGCACTAAAGTGTCAGCGTTTAACAATAGATTGTAGATTTCAATACTTTTTGTGGTTTAAATCTGCTCTTGGCTTATGTCAGTAGCATTAGTTTCAATATTATCCTTTGTAGTCTGTATTTACTTCTACGTTTTCTACTTTTTTTCAAATAGTTAACCCCTTTTCCTGTATTTATTTGGTTTACTTATTGTTTGCTCATTTTTTACACTCCCATATCAAACATTTCTATCGCTCATTGGACCAGTACTGTCTCGAATAGTAAACTCGATGACACTCCTTTACTTAAATTCCTGCCTTCACTCCGGACTGGCCTATTTCTGGCAGCTGACACGTACTCCGACACTTTCTCAAATGGGCTAAAACAGGCTCCCCTCCCCAGTCTGCAGTCAGGATGTTTAGCTCGAAATGACAGTTATACCGGCTGTCTGCTCGGGCCCGTTCATTCAGCACAGTTGTACCGAGACAGGCCCACGCGCCGCCCGCTGCTTTTGTCATTTCTAACTCTGCTATTTTCAAACTGCAGGGGGTTTTAGTCGAGAGTGGCTTTGTCATGTTGGGAATACATACTTCTGCACCACTTCAGACTTGTTCGGGACTTTGAAGTAGAAGTATTTTTGTCGTAGGTGTGGGAGGTTGATCGGTATTACAAAGATAGATTAGAATGTTAAAGGTGCATTGTGTAACTTTTCCAATGCTTATCTCCACTGAGGTGATCAAACCTTTCTTGGTATGTGTCAAAGCAGAGCGTTAAACTCATCCATCTTGCATTTATTCCATTTATATTGTTATAAAATGAAATGAAAAACATGGATTCTTCCTCTCCACAGATTTGACACGTAACTTAGCCTAGTGTTTGTTTCCATAACGATATAAACTGTGGAACATTATAGGCTAAGCAGTAACATCTCCATGGATACAAACAGGTAGTAGACCCCCCTCCAGAGAAGTTACACAGTGCACTTTTAAAATAGAGAGATTGGAAGTATCTGTGAAACATTTTCCTTTTTCTCAAATTTGACTTTTGAAAGAAATTAAACCAAACCAAGAAGCAATGTTTTCTGATTTTGCAATTCCCCGGCAAAATAAATGTTGTTATAGCCAAACCTGTCATGATAATTACTACAAAATCGACTTTTTTTAGGTCAGTATGTCAGGTCTGTACAATTTCTTTGCACTGCTGGGAAAATTTTTGTTGTTGTTTTGGTTTTAAGATTAGAATTGAGTCATAAAAGGTTGAATTAATAACTATGACGTATTACAGATGCAAACTAAGTAGTAGATTCATTTGACTATGTATTTATTGTAGCTCATGTTTTGTTTTTTTTACCATTTTAGACATTTAAATTTGTTTTTGCGGTTTAAATCTGCTCTTGATTTGTGTGTCAGTGGCATAAATTAGTTTCAGTATTATCTTTATTGTATATTTTCTTCAGCAATATATCGAACTTCAGTTATATCGGTTGCTATTAAATTGGTATCGACATTGACCATAGAAAAACAGATCTGTCAATCTCTAATTATCATAGACATGTTTTGTACCACAGATGCCTTCCCGTCTTTGTCTCATTATTAAAGCCTCAGAGCTGTAATTTAAGCAGCTGTGACTTAAGCAAATGTCAGTTGTCCAAAACTTGTCCGATATCAGACCTGGACGTGCTGTACTTTGTTTAAAAGCTCTCAACACTTCAGTGGTTGCATTTATTTCACTGACACAAAAACCACATTGTGATAAATACTTGTGACTGACGTGCACCACACAGCAGCTCATGTAGAGCCATTTATATAGTGGCACAAAATGAAACATCTTTTGGGTACTTTTACTCATATAAATTTGTATCATCCCACCTCTGTGACAAAGTGAAGGCAGTAGTAGTAGTTGTTGTAGTAGCAGTAGTAGTTGTTGTAGTAGCAGTAGTAGTAGTAGTTGTAGTAGCAGTAGTAGTTGTTGTTGTAGTAGCAGTAGCAGTAGTAGTTGTTGTAGTAGCAGTAGTAGTTGTTGTAGTAGCAGTAGTAGTTGTAATAGCAGTAGTAGTAGTAGTTGTTGTAGTAGCAGTAGTAGTAGTTGTTGTAGTAGTTGTTGTAGTAGCAGTAGTAGTAGTAGTAGTTGTTGTAGTAGCAGTAGTAGTAGTTGTTGTAGTAGCAGTAGTAGTAGTTGTTGTTGTAGTAGCAGTAGCAGTAGTTGTTGTTGTAGTAGCAGTAGTTGTTGTAGTAGCAGTAGTAGTAGTTGTAATAGCAGTAGTAGTAGTAGTTGTTGCAGTAGTAGTAATAGCTGTTGTAGTAGCAGTAATAGTAGTAGTTGTTGTAGTAGCAGTAGTTGTACTAGTAATAGTTGTAGGTAGCAGTGGTAGTAGTAGTAACGTGTTGTAGTAGTTGTTGTAGGTAGTCGTAGTGGTAGTAGTAGTAAGTTGTTGTTGTTATAGGTACTAGTAGTAGCTGTTGTTTGTTCAAGTAGTAAATTGATGCTGTTATAGGTAGTAGTAGTTTTAACAGCAGCATCTCTGTGTACTTTTCTATGCAAGTCAACATGGCACTCAAAGCTGTTTTATATACACTGTATATTTTCACTCAAAGTATTTGTACTTCAAAGCCAATATTACTTGAGGTCTTCTTCCAGTTCTGTACACAGGTTAATTCATTATCTCATTTTCTCCCTTAACTTTTTTTTCCGGAAAGCATTGCTGCATCGGCCACAGACCTCGACGGGGCAATCGAAGTCAAGGATGTCATCTTCATTTCGAATCTCTTAGAAGATTGAATTGAAATTGTGCAGTGGGGATAAAAGGCGTGCGTTTTGCAAGCACCCCTCCACTGCTCCAGTAGGAAGAGGCAAAATTGGATGCAGTCTTATCAGAGGGTACAAAATAGGGCACATAATCATCAACAGGCAGGGGAATATTGCAGCGAAACAGTCTGCGCTTTCAGGAAGAGTCTGGCTAGAGAAGAGGAGCGATTCCTTTGTTTTCTTTGAGAATTTTTACTATTTTGCACCATCCAAACGTGCTTGAATGTGTGTCTACTGGACCTTAGCAGTGCTGTCCTCACGTCAAGCGTTATTTGTATAGAAGCTGTCTGAAGAATGGATATTTGGCACCAGAATGGCAAGATGGTGGGCTGTTTTTGGCATAGGACAACGTTTAAGCGAATTCAGTGTTTTTTTTTGTGTGTGCAGCTGTCAGTTAATGGTGTTGGTTAAATAATGTAAGATAAGGCTGTAATTTCAATGGCTGAAATGAGCAAATCACAAAGGTTGAATTTGATGAAATGCAATAATTAATGATTAAAGGTGCACTATGTAACTTTTCGGTTTCCGTCACCTTGTTTTATATGGATTTGTCAACCATATGAAATTAAACAGATCTAACTTGCATATCTTCAGTTACAGGTGGTTTTATTGCTCAAAAATACCTAGAAAAACAGGCATTCTGACTGTGAGCAGGGTCGCCTCTCCACAGATCTGACCAGTAACTTAGTCTGGGTTGGTCTCCATGACGATAGAAAGGTTTATGATCATATGGTGAAACATTTCAGACATCATTTTCATGGAGAAAAGCAGAAAGTTACACAAAAAGTTACACAATGCACCTTAAATATCCTGTTTTATTCTTCACAAAATGTAATGTAAAGTAGGAAAAAATGTCGAGCAATGGGAGGAAAAAGGTTCTGTAAAATACTGATAGGGTCCAGAATAAAATCGATTTGTTTTGCGTGAAATAGGGGACGAGTGGTGAATTGTCGGAGCCGGGATTCAATCTCACGATGCTCAGGGCAACACTTTACTGGAAATAAAACTTTTGGGTAATTTTTTTGCATAAGTGGTCAAAAATTAGAGGGGGAATCATATTTTTATGTTTCCCAAATGACCTAAAATAGTGAAAATCGGATACTAATCGATACTTAAACAAATATCGAAACTAGATTCTCATTTGAGCAGGTATTGATACTAAAAAAACACATTGTAAAATAAGAGAAGGTACTGAGATTTAATGTTGAAAATCACATAGTGTTTGTCTAAAGAAAGGGTGTTCTTTTTTCTTTTTTCTTCACACCAGGGTATTGGAATCAAATTTCTTCTGCAGGGGAACATTTTCTTCTAATTTTCTGCACAGTCAATTAAAAATGAGCCAGCGAGCAGAACGTGCGGTGTCACCCCCAGATCACCCGTCAATAAGTCAGCTGCCACAACTTTGAATGTTCAATTATTTGTGCAACAGTCTCCCCGGAGAAGTCGATATCCACCTCCAACTCTCCGGTCTATAATATTTAGCTTCATTAACAGCCGAGCGGGCCCCTGACGAACTCACAAAGAGCCCCTGTTTCTGCAGTGTTGCTGCCACTTTTACAGCCAATCGAGATGAGTCTGTCACAATATCATTCAATATATGAAAGATGGAACAATCATTTTTTAGCATCAATATTTATCGTAGGTACTGTTTCTTTGCTATTATTCTTTGTTATTTTGATGTAAATTTGAGTGAAAGTTGTCAAATTGCTTCCTTCTTCTGTTTGTTTTCCTGCAGCTCATGTGTTTAATGATATTATACGTTTACACAGTTTACATCAGTGCCATAAATTAGTTTAAATATTATCGTGTTTTGTCTATATATACTTACACACTTCAGATTTTGTTAATGTGACAGCCCTATTTGAGATTAACCTCAAATATTTATTTATTTTTTATGTATTGATTTTGGGCAATTAAGAAATTTACATTCTTTTACAATCGAACATATAACATTAAAGAAATCATGATAGAAATAACAAAAACAACAATATTTTGCTCAAAAAGATGTGGGAAGAAAATTGATTTAATCCCACCCCCTCTTCTAATCTAATGTCATGAGCTTTTCTTTTAATTATGCAAACTCTAGTGTATTTTGATTATTCCTTCTGTTGGATACTACAGATTGGATACAGGGGCGGTTCCAGGGGGGGCTTGAGGGGCCAATGTGCCCCCATAGCTCCCCCAGAGATTATTCCCCATTTTCATAGGACAGGCTTTCTTTCAAAATGACTAAACATTAAATTTTATAAATCTAACTACATTTAAACAGGTTTAAAACGCAAACATGGTAGGAGGTGGTGGTGCGCTTACATCCATAAACGCCTCTAAATTAGTTAAAATATCATTGTGTATTGTCTATATATACTTACGCACTTCAAATTTTGTAATCGTGACAGGCCTATTTGAGATTAACTTCAAATAATTATACAGGGTCCAAATATTTAGTGCATTTTGATTATTCCTTCCATTGGATACTACAGATTGGATACAGGGGCGGTTCCAGGGGGGGCTTGACGGGTCACTAGCCTCCCCTAGAATGGCCAATGTGCCTCTTATAGGCTCCCCCAGAGATTTTTGCCAATCTTTCTTTCAAAATTAGACTAAATATTAAGTTTAAAACAGAAAAGCAAACATGTTAGGAGGTAGGGGTGTGCTCACATCCATAAAAGACTCTAAATTATCATGTTAAGTGAAGAACCCTCAGTGAAGAACATAGCGCCCCCCATCGCTCCTCCAACCTGTTTGTGATGACAATTATTTACTAAGAAAGCAACTGATTGTTTCTGAATTATGTTTTCACATTTTCAACCTTTCCTGGAGTTAACATTTAAAAGAGAATGTAAGAATCTTACTGCTAACTAGCACATCATGTTTGTAGAGGTCTGGCTGTTTCTTTTTTTCATATGACACTGGGTACTTTGTTCTCTGCTACACATGCACACATTTTGGGCATTTTCTTATGTTGAATACCACAAAAGCTGTACAAGCTTAAATAAGTGACTTCTACGGCTGACTATCATATATTTATCTCTTTCAACTCAGGCCTTTTAATGATAGTCTATGTCAAAATGTGTTTACTGAGATTATCCCACATTAATGTTATTATCTCAGCGGCGTAAAGTGGTTTTAATATTATCTTTTATCACAGTATATCTCTAACAATATATCATGCTTTAAAATTTCTTATTGTGACAGGCCTATTAACTAAATAAAAACAAGTACTTTTACGATTTTTATCCTGTTTTGACGAGGTTATACAGCTCAGACTTAAAGATTTTTTACAGAATTTGCTTTTTTTTACCTTCACTATATATTTTTTTATTTCTTTCTCTAAGGATTTGCGTCGGAAGAGAAGGCAACACTGCATGTACCTCTCTGTAATTCTTCCCTTAGAGAATTATCATAATCTTTTCAATTCATTACTACAATATGATTCCTCGAGCTTGTAATGCGCTTTGAATCTGAAACTTTTCAAATAGCCATTACACCGATGTCATCATGTAAGTGGTCTTGTGGAGGTCTTGTTCCGGGATTATCTGTCTCCTCGGCCGGAGGGGGAGGGTGGGGGTGGGCAGAAGGGTGGGTGGGGTGGGGGAGCTGGAGCAGAGGCGGGCGGAGCATCGCTATACAAAGTGATTGGGTTGTGAGTGATTCGTGGAGACAGTGGGGTTGACTGGCCGTCTCCAGACTACAAATGCCTCCATTTGTCACTCATCGTAATTGACAGACAAGAGAGCTCCGGTAGCCACTGCGGTACAATGTGAAATCATTTGCAAAAGAAGGAGGGGGAAAAAAAAAAGTCTGTCGCTACATTCAAGCAAAGAGGAACGAGGTCACTGTAAAGAATATCTGGCTGTATGGTCAAAGAATGGTCACGCTGTTCAAAAGGATGTATTGGATTTTGCTGTGAAGTAGTCTGGTCAGATTAAAGAGAGGTTTATAGCGCAGAACAATTTTAAAACTTCCTCGGAGTCCACCTTTTTTATCTGTCCTCACAATCACAGATATTGGAATTGCTTCACCACTTTTACCTGCTGTATCTTTTGTAGGGGCCTGCCTTTGTCCAAGTTATTGCTTTGAATATGGCATTAAATACATCCATCTTGCATTACTTCAATCACAAGTGTTTTCATGGCTCTAAAATACTTTCAAGAACATGAATTCTTATAGTAGTTGCGGCCACCTGTCCACAGATCTGAAGTTTTACAATAGCAATTTAAGTCTAACCAGTGCATTTGGAAGAACCTACTGCTTCCAGACTAACTGTGTACATTATAATCTATTCTTGTTATGGACTTTTAATGGCAAAACCACGGGATATCGCTATAAATGAATCTCCCGCACACCCCTTCCTATACAGTAAGTCACATCATCTTAGTTGGAGGCCAATTTCTTTGATAATGATGAGACTTTTGCATCTGCTTGTTTCCCAGGATATATGTAAGTTGATGCTAAACTGTGGCACATTCAAGGCAAAGCAATCCAAGTTACATAGCACATCTTTAAGTTATATGTTGTCGTACACATTTGTTGGGTAATGTTTGGAGTAAATTTGGAGTTTTAGTGTGACTGATTGTGAGATAGTTGGTTTCCAGGTCATCTACAATCTCAAACCTATAAAGAGTTATCTTAAAATCTTTATTGTATTATGTATTCCTGGTATATTTACTTGTACTGCAGTGTGGGTGGAGCAGAAGGGACCATAAGAACCAAGTAGGTTTATATCTCTGACTGAAGTTCATGGTTCAAATATTCTACAGTTTTCTTTAGTTTGACTGTGGCCACAGGCAGAGCTGCAGGGTGAGCTCTCTGAAAGAATACCTCTGAAAGTATGTGAAAGCCAACGGGCAGCTGACCACACATACTGCAATACACTTTCCTTTGATCCAATGGAGAATAACTAAATACTAAAGTAACATACTTTTTTCACCCAACACTTTATTCTCTATACTTAACCCTATTGTTACTTGGGTCAAACAGAACACTAGCTACTTTGTAAGATTTGTGTTTTTCTATGTAAAGTTTGCATGTTTTTCTTGTGTCTGGGTGGGTTTCCTCAAGGATCACTAGTTTCCCCGCTCAACTTTACCCACGCAAAATAGGTTAACACTGACATAATGGCACTGAATGTGTCAAATGCACATAATATAACAGTAAAATTATACTTTGTACTGGGGTGGACAGTAGTGATGACAAAAAAGGTACACTTGATATTCCAGATTTGTTTCTTCCCAAATCGGGTTGTGAAAAGTATTGAAAATCAGAACTAATAAATACTTAGACTACTAACTAGATCCTGATTTGAGCAGGTATCAGAACTAAAAACGTCACATTCACAGGACAAAAATGAACCTTTTCTGAATATCTTTAGACTGATCTTGAGCTGTACTGGAAGTATAAGATGAATATACCGGTAAGGAGCACTATGGAACCTGCCTGGATGACTGAGGGATTACACAGATATAAGGCCACATGGGAATATCAAAGAAAGTACTACAATTTAATGTTAAAAGTTACCTTCTATTGTCCAAAGAGAGTGTTTTTATTGAATTCATATTATCAAGTCTAGTCCTTGGTATAAAAATTGAGTTTGAAATTTCGCATTGTGATGAGACTAGCCCCAAAATAGAAATTGCAATATTATGAATCTTTTCTTCTCAAACTGTCTCCTCTCTTTTTTGCCTTACCTAGTTAAACTATCAATAACTAGCTAGCCCAGCGAAATAAAGTGGCAGTGGTAGTGCTAAAATTGTCATGTTTTACTCCTAAAAGCTTTCTGCAAAATGGCACTTACAACTTTTACCAAAGCTTTTGAGCTGTTGATTTTTCCTTTTTCCCCCCATTTTTCTCATCCAATCAAGTTACACATTTCAACTGTACTTCCAACCCTACCTTTGATACACAAACAAACAAATTTCACAATATGCTGCCATTTCTTACAGAATATTCTCTGTCTGTTCAGTCAAATTGGGTTCTAATAATGAAAAAGTTCCCATTGTGCAGTAGTCTACAAGACAAAGCACAAAGAAGCACAGTGTTCCCCATTATTTAGAGCTGAGTATGAGTGTGTATCCCAGTGTGCTGAGCAGGCCCTGTCCTCATTTCACCAAGGTGTTTTGTAATAATGCAGGCGTGTAAATTTGAAGAGGGGGTTGAAGAACACAAGCTCATATGTGTCAAGTCTTTTTAGTTTGGAGTTGATCAAGATTTAATATAACAACGTGGCAACTTCAGTCTAATTTACCATAATTTATAATGCTGCTCTGCAATATCCAAGAGACTAACTCAGCAAACCTGCACATTAAAGGGTCTATATTATGCAAAACTGATTATCGTAGTATAATGTTGTTACCCCATCAAAAACAGACCTGGGGTTGTGTTTTGTTTCATTCACATATGTTTTATTACTAGTCTGTCTACAAGTGCTCTGTTCCACCTTGTGATGTCATGAAGCGCTAGTTTTTACGTGAAGCAGGAATTTTTATATTTAGTTTAGAAGAGATTGGGATTATAGGCTGAAATTATCCAAATGACAACACCTAGTGAAGGTGAATGGAGTTTAAAAACACTTCCATTACCACATAACATCACCAGGTGGAACAGAGTGTTTTCAGTTTGAGAGAAGATCACAGCCTAAATATGCAGGATTTTTGTGTTAAACATGTGTGAATTAAACCAAATACAACTGCTTGTATATGTTATTGCTTTGCAGGAATGTTCCACAGTATGGCATTAAACATTTATCCACTTTTATTCAATTACAGATGTTTATATTGGTCTAACAATCCTGGAAAAAACATGCAAGTTATTTTAACCTTGGTTGCCTCTCCACTGATCTGACCTGTTATTTGCCCTCGTGGCGTGACTTTTCGTTTACATATATACGTTTAAAGCCATACTCTTAGATCTGGACTGAAAATTTAAAAAAGTTTTTTTTTTTTAGGTTTTAAGGAATTCCACTGTTACCTGGCAGCTATATTGTAAAGTAGGCCAAAATACCCCTAATGCACAAAGAAACTATTATTTGACAAATAAAATGATAAGAAAATAACTTTATTTTGTTGAATTAACCTTTAAAATATCTGAAAAATTAGTTTTTTGTGTCAATTCTGTCAAACCTTTTGATAGAATTCACTTCATTAGAAAAGTTACAAAGCGCACCTTTAAGCCTGTACTAAAAATAAAATTCAACATGTCACGTGAAAATGTGTTTATATTGTATTACCAGATATTTGGGCCGATCAGGTGCAAATCTAATAAGAAATGGTACTCTCATGCCATAACATTAGATCAATGGATGATGATTCAGTCTGTGACCTTAAAAGGGAGTCGGCAAAATGAAAATATTCTAAAAAAGTGCTTTCAATTCCTAAAATCCCAGAACACGAAATGCCATTAGGAGAAGGTCTTCCATTTTGTTTGATTATGAGACTTCAGGGAGGAAAGTGGATTGTGGCTCTTGACTCTAAATAGCTTTAACATTAGCGTTAATACTTTAATGCCCAGACAAAGATAAGGTCAGTCGGAGTTGGCGCAGATAAAAAGGGTGCTAGGGGCTGGTGAGAGGGTGCTGAGGTGACAATGAGATATATAATCTTCTATCCATTGCCCTCTATTTAGACCTGCTCCTGACGCCTCCTTTGGGCCCTCACTTGTTTTTTTATCTTACGCTTAAAGACCCCATATTACGCAAAATGGACTCTATTGAGCTTTGAGCCATCTTAGAATGTTCTTACCTCATAAAAAAACAGGCCTAAAGTCGTGATTCATTTCATTCACACATATTTGAGTAATCCTGCGGTATTAGTCAGCCTAATCTCCAAAACTAAAGCCCACAAGCCTTATGATATCATGAAGTGATAGTTTTCAAGTTGGCATCTACTTTTTACATTTAGTTCAGTAGAGATTGACAGTTCTGAGCTGAAATTATCCAAATGATTCTAGTGAAGATGTATGAGGTTTAAAAAGACAGTGGAGCATTTACCACATGAGATTAGAAGGTGGGAAAGAGTGTTTTCTGTTTGCAGGGTTTGTGTGTTAAACATGTGTGAATGAAACAAAACACAACACTGGGTATGTATATAGAAATGTATAATTTTCAAGACAATATTTTTGCATTTACCTTCTGGAAGAAATCTTTATTATCATTATTACATGATTGATTAGATGACTGACAATTTTTAGTACCATATTTTTCGAATGATAAATCGCACCAGCCAAAAAAAAGTATAACAAAGAAGGAAAAAAAAAACATGTATAAGTTGCACCTTTTGGGGGAAATTTATTTTATAAGATCAGAGACCAAGAACCAACATTTCATCTTAAAAGGCAAGTTGTGGAAGTTATAGTAATAAAAACAACCCATTAGAGAACAATCTCTATGGGCTGTCAGTGTGAAAAATATAATGTATAAGTCACACTTGAATAGAAGTCGCAGGAACCACCCAAACCCTAAAAAAAGTGCGACTTATAGTCCAAAAAATACGGTAGTTTGGTTTGGAAATTACATTTTAGTTTAGCAGTGCTGTTATTAGAGATGTGCCTGGAATATTCCACAGTATGGAATAACTCTGGCCTTACATTTATTCAATTCCAGGTGTTTCTATTTAATCAAAAATGCTTTGAAAAACATGCATTCTTACTCTTAGCTGGGCTGCCTTTCCATAGATCTGACCTGTAAATTGGTGCTGTTACTTGCTTGTCTCCATATATCAATTAGTTTAATGCCCTCCTGTGGAACCTTCCAGGCAAAGCAGTAACGTTTCCATGGAGACAAGCAGGTGGTGGACTCTGCACCAACTCCTTAGTCCTTCTGCGAAACCAAAATCAACCCCTATGAATTAAAGTTATTTTGGATGTGCCTTTCTCTATTTTTTCCATTAGTCTGCGCAACGGGATCTCAGACTTCCATTTTTTTTTTTTTTTTCGCGCCTCCTCTCCCTTCACGACGCTGTCATCTTGCCCACTGTCTGGAACATGGCACAATGGAGTGGAGCCCGCGTTGCCAGGCCTGTCCTATTTTCTCTGTCCATGTTTATTAATTTGGGCAGCGTTCGCACAGTGGGTTGTACTGGGGAAAGGAGGCCACCCAGTCCACGCGGAACACTGCACAATGCGTTTTGATGGACAGGAGAGAGTGCGGAGTGACCTATAATACTGGAACACTGTTTGTTTACTGGAACAAAGCTTGTGTATTTAGCGTAGAAAGTGACAGGCTGAAATTCAACAAAAGAAAATACTGTATCATCATTAGAACTAACCATAGCTCAGGAGTGGGTTATAATAACAGCGACTGTCATGACAGTTTGGTTTATTAGGATCCGTAATGATTCATTGATTATTGAAAAAACAGCAAATTTAACAATGCACAATAATAATGATTTCAAACTATTTTTTATAGCCAAAAATTATAACAGCAGTTTCTCCGCAGGGCTTTAGAAAGTTGCGGATTTAAGAGAAAAACAGAAAATCATTCGGCAACAGAAGAGAAGCAGACCAGTGTTCAAGAAACAGGCCAATGGATAATGGACAAAACAGAACTGGAGAATCCAAAATACAGACCAAAATACGCCATAATTTGAGCTCTGTGGTAAAGATTTCTCCATCTGGTGATACACTGATTGACCAATAGAAATATCTGACGCAGTAATGGACATTTGCAAAACCATGAAGCTGATTTTGTGGGCCTGGTGAAGTCAAATATTTCCAAAACTCTGTCTCTAAGTACATATCCAAAGTAAATGTAAGTTCCAGCCAACATTTACTGCAAAAGAGATGAATGAGTGCTGATTTCATAGTATATTGTAGTGTTGTCAAGATACTCAAATTTCTAACTCCATTTTGATAGGAATAGACTCTATACTGAGATGATAATAAAAACACTTTATTTAGACAATAGAACATAATTTTCAACATTAAATCATAGTACTTTCTTTTATTTCTTTTATTTTTTTCAGTCGTCCAATAGGTTCCACAGTGGTCCATGGGCGTGTACTAGTCTATGTGCTTCTGTACTTGTTCTGATGCAGCTCAGAATCGCTCTAAAACTACTCAGGAAAGATTAATTTATGTCCCGTGAATGTGACTTTTTTAGTATTGATATTTTGGATAACCCGACTATGTTTTATGTATGAAGCATAGTCATATTATCACCTGGTTTGTAGCATCGATAATCCGCAGTTACGTTTGATCCGTGTATATCCTTTTTCCTAATTGCCCCTCTGACTTTCATGGCTAATTTGCGCTCCTCGCCTCGTTTTATTGGCCATAATCTCAACCCCTCTTTGATCATTTAGCCCCACATAGGAACCGCCTGGATTAGCTGCTCAGGAATTACGTCTTTATCTGTCCGACCCGTATATGTACAACAGGCCTTATGTTAAACTAATGCATTTTCGTCGTAGGCTGCAGGGATCACAAATGCAGGTAGGAGAATTCACCTTTGATGTAGTGGCGGTGATGGCTTGTATGTTGATGCTGCTAAGCTCTTCAGGAACTACAAAGCATGTCTTTTTAGATCAGAAATCTGGGGATTAAGTCGGATTACGTTCCCGGTGAGGCTGTTGTCAAAAAGTTGTTAAAGTTTGACATAAGGTATAACACACGTTTCACTGAAGTAGGTGGAGTGGCCAAAAGGATTCTGCCTAAAACAAAGGACATTCAAGAAACAAATTTGGTTACCTACTTGCATTATGCTTTATACCTAACTTTTCTGGTCTGTCTCCTGCTTGTCTCCATGGAGATGGTATTGCTTTGCTGGAATGTTCCACAGTAGAGCATAAAACATCTCTCTAGTAGGGTTGGGCGGTAATAGGGTATACGGAGGTATCAAAAAGTAGCAATGGTATCAGTTTCATTACCGTCATTAAAAAAATCTAACCTAATGTAATATTAGGCACCATTTTGGCTTCAGACTGCAAATGTTGATGGAGCTACGACCCTGCATCAGGCCAGAGATCCCACCACATTCGCTTCGGACACGAGGCACAGATATGAGACATCAATCCACACGCTGCGAGTAAGAAGAAAATAAACGTGACTGACGCTTCGTGTGCGATGTTGAGCTGAAAAATTTGCAATGGAGACGTTTTATTGAACCCTGAGAGTCGAGAGGGGACGAGGCGCTGAAGAGGAGAAAGTTCCCACTTTAGGGCAAAAGTCAGACTTTCATGGAGGAGACGGTAACTTCTCCGAGTGCCGAGAGCTCGTGTCTGTCAGATACAACTTGCTGCAATGGGAAATATCACACGCCATGGACTTTATTCCTGAATCTACCTCTTCTACCCTTTTCTTGTCTTGGCGTGTCCCAGATCATTAAATGGAGGGAGATAAGCGCTGGCAAAGTTTAGTTTGATCAGAACTTGTGCCTCATCTTCTAATATAATGCTGGTATTCTGTTTCTGAATGGTTCAGGTGCAAGCTACAAAATAACTTAATTATTCACAGTAATACCGTATACCCCGGTAAAATGCTGAATAGATTTAACGGCATCAAAATTTGGATACTGCCCAACCCTACTCTCTAGCGTTTATTTCATTACATTTTCATTGAAGGGCTATCTTCAAAACATACATTCTTACTGTTACTGGGGTCACCTCCTCACAGATCTGACCTGTAACTTGGCCTGGTGACGTCTTCATCGGGATATGCAAATTAATTTCCATACTGTATTAGAAAATTCCAGACCAAAGCAACAACATCTCCATACAAGAAGGAAGTGGACCCTCTCCCAGTAAAGTTACGCAGTCCATTTTGCATTTGACCCATAAGTCAATGCTGCTGGGGCAACCTGTCCGGAGCAGTGGGGCCTATCTTCATTGTTCTTGTTGCTAGGCTTGGTCAGGACTACTTTAGCTGGAGAATCGTACCTATAATGCATGTGTTGGGCTTTGAAATGTCGCTAAAACAATACTACCATCATAGTAATGCATGCTATTTCAGACAGTCAAAGTTGTATTAGAATTTCACGCATTATTCATTTACTTCAAAGCTAGAGGCAGTTTCTTATCAATATAGTCGCAGCTGTTTGGAGAAGAAAGGCTGCCACTGTGCGCCATTCATCCCCCCAAAACTGTGCAGGGAAGCGTCTTGCCAAAGGACACAACAGTAATATGCACTATGAGCCGGGTCTGAACGCCTGACTTTGGATTGGCTTTCATGGATTTTAACCTGTGAACCAAAGCCACCACATTATTTGTTTATTAAGCACTGGTAGAGCTATTTTTTTTGGTTTTTGTTTTAATGTTTTTGAAGCCCTTTAGAAATATTCACTTTTATAAATGGTGCTTTTAAAAAATAAGGTGGATTGGACTGATACAGTATTTTAATCCAGTTACTCAAATGTGGTTATTCTGTTCCCTGTGAAGTCCCAAATTTGTTTAGTCTTGAGAAAGATTAGAAATATCCCCGTTTTTTTGTTCTTTATGTATTTGTTCAGCTAGTTTAGAGCAGCGTCTCTATTAAATCCTAATAATCCTCAATTCTCAGTCATATCCTGGTGTTACGTAAGCTCTATTCTTTAAAACTAAGTTTAAAGGACCCATATTACACTATTTTCTAATCAATGTTATTAGAGTTGTGTGTTTTTTCACACATTTTATTCGCACAAACCCTGCGTATTTGGGCTGAGTTCTTCTCTCAAACAGAAAACACCGTGTTCCACCTTGCAACATCATGTTGTGCTCCACTGTGGCTTTTTGTCAGTGAGTTTAGGACAGAAAAATTGGATGAAAAATTCTCAATTCTCAGTTATATCCGGGTTTTCAATTGTTACCGTAAGCCCTATTCTTTCAAACTAAGCTGCCCTTGTCATCCGCTGCAGTCCGTGTCCCTTGAGAACGTCCTTCATAATGATCTCCAAAATAATAAGGCTGCATCTGAACATTTGATTTCTCGACTTGATCTTATCCCCGGCTACAAGGCCATTATACTAGCCGGGACAGGCATTCTTGTTTAGCTGCTACATCTCTCATTTGGCCCAAGGAAAATAAGCACAGACCTTAGCTTGACACGGCAGCCTCTGGAGTCCTCTGCACCTCATGCGGTGTTTATAATAGAAACGCACTCGGATTGGCTCTGGGACTTGGGAAATAACCTTTGACCCCTGTAATTGTCGTTCCCTTTGGGCGATGTTTTGGGTGATGAAGTGTGCAGTGGTAGCTTAAGCTTGGAAGGGGAAAAAAACACATTATTGGTTAGAGGCGACAAGCAGGAGAGGTGAAGAGATAGTCCCATGTGAAGTTAAAGGTCCTGCATCACGTAAAATGGACTCTTATGAAGCTGAAATGTTGGTGTTGTGTTTTGTTTCCTTCATACATGTTTGAGGATATTATTAGTCTACATCTCTAAATTGCTTTGTGATGTCATGTATTGGTAGTTTTCAAGATAACAGCTACCTTTTACCTTTTTCTCTGTACAGCAATGCCAGGTCTGAAATCATCCAAATGATTCAAGCATGAGATCACAAGGTGTTTTCTAGTATTTGAGAGAAGAACTAAGCCTAAATTGTGCGTAGTGCTGGTTTTCAGATGACATCACAGCATTAAAAATGAGAAAATGGCCCAGTTTTCTTCATCTACATGTGATTGTAGGGTTTGATTATGTTCGGTGAATCAGCAATTACAACCATACCTCAGTTTTTATCATTTCCCCACTGATATTCAGCTCCGAGCACAGTGGGTACATGCATTTAGAAGAGATTATCACGTTTACTTCATAGGGTTTTATCACAGTCGGTCGGTGAGCCCAGTGTCGGTAACTACACCGGAAGTTGTTATTGCATCTTTCCGAACGTCTTCCTGGTTTGTCTTCCGTCTTCCTGGTTTGTCTTCCGTCTTCCTGGTTTGTGACTTAAGCGTGAATAGAGCCTGTTGTGATATAGTGAATCCTTGGGTTTGAACAATAACTGAAAATGCCAGGTTCAACATTTGTGTATTTACTTTTTGGATATTTCATGGCGAAGTACAAAGTAATCAATAGGAAAATCTGGCTCTTGCCTCCCATCTTGGACTAGGACAACATCAGAGTCTCGAATCTGAAAACCACCAATTAAACATGTGCGAATGAAACAAAACACAACTCCAGGTATCTTTTTGATGGACAACATTATAGCATAGAATAGAATATAGCATAATTAAAGTCCTTTAAGCCTGGAAAACAACATTATTGGTTAGAAGGGACAAGAAGGAGAGGTAAAAAAAAAACCCTACCCCCAAGTGAAACCTTAGGGAGAAAGAATAGATCAGCGACAAAGGATAAACTGTTCTTAATCTGTCCTCATTAAGCGACTACATGTAGCAGTGTTTGCTCAATGCCTCATCTTGTTCCACTGATGGGGCCTATCTATAGGTCTATCAATATACGACGCTACATTGACAGACCTGTTAAGCCATGAATCTCGGCCCTAATGGAGTTGTATGGTCACTAGAATTTACAAGCACTCTCTGTTGGGCAAGATGTATGGGCGGAGAACTCAATTCATTCAATATCAGTTTAGCTACACAAGAACTGCCTTATTCAGTAGAAGAGTTGGGTGTACTCTTTAATGGAAGTACAACAATAGACTGGATACTTTATATATAATGGGATATATAATGTTTTAAAGTGCTAATATTGTACTATTTTCTGATCTGTTGTTCTATAATGTTGTTTCCTCATGTTTTGTTTCATTCACATGTTTAACACACAAGTCCTGCATATTGAGTTCTTCTCTCAAGCAGAAAACGAGCTGTCCCACCTTCTGATGTCATGTGGTAACACAGGAAGTGCTCCAACGCGTTTTAAAACTCCACACCCCTTCACTAGAATCATTTGGATAATTTCAGATCTGGATTTCTCAGTTTCTACTAAACAAAAGGTAAAAGGTAACTTGAAAACTACCGCTTCATGACATCACAAGGTGGAACAGAGCGTTTTGAGCTTTGGAGATGTAGATAGATGAATAACGAGTTAAAAAAGTTATCCAAACATGTGTGAATGAAGCAAAACACAACTCCAGGTATGTTTTTGATGTGGTAACAGCATTATAAGAGTCAATTTTGCATCATGTACGACCTTTAATAAACATATTTAATGAAAATTATCATCATGGAAACACTCTCTTGACCCAAAAAACTAAAATACAATTAAGATTCATAATTTTAACTTTTTTCAGTTTAAGCATTACTATCAGTTTTTTAAGTATTTGGACAGTAGACAAAAGAATACCCAGTAAGAGATTAAATACGTAGAGATTATGTTGAGTGACAGTGACTCAGTGGTTGGCTGTTGTTGTGTCCTTACGCAAGACACTTCAGATCAGCAGCCTAGTTTTCATCAGGCTAGTAGTATTATTATTATGTATATGTTGAGGTCCTGACCGCTCTTGTATCAAATTGACCTGTAGTACCTGCGTGTTCTTCGAAGCTTGTTGGGGAGTCTCAGCAGCTCTTTAACTATCATTATACAGCTACATACTGGACTCTCCCCGGAGGTGTAACTTTATCCTTTCATCTCGGCTTGAACAATAGCTGCCGTGAAACTAAAACCTCTGCAAGTCAAGTTCACAGGCAGCACACTGAATACACAGAGAGCGCTATGTACAAGAAGATTCAAATGGGTCTAGACAGTGAGAATAATGACGATCGAATCCAAATTTGAACGGCCGCAATTAGCAAAAGGCGAAGACGGCATTTCGTTTCAAAATCTGTGGAAAGCAAAATATCCCGTCTCCTGTAAATAATTCTGAAAATACATTACAAATCTTTAAACCTCTACGCATTGGGTTTGTAGTTCATGATTTAGTTTTAAATGTGCACTATGAACTAGGTGCGTGCAGAAAATATTGAAATACCGATCATGATCATGATACTGAAGTTGGTGATACAGTATCGTTATCGTAAGGAAACATATAAGGAAATTAGCTTTTGCAATACAATTGACATATTCACTGTTTTGATGATTAAAATAGATGTTTTTCATACTAACTTCGCACTGGTCATGGTTTAACAAAGAAATATTGTCGCTAAAATGGATTTGGTTCTTAAAAAAACGTGAGCCATCGTGAATCTCATCGAATCATGAAGGACCCTGCGATTCCCAGCCCTAAATTGCACTAAGAATTGATTTATTCGCTATTAAACTTTTCCCTGAAATTGTTACCCCATTATTTGGGATCATTGGCTTATTACTCCTTCCCTCTTTAGCTCATTTCAATATAATAGCCTCCTTAGCGATCCAGAAGTTTCTGATTAATCCGTAGAATTACCCAATTTTCCCAAGCATCTCATCCAAGTCCTATTCTCACCTTTTTAAACTAAGACATAACTTTTTCCCATGGTGGAAGCTATTTAAGTAAAAGTAATAAAGCGATAAAGCACTGTTGTCCACTGATCTGATCTGTATCTTGGGCTGGTTCAGTCTCCATGATGACAAAACAGTTTAATAATAATGAACGATTCCTATTTTAACACCATAAATTGCACTTAGAATTGATATAGTCGCTATTAAACTTTTCCCCCAAATTGTTACCACATATTTTTGCCTCTTTGTCATATACTCCTTCCCTCTTTAGCCCACATAAATATAATGACCTCCTCAGCGATGCAGAATCTCCTGAACAATCCGTACAATTACCCAATTCTCCCAGGCATCTCATTCAAACTGCATTCTCGCCTTTTTTTTAAAACTTTTTGATGACTAAGACGTACTTTTTTCCACTGGTGGGAGGTAACTCAGAACCAAGCAGAAAAGTAAATGTTTAGGTATCTGTACTAAAGGTGCACTGTGTAACTTTTTGGTTGGAGGTATGTTACCTGCGTGTTTCTGTTGATATGTCATTGCTCTGCTCATTGTATGACATTAAACAGCTTTACCTTACATTTATTCTATTACCATTAAGTGCTTTTATAGCTCCAAAATACCTAGAAAAAACATGTATTCTGACTGCGAGTGGGGTTGCCTATCCACAGATCTGACCTGTAACTTGGTCTGATTTGGTCTCCATGAAGAATTAAAATCATCTGATGGACCCTTCACCAGAAAAGTGACACAATGCAGCTGTAAATCAGTGTTTTTTCCCCATAATTGTTAACAAAACTGAATGGCTCCTAATTTTCAACCATAAATTGCACTTCAAATTGATATAGTCGCGATTAAACTTTTCCCCAAATTGTTACCACGTACCACACAGCTCACGTAGCTATAACGACCTCCTTAGTGATCCAGAAGCTCCTGATCAATCCGTGCAATTACCCAATTTTCCCAGGCTTCTCATCCAAGCCGCATTCTTGCCTTTTTCATTCACCACTTCACTGCCCTATATATTCCAATATATAATTCCCCATTTTCGCAATCCCGCGCAAAGGAAAGATGGAGCCTTCACCCCCAGTTGTACTAATCAACCATAGCCATATGCTACCTCGCACAATTATGTGACAATTCCGACCAAGGAAAACATCTGTTGCCATTTGAAAGGCTGGAATAAGGTTGTAATTGCCTTAACTTTGATTTGTAGAGAGTGTTGATTTGATGAGGGAACACATTTTAGGCTTTCCATAATAATAAGTGGGAATGAAGAGAACTATTAGACTTCTAGCGTGCGCAGTGAAAGCATGTAGCCTTCCTGTCAGAGGAGGTTACGGCGTATTCATTCGCCGGTGAATGCGTTGACACATTTTGTTAAGCGATTTTGGATTGGGTTGTGAAAAGACAGTTACAATGAGTTTTAGTAGAAGAAAGTGTTCTGAATATGCAAAAATGGTACTTTCTTTTGAATGAAATAACTAGATTTTAAAGGGAAGGGATTTCGTGACTTGACATTTTTACTATTTAGTAGAACTGATGAATGGAATTTTGATAGTAGCAGGTATGTGTTTTGTATTCATACATGGAGCACATATCTAGTAGTACTTGTGGTGGTAGTAGTAGTAGTAGTAGCAGCAGCAGCAGTAGTAGTAGCAGTAGTAGTAGTGGTATTAGTAGTAGCTGTAGTAGCAGTAATAGTAGCAGTAGTAGTAATAATAGTAGTAATAGTCGCAGTAGTAATAGTAGCAGTAGCAGTAGAAGCTGTAATAGTAGTAATAGTAGCAGTAATAGTAGCAGTAGTAGTAGCAATAATAGTAGTAATAGTTGCAGTAGTAGTAGTAATAGTCACAGTAGTAGTAGTAATAGTAGCAGTAGCAGTAGAAGCTGTAGTAGTAGTAATAGTAGCAGTAGTCTTGGTAGTAGCAGCAGCAGTAGTAGTAGCAGCAGTAGTAGCAGTAGCAGTATTTCTAAAGTTGTATTGGGTTGTGAAATTAATAGTTAGATGTTTTGTATTTCTATAGGGAGCAAATATCTAGTAGTAGTAGTAGTGGTAGTAGTAGTGGTGGTGGTGGTGGTAGTAATAATATTCGTAAATAGGTACTGGGTTAATTTAACTAAATAACTAGATTTTAAAGGAATGAGATTGATATTTTGACTCTAGTATTGATGAATAGAATTTTAAATGGGTGTATACTTTTTATAAATTAAATTAAATTAAATTGGACTAGTTTCACTCTTTATGGCTAGTAGTAGTAGTAGCAGTAGTAAACGTAGTAGATTTAGTAGTAATAGTTGAAATCATAGAAGTTGTAGTACCAATGATGGTCATAGTTGTGGTAGCATTAAGCAGTAACATTATAAAATAGTATTTAGATACACTATAGTACAAGTAAACTGAAAAAGTAGCTGTATCTTTTCACCATTCTCCCTGTATACACACTTGTACTGCTTTGTAACTAAAATACCACTGACCACTGGAGACATTGTCACAGCTGAAGATGTCCAAGAAAAGCACTTTCTGCCCCTGCCCAAGAGGTAGCTCTCAGTGGAACTAATGGATTGTATTATTACGGAGAAGTCGAGAGGGCGATGTACCATAATGCACCAGGGCTGGGTCCACTACTTTTAAACCATTAGGGAGCTGCACTACATTGGTTTCCTATTATATTCCCCATTTATAACCAGTAGGGCTGATCACACTTTGAAATATGTGTTTGATTTGTAATAATTAAACTTATTGGTGAATCAGGCATACCTTTTTCTAGTGGTGGAAGGTATTTAAGACGATTACTAGTAGTAAAGTGCTGTACTTAATGTCACTTTTTGTTTGGGGGTCCGTCACCTGCATGTTTCAATGGATATGTCATTGCTCTGCCTGAAATGTTCCACAGCATGACATTAAATAGCTCTACCTTATATTTATTAAGTTACAGGTGGTTTTATAGCTCAAAATAACCTAGAAAAACAGGCATTCTGACTGTAAACGGGGTCGCCTCTCCACAGATCTAACCTGTTTTGGCCCGTCCAGTCTCCATGAACATTGAAAGGTTTAATGCCGTACTGTGAAACATTCCAGGCAAAGCAATAACATCTCCATTTACGTCATAACACGGCGTACTTCATCTACTAGTACCTTTTTTTAAGCAGGGGTTTTTCCGTAATTATTCATCAAACTGAACTGTGGATTTCGCTCGTATTAGACCATATTAAAGAGAAAACGAGACGGATTTTAGCTGTAATTGACTCTGAGTTATGTGTTTGTCCTTGTTGAACAGTGGACAGGCTCAGAATGGATAGAGCGTCAGATCACAGCGAGGGAGACAGCGCTGTGTAATATTTTCAAGGATTTGATCATAAGCGTCTGGCATGTTGTTTTTGAAATGGTGATTTTGACTCCTGCCATCCCACATGTAAACCACAATCATTTACTTCTCCATTGCTTTCATTTTCTTGACAAATGCCCTGGTAAAATGACAAGCCCAAAGATATATTTATTGTGTCACTGTACTTAATCATATATTGTCTTGTTTTTGCATGTTGATTTTAGGGTGAATAATTTGTTGGGAATATATTAAATGCGATTTTTCTCACAAGCATTACTGTTGCATAAGCTTCGTGATATATGTTTACTTGTGGGATTCCTGTCAAAGTTTGTTTTTTTAGATTTTGTGCACGTCCAAGGCCAAACAGCTAAGAGATTACTGAAATATGAGCTGATAAACTAATACAAGAATCCCATGAATTTCAAAATAAACACGCAGTGGTATAAACTACAGAGTTAGAAGGTTTAAAAACTACAGATTTAGTTTTTATATTGTTTGAATTTGCCAATAGCCTGAAGTGAAATGTGCATTATGCAACTTTTCTGGTGTGTCAAATGGTTGATGTAATTGCTTTGTCCAGAATGGTTCACAGTTTGGCTTTACACCTTTGTATCTCCATGGAGACCAAACCAGGTCTCAAGTTACAGGTCAGATCTGTGAAGAGGCGACCCCGCTCACAGTCAGAATGCCTGTTTTTCAAGGCATTTTAGAGCAATAAGACCACATGTAATTGAATAACTGTAAGATAGAGCTGTTTAATATCATATATCAAACAAGAAGGTGATGGACCCCCAACCAAAAAGTTACACAGTGCATCTTTAAGTTGTCTTTGGGGTGTCTATTCTAATTTCTTTTTAATAAGGGTGAATTCACGCTTGCTCGGATATACACTTGGTTTTAGTCATTGAATCGGTCAATGGAGACTTGATGCAGTTGATGCAAATTTGTATTAGTCCAGTAATCATCATTTTATTAGATTGTAATGATATAGATATGGGAGAACAGATGAAAGGAGAAAAGAGTGAGTTAGCTGAAGATGTGGTATCTTTTTGGTATTTCTTTGTATGTAAAAAGGAGCAGATTAAACTCATGGTTCACAAGTTTAATCAGTGTTGATATAAATACATTGTTCTTTTCTGTATAAATAGTTGTTTTTGCATGAACTCCTGCGCAGGTGTAGTCTTCTGAATACATTTTGAGTCAGATACGATATGTAATAGTTTTAAGAGTTTTAGCCAAGCCGCCTTTTTAGTCTACTAATTGATCAAGGATTTCTTTAGACGACTACTGCCCATCTTGGATTCGTCTTGGTTTTGTCTTGGTTTTGTCTTGGGTTTTTCCTTGGTCTCGTCTTGGTCTCGTCTTGGTCTCGTCTTGGTCTCGTCTTGGTCTCGTCTTGGTCTCGTCTTGGTCTCGTCTTGGTCTCGTCTTGGTCTCGTCTTGGTCTCGTCTTGGTTTTGTCTTGGTCTTGTCTTGGTCTAGTCTTGGTCTTGTCTTGGTCTAGTCTTGGTCTTGTCTTGGTCTAGTCTTGGTATAGTCTTGGTATAGTCTTGGTGTAGTCTTGGTCTCGTCTTGGTTTTGTCTTGGGTTTGTCTTGGGTTTGTCTTGGGTTTTTCCTTGGTTTTGTCTTGGTCTTGTCTTGGTCTTGTCTTGGTCTTGTCTTGGTCTTGTCTTGGTCTTGTCTTGGTTTTGTCTTGGTTTTGTCTTGGTTTTGTCTTGGTCTCGTCTTGGTCTCGTCTTGGTCTCGTCTTGGTCTCGTCTTGGTCTCGTCTTGGTCTCGTCTTGGTCTCGTCTTGGTTTTGTCTTGGTTTCATCTTAGTTTCATCTTGATTTCGTCTTGGTTTCATCTACGTTTCATCTAGGTTTCATCTTGGTTTCACCTTAGTTTCATCTTGGTCTAGTCCAGGTCTGGTTTGGGTCTAGAACCTGTTTTGATGTGGTTAGTGAACGTACCATATTCGCCTCACACGTTTTAGCTCAAATCATTTCTGTCTTTTCGTTTGCAATCTTATTTTTGATGTGAGGCAATGTTAAAGAAACCTTGAAATGTAACCACACTCTTGCTTGCACCTTGTTAGTGACCCTATAATTGCATAGGTTCCACTAACACCTTGATTGTCATTTGCTCGGATGCACTTCACACATGACCAAACCACTTAGCGCTGGAGCTAATTGGAACGACCCAAAGATAATGCAAGGTGACAGACTAAGATGGATGTTTAGATTGTCCGTGACCTGGCGACCTCTGGGTACCAAGTTAAGCGCTAACCGACGCTAAAACCAACCGCTTGAGTTTGTTTACATTACATGCAAGCCTAGCCACACAAGTGAGCATTTAGACCCGATGACACCCACATAATGAGTCTTCAAAGCGATGCGGACTGCCAGGAAGTGCTCTATCCGTCTTGGTTTGTCAATAGTTGCCATTTTAATTACACCTGAGTGCTGTCCGCCTGCCATGCTCTGCGGGGGGGCTATCGATTCGCTTCAGCTAATTTATTAATTGCAGCGTTTAAATGGGACGCGTCTGTCTTTGACCGCAACTGAGTGCAGTGTTTCTGCTGTGTTTTTCCACCTGCAGCACACGCAGAAACTCAGGTAACAACTCAGAGAAAAAATGGGATCAAGTGTGCACAGTGTACGGTAGAGCAATATAGTATTCATTTCTCTCACATTGGTGGATCCAGATTTTATACATTACAGTTTTTCTTATTAAAACGTATAGCTTTTACCTATATGGCTCATGAATGCAGACAAAACAGCCCTTTTCTAAATAAAGCTTGTTAAACACAAACAGAATGCTTCAGAATCTAGTACCGCACAAAATTCTCCAAACATTTACTGCCACATGATTTGCTGAAGACCTGTCGATCAAAAAGCCCCTGAGCTTATCAATGACCTGGCCTATTTAAAACCATTAGATCACAATTTTATTTAAATTCAACCAGGCTTTTATTATTTCATCCACAGTTGTATTTGGAGAACTCTGTAGAAACACGAATGTAGTAAGAGTAAGTCAAATTATGGGAAGTAGAGGTAATGGGAAAAAAAATAAGTGCAGTCATAATATTGGTTGTAGACATGTCCCGATCAAGATTTTTTGTCTTCCGATCCGATACAATTTTTAAAATAATAATAATAATAATGCATTTTATTTATTTGGCCTTTCTGGACACCCAAGGTCGCTGTACAACAACAACTACAGCGCTTTTTCACAGACACATGTCTTCAAAGACACTTTACAGAGCATTATTAACAGAGCATTGTTTATTCACTCCAGACCTGATGGTAGTAAGCTACCACCAACACTCACACACACACCACTTTCACACCTACAGTGCATGTTTTGTGTTTTAAGGAATGCTCTTTCCAATATCCACTACTGATCCGATACCATTTTGTGTAGTGCAGTGAAGGTAGTTCGTACCTTGGCTCCAAAAAGTCCATTAGACAAAGAAAGCCTATGTTTCCCACGACAAACAGCAGCTGAAACTGGATCGGTCTGATCACATGACTGAATCCAATACTGTCCGATACTCATAAAAGAGCCATTTCAGGAGCCGATAATGATACTGAATATTGGATCGGGACATCCCTAATTGGTTGGGGGTAATATTTGTAGTATGACATAGTGTGTAGGGTGTACTTTTACTTTAGTGGCCATTGCAGTGTATATAAGGCAGTAGTAGTGAAGTAATTACTTATTGGTTATGATTACAATGGAATTAGTAAGAGAACTAGAAAAAGGAAACTTAAACTTAAAACTCTTGTGAGCTTTTAGCCATGTTATCTCCTCAAAAACATACCTGGAGTTCACACGTGTTTGAGTAATTCTTTATTATTAGCCTGTCTACATCTCAAAATTCCAAAAGCTCAAAATGCACGGTTCCACCTTGTGATGTCATAGTGGTTGTCTCCAAACCAACAGCGACCTTTTACCCTTTATTCCGTAGAGACTGGAAATTATGCAGATGATTCTCTGGTGCAGAACATCTCTGTCTTTGTACATAATGTCTCTGTACATTGTCCCTTCAAATAAAGACTAAACTAAACTAGTGAAGGTGTATGGAGTTTGAAACTTCTTGTATCTCCACATGACATCATAAGGTGGAACAGAGCATTTTCTATCGTTTCTGAGAGAAGAACTCAACTTAAATATGCAGGATTTGTGTATTTAACATGTGAATGAAACAAAACACAACTCCAGGCATGTTTTTGATGAGGAAACGTTATACTATAGTTCAAAAATGGACTAATACAGGCCCTTTAAAGTAGTTGTTGGTAGAGTACAATACTGATAGTAGTTGGTAGTTGCATTATTTCTGCTGTAACTTGCTGTACTTCTTCCTCTGTACCTTCTGCTGGGGTGGTGCTTTGTTCAGGTTCTCTACTTGTAAAACGGCCTGTCATATTTCACGGCATCTTCAGAGATTTATCAAATACTACAGTACTACATCAATATTCTGTATGACATTTAAGGTGGCATGAAAAATTTGAGGCCAACAACAGCAATAGACCTTTCTGCTTACAAGCCCGTCTTAAATAGCCAACTGCCTTTGACTATAACCCTGTATTTTCAAATAGCGTTTTAGCAGCCAGTAAACGCTGGTGATCAGAGAACTGTGGACAGCTTATATTGAATTGGCTTGCAATGCTACCTTCTGCGAATCGTAAACTTTCCTTCTGGCAGTGGTATTTTAAGGTACTCAGAGATGACAGAAGTTTGAAGCTTGCGGTGTATCTTGGCCAAACAAGTCTCTTCCATCCTCCACAGCTCGCATGATAAGTGACATCCATAGACGTGAATTTTACGATCGGATGTTGTTGTTGGACTAAGAAGAAATTAAATGCTTCAGAAAACGTAATCTCATTTGTGGTAACGATGAATGGCCTTAGGAGGATAACGTATGTTGGGTTAATTCTCTCTTGTAATATTTTAAACCAAATTATGAGTGTAAAATTGAAAGAAGTTACTATAAAAATACCCGTCTGGATTCATACATTTAATGCAAGACAGGAGTGCAACTATAGATAAATAATTCATTATAACTTTTGAATATTTTACTATTATAACTTTACTAAACTTTCTACATTTGTGGTCCAGTGGAATTTACCCCAATACTATTCAAAGTGTTCAAAGTAGGTTTGAAGTTGCAACTAGTAGCAGTAGAAGTAGTAGTAGTAGTAGTAGTAGTAGTAGTAGTAGTAGTAGTAGTAGTAGTTTGTAGTTGTAGCAGTAGAAGTAGTAGTAGTAGTAGTAGAAGTTAAGAGGAACAATAAGATTAGGAGTTGTGTTTCTTGTTTCCATGTTTTTGCTTTACTTGGAATATTCCACATTAAGGTATTAAACGTATCCGTCAGATCTGTGGAGAGATGACCCAGCTTGCAGGAATGCTTGATTTTTATGTATTTTCTAGCAACAAAAATGGATAAAAATACATAAAATAATCAGAATTTATTTGTGATTTCAGTACAAAAAATAGACTGAAGTGAAACCGTGTACTCAGGTCCACGTTTTCAGCAGCATAAAAAACAAAATATTAAAATATTGTATGTCAAGTCCAGTCTTTAAAACAAACTTCCTGCTGCCCAATCTGCCAAATGCCATATTGTGTAACATTCAAGACAAAGCAATCTCCCTGGAGATGAGCAGGTGGCGTACAGTACTCACAATTTGGGACATTTTTGCTGGAGTTTTTGTCACTCTCAGCGGTGGTCACAAACTGCACAGTGTAATTTGTGAGAATATAAAAGTGTTGATTTAGACTCTGTGATTTATGTGTGTGGCTGCCTGTAGAATGCATATGGCTCCCTGTAAATACCACTCTGGTCTTTTAAAAACATGTTATAGACCTATATTTGAAACACGGCCGCTTGCCTCAGACGGAGGAGGTGAAATTATATTGGGAGCCCCCATAGGGCTTAACAGCAGGGGACATTATAATGTTTTTTCTTTATGTAATGTGTTTCTTAACAATAGCAGGTGATTGGAGCAGTTAAATGTCTGATTCATTTCTGTTTCTCACTTAAGAATTGTGGCTAAACGCACACATAGAAGGGACCTCAAGTGACCAAAAGAACCTAGTGAACTCTTATACATTCTTTTGCATCTACTGTGTATACAAGAGTGAAGTGGACCATGGAAACAAGACCTGTGCATGACCAGTTATTTCTTCAAAGGTGCAAAGTGTATCATTTCTGGTGATGAGGCAGCTCGTTTCATGGATTTGCTGTTTCTGTGTCTGGTATGTTCCACTGTATTGCATTTATTCAATCTTCTGTGTTCTTATTAACACAAAGCAAGCATGCATCTGTACAATGAGTAGGCTCACCTCCTCATAAATTTGTCCTGTAACTCGTCTCCATGGAGATAAGTTAAGAATGCCATATTGTGGAACAGACCTGGAAAAACGACATCTTCATTCGACTAAAGCTGGGCGTACACTGGGCGATATTTTTGATCGTTTCACTCAGCCCCAGCTCAAACTGTACGACCAAATCGCAGCGTTTAAAAGTTCACAGGTCACGATTCATGTTCTCACACTGTACGAACGACTTCAACAGTGCGAAACCCTCATGAGAGGCGACAGGTTTGATGTTCTTCCGACCTACGATTTCCCATCAGGAGCTCGTTGTGAGGTATTAATCGGTTCTAGTTACCCCATGTTTACTACACGAAGCACGACAGAATTAAGCCAAAACTCGGCCTGATAGCAAAAACTGTCACACGAGTGAAAAATCGTCTCAAAAAGGGCCAAAAATCGCACAGTGTCCGCCCGGCTTTTGTGAATTTAAGGGAGTGTGATGTCCAGTCAAATGAAGCTCACGATGGCTGCAGTTATAGGAGCGGATTTAGAGCCGAATTCCATTTTAAGGATAAGAATTAATTTACAGACAAAATAGTGAAATAAAACCACCAGGATCATGTAGAACAGGTTAATACGAACATTTTAAGATCAAAACGCGGACCTTGGCAGCAGCAGTTATGGAGAGCGGGGTGACATTTTTTCAATACAAAGTGAATTCTAGCCAGAGTCAATGGAGCTGGAAGTGCGCCCATAGTCACTTCCTGTTTGGAACATGGCGGCTAGCGGGTTAGCTGTATCTATTTCTCTTTGCAGTCTATGATCACCTGTGTTATTATTATCACAATATATGAATTCTTCTGTTAGCAGGTTCAGCTCTCAACATATCTGTCCTACGACTTGTCTCCATGGAGATAAGTTAGGAATGCCATAGTGCGGAGCATTCCTCTCTATAGAGACCAACACCTCCACGAGATAGTTCATCTTTAAGTGGTTACGTGGGGAAAAGTAGACTCCATGTTTGAGCATATAACAGTATATCAAAATTAAATGAATCTGCCAACTATAATTCCAGTCATAATTCAGTCCATAATTTAATGTTTAATGTTCTAACTCCAACGTTTTCTCCTAATTTAGCCTCCATTTTCACACATTTGGGGAAAAGTGTCACATCTTTTCTTTCTCTTTTCTTTCTTTCTTTTTTTTGTTAACACTAACCACCTGACAGAACACAGTCACACATGCTCATAGACACTACCGCAGTTCGCTGTATACCAGAAGACTGCAAAATACTCCCTTTTGTCAAATATAGCTCAGGCAGACAGCAGCGTCTCAGCTCCCCATCTGTTCCTCCTCTCCTCTGGGATGCATAGAAGCCATTGTACGCGGATATGGTGGTCTTTGCAAAACCGTGAAAACATTTGCACATGCTTATACGGAGACACAAGCTCTGCTCGCCAAATCCCCACCGTGGATCAAGTCCTATTCCGGTACTACTTTTAGATTTCGAAGGGCCCATATCACACTATTTTCTGATCTGTTATAATGTCGTTTCCTCATCACAAACGTACCCGGAGTTGTGATTTGTTTCATTCACACGTGTTTATCAGACAAATCCTGTAGGGATGCACCGATACCACTTTTTTGAAAACCAGTACGAGTACGAGTACAATAATTTCTGCGCTTGCCAATACCGAGTACCGATACTTTACCAATCTTACAAATGTGCAGGCGCAGAAAATATATTTAATAAACCCAGAAAAAATGCAAACAACCATGATATTCCCTCTCTACACACCAGGCTGTCACCCTAAGAAGAACTTTGAACTTTTCTTTCATTTTATTATCATCATTTAATTTAGCTTTGATTGAGAGTGAGAAATGTAATTACATTTTTTCATATGTGAACATGAAAGTTTGACAAACTTTTGGAATCTTGATTATAATGCGTTTAATGCAGCATTGTGCACATTTGGTTGCATTTTACAGAAACGAAACTTAAAACTGCATGGCTCATTTGTGTTTGTAAACTAAATACATGTTCACTAGAATTCATTTGGATAATTTCAGCCCATTTCTACTGAGCAAAAGGTAAAAGTTAGCCATTAACTTGAAAACTACCAGCTCCCCAACTCTGGAACTCGCTCCCACCGACCTCCGTAATCTTGATTCACTCCAAACATTCAAATCGAAACTCAAAACCCATTTATTTAAGTTATCTCACCCCTTTATTGTTTGATTCTTTTAATGTTTCTTAATTCTGTGTCTTAATTGTTATTTGCACGGTGTCCTTGAGTTCCCAGAAAGGTGCCTTTAAATCAAATGCATCATTATTATTACCACTACATGACATCACAAGGTGGAACAGAGCATTTTGAGCTTTGGAGATGTAGACAAACTAATAATAAAGAATTACTCAAATGTGTGAATGAACAAAAAGCCAAATCCGGGTACATTTTTGAGGAGGAAACAGGATTATAACGTGGCTTAAAGCTCACACGGGTTAAGTCGGTGTAATATACTGTAGGACCTTATTATAGAACATTTTTATTTTGTGTTTTTAATGAATGCTCTGGAATTCTTCAGGGAAATTTTCAGCCTTCTCAGACCACAGCGAGTTGGAAAAGATTGATATCTGGCTTGGGGTTTAGCGTTATTACATAAATGTCCTACTTAGACAAGCGGCTGTCGTCTGGAATAGTTTCTCGCCAGCGTTCACTTTTATTTCATATATTTAAATCTATTGAATAATTCAGGAGGCGGGCATCTAATGAAGTGGTAAAACTAGCTATGCCCGCCATGGAAAATGACAGATTTGAAAAACAGGGCAGCCTCAGTGAGTCAGTGAGCTGGAATGGCTATTATCGATGGCATAAGAAAACGTAAGATATGTCCATTTTATTCACCGCAGTGGGGGATTAATTGTAGAGAGTTTTGGAGCACACACTAATTAATACTGTTGACGTGAACCTGTTTTGAGCCTTGTTTGATTTCGTTTGAGATTAGTGTATCCATGGAAACCATGTTCAACAACAGTTCACTGTGCAAAGAAACAAAGAGGCTGGATTTTTTGAAATATTGTTTACAACTTTAATTTTTCCTGTACATTTCATTTTTAGACTATTTCATGCCGGGGTGGAACTTTATAGGCTTTATAAGTTTCATTTATAAGTACATTTGATGCCTTATTTGTCACCAGTCTCTTGAAACCTTTATTGCTACTTATTTAGATTTACCATTTATGTATTTTTACTTGTTATTATAATATATTATGATGTGTGAGCTACTGTGTCCAAGTAATTGACATTGTAGAGCAATAAAGTTAGTCTAAAAGCCGCCAGTATGGGGAGGCGTAACCCGACTTTTTGTATTCGTGTGCGATTTTGAAGCGGCTGCTCTTCATGTGCGGTGTCAGTGTCAGATCGTAACCACCAAACATCAACAATGCAACGGTACCAACCAATAAAACAGAGCGTCAGGGGCAGAGGAGCGACGGACACAGAGACGCAACATATAAACTCGGGATATAGTGAAAATAAATGCTTTATTACTCACCTCACATAAAGTGGTAAATTTAAAGTGCAGCATCTCACCCACATTATCTGTAGAAATTGTCCTCCGCAAATAATGACATTCAGTCCATAAAACTGCACTATTAATCAATTTTGAAGCGTTCTCTAAAAGTGAAAAGGTTAAAGTTATTCCTCGCATGTGTTTGTTTACGTCCACAGAGTGTAAAGCTGCAGATTAGCGATAGAGACTCTACTTCCTGTGGACTTTATCACCTCTTTTATGCTTTAAAAATCATGTATCTGAAGTATTGCACCACATTTCACAAATAATAATAACAGTTTTGACTTGTATCTAAACTAGAAGTGCAGAGCTCTGATCTTTGAACACTTAAGAGTCTCAAAGCGAGTAGTTTTACTGTAGACAGGAAACAGTTGTAAGTCGTAATCTGCACTCACAACTTTAAAGCCTGTGGTCCGCAGCCAAATCCCGCTTCAGTCTTTGCATTCGGAGATTTTAAGTCTGATAAGTTTCTCCTCGTGTCTGTGATGTTCACATTTTGTTGCACGTTTAAAAATCGTTTAAGACCGAAAAATCCTGTAGTGTGTAGCGGCCTTAAGTCTCATGCGAAGCTCATTGGTATTGGATCTGTAATGAAGTACTCGCTATAGTATCTAATAAAAATAGTATATTTTTTAAAAAATCACTAGTATTTGACACAAAAAGGCCACTTTTCACTTGAAATATTCATTTTAAGTTATTCCTCTATTTCCTGCATTTCATCCAACTCGGTTTAGACAAGAACGTAATCTGGAACCTTCTCAAAACTATCTCGCAATTGCACAGTAATAGTAGTATAATAGTATAGAGTACTTCATTTATCCTCTGCATCTGACCCTTTCACTGCTACCTGGGCAACTGAACTATGAACGCAAGTGCCACTGTTGCTGACCTGATTTCTTTACCCATCACACAAAAGCCTAAGTGGTTTCTCTAAAGATAGCCCAGCCTGTTGTATAATTCGTTCCTAAAAGCATTGCCAACAAAAGAAGTTTTTCGCTGTATAGAAAAGTTTTTTGGCCCATATAACTATTGTTTACAAAAGCCGCATGAGACGGAAACTCACCCAAGATGAACAGTACCGTCATAACCCAGCACACCGGGGCTTTAATAACTCCATCTGAGATCATCTAATGCTGTGAGTGTCTGGGCCAGCTTTGATCTGCCTCTTCCCCTCCTCAGCCCGCAGAAAAAGTGAACAAGGAAGACAGGCAGACAGCTCGAGGAGAGACCACTCGCCAAATCCCATTAAAAACCGTGGATAGACCGACGCGAAGCCTTCAGGCAAAAGAAATCAAGCTGCTCCTCTCCCCGCTCCACTGTACATACAATGGACAGTTGACAGTGGGACGTGTGCGCATCTGCCCCTCACTTTCGCCTGCTGGCCGGGGAAGTGGAAAAGTCTGATTTCGCCTGAATACGCCACCAGCGGATTGTCTCCGAGAGCAAGACAAATACGGACGGTCTGTGCAGCCTGTCAGTCCAGTTGTTGGGCGCGATATCCCAGTGTTTAACCCAGACTCTGGAAAGGGAGTTTTCCGATCATAACTGCCAGTCAAATGTTTGAAAGAGAAGGAGAAATCCATGCACGCCGATAACAGAGGGAGGATTGTCTGTCAAAGGGAGAGCAGAGTGGAACAGAGGAGGTTGGTAAAGCAGGTGGAACAGCTTGTTTGTATTTGTCAGTGTTTCGCGGCGGAGTTTGATGAGTTGAAGTCTTCGATCTTGGGAAGTGTGTGCGAATGTCTTTGTCAGATAACATGTAATCCTCCAGCTGAAAAAGTCCAGACCAAACCTTCTAGCCCAAGATGCTCAAGGTTTAGAGATGGGTCCTTGGGGCGTTGAAATGGACAAATCTCTCTGCGATCGTCGGTATTTACACAGGATTATTATAGATATTTTCCCCAAGTTGTTCAGCCATATGCTTTAGTTTCACTTCATGGCAAAAAACAAATACAAGAATCCAATCTCTTAATGTTTGCGTAGATCTAAACTACAATGTTAGCAGTTTTTTATGCAGAATGAGACAAGATTTAGTATTTTGTTTGTGAAAAAAATCATGGTACTTTAGATTGTCGCCTTTACGATTTGCTAATTCATCCAAATTTGATTGCGATTCATCTTGCAGTCCTACCTTAACCTTAAGTTTAACTTTATGGTGACAGAATACTGCAAAAGTATTCCCCTCCAGCACAGCCCTCAGGAGCCTGTTCTATAGTTGAACTTGCGTTATTATAAACAATAGAAATAAGCAAAAGTTAGGAGTTTTGCAAGAATGAGGAGAAACAAAATGTGATGACTTGGCTTCCCTATTGTGTAGTGTGAGACCTCTCCAGAACCGCCCCCTGAAAAATGTATTTATAATTTGTTTAATCACATGTTCTTCAGTGGTTTATTTATAATTTGACTCAATTTTAGTTCTTGTATGTCTACTAATTTAGCTTTACCCAAAGATATTTAAAGGACGGAACAATGGTGTGGCCAGTTCTTTGTGGATTTTCAAAGCTGAGTCGATGATTATAAGTCTATTATAGTTTATTAAAAGCATTTGCTGTTTTAAAATGAACCACTGAAGTTAAAGGTGCATTGTGTAACTTTTCTGGTGGAGGTTTCATCAGCTTTTTGTTTCCATGAATATGTCTGCTCTACCTGGAATATTCCAAAGTATAATATTAAACAGCTCTATCTTAAATTTATTCAATTAGGAGGTTTTATCGCGCAAAAAAATATTTATTTTTTTTATTTTATATATTTATTTAATATGGACATCAGATATACATTGGACAAACCAGATGTATTGCTTAAGTGTGTTAGCACATGTGCTAATTTTCAACACCTACAAAATACCTACAAAAACAGGCACTCTGACTGTGAGTTGGGTCGCCTCCACACAGATCTGACCTGTAACTTAGTCTGGTTTGGTCTCCATGAAAATAGAAAGGTTTAATACCAAACTGTGAAACATTCCAGACAAAGCAAAAACATCTCCATAACCAAACCATTTCACGAACCATCTACCAGAAAAGTTACACAGTGCAATAAAAACATACATCGGGGAAACGAGGAGGGTGTTCAGTACATGAAAAAAGGAACATAAAGAATGCGAGAAGGAAACAGCGAAGGCGTCCACATGAGCAACAAAACACAAAGCAGAACAGGAACAACTCAAATTGGCCATTAAAAAAAAGAAAGAACCACATTATCGACTGGGACGGGGCAAACCTCATTGGAACAGAGGACAACAAACATCACCACTGGATTAAAGAGGCAATCGAAATACAGAAACGTGCCCACCGGACTATGAACCAGGACGAGGGGGCTTTTTTACTCTCACACACCTGGGATACTGTCCTGAGGGAATCGGACTGCAGATGGCGCCGTCGTCCTGCCTCCGCCGGTAGGAAGACGGCGCCAAAACCTGTATAGTGGCACTCGAAAGTGTCAGGTATGAAAACAAACTATTGCTCTGAAAAAAGAACCTAGTCACATAAAATAAACCGTTGCTTCAAATACACTATAGCCGACGAGTGCAGATTGAGTTCTGCATTGATCCCGTTCTGTATTGTTTGACATCTGCCAGAACACCATGTGAAATGTACAAAGGATTAACAATGTCTCTGTGGGGCTTTGGCTGTTTAACATTATACAAACAACTCCATCGTTCTCATTTTTTGCCGTCAATGACAAATTCACCGTCTCCTTATCCTCGGAGAAAGTCAATGCTAACATATCTCTGAATACAATAACCTCTCTGTTGCTTGCTCCTTACAAGGTTTTTTAAAAAGCTGTTTTCAAGAATATATGGAAATAAACTTAACTCTACCGTATATGCAAAATGCACTACTGCTACTAATTTAAAATATCTTCCGTTTATTTATCCATGTTTTTGTAGCAAATGTGTATTTTTTGTCCAATATAAAATAGATATGTTTTGTTTTATTTATGCTTTTTTAATAAAATGTGGTTTTCCTCAGGTAGACGTAAATCTTTTTGGACTCACAAGGGAAATTATTTAGAGACACTAGCTCACACATCACAATATATTACAATAACAAAGAGGAAAAAGTAGAAATGGTGATAATAAATTCTAGCCGAAACAGCAAGAGACTGTCAAATAAGGCAGCATTATATAAATGTATATGTAAAGTCAAAATAAAATAGAAATGAGTAATAAAAGTATCTCAGCTATATACAAGAAAACAGTGCAAAGATTTGATGATTTGAGGATATAGGGTTACCTGTACAGTTGTAGGGAGTATTATATATTACATAAGGGTGAGTTGTTGTACAGTTGCATGCAGTATGGTATGATTGAAGGTTATCAAATTTGGATTTTTGTTTATTAAATTATACTTGGGGTGAATATTCACATACAGTAGACTAGTCCTGACCAAACCTTTGTCAATACCTTAAGATGGGTCCCAGGGTGCTCCATTTTGGGTCTCCAGCGGCCTTAAAAGATGGGTCAAATGCAGAGGACACATTTCTCTATACGGAGACAATATAGTTGCAGGTTATACGTACCTTTATTTCTCTATCTGGATAAATTGCTCAGAGCCCAGCCAAAACCATTCTTCTTTTTGACACAGTGTTGAATTTCCCCAGTTACACTCGCTGGCATTACTTCTATGGCAGCATATGTTGTTTGGGTTGCCAGGTTGGAAGATGAAAAACAACATGGCAGGCAGCATGATCGGCGTCAGTGGAGCCATTAACATGCACCTGAATGTTTGAATCACCTTTCAAAGTCGATTTTTTTTTTTTTTTTTTTTTTTTTTGCCAGGAACCCAAACTCCCTCGAGAATATCTCCTCTCCTCTTATACGAGTACATGGGCTGTTGCGTTGCCTGTTTGGCGCGCGGTCCCTCTCGACTGACATCCCTTTTTCAATTCCGCACGCATGTCGGTAGCATGAAATTCAAGCCCACACAAGTTGACGCCAAGAAGAAGAAAAGAAAAAAAAGTTCCTCGCGAGATGGAGGCATTGGAAGATTGAGAGAGACAGAAGGGAGAGGCGGAGGGAGTGTGCCCAGTAACAGAATCCATAACGGATGAAAAGGGCCTTGGCAGCGGCCTTTAGGGGCTAATAAAATAAAGTTATCTCAGATTAGTTAGCTAATAGAGCTGTAACGCAGCGGTGCGCCTGATGCTGGGGGGAGCGGGGTATGGATAGAAGGGGGAGGGTGCTGGGGTTGGTGAGCCAGACGGGGCAGAGGGGGGGAGAGGGGTAGAAATGGTGAACAGAGCACCCGCTGTGAAAATACCCTCTGGGTCTGGTTTTCGAGGCAGGGCAGAGGAGAGGAGCTGGGAGCAAGGCATTAGTCACTGTGCTGTGTGAGTAGATGCAGTTTTTGTTCTGTAGATGATAAGGAGCCGATACCCATTTCATACTGAATACAATATAGCTTCCAGTCTCCATGACGCTGTTATTTCTTCGCCTGGAATGTTCCATAGTATAGGGCATTAAACATCTCCCTTACATTTGTTAAATTACAGGTGTTTTAGAGCTCAAAAATAACTTAAAAAATGAATTCTTGGAGCAAATGGAAGACTTTGGAGGAAGAAATTTGACTTTTTTGGTAAATGGCACAAATTAAACGCCAGTATTGTTTATAGTATATAAACTTACCCATGATTATGGAAGCCTATTTCCGCCAGTAAAAGAAAAAAACATGGTTATCTTAAGTCAAAATTATGACATAAAAAGTCAAAATTATGAAATAAAGTCAAAATTATAAGATGGAAAAGTCAGTTATGAGATAAAAAAGTAATAATTATGAGATTAAAAGTCAAAATTATGAGATAAAAAGTCAAAATTATGAGATACAGTCATAATTATGAGATAGAAAGTCATTTATGAGTTAGTTAAATCAGTATCTCTGACCTCATTGAGCCTCAGTTTTTACGCTATGTGAAACCATTGCGTAAAATGGACCAAATCAGTTCAAGGTTATTCAAAAGCTTTACAAATATATCACACAAGTGACCAGTAAACTGACTATCATGTTGTTGGGTCTTCAAGGAGCTTGGATAGTTGGTCAACTTTGTCTTCGAGTGGTCACGAGAGAGAGAGACATGAGCACTTCTTATCTCATAATTTTGCCTTTTTATCTCATAATTATTACTTTATTATTTTGACTTTTTATTTAATAATTATAACTTTCTTATCTTATAATTCTGACTTTTTATTATAATTTTGATCTTTTATCTCATAATTTTGACTTTTTAAACTAATTTGACTTTTTATTTCATAATTTCGATCATTTTGACTCTCATAGTCATACTTTTTATCTCATAATTATGGCTTTCTTATCATAATTTTGACTTTTTATCTCATAATTTTGACTTTAAACTAATAATTTTGACTTTTTATCTCATAATTTTGACTTAACATAACCATCCTCTTTTTCTTTTACTGGCAGAAAGAGCCTTCCATACGTAATAGAGTAAAGAAAAAAAAAAAAGATCAAAAATGGTCTGAGGCATTCTGTTGAAAATATGCTAAAAGTCCATTATTGGTTACATGGGATGGGCCGATGCTCAGTGTTTGTAGCTTTTGAGTCTTGTCCTTGAAGAAGAAAAAAAGAATCCCCTGAAGCTCTCACTCCGTTTTGTATTGTTTATGTTCATGAAATCAATGCTAAAAGCCTTTCTGTTTTGCTTTTGAAAAGAAAAAACAAAATAGTCTTGACATCGATCAAAAATGTTTTCACCTCATCACCCAACTCTACTTTGAACTATAACACTAACAAAAACACTAACATTATTCAGATTTTGCTACAATCTCAAAAAAAACCCACAATTTTCATCAATAATACAGTACACTTTTTTGTCAAGCTTCTGTAGCATGAAGCTTTGACTCAGAATATTTTAACCTTTAACTCATTCAAGATTCACTTTATAAAAAAGAACAATAAATAAATAAAATGATAGAATTAACTATTTGACTAATCAGCTAATTAAAAAGCTATTTAGTCTCCTATGATAATAACAGTTAGCTGCTTGCAGCCAATTTAGTTTTTGGCGTTTTAGGTGCTTTCACACTCCACATGAAAACTTGGACTGATCTAAACCTGGAACTAAACTTGGACTAGATCAGCACTAAAAACAGGAACATTAGCACTAAACTGTTGCCTTGTTATAATGTTATAACTTCATCGGAAACCTGTCTGGAGTTGTGTTTTGTTTTGTTCACACATGTTTGAACAAGGGGTCGGGTGTGCAAAGGACTGGGCGCTAGGCTTGGGCAAAAAATCAATTTAAAATAAAAATCGAGTTGGCAAGTCAAATCAATTCGTTTTTTCGGAAAATTGATATTTAAGATTTTTTTTATACAGCGCTTACATTTTGCATTCGCCAAGACTTTCCGTAGTCACTTCCTGCAGTGCGTCTTTCTCACTTTCCCCCGGGAACGACACAAGCAAAACAAACCTCAGAAGGAACGCTCATATAATCCACTGAGCCGTGTCCTTTAGTCCAACAGAATCTGACTACATCAGCGCACAAAGAAAGAGCTGCTTTTTTCCACCGTTTACAGTTTATGCAAATTAGCCATGCCATTTTAAGTTTCTTTTCTGTAAAATGTAAACAAATGTACTAAAGCTGCGTTAAACACAGCTTTACTGGGCAGTGAACTGCTGCCCCTGCAAATCAGCTGGATGAAGCGGAAGAAAATGGATGGATGGATGTTTGAACAATCCTTTATTTACTCCAAAGCTTAAAATGTTCTGTTCCACCTTGTGATGTCATGAAGCGCTAGTTTCCAAGTTAACAATGTTCCTTTTTACCCCTTGTTTACTAGAAATTGGCAGTTTTTTGGGCTGACATCATCCATATGAGTTTAAGGCCCCGTTTACATGTACACAGATATTTTTAAAAACAAATATTTCCCTCACTCCGTTTTCCGAAATAACATCGTGCACACAGCATCGTTTTCAAAAAAAGATTCCGTTTACATGAACCCGCATAAATATGCCGTCGAGCGCCGTCATAACTACGCCAAGCCTCCAGGGGCCAGTGTAGGAAGAAGGAAAACGCTCTGCAGCCAATCAGAATCCTCATGTCGACAACTCTGAACGCTGCAATGATCATCACTGTAGAAAAACGTTTACACTGGTCGCACTTTGGCACGTCAACTGCCTAAAACGCTGTTTATGTCACTTTACATGCAAACGTGCAACTGTAGTTTCCAAAATCTCCACTTTAGCCAGAGTTTTTCGAAAGATTTGTTTTCAGAGGCGAATTCTCCGTTTGCGTGTAAAAGATGGATGCAAATGAAGGGAAATTTCTCCATTTTAAAAAATATCCATGTACATGTAAACGGGGTCTAAAACACAGTGGAGCGCTTCCTGTATTACCACATGACATCACAAGGTAGAACAGAGTATTTTTCAGTTTGACAGAAGAATTCAGCCTAAATATGCAGGATTTGTGTGTTAAACATGTGTGAATGAAACAAAACACAACTCCAGGTATGTTTGTGATGAGGAAACAACATTCTAACAGAGATCAGGTCCTTTAAATCTGAACTCGAAGCCTTTCTGATGAATATGACATAAGAAGTATCGCTCTGCTCTTCACTAGGGCAGTTGGAGGATGCTTATTTACCGTTTTCCTGTTCGGTTTCTTTTTGCGGTTGCCTCACGTGAACTGGGAGCATCCCAAAAGAGCTGTCATTTCAAAGAGGCTGTGACCCAGTTTACTTCAGCCATTGCAGCCTGCTCTTTTACCAGAGTTCCTCCAAGTTTGTATCTCCACAACCGAAACTTCAAGGACAAACCTCACCGGCTTATTTAATCTACGCAGGAGACATATTAATTATAGTAATCAATAGCAGTGTGTAGAACTAATGTGATTATGGCCTGAGTAAGTAGGGCCTGTGTTTTGAGAGCAGTTGGGTAGAGGTGACTTCTTCAACATTTTGGTCTACATGAAGACAAATGTTTTTCTTGGAATATACAAATCTTTTCAGTTCTCATCGATGTACTAATTCTTCTTCATTTGGTTTGTAAATTTCCTATTAATATTTCCCCACAGACTTTCCAAAAAAAAATGTAAAGAATGTTATAATTGAAACGTAAACCTTTTATCAACAGCTAAAGCATTTTGCAGAATCTTGCGTTTTAAACATGCTTTTTAGACTTAAAGGCGCACTGCGTAACATTTCTAGTGTCCGGTCTCCATGGAAATTTGATCGCTTTGTCTAGATTGTTCCACAGTATAGATTAAACCTATCTATCTGGAGTTAGACGAGCAGGTTACAGCACTACACTGCATTACAGTTCAGATCTGTGGAGAGTCGCCCCATTCCCAGGAGCAATTACTGTATTTTTGAGCTATAGAAACACCCATAATGAATAAATGGTAGATGGATGCGTTTAATGTCATACCATGGAACATTCCAGGCAAAGCAATAACATCTCCATGGAGACAAGTATGTGGTAGACCCTCCACCATAAAAGTTGCGCAATGCAACTTTAAAACAACCACGTTATAGATAGTTACTACATATCTGGTTGGCTGCGTGATGCCTTTGGGCTTTTAATATTTGAATTTTTTGAAGATGCTACGGGAAAAAAAATATGGAAATGAACTTTGACTGGGACTGTTGCCGGTTTTTAAAATGACAGACATCAGTGTATCCAATATTAAAGGGGAGCTCTGGCACGATTGAAGCTAAAATCCATTGCTAGAGGTGGTCGAATTCTGTCAGAAGCCAAAAAAACGGCACAGATCAGTGTTTTCTAGGCGGAGATCTGGCTGTGGTAGTGAGACTGTCAAAGCAACAAACTAGTGCAGTGATGGGGGCAAGTTCTTAACTTCCACATAAAACGCCAATTTCCTTCACACTGAAGAAGCTTAAAAGTGCGTTGAGTAACTTTTCTGGTGGAGGGTCCGTCAAATGCTTTTCCTCATGGAGATGTTTTTAAACTGTGTGGAATGTTTCACAGTATGGCATTAAACCTTTCTGTCTTCATGGAGACCAAACTAGACAAAGTTACAGGTCAGATCTGTGGAGAGGCGACCCCGCTCACAGTCAGAGTGTACCTGTTTTTCTAGGTATTTATGAGCTTTAAAACCATCTGTAATTGAATAAATATAAAGTAGAGCTGTTTAATGTCATACTGCGGAACATTTCAGGCAGAGCAACGAGATTTCCATTGAAAAAAGCGGAGTGACAGACCCCCAACAAAAAAGTTACATAGTGCACCTTTAAAGGGATAGTTTGGGTTTTTTGACGTGAATCTGTATGGCATCCCCGTCAGCGTCCGTTGAGTCGAGTTTCTGCCTGGTGTTGGTGTTGACGAAAGTAGTCCAGCAAGTTGGCTGGGGTCATGAAAAAGTGTTTTTCTTCTCAAAACAATATGTGTTCAAAAGAGTGATGCATTTGCGTCACAAAACCGTTGTCCACGAAAAAATCAGACCTCATAATCGCTTGGTACTATTTTCTCTCCACTCATATCACTGCGTGCTACCGCCGGTCTGTGCTGCCAAGTGACAGCCGCACATGAATCCAACACTTTTTCAGTAGTTCTGCAGTGCTCTCTCATGTCCCACATAAACACCACTTTCTAACCCATCTTACAACAGCCACAAGACTAACCAACAAAACACTCTGCCTGGTTCACTCATTAGTGTCTGGAAATGTTATAAAACAACTTTTTAAGCAGGATTAGCATTACCTCTGTTGATTTCCCACTGCGCATGCGAAACCCCAAAAGACTCGATTGCCGATGCCATTTCTAATCTCATTTATTTGTGCTGTTTTTTGGCTTCTGACAGTATTCGAACACCTCTAGCAATGGACTTTAGCTTCAAATGTGCCGGAGTTCCCCTTTTAACACTGGAGAATGAGGCTTTGGAAATGGCTCCTTTTATAACCATACATTAAAAGTGCACAGTGTAACTTTTTCGTTCTGGGTCCATCCCCTTCTTGTTTCTATGGATATGCCATTGCTCTGCCTGGAATGTTCCACAGTGTGACATTAAACAGCTCTACTTTACATTTATTCAATCACAGGTGGTTTTATAGCTCAAAAATACCTAGAAAAACAGGGATTCTGACTGGGAGCGGGGTCGCCTCTCCACAGATCTGACCTGTAACTTGGTCTGGTTCGGTCTCCATGATGATAGAAAGGTTTAATGCCATACTGTGAAACATTCAAGACACAGACAATAACTCTTTCTCCATGAAGAAAAGCATTTGACAGACCTTTCACCAGAAAAGTTACACAATGCACCTTTAATATGTTGCAGTTTCCATTCTGATATAGCTCAGAATTATGCAATTAACTTTTTTTTTTTTTTTTAACATGTGTCCTTGATAATGTAGAGAATTTTTAAGCTTTAGATTCAACATGTCTACATTTTACTTTCCCCCATCTTGTATTCTGCCCAAGCCGCCTGACTACCACAGTGGGTGAACAGTGGGTGGGTGACACTTCTGGGCGCACTTAGCAGCACCCAAGGGAGATGAAGGGAAGGGAGAGGAGGAAGTAGAGATGGGACTTGAGAACAGGAGTACTTTGACTGCAGTAACACATGTGAGAGTGTTTTCCTCACTGCTGTGGTTATGTTGAGAATATTTAATGACGGGTAGACACTATCTGCTCCTCTCTCACCTATCCAAGTGCTAATCCTTCTTTGCCAACTCTGTTTTCTCATTTTGACTCAGTTTTGATAAAGGATTCTGTGTTTTTGTTGTCATAATTTTGCTGTAGATGCAGAGTCCTCTTTCGTGGTTTTCAGAATGATGGAAAGTAGGAAAGGAAAACAAATTCTTATGTGTTTTGAATGGTCAGTCATCCTCAAAATGGCACATCATGTATGATTGTGAAAATATTTTAAATGTGTTTTTATTGATAATTAAAAGTTAGTTAGTCTGTTTCCTTATGAATAAATATGCAAATTAAATAAAACACCTTTTAAATTGTATTACACTTTTAAACCTAAAGAAGCAAGTAAACTATAAGTATCTTTAAATTATATACTACATATTTCCCTGGTACCTGACGTTGTACCTGATTTTTACTTTTTAAAATGAACTTTTTTCAAGTTTTTATCAGTTTGCAGTGGTCCAAAGTTATTCCTCACTTAGTTTACGCATTCCGAGCATCCTAATTATTCCCCGTGATGAGTTTATAAGCACTTTTTGCAACTTTCAGACGCCAGAGCTGAGTTTTGCCATCACAAAAATGGCAACGACAACTAACCGAATCTCAAAAAATGGGATAAAACCTTTGCACGATATTCTGCTTTCTATTCACTTTAGCTGGGATGAAGTAGCTCTTTTATGCGTTTCCAGTGACTGCATATTTTACTGGTTAGAAGCCTCCAGTCTCTCCCTCTGTATAACATAATGTGCGAGTGTGTGCACCACTTTAAAGCCTGTTTATTTATAGTTGCATTATCCCTCCCTAACAGTCACTTGAAAGCAGAGCCAATATAGTGTTGTAATCTTAAGGCAAATTAGGTCAGTTCTGAAGAAGTCTGGCGCTCTCTCTGTCGACCGTTTAATTTCCTTTGTCTCTACAATAGCGTTTAATAACAGTGTAGGAGTTTGAGGTGTGATTGACAGCTCACCACCAAAGACAAAAACTATATCTGCTGCTAATGTGGCTGTGGGTATAAAATAATAAAGCTACCACAAGTCTATCAAGCTTGTCATAATTCAGTTTATGTCTATTATTGCGAATACATTTTGTATGATTTTTTGTTTTATTTGTTTGCGGTGGAGTTGTGTAAAGGCAGCTGCGGCTCAGTAGTTTCACAGTGTTCTACCACAAACTCAAAAGCTGTAATAACTTAATACTGTCAGTGTGTACTTTGGCAAGACACTTCCCCTATCTCGCCTGTGTATGATTGTGGTGTTTAGTAGGGCCCAACCGATATGGATTTTGTTGTGGCCGATTTGATATTGATAAAATGGGAGCTGGAGCTGCCGATAGTCGATATAATCACTGACATATTTATGACGTAAAAAAATCACTTTAAATCTTCAGTTGTTTATTTAACTTTGCTCAATTGGATTTTCAATTGGGTTTATTTAGGTGACATTTATTGTTATTCTGCCTCTTTACGTCATATTTAAAGACAGTAGGTCGGCCTACTGGCATTTTTGCATGATATTCTAGCCAGTGAAGAAAGTACTGTAACTAAACTACCGCTGTTAGCTTTTAGCGGTAAATGCATGTGCGCCGCGGTAATTAATGATCTGATAAATGTCGATCATTCACACTTCTATTCACAGCTCATTTACATATCAGTGTGTGTCCAGTAACATATATACAGCCACTATAGTCACGTTACAGTCGCTAATAGAAGTGAAAACAGCCTGTTTATGCGCGGGAGCTACAGCAGCTAATCGCTAACCAATGAGAAAGAACCAAAACGAGCTTCAACACTCAGCCTCACACAGGCTCCTCTCAGATCACAAGTCTGCACTAAGAACTGTCCTTTTAATCCAGACTCAAACTGATCGTCCGTAAAAAGAATAAAATCTCAGTGTTGTGCACACATAGATGTATATTTAGGCATATGGATCTATGGCTGTGGGTGTAAACAAATGCACGTGGGGGTGCGTTCAGGAGCAGGACGACGTCACAGACACGGACAAATGATTCCACAGATAAACACTGATGCGGTGCCACATATCAGGACATTTATCTGTCTGTACATTGGATTAAATGGGCAGAATATATAGAGTCTACGCTTTATAACAAGGGAAAACATGTCCTCATGGACTATCGGCCCATATCGGCAAGATTTAAGCCGATATGTTCCCTAGTGTTTAGAGAGGTTTTTGGCACACATTGACAGCTACGTCTATTTAAAGCTGTATTGCGTAACTTTTCTGGGTCCAGCACCTGCTTGATGTTTCGCAGTACGGCGTCAAACCTCTTGTATTTATTATTACTTGTTGTTTATTCTTGCTTGAAAATACCTTACAGAACATGCATTATTACTGTGATCGCCTCGCCACAGATCTGAACTGTAACTTGGCCCTTTGTCTCCATGGAGACAGAGAATTTAATGCCATACTGCGAAACATTCAAGGCAAGACAATACAATCTTGAGGAAGACAAAAAGTTAGTGCACTTTTTCAATTTTCAATCTCTATAAAGCTGAAAGTAAAAGGTACCTGTTAATATATATAAAAAAAAGACTACCACTGCATGACATCACAAGGTGGAACAGAGCATTTTTAGCTATTCAGGGTTAGGCTTAGGGTTAGGGTTAACTTCAGGTATGTTTTTGATGATGTAACAACATTATAACACGGCTAAAAGAGTCCATTTTGCGTATTATAGGACCATGTTAAAATAGTTGAAAAATAGCAAAGTTCTTTCATAACACGAGCCCAAACACTGAATTAAACAAACTCCTTAAACCCTACTTTTACACTAAACATTTACTTGGAGCTCATCCTAAAATAGCAGTTGGAAAATTACAGTTTTCTGCCACAGCGCACTTATGCAAAACCATCCCTCTAAACTCCTCTCTACACGACTGTTATCGAAAATGCTCTCTCCACTCGGCAGGCCCAGATGTTCTCCACAAACCCTCACCTCGTCTGCCCTCCGGTTTCCACGAACGGGGCTTAAACTTACCGCTCGCGTTGTATTTTAAAGGGGCGCTCACACCGAAATAAAAACGAGATGACTGGAAAGTGGCGATGAAAAGCGAGCAGTTGTTTTATGTGTTGGGGAAAGGGAGGCTCCATTCACACTGCTTTATATGTGAACAAAATGGAACAGCGGCAATTTCAACTGCACGCTCAAATCACTCTGTAATCACTGAGCTCCAGGCTACTGCAGCGCTCTGTTTGCCACTTCCATAAGCGCTCTCTCTCTCTCTTCCTCTGATTCCCTCTTTCTCTTTCCGTTTCCCTCTCTTTTTTCACTTTCTCGCTCTCACTTTTCTCTCATGTACTCGCTAATTCACTCTATCTCCGTCACTCTCGCTTCCTCTTGTTCAGTTTGTCTTATTTGCTCTAATTCACGGTTTCTCTCTCGCACCGTCTTTCGCTCACTCTCTCACTCTTTTTGCGCTCTCTCTTCGTCCCTCTCACTCACTCAGCCTCTTTCGATCACTTTCTCTTTCTCTCACACTTTATTTTTGTCTCTCTCGCACTCTTTCACCTCTCTTTCTCCCCGCCTCCCTCACACTTTCTTTTTGCTCTCTTCTCTCTCCCACTCATTCTCTCATAGTCTTCCTCATTCTCACTCACTCACTCAGCTTCTTTTGATCACTTTCTCTCTCTTTCTCTCAGACTTTATTTTTCTCTCTCTCACACTCTTTCTCACTCTCTCTCTTTCTCTACGCCTCCCTCACACTTTCGTATTGGTCTATCCTCCTCTCTCCCACTTTCTCACTCACTCTCTCTTTCTCTATGCCTCCCTCACACTTTCTTTTTGCTCTCTTCTCTCTCCCACTCATTCTCTCATAGTCTTTTTGCTCTCTTCCTCATTCTCACTCACTCACTCAGCTTCTTTCGATCACTTTCTCTCTCTTTCTCTCAGACTTTATTTTTCTCTCTCTCACACTCTTTCTCACTCTCTCACTTTCTCTACGCCTCCCTCACACTTTCGTATTGGTCTATCCTCCTCTCTCTCTCACTTTCTCACTCACTCTCTCTTTCTCTATGCCTCCCTCACACTTTCTTTTTGCTCTCTTTTTCTCTCTTTCTCACTCATTCTCTTTGTCTCCCTCACATTTTCTTTTTACTCTCTTCCTCTCACTCGTTCTCTTTCTCACAAACTTTCTTTTTGCTCTATCTTCCTCTGTCACTTTTTCACATTTTCTTTCATGCACTCCTTCTCTCGTCTTCCTGTCTTATACTTTTTTGTTCTCTCTCTCTCATTCTGTCTCCCTCACACTTTCTTTTTACTCTCTCTTCCTCTCTTTCTTTCACCCTTTCATGCTCTCTCTCATACACTTTCTCTTTTCTCTCTTTCTCTTAGACTTTCTTTTTGCTTTCTCTCTCTTCTGCCCTCTCTCTTTCACCCACTTTTTCTCTCTCTCTTATCCTCTTTCTTTTCCTTTTGTTGCTCTCTCCCTCTCTTTTCTTCTCTCACACGCTCTTTTTCTGGCTTATACTCCTCTCTCTTTCATCCTTTCTCTCTCACTCTTTTTGCTCTTTCTCTGCATTCCTCTCTTCATCCATCCATGCCCCTTCTGTCTGTCACCTCTCTCTCATCCCTCCATCCGTCTCTCTTCTTTGCAGCTCTGATAAACTCTGCCCTTTAGTCGCTTGTACAACGCCACATGAAAATTAGAAATGTACAAAAATCTATGCGTTTGTAACTGGACCAGAGCCGCCCACAGGGATGTAAAATTTGTGTTCATTTTGGGTTTGAAAATGAGTCCAAATGCAGGTGCTTTGATTTTATTTATTTTTTTATCGAGAAAACGCTAATTTAAGTCTCACGCACCTGTATTTCGGAGCAGGTGCCAAAGCTTTTACTGCAGGAACAGGTCTCTGAAAGTGAATATCAGTGAGGCAGAATGTAATTATGACTACTTTTAAATGTTTTGGTTGAAAATAGTTTCTTTTTCTTTAGACCAGAAATCAGAACGCAAATCAGGACCGAGTTAACCACTTTGCCATCATCCATTTCGAGTATCTGATTTCTGTGCCGATGTAGAAAATTTTGGTGAGTTGGATATTGGCTTCTAAGATATTGGTTCAGTCGGTATTCCATTTTGGTCTATAAATTGGTGATATTTATTTAACCTTTTTATGCTTTTTTTCAGTTTCTGCTCTGGTATCGGTTGATATCAGGTAATCCGCAGACACTTAAAGCCAAAGTATCTTCATTGTTATCGGTACTGAAAACCATGGATCGGCGTATTTCCGATTTGTTACTCCAGAATATATTAATAAAGTAGAGCTGATTTTATCCACAATGTTTGGGCGCTATTTGAAAATCTATCTTTTTATATTCAAAGGACAAAGATCATAAACTTTCTTATTAATTGCATAAGTTGGACTTTGCCTAACCCAGTCTCATAAATCATCTGACATTTTGGGAAGTTCTTTGCAGTTATGAATAATTTCCGTTAATTTAAAAGTCCAATTTTACAGGGGAAGCAAAAGAACATTTTAAAGTTGCATTACGTAGCTTCACATTGGTCCTCTACCTCCTTGTGTCCATGGATACTTTACTCATCTTGCCTCGTCTTTCTCATATATCCATTGCTAAAATGTGAGCGCGGTTGCCTCTTCACAGGTCTGACCTGTAACACCAGGATACACCACTAGGCCAAGTAAACTAATAACACAAGCGTGAAAATGAGGTGACACATCCTCTATAAATGAGAGATGCCCCGATAAAAATTTTTGGCTTCCAATATGATTTTTTTAAGGAGTGCTCTTTCCGATACCTTTTTGTGTAGTGTCGTGAAGGAAGTTCATCCCTTGGCTCCAAAAAGTCCATTAGATGACGAAAGCTTATATTTTACACGACGGACACCGGTTGATTGTCTAAAGTGATGAATTCGACAAACCTCTGTTATTTTCTTGGACTTGTCGCAATTTCGACGTAGCTTTTCTCTTCTTAGGAATGCCTGCACCAGTGTTTGCTGCTGTGGCTTTGCACTTGTAAATCTCAAACTCGTCCGGATGATTCTTTTGTAAGTGACGAATCAAACTAGTAGTGATAAAGTGGCTCTGCTGGTTCCTCAATGAAAAACTGTTTGTTTGCAGCAATTGCGTCGCTGTTTGACTCTCGTTTTGTTGTAGTGAAAAGTCTCACACAGCGACATGGCGGCATTTTGATTTACGGCTGCCGTAAAGCGCTTCGTTGCTGCAAAAACACGTGAAACTGGATCGGTCTGATCACGTGACTGAATCCAATATTGTTCGATACTCACAAAAGAGCCAGATGGGGACCCGATACCGATACTGGATCGGGACATCCCTATATAAACACTCAGTTTTATTCATGTTTGTCAATAAGTCTTTTGTCAACAAATTGCAAACTGTTTAATGCTAACAATTTATTGCAAACATCGGCCTAATCTCCTTTGAATACCACAACTGGTAACGTGGATCTAAAGGCGCTGTACTGTACAAAACATTAATCCTCACTTAACTTGCATCATGAGCATTTTAATTATTCGCTACAATGAGTTTATAAAGTTCAAAACTCTCAGAAGCCAATGCAGATTTTTGACGTGACGACCGCCAGCATGCTCACACACACTTCCTGTTTATCGGTCAGTAACCGCTTTCTAATGAGACGCAGACAGCAAGCAGCAGACTTGGCTTGACCTCAAGAGCTGTTTATACAATAGATCTGTACTGGGCCAAGACAAATATTACTCACATACATGGGGGATAAAATGGAGTACCGGCCCTTTAACTACCCCCTGATGACCTCCCCTCCGCCGCACTCCACGACCCCGGCTCCGACCTTGGGCGCACCGTGTTTGACCACAGAGCGTTTTAAGTGGCCGCTCCTTAATAAAGACCTATTGCTTGGCTGATGTTGTCTTGATAAATGCGCCTCCTGCTCTGGCCCCGGCGCTGGTATCTCCCTCGTATTGGGCTCTTGATTACAGTCAGTCACATGACTAATGGCTCCGGGCGCTAATTTATCCATCGTCCGAGCTCGGCCACGCGGAAGAATGGGCAACCGCGAGGGAGAGTCGTGATACAATGGTAATGCTAATAGGTTTGGTTCACATAACATCGCAGTTTAGTCTGGTATTAAACCTTTCTAACTTCATGGAGATCAAACCAGACCATGTTACAGCTCAGATCTGTGGAAAGGCAACAGCGCTCACAGTCAGAATGCCTGTTTTTCCTGCTTTTTGCGCTATAAAAAGCTATAAAACTGTAATTAATAAACGTAGGCAGAGCTGTGATGACATATCCATAGAAACAAGCAAGGTCTATATTATATTATATTATTTCTGAATTGTTATAATGTTGTTTCCTCATCACAAACATACCTGGAGTTGTGTTTTGCTTCATTCACACATGCATATCGAAAACAGTCTGTTCCACCCCGTAATGTCATGTGGTAAAACAAGAAGAGCTCCACTGTGTTTTTAAACTCCATACACCTTCACTAGAATCATTTGGATGATTTTAGACTTTAAAATTGCCAATCTTTTTGGAACAAAAGGTAAACGGTGGCTTAGTTAACTTGAAAACTAACACTTCTTGACATTACAGGGTGGCATTTTGAACTTTGAAGATGTTCTAGTAGAGAGATGAATAAGAAAGGCTTACTCAAACGTGTGTGAATGAAACAAAACACAACTCAACTCCAATCTTTTGTCGCTCCTCTTTTAACACTGCCCTACTGTTTACATGTTGCGCCATACATTTCCTCATTGTGGCTTCACTGGTTTAATAATGCATCCTTTAGCCCTCCAGGGAACCGCGATTTTTCTTCACTATTAAGATTGCAACATCCAAACCAGGCAATACCACAACGCCTACTTGGCCAAAATACATGGACTTCCCCTGAGGCTGGTTATACAGTTTATGAATAATGCTTTTGTGTTTTCATAATTGCCTGGTTTGTGTAATATGTCTAATGAAAACATGGAGGGTTGGCGGTTTGCTTGAAAGTAAATGTTTTTGACTGACCTTTGCTTCGTGTGGATGGATAAGGGCAAATTGATGTAAATGAATTGAAAATGAGCTGATCCATGGCGTAGTTTTGCGTGCAGAGTCCTCATTGTGCTTTCACGGGTTCAGTGGTCTCATAGATTTTCTTCTTTTCAGAATCTGCGGAGGCTTTTTGAATATCAAGCGGAAGGTGGAAACTTTTGTGCTTTTGTAAACTGGCTCTTTGCACTGTTGTATTGCATCTATTTTATTACGTCCTGTCAATTTACACTTTAAATCGTGAACAAAAATCACCCTTTTTAGCTTGAAATAGAATTCTCTAAGCAACAATGATATTTGGTGCAGTTTTTATAGATTGTAAAGAGTAAAGCCTGATATGCACGAGGGGGTGAAGAGTGAGGAGATGCCTTCAGCAAATTGTCATGGTTAGTATTGTCAATAGAGCTTGACCATATTCTGTTGCGGCCGATATGATACCGATAACATGGGAGTTGAAGCTGCCGATAGCCGATATAATCACTGACATATGTATGACGTAAAAATTCACTGTAAATCTTCAATTGTTTATCAACTTAGGCTTGGCTCTATTGGATTTTCAATTGGGTTTATTTAGGCGACATTTATTATGATTCTGCCTCTTTACGTCATATTTAAAGACAGTAGTTCGGCTTAATGGCATTTTTGTAGGATATTCTAGCCAGTAAAGAAAGTACTGTAAGTAAACTACTGCTATCAGCTTTTAGTGGTAAATGTGTGGGCGCTGTGTTAATTAATTATGTGCTAAATGCCGATAATTCACACTTCTATTCACAGCTCATTTAAATATCAGTGCGTGTCCAGTAACATATATACGGCCACTATAGTCACTTTACAGTCACTTTCGAAGTGAAAACAGCCTGTTTATGTGTGGGAGCTACAGCAGCTAATCGCTAACCAATGAGAAAGAACCAAAACGAGCTTCAAAACCGACACATTTCCAACACTCAGCCTCACACAGGCTCCTCTCAGATCACAAGTCTGCACTAATAAATGTCCTTTTAATCCAGACTCAAACTATAATATAATAGAATATAATCTCAGTGTTGCGCACATGGATCTATGGCTGCGGGTGTAAACAAGCACACGTGGCGATGCGTTCAGGGGCAGGACGACGTCACAAACACAAACAAATGACTCCGCAGATAAATACTGATGCGGCGCCACATATTTGGACATTTATCTGTCTGTAAATTGGATTAAATGGGCAGAATATATAGAGTCTACGCTTTATAACAAGGTAAAACATGTCCACGTGGAATATCGGCCCATATCGGCAAGATTTAGGCCGATAGCCGATATGTTTCCAAGTGTCCATTTCAGCCGATCACACAAGCCAACCGATATATCGGTCGGGCCCTAATTGTCAACATACTAAAATTTCAGCATCATCAGAGTTTATTTAACGCTGTTTTGAAAGGAATATAGCTGCAAGATTAATCACACTGAAACTGCAATTTTAATGGCCACGTAGGGGTGAAGAGTGAGGAGACATTCAGAAATTCAGAGTTAGTACTGTCGGCATACTAAAATTTCCAACTATATTTACATATTAAGAAAACTACATGTATTTTATTTATTTATTTTCATTATCACAATTATAATATTAAAACCGCACTTTATTTAGACAGTACAATGTAATGGTTGTTTACTCTCTTTGAAATGATAGTAAAAACAAACAACGAGAAAAAAAATTATAAAATCGAGTTGTATACGAAAACACAAATTGCATCCCTTATCGGAAAACAGTGACAGTGTCCGTGCTTATTTATTTATCTATTTTGACACAGAAGGAATGTTTTGAATTTCAGCCGTCTCATCCCTGGTTTCCCCAGAGCTGAACACGTACAAGAATACGCCTGTGGCAAGGGAAAGCACTACCGGACCCGCTCATTACTGCCCCGTGTGCACAGAACGGGAGTCCAAAAGCAGCCGGGGTATCAAACGAATATTGGGCATTTGTGTGCGGCGGTATCATAGTTAAGGCGATTCTATCACAGTGAGGCGGAAGCGTATTCGGCCATCGCGGTCAGCTGAGCACAGTCTGTCCGCGGAGTCACTAATGAGAGCTCGGAATAGCAAAACACAGCAGGACATGGCGAGGTCTTCAATTCTACCACAAAGAGCGCGATGAAAGCCAAAGACATATTTATACAGAAGGGATGGATGAGGTATCTGTTCAATTATTAGTGATATTGGAAGACTTCTCCAGATATCGGTCCATTATTAAAAATTTAGTAAAAGTATATTTTCAAAGCTCATTCTGAGGTTGTGTTGTTTCGGATTTAAAGTTTTGAGGTCTTCAGTTCTGCAACAAAGAGCAAGTTAAGGCCAAATCCTCATTTTTACATAGGGGTTGGTCTATTTATTCTATTATCAGTGATATTAGACGACTTCTCCAGATATCGGTATTGGTCCATTATCAAAAATGTGCTCATTTGCCCATTGTGTCATTTATAATTTGTGTAGTTTGTAGTTTTATTTGTATTTTTGAGGTCTTCAATTCTACAACAAAGAAGAAAATCCAAATCATTTATACATAGGGATGGGTGATATATCTGTTCTATTATCGTATCAGTGATATCGGAAGACTTGCCCAGATATCGTATCGGTCCATTATTGAAAATTCTGCAGATATTTGGCACTTTATATTTTACTTTAAAAAAAATAAATTTAGAGTTTAGTTTTCCTTGCAGATAAGACACAAAACCGAGTAAAATACAATACAAAACAAATGTTGTACAACACTGAACATATGAATGACAATAACAAAAACACATGCACACAAGCAAACAAAAGTACACAGTATATTTTCTAAGATCATTTGCCCATGTGTCGTTCCTAGTCTGTGTAGTTTATTTATTTTTAGTGTATTTGACGTGTATTTTTGAGCAGACTTATGAGAACAAATGGAAATAGAAACACAGTCTTGCAACAAATGCCTTTATATCCCATTTAAATACATTTCGTAGTGTCTTTTACAGAAATTAAGCTTTCACTTGTGAATTTTATTACAAGTTAACACAAATTTGAGCCTTGCTATGTTCAATTTTAGAATCTTAATATTGATAACACTAGCACTAACACTCACCCCTCACAGAAAGATGGTTCCACTTTAGATTTCTAGACCTTTCTGTGTAGTTTGCTTGTTTTTCTCCATGTCTAACCCAAAACCTGCACTTTAGTCCTGACAAATCCTCGCTCAAGATCTGGAGGTGGGTCAGGGTCTCCCAGTAGCATTGAAGGACTGTAAAGAGTGCCTTTAAGGTGCATTGTGTAACTTTTCTGGCTTGTTTCTATAAATATGTCATTGCTCTGCCTGGAATGTATCACAATATGACAAAAATACAAACTATTTCGCACCATGCTTATATACAAACCAGTTTTTTTACTACTATGGTGTTGTCGAAGCTACTTTTTTCATCTGTGACCACACCACAAACCCGCTCCTATCTCTTCTCCTCTCTCCCCTCTCATCTCCCTCTCCATCTCTCCATCCTCTGGCTTCCAACATAACAAGCTCCTCTTCTTCCACTCCGCTGTGCATGGAGCCTTGTTTTTTTCACGGGGTGACAAATTAGCCCAGCAGAGAGCCACGCTGCCACTGAGCTGTAAACAACCCGCTCATCTAAGTAGAAAAATACAGGTTTTTGGGGGAGACGAGGACAAGACAATGGTCCAATCCCTCCCTCCTCTTCACACTGCACAACCCTTCCGAGTACTTCCACATGGCCAGTGCCCAGTAAGCGATGCCACGGTGCAATGAGCCACAGCTTAACACCATCTCGGATACTGGCACAGAGACGGGCACAGAGAGGAAGGAGGGAGGGGAAAGGGAGGTGATGATGGTGATGGTTGGGGAAGAGGAGTGGAATGACATGGGCACCCGGCCGGAGAGTGGGCGGCGGATAATCAAACAGTCGGATAATTTGAGGACGGTGAAAGAAATGGGGAGTAAATTGTAACATGTTAGAAGAAAATATGACTCTTCAGGATTTAGTGGACAGAGCCGGAGAGGTGTGTGTGTTGTGCCAGTTCCAGTTTTATCATGTTGACAAAAAATCGTACAAATTAGAAAATAAATAATTGATTTTAAAAAAGAATACAAAAAATACTGACAAATATATTGGAATCAGGGCCACAAAGAACAAATTATATGTTGGATTTTTGTAGATTGATACGTGTAGGACTCTGGATTGAGTTCTACACATTATCAAACCTCATGACAACTGTTTGATTCTGATGGGTCAGAGGAGTGGAACAAAAAGGAAAAAGTAAACTTTAGTTACATCCAGCTGAGAGAAAAGCGCAGATATCCTCCCTGTTCACAAATGCACAAATCTTCTGCACATTCTTCACAAACAAAATACCATATTTTCTGGACTATAGGTTGCCCCAGCCAAAAAATGCATAACGAAGAAGAAAAAAACATATATTTCGGGGGAAATTTATTTTATAAAATCAGAGACCAAGAACCAACATTTCATCTTGAAAGGCAAGTTATAGAAGTTATAGTAATAAAAACAACCCAATAGAGAAGAATCCGTGTATTATTCGCTTGTTCGTTTTGCAATACAAAAATAAGAAAACAAAAACAACAATTCTTTTCTTTATTTAACAATTTTATTTTTTATTTTTTTAATTTTTAATTCTTATATATAGGATTCATATATTTGGTCTATGGGCTGTCAGCATGAAAAAATTAATATATAAGGCGCACCTAAGTACAAGTCGCAGGAACCACCCAAACCCTAACAAAAAAGTGCGAGTTATAGTCCGAAAAATATGGTAAGCACTTTTGCCCCTAAAATAGTCCGAAGTACGACTGTCGTGGTCGCCATATTTGTTTGGTTCCTTTGGGCGCTTCACCTTTGGCTTCTCCACAAACCTCAATGCTGCGACGTGATTGGTCGTCCTACTGAACCATCTCGTGAGTTTGTGAACCCATAAAAGTCTTGAAAATCCATGTTGCTGTGGAAAGTTATTCGTAATCTACATGTAGTTTAGACCTTTACAGATCTCTATATCATGAGATTCTTGTATTAGTTTTAAATATTTCAGTCTTACGTCAGCATCATTTAAACATTTAATCACAAATCGAATGGCAAACCCAATATTTTTATTTCTCCAAAGTTGCGCTGCTGTGGTTGAAATGTATATACGTATTTGGCAGATTTATAGGAAAAAGTGCGAAGAATCTATGAATTTCAGTGTTTGCTCCAACTACATTAAAGCAGGCAAAAATGTGAAATGTATTGTTGATCATATTGTACTATTATACCATCTATATGTTCACCATACATGTACAAAATGCAATGCGCAGTTTAATTCACCATTATTAATTCTGCAGTTGTCATCTTTTTCAAGTAGTGTATTTTCTCCCTCTGCTTCTCCTCCTCTTCCTCCTCTTCCTCCCCTCTTATGTTCTCATTTCATACTCTCATGCCTCCTCTCCCTCAAGGACTTCTGCCTGCTGCTTTTTTCTGTCTTTCTCTTATCAGTCAAGTATTTTCTTTTCTTTTTACCCCCTAATGAAAAAACCTCACCTCTATTCCCACCAATGCTGGAGAGTACAGCATGTCATGTGCTACCGATGGCTTTTCTATAGAAGTAACTGCATGATCTGGTCTCTGTGTGAAAAATACATGACTTTTATTTCACAGGCCTGGGGCTAGACAGAGACAGGGTTGTGCTGAAGGGAAAATGAAAAAAATGTCTACTATAGTATATTTAAAGCTCCTATATTACGAAATTGATGACATTTAAGTCAGGTTATAATGTTGTTACCTCCACAAAAACATACCTGGAGTTGGGTTTTGTTTCATTCACACGTTTGAGCAATGCTTTATTAGACTAGACTAGACTTACATGGACAGTGCTCATGCTTAAATCATCCAAATGAGTTTAAAAACACAGTGGAGCGCTCAGAAGTTTGAGAGCAGAACCTAAATATGCAGGATTTGTGTGTTACAAAGAAACAAAACACAACTTTAGGTATTTTTTTTGATGAAGAAACATAACGTAGATCAGAAAATAGTGTAATATCGGCCCTTTAATATACTTCAGTTAAAGATGCCCTGCATAACTTTTCTAATGGAGTGTCCACAATCTGTTTGGAGACAGAGATGCTATAACTTTGCTTAGAATGTTCCACAGAATGGCATTAAACCAGAGCAAGCGGTGCTTTGCTTGTTTGGAAAATGGCAGAAGTTTCCATTCTAAGATAACATAGCATCTCCGTGGATTAAGCAACCACCAGAAAAGTCCCGTAATACACCTTTAATTGAGTGAACGTGTCTGGATGTGACTCCAATGGATCTTTCAGTTCCACTGCATATGTACAAACAATACAGCGAGTACAGACCATGAAGTAGGACGGAATAATAATACATTTTTATTTATTAGGCGCCTTTCTGGACACCCAAAGTCGCCTGACAACAACATAAACAAATTAAATATGATTAAAACATACAGTTAAAAGCGTTCAGTTAAAGCAGGACAGTATTTCATTGATTGATTGTGTTTAGTGTTGTATTTAGTGTTGTATTTTATGAGTATTTAGTAATGTATTAGACAGTGTTTGAATGAAGGAAGCTTAATCCCAATGACTAATATTAAAAGCGGCATTTTTTAAAGTACCATTTCCTTCACAAACAAATAATAATATAACAATCTTCTTCTGCATAAAACTGCTAACCCTGTACTTTATATCTGTTCTGAAGTGTAATTATTGCATTAGTTTGTCGGTTTATATTTCAGTCTTTTTGGCAAATCTTCTGAACGCGTTTCAAATATGAACTTTGAACAGAATCAAATTTAATCGCCGCCGCAACGCTTGAAAATTGCAATTCGATGTTTTTTCCAAACGTTCAGCCCTACATCAACAAAATACAGCTTGCATTATGAGAAAAGTAGTATCTGAAAATCTACCAAAATACCTCCGTCTCTTCTATAAAAGCACATCTAGGCCAAGTCTCTGCTAAGTTTTCCCCTTTAGCCCAGATTTCTGCTTTGACTGTTACCTTGAACTGCCCTAACACCGGGGGTCCACTACACCGCTAATGGAACACAATACCAGAACATTTGGGGAAGGTGAGGAAAAGGTTGAACTAAATATTGTAGAAGAAGTAATGGTTTTGATGGATGAACGCTGGACCTCACTTTGGTCTGGTTGGGTTTAGGTCAGAGATTCTTTAGCCCTCTTTGTCCTGGTTTAGTCCAGGTTTTGGTCCTGAAAGAGTCCTGTTTAGAGTCTTAGATTTTGTGCTGAGATATTTGTTGGTTAGTCCATTTTCAGTCCTGTTATAGCACTGAATATATGTCTAATGTTTTGTCTTTATTAGTCCTAGTTTTTAGTCCTTGTTGAGTATTAGTTTATGTTCTAAATTTGTCCTGGGTTATTTGGATTTTTCTTTTTTTTTGGTGCATGAACGTCCTATTTTAGTCCTTTTTGACTAGTCCTGAGTTAATTATATGTATTTTTCTTGAATAAAATCCTGTTTTTTGTCTGGTTTATCTTTAACTCGTCCTTCTTCTGTCCTATTTTTTTTCAGATTTAGCGTTTTCTGTTCCAATTATATTATACTAGGGTGTAAAAAGAAATTTTAATTGGTCTCCGATAAACACAAATGACATATGGTATAAAAAATATCCAAATGTGTTCTGTAACTGTTATTTATCATTTAAAGTACCGACAAAACAGCTTTGAAAAATATTACAAGGTGTTTTGGGACAACAGTCGTCTTATTCCACCTGTTTTTACACTAAAATGGGATATCGACTGAACCGTTATCTCAGAAACGATATTCTATCCATCAAAATCGTTGCCAGTATCGTATCGGTGCATCCCTAACCCTGTTTTGCAGTTGTTCAAAACCATTTCCTCCAGGTTTGCCATAAATCAAATTCTGTTTTGAAGACTTGGGTTGAAGAAGCGAGTAGCAAAAAGCAACTCATCCTAATTGGACTTGGAAAAAAGGAGTGACAAACATGAAATATGGCCATTATAAATCTCCACTATCTCTGACCGTTTGACCGTTTTAGTTTTTTTTTTTTTTTGTGGTTGTGTCCTCAAAGGTGCACCGCCTACGTTTATATGGATATGCCATTGCTCTGCCTGCAGTGTTCCACAGTATGACACCTCTATTCAATTACACATGGTTTTATACCTTGAAATACCTTGAAAAACAGGCATTCGGACTGCGAGCGGGGTTGCCACTCCACTGATCTGAGCTGTAACTTGGTCTGGTTTAGTCTGCATGATGACAGAAAGGTTTAATTCCATCTGTGAAACATTTCCATGAAGAAAAGCGGAACCCCCACCAGAAAAGTCCAGACGGTCCACGAAAGATCTTGTTTTTAAGTATTTATGACAACTTTATTTTTTCTTTTTTACTCTATGGATTTTTGTACTTGGGAAAAGGTAATATTGACTGGTTTCGTCAAGAATAACACCAGCCTGTCAGTGGTGTATCGTTTTCTCAGCCAAAATGCCATGTAGATAAAACCAAATTCTTACTGTATTGACTCATAACGGCTTGGATCAAGGAAAATATAAAAAGAAATGATGAAATCAGTCCAATAAATGGCAACCGATCCCAAATCTAGACCTCCAAACCAAATACGTAAATCTACTTCCAAATGAAAGCCCCTGTACGTGATTTTCCCCATGTATTTCAGCAAAATGTGTCTGGCCCCAGTACAGATATTTTGTTTAAGCAGCTCATGAGGTCAAGCGTTTTATTGTCCGGTATTCAGGGAGTGTGTGTTGACATGCTAGTTGTTGTGACAGCAAAACTCTGGTGTGAAATGCTTAGAAACTCATAGTGAAGTAGAAAGCTCAGAATGCATAAGGTAAGTGAGGAATAAACTACTGCAGAAGTTTAAAATGGACTAGTTCTGTTTTTCATGTTTTTAAGATCAGGAACACCACCTTACAGAGAAGATTAAAGTTCTGGATTCGAAGATTTTCAACTCCTCTTTTTCAGCTATAATACAATGCATTGTGTAACTTTTCTGGTGGAGGGTCCATCAAAGGTTATCGCTTTTTCTGGAATGTTTCACACTATGGCATTAAACCTTTCTATCTTCATGGAGGCCAGACCAAGTTCTAGTCCAGATCTATGGAGAGGCAACCCCACTAAGAGTCAGAATTTCTGTTTTTTCTGGGATTTTTGAGCTATAAAACCACCTGAAACTGAATAAATGTAAGGTAGAGCTGTTTAATGTCATACTGTGGGACCTTTCTGCAGGTCATGGACATTACATGGAGCACATAGTGTATATATCAGCCCATGTCACAGCTACTGCATTAACAAAGATTTATAACTCTTAATAAATGTGGGTTTTTCTATCCTTAAAAATAACAAAATCCATCTGGTGTACAGCCCCTGCGTTCTGGATCCATATGTTAGACGAATACATTCAGTTCCTGCAGTGTACTTTTTCTTTTCCTCTTACTAATATGTTTTTTTAACGTGACCTTGCACCGAACTCAACAAAATGTAATTAAAGCCGTTCTAATAAGACATTGTTCCCCTAATTCATTTACATAGAGAATACAAACCGGATTAAAAATTAGGTTTGGTATTGTGCAGCGCTGATAAAAGGGTCAGGTAAGCTCGCCACACTTCTTCAGTTTTACAGTGAGCACGAACAAAAGAACCATTGATTAATATTGTTATTCATTCATGAGAAGGAGCCCGGCTAAGCAGCGCTGCCAGTCTTAGATACAGGGTTCAAATGCACAACCAAGGGAAACAAATCTCCTCATGAGAAACAATTGAATAATTATGGACGTGCTGTTGTGAAACCGCCCCAGCTTCGCATTTAAATGTGATGGGTTATTACAGATGTGTCAAGTATTAGTTACGTAAATGAGTTCGAATGCTGTTTGTGGTTCAATGACGTTATTAGAAGTTTGAAAACACGACAATATTGGTGGACGGTGTTGTGCTTTGTTTGTATTCAGGGTGTAATTCTGCTTCTACTACATCTTAAAGGTCATGTGTTGCGCAAAATTGACTCAAGGGAGCGCTGAGCCGTGTAATAATGTTGTTACCTCATCAGAAATATACCTGGAGTTGTTTTGTTTCATTCACACAAGTTTGGGTAAGCCTTTATTATAAGTCTGTCTACATCTCCAAAGCTCAAAATGCTCTGTTCTTTTCAAGTTAATAGCTACTTTTTTACCTTTTCTTCAGTAAAGATTGGCAATTCAAGGGCTAAAATTAATCACATGATTCTAGTGAAGGTGTATGGAGTTTAAAAACACAACGGAGCACTTCCTGTATTACCACATGACATCATAAAGTAGAACAGAGTGTTTGCTGTTTGGGAGAAGAACTAAATATGCAGGGTTTCTGTGTTAAACGTGTGAATGAAATAAAACACAACTCCAGGTATGTTTGTGATGACAAAACTTTATAACATAGATCAGAAAATAGTGTAAAATTGGCCCGTTAATGGTTTATTTATTTATTTTTATCTTAATGTCAAGAAAAAGGAGTTGACAGCATTAGTGGCTATAGATTGGAGAATGGATTTGGTGCTTAGTTGTCGTGTGGGCTCTTTGCAGTTCAAGTATTTGATTTAAAGATCTATATTTTTATCCTTTTTTGAGTCAATTAGGATTTAGAACTACTTTATTTGTGGTTTTATCTCATGTTAGACCTGGTTCGGTATCACGTTAGACCTTGTTTAAGCCTAGTAAAGTCCGGGTAGTACTCAAATATTTCTTGAGAAGTTTGAGAACTACTATTAGAATCTGCGAGTGGTCATAGATCACAGTTCTACTAGGGTTAGCTGGAGCTTTCGCAAACCAGTTTCCAAACCAGTGTCAACAGAGACTAAAGAGGGGGCAGAAATATAAAGAGTCACAAAATGGAGTTGTGTTTTTCTTTATCTTTTATTCTTTTTGCCGTGTTGACTTGCTCCTCTTGTAAACGGCCTTCACTAGATTCAGAAATAGACCTACATGAGAGAAAGAACAACCTCTCCCTCCCTGAGTTATGGTTTCGGGTCAGGTTGACAGCTTCTGGGTGGTCAATACAAACAGTAGCACTAGAAGTAAAAAGGGAACAAAAATAAATATATGAAATGCCACAGTAACCTCACCAACTCCAAACGTGTAACTATTCTTTCTGTATTTTGAGGTGATTATTGAGTCCAGATTTTGTTTCGATTGGGTGTCATAGATGGGGGATCCTTGTAACTTTGGGGATTTGTTGGCGTTGCACATGGTCAATCATCAAAACAGAGAATATATCAGGTGTTTTTGAGTGTTCTTTCCACTAAATAACCAACAAAATTGTACTGCAGCAACAACAAAGTAGCAAAAAGATACCAAAAAATACTCTTGGATTGAATAACAATACCGTATCACCAAATTTAGTATCACAATATAGCAGTATTTCGATATTTTTGCACACCCCTACCTCAGACACATGCACCCTGCCATTACCGTCGCACACCTCAGCACTTTTGAGCAATATAGTTCATTTTATGCCCCCTCAAACCTTTTTTTTTTTTTTTTTTTTAAACAAGCTTACTCATGTCACTGTATTTTTCCTCTTCACAGTCATCGAAATCCAAACACATTTCCCCAAACATCTCTCGGCTCACGTCCTGTTTTGTCTGTCTTCTCTGCAGTTAAATAAACAGATGATAATAGACGGTCACCCAGCCCTTCACCACAGAGCTGTTTGTGGTGGGGAATGTACACAGGGACTCCTCGGGGTGTGGGGGGAGAGTGCTTTTGACTTCACTGTTTGGTTTGGAGAGGGATGGCGAAGGTTGTTAAAATATATTGGGAAGCACATTTTGTTGTAACACTGGCGTCTTTGTCTGCGCTGTCCAAAGTGTTACCGTACCAACAGTTGTGTAACAGTATCACAGTTTTGTTTAAAAGGTGCACTGCGTAACATTTCTAGTGGAGGGTACGCCGTATTCTGATCTATGTTCTAATGTTGTTTCCTCGACAAAACAGACCCGGAGTTGTGCTTTGTTTCATTCACACAAATCCTGCATATTTAGGACGAGTTCTTCTCTCAAACTGAAAACACTCTGCTCCACCTTGTGATGTCATGTGGGAATACAGGAAGCTCCAATGTGTTTTAAGTAGGACCGATATATTGGTTGGACAATATTATCGGTCAATATGGGCACTTGGAAACATATCGGTTATCGGCCAAAATCTTGCAGATATGAGCCGGTAGTCCACGTGGACATGTTGTAGCTTAGACTCTGTATATTATGTCAATTTAATCCAATTTATCCATCCATCCATCTTCTCCCGCTTAATCCAGCTGGGTCGCGGGGGCAGTTTGCTGCCCAATACTCATAGCACCTGACCCTCCCTATGAACCCCTCTGCAGGTGGTGAGCCCACAGGAGGGTGGACAACATGGTCCTTGATGTTAGTTCATAGGGGTGCGGGCATGTTTTGGGTTGATGGGGGAAACCGGAGTACCCGGAGGAAACCCATCCAGACACGGGGAGGAACATGCAAACTCCACACAGAAAGGCCCGGGCGACCCAGGATCGAACCCGCAACCTTCTTGCTGTGAGGCCTGAGTGTTGCCACTCAGCCACCGTGCCGCCAAAATCCAATTTACAGACAGATAAATGTCCTAATATGTGGCGTATATTTTTGTGTCTGCGACGTCGTACTGACCCTGAACACACCCCCAGAGTCACGTCACTCACATACGTTTGTTTACAGCCGCAGCCGTAGATCCATGTGTACAACACAGAGACGATCAGTTTGCGTCTGGATTAAAAGGACAGTTCTTAGTGCAGACTTGTGATCTGAGAGGAGCCTGTGTGAGGCTGAGTGTTGGAAATGTGTCGGTTTTGAAGCTCGTTTTGGTTCCTTCTCATTGGTTAGCGATTAGCTACTGTAGCTCCCACACATAAACAGGCTGTTTTCTCTCCTATTAGTGACTGTAAAGTGACTATAGTGGCTGTATATATGTTACTAGACACGCACTGATATGTAAATGAGCAGTGAACAGAAGTGTGAATTATCAGCATTTAGCACATAATTAATTACCACAATGCACATGCATTTACCGCTAAAGGCTAATAGTGGTAGTTTGCTTACAGTACTTTCTTTACTGGCTAGAATATCACACAAAAATGCCATTACCCCGACCTACTGTCTTTAAATATGACGTAAAGAGACAGAATAACAATAAATGTAACCTAAATAAACCCAATTTAAAATCCAATAGAGCCAAACCTAAATTTACTAAGTAATTGAAGATTTACAGTGAATTTTTACATCATAAATATATCGGCAATTGTATCGGCTATCGGCAGCTCCAGCTCCCATTTTATCAGTGTCATATCAGCCCCAAAAAAATCCATATCAGTCGGGCCCTAGTTTTAAGACTCCATACACCTTCACTAGAATCATTTGGATAATTTCAGCCCTGGAGTTGCCAGTCTCTACTGAGCTAAAGATAAAAAGGTAACTTTTAACTTGAAAACTACTGCTTCACGACATCACAAGGTGGAACAGAGCATTTTCAGCCATGGAGATAGATAATAAAGTGTTACTCAAACATGTGTGAATGAAACAAAACACAGCTCCAGGTATGTTTTTCATGAGGTAATAGCTTTATAACTAGAGCTGCAACTATCGAATATTTTTGGAATCGAGTATTCTGTCGAATATATCATCGATTAATCGAGTAATCGGATAAATCACACTTTTTTGTTTTTATACAACTATATCAATAGTGTGTAACGCAACATGAAAGGCCTCTTAAAATGAGCAAGCAATTGCTGTTATTCCTCACAAAAAGGTTTTTACTTAAAGTCAACATTTTTTTTTAAACAAGTGTAAAACCTTTGGCTTATTGGCTTATAAAACAGGAGTTTTCTAAGTGACAACGTTAATCCTTTAACTAGCCTAATTAATAAGCTAAATATAGAACTAGCGAACACATAAGTGTTCGTAAACGTCGGTAAAATATTTCCTTTCTCTGATATTGGAATTATTGATGCCAGCGGTTCTAGATTAAATCAGATTTTTGGTAAAAGTAGAACAACGAACTAGACGTTTCTGATATGGGAAACACAGTGTGTGTGCGTGTGTCTGTGTATACGTGAGGAAGGGAGCGATTTGAGTGAGATCATTTGCTCTCTTGCTGCTCATTATGCCTCGTTACTATCGACTCATAACACAGGTTACAAATAATTACAAATACTGTACATTCTAATAGGCGTTACTTTTCATTTCAGTTAGCAATCGTAAAAGTATATTACCTCGTAGATTCTCCGACTCCGCTAAGAGAAGTACAGTTCACATGAGGATGCTTTCGCTTTAAGTGCTGCAGCATTGAAGACGTACTGTTGTGGTACATCAGGTTGGCTTTGCCAGTGCACACTGGCACCGGCCACGTCATTATCTGCCATTTCCACACCGTGGAATAAATCGCGCCGCTTCAAATCTTTGAAATGTACGTCATTGATAACTGTCCGTGTGAAACAGTGATCCCAGACTGGCGCAGCAGTCTACAAAGGAGGAGTGATACGATAGCAGAGACATTTTAAATAAATTGACTTTGGTGACATGAATTAAACGAAGCCTCGAGGCAAAGAATTTGCCCGAATATTTTTTGTAATCGAATTATCCGAGTTACTCGAGTAATCGTTTCAGCCCTATTTATAACATTGCTTGAAGCTCACAAGATAAATGTTGTGTTATATAGGACCTTTAAGACATTTGTATCTGTTTTTGTTTAATGTGGATAGGCCAAGAAAGAAGAAATTAAACATAATAATAATAAACCAACTCAAGAAATCTGCAGTCTTACAGTTAAACAGCAAATTCCACCACATAATTCAGACCCGACCTCCATCCCAGTGTTAAACTACAGGGATTTTCGTATGTTGTGATTATATGGACCCGACTTATTGAGGTCCGTCTATGGCATGTTTTGAATAGTGTCAAAATGTGGTTAGAGCAGTGGAAAGGTGATCTCCAGACCAGGGAAAAAATGTTAAAAGGTGGTACAGCTCGATCATACTGAGCCTGTTTTAAAAAGTAAGCGGATTTTATTAGGCCTATCGGAGTAAGTGGGCTCTTGAATGGAGATAAATTGCAATGACATTTGATTTTAAACCATATTACAAATTCAAAGTTTGGGCTAATTTTGATGGATGCATTGGTTTATAGAGCATTATCTATTGTTGTTAAAACTTCTATCTTATGTAAAAATGACTATTGTGAGCTTTAAGTCATGTTATAATGTTGTTATCTCCTCAAAACAGACCTGGAGTTGTGTTTTGTTTCATTCATACGTTTATAATTAGTCTGTTTACATCTCCAAAGCTTAAAATGCTCTGCTCCACCTTGTGATGTCATGAGAGGGTAACTTTCAAGTTAACAACTACTTTTTACATTTTGTTCAGTAAAAATACCCCAGTTCTTTTATGGACCAGTGAAACAAACAATAATTACTCAATGGAAGAAGTGAACAAGATAGATCGAGAATTGAACCATCACCTCTCTGGTCAGTGGGTGGCATAACATCTTTCTGAGCCCAATTAGCAAAAGTCATATTATAACTTTTCAAACATAATGATTTAGTGTTATTTTCTATTGATGAAGCTATTTTAATGATCGGCTTGGGGCTTTTTAATTGTGAAGTCTACAGCCAAGTCTCTGTCAGTGGTTTGGAGCAGAGTTCAGACTTTGAAGGGATAAATATAACAATTCTTTGTGTTAAATAGCACTGATTAAAACTTTGCTTGGTTTATGGTCTCTGGTTTATGGTTAAGATGATGATATTACATTTAATCTTTGTAGCAAAATGGAGTGAATTAACTATGTGAAAAAATCAATTTGAAAAGTCTAAGATACAGTCGTCCCTCACTATAACTATAACACTGTTCACCTTTCGTGGCCTCGCTGTTTTGTGAATTTTTTTGAGCAATTTTGCATGCTTTTACATTGTATAAACGTGCAATGTGTTTTGCGTTCTGATTGGCTAAGGGAGAACCCGCGCATTGTGTTCTGCGTATAAAACTGGGCGATAAAACGTAACGATATGTATCTCAATAAGACACATACCCGATTGATACAAAATGCGTTCAATAGAAGATTTCGATAGAATGTTGGGCCACCGCCACCACCACATGTGACCAAAGTTTTGCTCTTCTACTGTGAGCTAATTCATGTTTACGTCACTCTGAGCAAATGGGTTCAAATACTGGGACCACCGACAGTATAAAGAATATATGCAGTCTATGATTGGGGCCTTAAAACATATATAATAATTGTGAAAAATAAAACTGACTACTTTGTGGATTTCGCCTATTGTGAGTTAGTTTTGGAACGATACTTCTGCGATAAACGAGGGACGACTGTATTTCACTTCTTTGGTAAATGTCCTATATTACGCAAAATTGACTCTTGTGAGCTTTAAGCCATGTTAAGCCTCATTCTTTAAGCCTCAAAATGCTCTGTTCCACCTTGTTTTGTCATGAAATGGTAGTTTTCAAATTACTAAGTACCTTTTACCTTTAGTTCAGTAGAAATTGTCTGAAATTATCCAAGTGATTCTAGTGAAGGTGTTTGGAGTCTAAAAGGCAGTGGAGATCATCCTGTTTACCACATGACGACACAAGGTTAGAGAGAAAAACTCATAAAATATGCAGGATTTCATGCAGGATTTCCGTGTCAAACGTGTGAATGAGTAAAACAAAACTCCACATATGTTTTTGATCTGGAAACAACCTTAGAGCGTATCAGAAAATAGCGTAATACAGGCCCTTTAAACCTTTCTCACTGCACTGTATTGTATTCCCTTCTTGTTGACCTAGTGGGAGTGTGAACATGCAGGCTCTGGCTCGTAGCTTCTGCTGTTCTAACCTGGGGCTCTTTCGGTCTTGGATACCGCCCTAGTAGGTCAATGAGATTCGCTCGCGCCCATGCATACCACCGCACACTGGCAAACCCTGGCACCTGCCCTGGCTCCTGCCCTGTCTGAGTGAGTGGTGGTGACGGCGGCGGTGGCGGTGAGGGGATATTTACTCTGCCAAATCGCCATAACGTCAGTCCCAGGAACGACAACAAACAGATGGAAGAGGGCACTGGGATGTTCTGGGCGGGGGGACTGGTACAGCGGGCGGGTTGGGGGGAGCGATTCGATGCCATGTGGCGAGATGCGGGGGTGGCGTGCCCGGGCTGCCCTCCGGTAATCTGTGGTGGATCTTGCTTGGTGGTCATCCAAGCGTACACTGGCCTGCCAATTAAAGACGAGCCCAGAGTGAAGCCCGTAGGTTTTCTTAAAGCCAGAGGACTTCAGCGTCTTCATCTGTCTCTGCGCTCTTTGCATCCTCACAGCTCAGACCACACTGTGCAGGGCTTTGTTTTTCATGTGGAGCTGTGGGAATCCAGCTGAATTCATTAGAGCTTTTCTGTGCCTAAGTTCAAGTTTATTTTGAGTAGAACATACAAGTAAGAAATGCATTGCCAAAGTAAATGTATGATGTTAAATTGGAGGAATTTTACTTCTTTGGAGTATTAACTGCTATCACATAACATATTTTGATCACTGCGTTACATTTTATTGTTTTAAAAATGCGATATTCACATAAAACAAACTATTAATATGGCGTCTCCCTTCCTTTTGCTCTCCACGTTAAGTCACTCCCCCTTCAGAGCGCTATCACAACACGATCAGTGCATCCTGCTCATAAAACTCCTGCCAAGTCGTCACATAATGTTTTATTGTGTGGAGCTTGGATAATGTAGGCTCATGAGGTGAACATTAGGCAGAATTTTACAGCTAAACGTGAGAAGGGTTCGAATAGGGCCCAGGAGAGATCGCAAAATTACCGAAACATGCCTGGGTGACATTTAAAACCTCTTTAGGCATGGTAGAAAGCTCAAAGAAAATAAGCATAACAGCCCTTCTTTAACACGATTGGACCACATGGTAAGAAGTTTGTTGTTTAGAGATTTTTGTGGGGTAAAAAAGCAAATAAATAGCTGTATTTGCAAAACTCAACATACATATTATTGCAGCACCGAAGAGGCCCTGACATACATTTTGGAAAAAACAAAAAAAACTCCTCTCTTTTTCATGTAATTCACCTTTTTCTTTGACAGATTTTCTTTTGATTACCCACCACTACAAATCAGAAATTCAGTATTCAAGTCATTGTTTGCTAAAAGATGATTTTTTTTCTTTTTAATCTCAGATGCCCTTTCTGATGCAAGTATTTTTATTCATCCAGGCGTGAAACTAGATTGGTTAAAACAACTATTACACTGTGCAAACTATTCTCTTCTGTTCTGACTTGCTACATCAGTACAAACCCAAACCAAACTGAACTAAAAAGACTGCCTTGAGCTTTTTGACCCTCCTGAGAGCCCTTATAGTCTCTGACCCTAGGGTTTATACTGTAGTCAATGCCGCGTGTCACAGTTCTGTGTTCTGCCTGGCTTTACCGCCGATGATAACCTGTAAGAAAAGGTCTACGGAGGGGAGAGCATTAAAGGAGCCAGGAAGCTAAAACCAGGGCACTTTGTGTGCAGGGGCTGTCAGCAGAGCAGCGAAAACAGCTGAGTGAGGGAGAAAGGAAGGATCACAGGGATTATGGAGCCTTGTTAGGGAGCCTCCACAGTCCACGCTCACTATCTGCTCGTGTACCTGCTGCCGGGAGGGGGGGAGATAGGCACCGGTGCATTTCCATGTAAAACATGGCAGGCTACATCAAGGGGTAAACAGTATGACAGACTTACAAACCCTGAAAGTCCCCTAAACTTCAATCTGACCACAAAGAATGATTTTGTGAGAGTTTAGTACAATATCCAACATATGGAATACGGGGGTGGAGGAAGGAAATGTCGATTACTCAAATGTACCGTGTGCATTCTAATTATTCACTGTGGTGAGTTTATAAGCTCTTTTCACAACTTTTAGAGGCCAGAACAGGGTTTTGTAATGTAATGCTAACTACAACTAGCATGCTAACTGCACACTTCCTGATTATCATGCAATAAAATGCTCTCTAATTAGATGCAGGCAGAAAACAGTGGACTCATTTTGACGTCAAGAGCTGCTTAAACAATATAAATGTACTTTGCAAGACAAATTCTGCTCAAATACGGCGCAAAAATGTCAAGTACAAGTAGTTTAAGTTTCTACAAGAAAGGTGTTTTTTTACACAGTGGAAGGTTGAATTAGCCAGGGTGACTCAATTTCATTTTTTCTTCAGCTAATATGCCAGGAATCAGAATACACTCGGCGGTTTTGCAAGAACCCCGGAAGTTGTCGCCTCTGGGTCCCTCTTGTGTTGGAGCACAACAGTAAACAAAGTGGTCAAGATGGATGTAGATGAAGCTGTACATTTTGTGTTGGTAACGATTCCCGACATTGAGTATTTAAAGACGGAACAAAGAGAATGTTTGATGAATTTGATTAAGGGGAAAGACGTTATTGCCCTTCTTCCTACGGGATTCGCTGTTATGCCGGCGATTACTTGGACACCACTGAGTGTTCCGGGGCATTACATACGTCACAATGAAAAAGCAGCGATTGGTGAAATAAAAAAAGTACCCGCCCGTGCGAATAATCCTAATGCTGCGAGGTCAGACTGTTTCCACAAAGTGAAACTGGCTGATAAATCAAGCTAGGTTTAAGAAGGAAATGGTAGAAACTGGAAAAGACCACCAAACTACCACAACTATGCGAATTATGCAAAAAGTACTGCTTCTATTACTGCTATTTCCTCTATACTTCAAGTAGTATTAATAATCGTAACTCCTGTCAGTACTACTAATGGCATAATAATACGTAATATAACAATATAAAAACAATCATCATTACAGATCATATACTGCTAAAAAGCTTCAAAAGTATACTACCCCATGAAGTATTACACAAAAAATGCTGGAAACATTTCAGGAGATGAAAGTATTAAGGAGATTCCATTTTTTACCTGATGCTGTCTTATCTGTGATGTTGTTGGGGTTGAAACGCTTCATTTCTCAGGGCCTCTTCAGATACACAAACGCTCCTCTCACATCTGTCTCGTCCAGATGTGAAGGAAACATCAAGAGCAGTGATCTGAGCTGCAGTGCCTCCTCAGACCTACAGGGGGCGTCCGCAGCAGATGGCTTCGGTTCAGAGGACTTCTTTCATTTTTAACAGCTTTAATTCTGTCTTAGAAGTGTATCATGTTGACTATTTAAAACATATTTGAGAGTAAGAAACCAGTATGAACAACGGCTAGTGTATAGAATGTAAAATAGATGTGAATGCCATACTGTGGAACATTTTTGACACAGCAAAAATGTCTCCATGGACGTAGGCAGTTGGTGGAGCTCCTAAAAGAAAAATAAATGCACAATAACAAGATTTTGTCCCTCATCCAAATAAATTCTGGTTATGAAATTGGTCATGACTAAAACTGAATTATTTTCAAAATGACAAAGATTAAATTTGAAATTTCCTATATTATGAAAAATTGACTCTTGTGAGCTTATTATTAGTCTCAAAATGCTCTTTTGCACCTTGTGATGTCATGTCGTGGTAGTTTTTCAAGTTAACAGCCATTTGCATGTGTACAAAATGTAAAATAGATGTTCAAGGTTTTTATATTGGTACCCAAGGGTAAGTTTTTTGGGTTTTTTTAAATTTTCATTTTTTATTCATGAACTTGTACAAGTCATTTACACCAGGAGTACAACTTGAAGATTAAAAATAATAATAAAGTAAATCATATGGAGCTTGACAAGGATTTAAACTCCAAATAGTATCAACATGCCCATTCTCCAAATGTGTACTTTCCCCCCTTTTTTCTTTCTTTCTTTCTTTCTTTTTTTTTAACCAACAACGCAGGATTCAACACATACATACACACCGAAAAAAAAAAAACAACAAAACAAAATGGCAAGTGGAATCACCCCAAAAACCCTGTCTCCTCTCCTTACTTCCCTATACAGTTGAATTATACAAAATCAGGTCTTAAGACACTTTTATACTGGATCCACCTTTTCCAAAAGTCGTAATTTTTTTCTTTTTGGAGTTTTAATGCCATAGTGAGTCTTTCCATCAAAAAAGATTTGATAGATTGTATTGTGTAAGTCTTCCACAGTTGGTATGTCAGTCTGAAGCCATTTTCTTGTCCGTGTTTTCTTTGCTGACAACAAAACAATCCTCAATACGTGCCTATCTGTCACCGTAGTGGCACCCGGAATCTTCTGCCCTAAGTACATATGTCGAAAATCAAAGGGAATAAGGGTAAGTTTGTTAATGCCATACTGTGGATTATTCTTGACAGCAAACATCGTCTCCATGGACACAGACAGTTGCTAGATCCCCCTATACGAAACGTAAATACACGATAACAAGATTTTGTCCCTGCTCCAAATCACTCATAGGTCTGGTTATGCAGTCTTGCCGCAGGCGCTTGGAGAGCTCTTGTGATGTGTTTAAGTGACATCCTGCGATCTGTAATTTTACCTCCTCTGTGTTTTGTCTGACACTTCTTTTGTGGTGTAATTTAAACTAATTACGGCTCTGTTCCCAAAATGATTCTATTGGTGATGTGATCAAAAACAAACATCAGCTCAAACCCCCAAGTCTCACTCTGCATTTCCGAAAAATAATTAGCCTTTTCTTTGATTAGATTTAAGCGCTGCGTTTATGAATTATTAAAGAAGACACCAGAGCGGAAAGCATTGATAGAACTGACCCCAATGTTGGAGTCAAACACCAGGTCCACCTTAATTTAGCTTAGCATTGATTTCAAGCAGAGACCGAAAAACACAGCGTCCAGTGAGGATAGAGCAGTTCCTGATTGCACAGAAATATAATTATATACAATAATTAATCATTTTTAAAGTAGTCAGACTAAAACAAAATGTTGATGTCTGTTTCCATGGAGATTTCATTTCTTTACCTTACATGTACTCCAGTAGGGCTTTATTAAACTTGTCTATTTTGCACTGATTCGTTTACAGGTAGTTTTATTGCTTTCAAATTGAGACATATATACATTCTTGCCAACAGATCTGACCTGTAACCTGGCACTTGCATTTCTCCATGGAGATAGACACCTGTAATGCAATACTGTGGGGCATTTTGTGCAAAGCAATAGCAAATCCAGTAAAACATTTACAAAGATGATTTTCTCAAAGGCTCCATTTTAAAAGCTCTTAAACCTTTGGGCATGTTCGGAATCTCAAATCGTCAAGGGCTTTTATTCCGTGTATTATTGCTGTGTTAATGTTATAACAGGTAGTAATCCTTGTAAATGAAAGAGACTGAGTAAGTGATGAAAAATGAGTACCGTTGCCATGACAACTGGAAACAAATGTATGATTTTGAATGGTGAAAAGTCGTCAAAACAGTGTCTATAACAGGAAATGTACATGTGGCAACCTATTTATGCTTATTTTAATTTTGAAGTAATGGTAACTACTGCTACTACTAGTACTTAGGGTTGGGCGGTATCCAAATTTTGATACCATTAAACCGTCTCGGCATTTTACAGGGGTATACAGTATTATTGTGACTAATTAAGAATTATTTTGTAGCATTCCGAAACAGAAGAGCAGCATTATATTTGAAGATGAGGCACAAGTTCTGATCAAACCAAACTTTGCCAGTGCGTTTGATCGCATCAGCATCAGTGCGGTTTTAAGTTTTGTTTCTGTAAAACATAAAGAAATGTGCGCAAAGCTGCATTAAACACATTATTACTCAAAGTATATAATGAGCGGAGTACCGGAAATGTAGAGAGGTGGTGGAGACGATCAATCACAGCCCTTATTTTCTGCGTCCTCTTAAGGCGTAGTTAGAAAGTTTCTGAGGTGTACGGTGGCCGGACGCGGTGTGTAGGGGCGCACGTCGACGCAAAAATGTTTTGACGCAGAACCATGAATTGGGCTTTACCGTCTCCTCCGTGAAAGTCTGACTTCGTCCTCAAGCGGGAACTTTCTCCTCTTCAGCGCGTCCCCTCTTGACTCTCGGCGTTCAATAAAACGTCTCCATCTCAACCTTTTCGGCTCAACATCACACACGAAGCGACAGTCAAGTTTTTTTCTTCTTCCTTCCTGCTTGTTTTTGAAATGACGGTAATGAAACTGATACCGTTGCTACTTTTTGATACCGCGGGATACCGTGTTAACCTATTACCACCCAAACCTGCTCGTACTACGTCAGATAGTTCAAGTAAGCCATACACATCTTTATTTACTTACTCAAAATAACTACATCAAATTATTCACAATTAAGAGTAACTGTAAGAGAATTGGCCTTCACATTTTCTGGCATAAAAACTTTACCGAAAAAATAAAATAAATCTTATCTAATGACATACAATGGCTTTTTCAATATTACATTTTAAACCCTGACTTAAATCCTTCCTTAACCGACCTAATTGCAACTGGAGTCCAAATCATTACTATGCCTATATACATACTGTACATATTTGTGGAAACGTCGCGCTTTTTATCGACTGCGGATTTCCATAACAAGCTCTTGTGTTTGCTTGTTATTGATTGGCAGTTGGAGCAGAATTATGAGGATTGATTAAAGTTGACAAAGTGAGGCTCCGCAATTAGGCCCACGGTACATGGTCTGTCATCTCCTCAGCTTGAGTTACAACCTACTTCCTTCCTGTACCGTATTATTTTCACGAGCGGAGGAATCTCTGAGCCCCGAGTCTGAACCCATCCATCAATGAGATAAAAAATAAATAAATGCTGTATATTTTTCACAAAGATTACAATAAAATATCTTATCGTAGCACGTTTTCACACAGTGTCCCAGTGGAATAGCCTTGAGCTGTCATTGCTGTAGTATATGCTTAGCTTGAATGCATTTGAAAAAGTGTCATTTATAAGGACTATTGTCGAACGCTGTTAAGTCTAATGCTCGAAGTACACTCATTATTGCTGTTACAAGAAGTTCTGCTAATCCATACATGTACGAATCATCATCTGCTTGTTTCCATGGAGATGAAATGTTACACAGTATGGCTTTAAACTCATTTATGTTGTATTTGTTCAATCACGGGTGTTTTTATTGCTCAAAAACACCTTGATCGATTTTCTTTTTTTTCGCTTTCTTATGTAGCGAGATTTTTTCACGAAAATAGATGGGTTTAAAGTCATACTGTGGAATATTCTGAAGAAAGAGATAAGCATAAGTTACTTTGTGCACCTTTTAACTAACAAAATGGCAACTTTTGAGCTAGAACATGCTACAGAAAGCTTATTTAACGTAATAAGTGTAATTTTATATCCTTAAAGGGCTCGTATTACGCCGTTTTCGTCCTTTTCTCCTTGTGATGTCATGTAATAATACAGGAAGTGCTTCACTATGTGTTTAAACTCCATATACCTTCATTATAATCATCTGGATATTTTCAGACCATCTCTACTAAACACAAAGTAAAAAAAAAAAAAAAATGTAGCTGTTTATTTGAAAACAATTGCTTCATGACATCACAAGGTGGAACAGAGTATTTTGAGCTTTGGAGATGTTGACCGACTAATAATAAAGGGCTACTCAAACATGTGAATGAAACAGAACACAACTCAAGGTATGTTTTTGATGAGGAAACAGCATTACAATACAACTTAAAGCTCACAAGAATCCGTTTTACGTAATATAGTACTGTTAATATAAGTTTATTTACTCCATCGATTAACTTCTTCTGTTCCGATGTGTGCCAAATTCTTACCATAGCAAAACAAGGCTCTGGCGCTACCTTACATATATCTTTAATGATGTCTCAGTACTTGGGCCCGAACAAAAAGAAGTTAGTTTATAAAAGTATCTACAAAGGGTTTAATCTTCAAAGAGTTCTCCCCTTCATTCCGAATGTACCCAGCGCTCCTCTGCACCGCTCACAAGTAGCATCTTAAAAAATGTAGAGCGTATTTGTTTACGGTTGAGGGGCTGTTGACATCATAGAAGTCTCTCAGCCAATCAGAGCGCTGCGTTTCCTTTCCCTCTGTCAGAAGTCATTGTCATCTTAACACCGCAGTTCGGTCTCCTGCAGCGTCTTTGTCGTGGCGAGGACTTCAGAAAACGCAAGAAAAAACACTTTGGATCATACGTGTCACTTATTGTCAACAAACATGCTTTTCAAGTCATTTGCTGTTCATATATAAGTCTATCATTGTTTATAAGAAAGTTTTTATGGACTAGGCGTGGGTTAGACTCCATAGTTAAGCGCTACAACCTGCAAATGTGATCTTTTTGTATTTGGAAGGGCATCTGGCATTAAAAGTGGTACCTGCCTTGATGTGATAACTGCTGAAAATTGGTTGTTACTAAAAACTGGTTTGTTTTCAAAGCGGCAAAGATTATCTTAGAAGATTAGATGCACTATGTAGCTTCTGATGAAGGGTCCACCTGATTGTTTCCATGGCGATATTGTTATTGCTTTGTCTGGAATATTCCAGCGTATGACATTAAATTTGTGGATCTTGTATTTACAGTTGTTTACAGCCAAACAGCCGACCTCTTGGCCTGATGGTGCCAAATCTTTGTTTCTGTGGATATATTGTAGATAATTTTAATGCCTTACTGTGGAACATTCTAGAAAAAATAGTATAGACAAGTATATGGGAGGATCCACCAACAGAAAAGTTCCATATTTTAGCTTTTAAAGTACAAATAATTATATGATTGAGGTCACAACCCAACTCAAAGACATTATAAAGTCGCGAGTATAATAAAAAGGCAACTGTGAATATCTGTCACACTTAAAGGTGCACTATGTAACTTTTCAGACAGGAGTCCGTCACCTGCTTGTCTCTATGGATATGTCGTTCTGTGTCAAATGTTCCACAGTATAGTCCAACAAGGTTTATGATTTGCCATTCATTTATGTTATTAGTTTCTTTTTTCAGGCCAAGAGTTTGTTTTCATACCTGACGCTTTCGGCTGCTCACTAGTGACCTTCCTCAGAGTGGTGTGTGTGAGACTATAAAAGCCCCCTCGTCCCGGTTTATAGTCCGGTGGGTATGTTTCCGTATTTCGATTGCCTCTTTAATCCAGCGATGATGATGATGATGTTTGTTGTCCTCTGTCCCAGTGGTATTTGCTCCGTCCCAGTCCATAATTTTGTTTCAGAGTATAACATTAAACAGCTTAAACTACTTTACATTTATTCAATTACAAGTGGTTTTATAGGCTGAAAATACCTAGAAAAACATGTATTCTGACTGTGAATGGGGTTCCCTCACCACAGATCTGACCTGTAACTTTGCCTGCGTTGGTTTCCGTTATGATAGAAAGCTTTAATGCCATACTGTGAAACATTTCTGACAAAGCAGTAACATCTCCATGGAGAAAAAACATTTAACAGACCCTTTACCAAAAAATGTCATATGTTACAGCCTAGAAAAATGTAACCTCACATTTCCCGCGTTCAGATAGCGATAATTACGATGTTATCCACAAATAATACTGTGGACCTGTACAGTAACTATAATAAAATCAATGGTGCTGGATTAGTGTGGAAGTTCATTGTCTGTACATCACCATATACAGCATTAGACGTGCATTAAATCGGGATCACATGTGGAGATATAGGAAGCAGTGCATTGTGGGTGACGGCGACAGGGGGCTCGGAGTTTAATTAAAAATGAAACGGAAGATTAGAGCACATGCACTGAAGATTGTGGACAGATTTATTTAATCCCATTTAAAAAAAATAATTACATTCACGGCGTATTGTTAAGACGAAAGATTGATGAATGGGGAGCCTGAGCTTAAAAGATTTCATTTGGGCAGAGCGGGTGGTGAAATGAAGGCGTTTGGAGTTATAATTTAAATATAATTGAAAATATGTTTAATTAAAATATTTGATAGTTTAACGTTGTATCACATGTACAAAGTATAGACCAGTATTTTGCAGTTTGTTCATAGTTCGCATGCGTTAAGATCGGATAAACATAGTAACTAGAATTTCAGATTTTGGTGTAAATAAGAATATTAATGTGAAGGTTCGGGTTAACTTCTCCACAGATCTGACCTGTAACGTGGCCTGGTGGCCAGGTCCATCTTCTCCCGCTTAATCCGGCTGGGTCAGCTTGCTGCCCAATACTCATAGCACCTGACACCCCCTATGAACCACTCTGCAAGTGGTGAGCCCACAGGAGGGTGGACAACATGGTCCTTGATGTTAGTTCATAGGGGTGCTGCATGTTTTGGGTTGATGGGGGAAACCAGAGCACCCGGAGGAAACCCATCCAGACACGGGGAGGAACATGCAAACTCCACACAGAAAGGCCCGGGCGACCCGGGGATCAAACTGTGTTGCCACTCAGCCACCGTGCTGCCAACCATAGTGTAACCCAAAAAACTATCATATCTACATGGAGTCAAGCATGTGGCAGGCCCCCTACTAGAAAAGTTACGTAGTGCACCTTTAAGTAAAACTATCGGAAAAGATTTGAGGAAGCTAAAGGAGAAATTGTGTGCAAAATAGACTTCAAAATGCCTTTAATCTACCACCTATCCCCGCCCACTGCTTAAAAAAACCCCAAAAAACAGTGCACTCAATTTAATGTGGGGCCTGCAACTTATAACCTACACCTATAATGGTTTGCCTTGAATGTTCCACAGTATGGCTTTACACTTTTCTACTTTGCATTTCTGAAATTGAACATTCCAAAATCTTCTATGAGCATCTTTACATATCTTACTAGTAACTTCTTGGCATCTTGCGGGTAGTTACGTTTATTGCTATCCTGTGGAACATTCCAGATAAAGCAATGACATCTCCATGGAGACACGCAGAAAAGTTACACAGTGCACCCTCAAACATTTACGTGAATTTGGAATAACTATGGGAACATCTAAGTAAGTGAAATTCCATGGACACTGCAATAGTCATCACCGTAAAATAAGACACTCGATCCTGGATGACTCCGGGGATTCTGGGTAATGTGGTTCCCAAACTGCAGACGCTTCCTAAGAGTCCATCCCGTGGCCTGTTTGAAGACGGAGTAACCGTAACTTTTCGTGCTTCTCTACTGACCACCGGTGCGTAATTTTGGTTTTGGTCAGATTTCTAGCCTTGTAATTACCCAGAAGGACTTTCTAATGGGCAGACGTTTCAATCTATCGTCCAGGTTTAGCTGATCTCTTAATTGACTTAATAGAAGCTTTCAAAAGTGTTTTTAGTTGTTTTGGACGCAGATTGAAGACCCTGCAGATATAGGCTAAAATAATTGCCAGGGACCAAACAGAGAAAGCAAAAGACAAGGTATAAAAAGAAGTTTAAATTTAATACAGTCCAAAATAATTTACCACCAACAAAAAAACTGGGCCCAAACTGAGGTAACTTAAAGTCAATTGAACACACACACACACAAACAAAACAAAAAAACACCAGACAGGGGGCAGGTCTCCTTAAATAGTCAACTAACTGAACAAAAAAATAAAAAATAAACTACTAATTTATTTAAAGCAACACAAAAGCAAATAAATCTACTACAGAAAATCAGTGCTAGTAAAGTAAAAACAGATTAAACAAACTAACTTAACAAAACAAACTAAAATAGTGCTCCCTTTGGCTCAGCGATGGTTTGGTCCGTCCGGCGACTCAAACCGTACAAGAAAAAACATAAGTGTAAGTAAATTAAACTATGGGCTATAATTAAAAATGTAGATATAAACTTAATAAAATACACTGGAGCGGTGGAAAGTATCCACCACAATAATAAAATAAAAATACTGACATAATAATTAATAATTGCTTTTTTTGTTTGTTGTTTAAAGTGAAATTAAACTGGTGTATAATTATGTATGTAGTCTACTGTATTGGCAAAAAAGTCCATTTAATTGTAATTGTTTTGTGGTATCTTCAGTAATCTCTATATATGTCGACATATCTAGAGTAATCTCTATAAATGTTGTGAAATTTAAGATAGAAATTTATTATATATATAGTTTTTAGATTGCAATTTATTGTATTTATAGTTTTAAGATAGCAATTTATATTATACATAGTTTTATCATCCTGATCTTTATAGTCTATATACTGTACTTCTATTGCTGCTACTTTTTTCTTGCTGTTCTCTTAACTGTGCATTGCAACACTGAAATTTCCCCATTGTGGGACAAATAAAGGATATCTTCTCTTATCTTATCTTATCTTATACAGGGAGGTCTTCACTATCCATAGATATGTACTGGCCATCAAACAATAGATTAAAGATGCAATATGTAACACTTCTGATTTTCTGCTTGTTTCCATGCGGATGTTATTGCTTTGTCTGGAAGGTCCCACAGTATATCATTACATATATCTGTTTCCATGGAGTTTAGCTTGCTCAGATAACATCTCAGATAACCTCATCAGTATTTTTTAGCTTTGAAAATGGCGATTAACAAAAACATCTCAGCATTTATTCCATTACACATCATTTATTTCTCAAAAACCTTACACTTGCCCTCACGGCACAACCATCTTATCTCCATAGTGACGGTTTAATTTTATTTTATACTGCGGAACAGCGGCGATGAGCAGGTGGCAGACCCTCCATCTGAGAAGTTACATATCACGCCTTTCAAACTAAAATACAAAAAACAAAACATCTTTACAATATGCATCAAAACAAATATATCTATTGCGAAAAAAGTAGAAATGACGCGAGAATTCTGAAATCACTCAACAGTGCGGCTGGGAATCACAATCTATGTATGTTTTAATCGTACTTAATTTGTTTATGTTGTTGTAAGGCGACCTTGAGCGTTCAGAAAGGCACCTAATAAATAAAATGTATTATTATTATTATTATAATCTCACAATTTGCTATTATACACGGTACATGGCTCACGATACAATATTATTACGATATAGCAATAGATGCATAAACAAAATCTTGCACATAATACTCTGCCACTGCTGTTTTTTAAGAACCAAATCCATTTTAGCAACAATATTTCTTTGTTTAACCACTACTTGTGCAGAGTTAATATAAAAAAACATATATTCTAATCATCAAAACCGAGAATATGCCAAGTTTAAACAGGCAAAACAGTTGTAGTGTTCTGCAGTCCACGATTACAATACTGTATTATCCAATTTAATATCATGATATCGATATTTTGCAACAGCTATATGACATTTCACTCCTCACCCATTCATGTTTATTTCTTTATTCTCTCTAAATTCATTGTGTAGGCGACACCAGAATCAATGTTTTCAATGCAACATTCCACATCAAATAACATTGAACAGAGAAATGACAAAGGAGACTGAAGCGACACGAGTCACAGCCGAAACCTCCAGAGCTCACTTCATACCTCAGCGTTTGAGCTTTTTATCTTCAAAGCTTCACACAAGACATTGTCACCACAGAGAAAAAAACATATTCTTTTCAGTTGGTGACAAGAAAAATACATCTTACATATGTATACTGTATATTCAAGGACTCTTGGAGGTGGAATTCCAAGAAATTACATTTCTTTCTTCTATATTTTAGAATATATATACTTAAATGTACTTAAAATACTGGTAGGATAGTAAAAAGTAGTTACCGTATTTTCCGGACTATAAGTCGCACCGGAGTATAAGCCCAAAAATACATAATGAAGAAGAAAAAAAACATATAAGTTGCATTTGCACTTTAAACTATCGACCTTGGCTTGGAAATCTGCTGCAGTTTTTGGGACATCGTTGTCCAGGCTCTGATAGAGGCGGTTGTTTTGCATGAAGCAGTAACAGCCTTTTTTGTTTTCTTCGTTGCAGTTCGAGTATCCTCCACTTTTGACTAGTCTCTTACAAGTTTCTCACTCACTCCAAACTTTCTTTCTGCTGCTCGATCTCTGTTTTCGGCGGCATATTTCACTTCTTGCAGCTTGTAATCTGCAAATCTGCAATCTTTTTTGTGTTCAGTCTTTCTCAGTTGTCTTTATAAGTTGTAGTAAGTAAGTTTAAATTTTACTGGCACAAAAGCCTAGAGCGCCCCCTCGTGGCTGTCAGTGTGAAAATAACCAACATGTGAAACTATATATTTTAATATATAAGTCGCACCTGAGTCGCAGGAAACCCAAACCACGAAAAATACTGTAGGTCAGTTATTGGTAGAAGGATTTATGGTAATAGTAATAGTAGTTGAATCTGTGTAATAGTTGTCTCTAAAATTTCAAACTCGATTTCAATACTAAGGAATATACCCGACACTTGATACAATTTCGATACCACGATGATAATAAAAGACACTCTTTCTATAGACAATAGAACGGAATATTCAGTATTAATTTATAGTACTTTTTTAACTACATGTTGTCTTATCTGGTCTAATTCTGGTACAATTATAGAAATATTGTTTAATGTACACAGTTCCTGTTAAATAATAACTAAAATAAATAAAATAAATGGATATAATCATCCAGGTAGGTTCCACAGTGGTTCATGGACATACAGAATTGAAATTTGCATCGAGTCTCAAACGTTTTCCTTTTCCTGTGGTATAATCAAGTTTGAATTTCCTGTGTTGTGAAAATAATAGTTCATACAGAGGTCTTGCACACACTGCAATTTATTCCAAGTTTTACAAGACTATGCACATTTTTTCAAGTATTTATTTCACATTCTCTGCATTTTATTGAAATGGTAAACGGTCACATTTTTATACAGGACTTTTTCACTTCCAAGGCACTCAAGGCACCGCCAACCACTGATGTTCAATATTTCCTTCTCGAGCGGGACTCACACCTTTAACCTTCGGATCAGTGGACAAACACGCTTCCAACTGAGCATCTAAAACATCAAACTTCCTCGAAAGGACAAACTTGCTCCTCACTTGCTGTTAACCCAAAGTGCCGAGTGCAAAGCGGATGTTTCCAGTTTCTTGAGCACCAAACCAAGCAGCATTAAGCCATACCTTTCAATTAGAGCCTCTGTTTGAGACACGGGTCCAGCGCATTGACGTCCGCAGAGATGAAAGCAATGAAGCTGCCATTACCCACGCGCTCCGATGAAAAGTCACTGGACCCTGTAACACGAAAATGCTGTTATCATGTTGGAGGTGTTGCGTGTGTAAGTGCTAGTTTTATCATCCCACTACTGCCGCACAAGTGTTTTCAAGGTTCACCGAGGAACTTTTCTGCTTGTTTACAGGTTGATTGATAAGCTGGACGTGCTATACTGTGGTACATTATATACAAGGTGTTAACATCTCCATGGAGACGAGAAAAGCTACACAGTGGTTTTTATGCTGAGGGTTAGAAAGAATGTCTACAGTACTCAAAGGTGCTGTACCTCATTTTTACTGATGGAAAACAGAATCTGACCATTTTAAACAGCACTGTGGAACATTATGCACTCGGTGTTGACATCTCCATGGCGACAAGCGGGTGGCAGACCCCTCACCAGAAAAGAGAGGGGTAAAAGAGCGGTAAAAAGACCATCTACGCTACTTAAAGACGCTGTACTTGACAAAAAAAACAAAACTGAAAAACGGCATCTGTCCACTTTAAACCGCAATGCCATACTTTGGAACATTATGTACTCAGTGTTAACATCTCCATGGCGACAGACCCCTCACCAGAAAAGAGAGGGGTAAAAAGGATGTCTACACTCTTATAGCTGACACACACACACAAAAAAAGTTAAAAACAGAATATATTCTTACTTGCATCCTAATTATCCACAGTGAGATTACGAGGCCATTTTACATCTTACACTGCAAACAACTAGCATGCTAACAGCGCACTGGCGTTATTTCTTGTTTGCAGATGATGAAAAATGGATTGATTAGGTGGCAGATCCCTCACTAGAAAAGAGAGGGGTAAAAAGAACGTCTACGCTACTTAAAGAAGCTGAACTTGACAAAAAAAACCCCCTGAAAAACAGCATCTGTCCACTTTAAACAGGACTGTGGAACATTATGTACTAGCTGTTAACATCTCCATGGCGACAAGCAGATGGCAGACACCTCACCAGAAAAGAGAGGGGTAAAAGAGGGGTAAAAAGAAAGTCGATACTGCTTAAAGGCGCTGTACTTGACAAAAAAAAGCATGAAAAACAAATATTCACAATGGCGAGTTTACAAGGCCACTTTTACATCTTACACTGCAAACAACTAGCATGCTAACAGTGCACCGGCATTATTTCTTGCTTGCAGATGATGAAAAATGTATTAATTATTAGATGTAGACAGCACACAGTAAACATATATAGTATACAGTATATTACACTATATCTACAATGGATCAAGGCAAATACTTTGTAAACACATGATAAAATTGGGTACAAAATATATAATTTAATTTAATTTTTTTACATTTTCTAGGAGGTTTCTGTATTTGCTTGTTTACAGTAATTTCTCTGCTGAAGTGGCCGTTACTCCCACACGTATAATGAGCACACGTTACTGCTTAAAAATCCCACTTACCTTCATAGACATTTTACATTGAAAGGGTTTAACAATGAGAAAGACTAAACCAGAATATTCAGCTTTCAAATATATTCAGTTTCTTTTTTTAATCGACTTTGCAGCTGGCACACACACACATAGACTAAGAGACAAAACCCAGCACGTACTGAAATATTTACATTGTGTTCCCAGCTCCAATATTGCTTTTGTCTTCTCTGCGCCGGATTGGCCTTCTGGCTGTGAACTCTGCCATTTCCGAACAACGTAGGAGCCCATTACTCAAATTAGAAGCACAAAAGAGGCACTGACAGTGGTCCAGATGTCGACAGCGTCTCTAAAAACCCCTAATGTGATTCAATCTGACTCTCTCGTGTTTTTTGGTGGAAACATAATCAGAGACGGTGATGGCTGCTGCTCCTCCTCTCATTATTGACAGATAAACAGAGCGGGCGAGGGGCTGACAGCGGCGCGGGTTTAATGTAATAAACGCACGCTGGTGTCGCCAGTATTTGCCTTGTCAAATGTGCTGGAGACGTGGAGATGGGCAGAGTTTTGGCAGGAGGAGCTGGGTTGGGGTTTTCGGTGGGAGACAGAAAAGAAGGGTGGGGTGACTTGATATAAAATTTTATTAGTTTACATTGTTGTTAGGGATGGGACAAGATCTCGTGCCACTAGATTTCACGAGACAAAATTTCCACATGATTCTGCACACATAATAAAAATAACCTTTTTTTCCTCATGTATTTACGGTTGGATTTTAAAAATAAAGTACTGGCGAGGTACATTTTTTGAGAAAGCAGAGCTACAATGACAGCAGAATTATTAAATAAAGTAAATAAAAAATGGTGAAGCTAAAACTATGAACTGAAATACACTATTTATTTTCGCATAAATAGATCCAAACTTGTGTCTTGTCTCGTCTTATAAAAATTGTATCTCGTCCCACTCTTAATTTACTTCCCTCACTCATTGCAAGTTGAAAACAAAACCTAAGGGCTTAGCTTGCGCAGCGTCTCTTTGTACACATTTCTTTGCCAAAAATATGCCACAGTATGGCATTAAAATTGTTTCTCTGGTGCTGCCAAAAAGGCTTCAAATCCCACTGTTGGTTTAAAAATCTTTGGTGTCTTCGGTTGGTGGTTCAATTCCAGCTCCCACAGAAGATTAATGGGGTTGTGCTCTTGAGTCGAGACACTTAACCCACCTTGGCCCAGAGTGTGTGTGTGTGTGTGTGTGAATGTGTGTGAACGGGTGAGTGGTTCCTTGTGCTTCGAGTGCCTTGAAGGTGGAAAAGCTCTGTGACTATTTACCTTTTTTATTAAGAGCTGGAGTTTCCAACAGGCTCCAGTCACGTTTTTTAGCCACTGCAGTTTTGTATTTATTTATGATTTATTTATGATTTATTTATGATTTATTACAGTGAGTTTGAGGAGGGATCAAATCTGACCAAGTATATCACAAAAATTAACTGGTACTGGTACCATTCTGTTCACCTGTCACTGATTCTGTTCACCTGTCACTGATTCTGTTCACCTGTCACTGATTCTGTTCACCTGTCACTGATTTCATTCACCTGTCACTGATTTCATTCACCTGTCAGTGATTTCATTCACCTGTCATTGATTCTGTTCACCTGTCACTGATTTCATTCACCTGCCACTGATTCTGTTCACTGGTCACTGAATCTGTTCCCCTGTCAGTGATCCTGTTCACCTGTCACTGATTCTGTTCACCTGTCACTGATTTCATTCACCTGTCACTGATTTCATTCACCTGTCACTGATTTCATTCACCTGTCACTGATTCTATTCACTTGTCACTGATTTCATTCACCTGTGACTGATTCCGTTCACCTGTCACTGATTTTGTTCACTTATCCGTGATTCCGTTCACCTGTCAGTGGTCCCGTTCACCTGTCAGTGGACCCGTTCACCTGTCAGTGGTCCCGTTCACCTGTCACTGATCCCATTCACCTGTCAGTGGACCCGTTCACCTGTCAGTGGACCCGTTCACCTGTCAGTGGTCCTGTTCACCTGTCAGTGGTCCCATTCACCTGTCACTGATCCCGTTGACCTGTCAGTAATTCCGTTCACCTGTTAGTGGTCCCTTTCACCTGTCAGTGGTCCCATTCACCTGTCACTGATCCCGTTCACCTGTCAGTGGACCCGTTCACCTGTCAGTGGTCCCTTTCACCTGTCAGTGGTCCCATTCACCTGTCACTGATCCCGTTCACCTGTCAGTGGACCTGTTCACCTGTCAGTGGTCCCTTTCACCTGCCAGTGGTCCCGTTCACCTGTCAGTGGTCAGAATGTTTTGCTCATCTCAGTATGGCACACATACTTGTTCATGTTCGGCCTCTGTGCCCTTGAGCAGCACACGTCGTCCCTCCTCAGACCTGTGCAGATAAACACACTTTGGTGATGGGTCATTGTGGAAATTGCTGAGGACACTGAGCTCCACCTTAAGTGCTGTTTCTGTTGTTTTAGCGCCACTAACTCCAGAGGCGTTTTTACAGAGTGCAGGTGCTTTGTGACACGTCTTTTCCACTCACTGCTGCTCCTCAGGTCAAGTCCATCCTGTGACCTGGAGCTTTTTTCACTAATGCTTAAAGTGGATGGATCCTGCACTCTTTTGGTTTTAAGTGGCTTTCATTTCAGCATCTAACTAAATCAGTACATTTTATGTTTCCTTCTGTCTACAGCTAATATTAAAGTATTTTTATTTCTCGCCAAACTGGAAGTAAGCACCAAAAGCAGCGCTCGGATTGGCTGAGCTTGGAAAGTCCACCCAGCTTCACTTCACCTCTGAAAAAGCTGTTTTAAAACCAACATGTGGATTATAACATATTGACATAAAGGGTTTGTGAGAGCTATAGGGAGTTAGACCGACTTAAATACCGACTTTCTTCATACATGGTTTGAAAATCGGGCACCGCATATTTTAAAATAATCCATATTTGGAAAACACTTTAAAAACTACGCCTACATTTTCAGCGCAATGATCTAGTCGTCCAGGTAGACCAGCGTGAACGAATGAAAATACAACCCCGGAGTTTTATTGATGGCAGACGCTTTTGACACATCAATTTTGCGTGATCTATTATACATTTCAGTCAAACCTTCCGCGCTTTCCCAAATCCGCATACAGAATATGAGCGAAACCGTGAGGACGGAGCGGAGCACAGGACCAGCTGTGGGGGCTAAATGAGAGCCATTTATCACCGTAAACTGATTTAAGAAAGCCAGTGCATATGCTGACGCCGCGGATATGCCGATTAGCTCAATAATGCCCCGATAACACCACAAACCCAGCGTGGAGCAAGATGTGTTTTTGTCTGTTTGGTTTTCAGTCCAAATATGAGAAATGTTAACGAAGAGATGTGAACGGGATTATCATAAAATATAAATGACGCGGTATAAGTCACAGGGCTGCAGATGTGTCAGTGTCTAAGTATAGCGGCTTCGAGCGATCTCTCATTGTTCTGGCGGGACTAGAATCAGAATTCGGTGTTACTTTTACTCCAGTACATTGAATAAAATTGTACTTTTTAGCAGTTTTTCAGCACTAATATGTTTTACTCTTACTTAAGTAAAGTATTCAACAACAGCAGCTCCCTCAAAGGTTTGGTTAGTTTTCCTCTCAAGAGTAATTTCATGTTGACGTTATATGTGTAACTTTTTTTCTCCCACCTGCCTGTCTCCATGGATTTGTTTTAGTTTTTTTGCTTGGAATGTTTCACTGTATGGCATTAAACTTATGTCTCTTACAGCTATTCACTTGTACCATATTTTTCGGTTTGGGTGGTTCCTGCGACTTATACTTAGGTGCGACTTATATATTACATTTTTCACACTGACAGTCGATAGACCAAATATATGAATCATATATATATATATATATATATATATATATATATATATATATATATATATATATATATATATATATATATATATATATATATATATATATATATATATGAATCAAAAATTTAAAAAAAAGTTATGTTTTTTTCATTTTGGCTTTAGAGACAAATAATAAAGAAAAGAGTTGTTTTTTCATTTTCTTATTTTTGGTTCTATATTGAAAAACAAATTATCGAATGAAACACTGATTTTTCTTTATTGGGTTGTTTTTATTACTATAACATCTATAACTTGCCTTTCAAGATGAAACGGTTCTTTTATGAAGTAAATTTCCCCCAAAAAGTGCGACTTATACATGTTTTTTTCTTCATTATGCATTTTTGGCGGGTGCGACTTATACTCCGGAGCAACTTACAGTCCGAAAATACGGTAGCTCAGTACATTGAAATCATGCATGTCTATTGTGCACCTATCCACAAGTCTAATCTGCAGCTTGGTCTGGGAGATTGCTTGGTGTTTCCATGGAGATAGCCTGCTGCAATACTGTGGAACATTCCAAGCAATCACATCTCCATGGAGAAAAGCAGGTGGGAGGCCCTACACCAGAGCAGTAGCAGCACCTTGCACCTTCAAATTACTTTTTCTTGCACCGCTCCTTCAGATATTTTTGATTTAGTTTCATTTTTGTTGTTTATCCTTTGAAAATACCAGATTTTTTGCATCTTTTAATGTTTTGTATTTCCATTTACGTTCAAATTACAGATCAGATGTTACGTCCGGACATTTCTTGGACGGCTTCTACTTGAGTAAGGTTCTTCTGAAGTAACGCTACTCTTACTTGAGCAAATTTAACTACAATAATATTAAGGAAGTGGCGTGCTTTACTAGCTGTTTTAAGGTTTTGGTTTTGAGGTGGCTGAATGGCCTTACATGGAGGTGAAGGCCCAACTCTGCCATTTAATCTCCATATTTAGCCCGGCCGCTCCACCACAGCGTGTGGGCAGACTGTCTGGAGCTGCACTGGGCGTGGTGCACTCTGCTTAGCATACAGCGGGCACGAGAGGAAGGAGGCTTTCTCTTTCAAAACACTTCAGTCACAAAGTCAACAGGGGGTAATAAATCGTTTAGGATTTACTGCATATTTTAAACAGCTCGGTGCTTTAAGTAGTGTCGTCGTGAGGCTAAAACAGGATACAAGGAGAAAGCTCGAAACTGATTTTGATACCATTAAAATCTCTATAATACTACTGTAGTTCTGATTTAAATTTATAAAAGCTGTCTCCAATCTATTTTTGAGTATTTATTATCGATTAATATCTGTGTGTTTGAAATATAATGAAATAGACAAATAATAAGGTCTAAACGTTCAAATCCAAAAGGAACTAAGCCTCAACTTGGACGAAACCAGGAATTTAAAAAGTGAATTGAAAATAATTGCCCAAGATATTTTGTATTTTAAGTTCCCTCATGTCACTTTTCTGGAGGACACCTGCTACCTGCCTTTCTCCATGGAGATATTCTTTAGTATCAGGATACATTGTGATATACCGAATCGTGACTTGCAGATCATGATATTTATCGTATCGTCAGACTCAAGGCAATGCACACTCTTAAAAACAAATCGAGGTCCAGTTGAAACAGACTTGAAATGTAAGCAAACAAAGCAACTGGACACACTTAGAAAACCTGTGACTTTACTCCGAATGAATGTGGAAAATGCATTACTGCGTTCACCGAACCAATTATGGGAAAAACGAGTATTCAAAGCAGTTCAAGAATGACCAGTGTGGGCCATAGAGGAATGCCTAATTGGATTAAAACATGAGGACATGAGTTATGGCGTTTTGGAAATAGACAGATTTGGGTCTGGAATCCGTCGTCATGGAGAGGAGTCACGCAGACTCGGGAGTAAAATGAGAAGTCCATTGTGATCGCGGCGAGCCAGATCACCCACATTATAAAGCCCCAGCTGTTGTGACAGGAATAGGCTGACAGGGATGAAAGACTGCTGCTCAGAGGTCCCAAGAGACGCCATAATCCCACCGCCCCCCCTTCCCTCCTACTCCAGATGCCCTGCCCCATTGCCCCTCGCCCCGGTCTCCGCAGTGTTTTTGCTCAGCGGGGACGGGATGCCACAAGGGGCCAAGGTTAGCCTCGTGAAATGGAACAGTGAGGTCCCGGGAGAGGGAGACACTGGATTGTGTGCTCACTCCAGCGGCACAGATAACACACAATTCAGCGACCTGTTTTACAAGAACTTATTTACAAAGCCGTCATCCGTAAATGTCTGTATTTTGTAGCAGTTTCCGTCCATGCTCCATTTCATTTATTTTATTTTTAGATTTTTATAGATTGCCTGTTTATACAAGTTGATTTGGTTGCATTGGGACAGATTGAGTGTATGTATCACCATTTTTTATTAGATTTTGAAATGAAAATTGATTTAAATATTAATTACCACAGCATAGACAATAGGGCTACACCGATACGAGTACTTGAATTCTGCGGGATCGAATACCTTCCAAATATCTTTATTCAGTCCGTAATAAGACTATTTACTGGTTGTAGCTGGTGCAGAAAGTCTTGAAATGTTTGAAGTTTTATTTTATCTGTAGTTACCTGAGATATACTTTTTATTTTTAGTTAGTTTGTTTATTTTCTGTGGTCAATTAACATAATCATTAATCATATTGCAATGATTTCACACAGAAATTTCACACAGAAATTCTGCATAATACAAAGTTATTCTATAGACCGAAGGATACGAAAGATGCAGCACTATTTACAGAAAAACAAACAAAACTCATCTTAATGACACTACTACAATCGATGACACTACTACATTTATTTTTGTATAAGGAAAATACATGATGTTTTCAGTATCTGCACTGTTATCTGTCATTATCGGCTATTGGCAGATACTTAAAGCCATAGTATCGGTTTTGGAACTAAAAAAGCTGGATCGTGCATTCCTAATAAACATAAAACTTTGAATCAACCATTTAACACACAGTTTTAGTCCAATGTCTGAACTCTTCCCCAACTTTACTGATTTACTGAGGATTGTCTGTAAACTTAATATTTAAAAAGGTCCAAGCATATCACTGACAAATAGAAATGAGTGATTTTGAAGAAAATTTTAATAATTGCAGCTTATCTTAACTGTATTTTATGGTGAGGTGTATCTTGGACCTATGATACTAAGCTTAAGGTGGCATGACTGATCATTAGTTTTAGAATAAGACTAATATATAGAGCATTTACACAATAAACCAAGAGGTAAGTGGTTCAGTCCTAGCCATGACCAATGCACTTGACCCAGACTTACACCCAGTTTGTGTGAGTAATTTGTGCAGTATATGACCTTCTATAAGTGCAGATAGATAGCCACTTTTGTGTCAATTTACCCCCGTCTGCTGCTGTTCCTTCCTTTGACTGTGGATGTGTTGCGCCAATAAGTAAAATGAGAAATACTGGAGCAACATCTGGACAAGCCGTGTAAGATTTATGCATTATTTTTGGCTTTTTATTCACGCCTCCAGATTTCCTTGACATAAAGGGCAAATGTGGCTGCACATCTATAAGTAATTTACAGTAACCTCTTTGGGAAAAAAAAAACGACTTCTAACAAAAACAGGACTTTGAATAACCCTTTCCACCTAAGAACATTGAAATGTGTGACAAAGTTGCCACGGAAACCCCGCTAGACAGGATTACATTGGATGGGGTCGCCGGGGTGACGGGAAAATAAAATAGCACCCAATGGCGTCTGCGCTATGGAAAAATAATACGTTGAGAATAAGTGATTTCTGCCTCGTGTAAATTCCAGGTGACGCGAGCTCATTTGGTTTGCCCGGAGCCTATGAATTCGTAATACCTCTTTTACGGCACCTCTACACATCAAGAAGGGAACAGCGCTGCCAATTTCAGCCAATACCACCTTCGCGCAGTGTTCTTCGCTATCTCCACCAATCCCCAAACACTGCTCCTGCCAATTCTTATTCCCCTTTGAAAGAAAAAAATGTTGGCGCAGTCTTTAATCCCTTTTTGGAACAGGGTGACATTTTACAAGTCAAGTTATAAGGGACTTTTATCTGCAGAGGCATAGTGCGAGTCGAAGCGCTAATTCTCGCTGGTTTATGAAAGTTGTCTCTCCTGACGGGTGCTGTGTCAACGCTTGTCGTCACGGAGATTTTACTGGAAGGAGCTCCGGGGAGAGGGGTGGTGCACCAAGTGGAGATGAAAAGTTCAGATGTCAAGCTATTTCTAGGAGATGCATTCAGGGACTGTTTAATTCTCTTTTTGCATCGTCAATCAATGCAGCCTTTTATGAGGCGTGGTTCATTTGCAAGTCCATGCGGCCCTCATTGTAAAGCTCTCATCTTCAAAGCTGGAAGAAATACTCAATGTGTACTTCGTATTTCACAGAGATGCCTTAAGTTAAGTTGGGGTGAAAGTATGAAATAAGGAGTAAAAAGGAACTCCCCACATGCTGCTGCTGATGCCAGTAAAACCTCTGGTAAAGTCAGTACTACGAATACTACGAATACTACTAATACTACTACAAACACTATTCCTGCTGCCACTACTACTATTACTACGACTCCAAGTACCACTGCTACTACCACTACCACTACTACTGCTACTGCTACTGTTGCTGCTACTACTACTACTACTACTACTACTACTACTACTACTACTACTACTACTACTACTACTACTACTATTATTATTATTACTATTATGACTCCAACTACTACTACTGCTGCTATTACTTCTACTACTGCTACTGCTACTACTACTACGACTACTACTACTACTACTACTACTACTACAATTATGACTCCAACTACCACTACTGCTACTACTGTTGCTGCTAGTACTGCTACTTCTACTACGACTACTGCTGCTGCCACTGCTACTACTGCTGCTACCACTACTACTACTACTACTACTAGTACTAATACGATTACTGCTGCTGCCACTCCTGCTGCCACTGCCACTGCTGCTGCTATTACGACTACTACTACAACTACAGCGACTCCAATCATCACTACCACGACTACTACTACTACTACTGCTACTACGACTGTTACTAAAACGACTCCAACTACCACTACCGCAACTGTGACTACTACTACTACTGCTACTGCTACTGCTACTACTACTACTGTTGTTACTATTGATATATTTATCTACTACTATACCTAGTACTACTACTAGTACTGCCACAGCTGCTGCTATTACTACTTCTGCTGCAGTTCTTTTATACTTACAGTAAGTACCATTACAGAATTGGTCAATACATAACATTTGTGTTCACATTAGGGTAATCAAAAGTACAGAAAATCAGATGCTAAGCAATACTGAAACGAGTATCGAAACCACATAATTTGAGCAGGTATCGATATTTAAAAAGTCCCATTCACAGGACAGAACTGAACCTTTCCTGAATAGTCTTAGAATGATCTTGAGCTGTATCCGAACAAATATAAGCCCACATGGACTCGTATACGCCTGTGGAGCCTACCTGGACGACTGAGGGCTCACACAGATATAAGTCCACATGGTAATATAAAAGAAAGTAAAAACACCATGGATATTAAATGCTGCATCTACAAGTCTGATTTTTCTATTCTTATGTATGACCTTGGTGCTTCTTTGCCTTTTGCAGCTTGTACAATACTGCATGTTCCTCCATTGACTGTGCACGCGTCTTATTGATTCTGAGGAAGTCATCGGTGAAATTAGACTTGTGTGCGCACTGTACATGTGCATTGTGGGTAGAAATATGTCAAAGCAGCTACCCTAGAGACGCTATATGCAAATCTCCAGGGGGCTGTACCCTCGCTACTAAGAATATACACCAAAAGAAAATAAGCCTGTCATGAATACTGTGATAAGTCTAAATAGGGGCTAGTTTTCCTTCTATGTACATGTACTTTCCCTTCAATTTCATCCCTTTTAAACCGTTTAAGACTTGGTAAAAACAGGACAAATACTCACAAGAAGGAGGGCATGGCGTGTTTTAAAGCTTTGACGTGCACTATGTAACTTTTCCATCTGCTTGTCTCCATGGAGATGATGCTGCTTTCAAACTAGCGTTCAGTTATTCAGTTACAAGTGTTTGGTTGCAATGATAAAAACATTTGCATTCTTACCATGAGCGGGGTTGCCTCTCCACAGATCTGACCTGTAACTTCACCTGGTGTCATGGAGATTAATAGGTCTAATGCCATATTGTAGAAGTTAAGTTACACAGCGGGGCTTTAATTCAATGTATTTCATGCTATATATTCATTTCTTGAGGTATTACTCAGAACACTTTGTTGTATAATTCCCTAAACGTCTTTCTAATAATACTGCGTCTCACAATTTAAAGGTGCACTGTGTAACTTTCCTAATGGAGGGGCCTTCAAATGCTCGTCTCCATGGAGATGACGTTGCTTTATATACTGTAGAATGTTTCACAGTAGGGGCAATCAGTCTAGCTTTTATTTATTCACTTTAGTGGGGGTTGCATCTCCACAGATCTGACCGGGTGCCATGGAGTTTGCCATATTGTAGAACATTCAAGCCAAAGTAATAATTATTTTACTATTTTATTTATTTATTTTGCACGTATATAACATAACGAGAAGAAAAAAAACTCATTAGATAGAAAAGTAAGTGCGAGAAGAGGCCAAAAACCCAAAAGGACGCAAATTAAAGCCTCCACCATATGAATACATTCAAATTGAACATTAAAACTGTGCATTAATATAAAAATACATTTACACACCTTAGATTAAATACATTTGATTCAAACATGGATTAAAACACAATGAAACATCCACAAAGATGATCAAACATTATCATAAAATATCAAACATTTCCTCAAACTTTTTTTAAACAACAATTCTGATATTATTGAGACAAGCAAGTAGAGAAGGAGGAAAAAAAGCTTTTATTTTAGTTTGTTTTTTGGCTAGAAAATTACACAGTGGGGCTTTAACTCAAGTTATTTTATGCCATATATTAAATTCTCGAGGTTTTACTTAGAACTATTTGATTTTTCGACTCGTAATTTATCTTTCCTGGTGGAGGGTCCATTAAATGATTTTCTCTCTGAAGATGTTATAGCTTTTTCTGGAATATTTCACAGTATGGCATTAAACCAGACCAAGTTACTGGTCAGATCTGCGGAGAGGCATCCCCGCTCAGTCAGAATGCATGTTTTTCAGTTATTTTTAAGCGGTAAAACCACCTGTAATTGAATAAATGTAAGGTTGAGCTGTTTAATGTCACACTGTGAGATATTCCAGGCAGAGCAGTGATGTACACATAGAAACAACATGGTAACGGACCTCCAACTAAAAAAATTACACAATGCATCTTTAAAGTATTTGTGCTACACCGTATATCAGCTGAAGGCGATGCTGCTTGTTAGTCCCTTATTTCCTGTGACTTCAGACATCCACTAACCTCCATAGATCCTCCTGGGGCCCAGATGCAGTCCTATGGGGGGCCTGGTTCTGCCCTCGCCACATGGGGCCCCTAAGTACTCCATAGTACCGCTGGGGCCGTTGCTCTACATGTTTAGGAGGTCAGTCTCTTTGGCACAGATGTTTCCTCTTGGACCTCTTGTTGTTTTTTCTCCAAACAAAACCCAATCCTCCGAGCGGCTCTCCTCGTCTGGCAGGATCTCAGCTTCGCCAAATTTACTCAGGTGCTGTCGCGGTTTCGGAGCGGCGTTCAAATCCCAGCCCGATACGTGTTTTTCCACTCGGAGCGGAGAGGGGGAAAAGAAGACGGATGTGCTAACTTGCTTTTTTAGGGTCTCGGGGTAAAACATGGTCCAGAGAGACAGGCTTTTGAAATGTAAATGGACGTAATGTGGTGGAGCGGGTTGCTAGTTCACTACAGGAGTGAGCAGTGATCATGAGCTCTTTAAAGGAGCAATGGGCGAATAAATTACACACTATGGACTTTCCGCTGACTGCCATAATCGGATTGTTAAACTCTTCAATGGAGATGGGGAGAGATATATGGACACAGACCGCTGCATGGTTCCTAGTGATAAAATAGAAGTCAGATGGTAATAAATTTAAGATAATTCTAACTCCAGTATGCAGACGGGTCTAATTAGCCGTGTTTTGAGTGGAACAGTTCCACAGTGAATATGGCAAAGTTGTTTTACACAGTTTATTCGATAAGAATGAGAACAGCTAAACAAACAAAAAATACCAACATCTGTAATAATACTTTTCAGATTCTACTCTAGATAAACCAATACCGATAACGTCTGCCGATACTGTTGGTAAATTATCACATTTTTATACAGCGCTTTTCCACCTTTAAGGCACTCAGCACTTTACAACAAGTAACCACTCACCCATTCACACATATATTAATACACCAGTGTACACCTTGCCCAAGGGCACAACAACAGTATTCATCTGTGGAAGCTGGAATTGCTCCGTCACTCAGTCTGACCACTCAACCAGTGATGTTTATGTTGAGATTTACGTTGAGAGTCTTTTATCGCATCATTATGAACAATTTACAACTTTTTGGTTTGCAATTTGGAAAATATTTTATACTTCTACTTTATACTTCTGTTTAAGTCATATTATTATAATTTACTAGCTTGCACACATAGAGCGTATATATGAGTGGACTAAGTGAGTGTGACGTCACCCACAGTGTTCAACACCGCTTAAATGAGGCTCCCAACGCCACGGCTACAGGAGCAAATTTAGAGCCAGGCTCCATATTTGGAAATCCGACCACGAGTATCATAGCAACCACAAGAGCCAATCCTCATTGAGGTCATTAAATGCGATACTCTGCACCATTCTGCACGAACCGCTATATTTCGGTGATTCTTGAGAATAATAAGGACAATTGTCTTTTATCATCAAACTTTAAATAGTAAGTTTAAGTAATTGGTTTATGTTATATGTTCTGTTATGTACGAACCAGCTGTCAATCAAACCTGTTGCTAACGCTTGGTGGCAGCGACCTCTGGGAATGAAGGCGTCTGATTATTATTTATGTTCATATCTTGATTTAGGGACAAAACAGTGAAATGAAAAATTCAGGATCATGTGTCGCAGGTTCATATGAACATTTTAAGACCAAAATGACGAGACTCAGTGCAGCAGTTACAGAGAGAGAGACGATATGATCCTAATGTAAGTCACTGGAAAAAAGGGGGAGAAGGAGCTGGAAGATCCTCCTGGAGCACTTCCTGTTTGGCACGCAGCGGCTACGGGTTAGCTATGTCCACTCATATATACGGTTTATACTTGCACAGCAGATAACTTTATTTATACAGCGCTTTTTTCACAGATACGTCCCCAAAGATGCTTTACAGAACATTATTAACAGAGCATTCTTCATTCACTCCATACCAGTTGGTGATAAAGTACTGCAGTTTAATTTACAAAGTGCTGCTTATTGGAAAAAACTACAAAATGAACTTTCTCTTTTGTTATTGTTATGAATGCTAAAGACGCGTAGCATTTAAGTTCTGTCATTTTGCCAATCACATCTTGATAATGCGCCAAACATAACAATAGGTCTGCTTAAAATATCTATTTCTAATTAGAGTTAAGGCTTATGAATCCATTGTTCACAGTAAAAGTCATATTTAATTTGTAGTTTACGCCAGTGCTGACTATATAAACTCAATTTCTTAAAGTTCAGTGTTATGATTAAAAAACACAGTCCCCAATTATTCCTGAGTGCTTATTAAACATTGTCTCCATAAATACACTTCATTCCAATTCATGAGTCTGTTTATTGCCTATTGTTAATGTGTTTGCTTAGCCACTGTGGCACTAGCGCTAATTATAATTCACATCAACATTTCAGTGGGGTATTTTTTAAACTTTTCTCAGGTAAGGGGACTTTCATAGCTAATTTGTTTAAGCCCGGGTGATGCGTTTAATATCCTCGTGTACATTACTCTCGTGTCAAGCGAAGACACAACTTTGACGCAGTTTTAATGAGGAAATTAAAAGATCCAAAGTTCTGTAAACATGAAACAAGTTGAAAAGAAATTGGCGAAAATAAAATAAAAGGAGTAGCGAACAAAGGCGGGTGTTGTTTTAATCATTCGGATGTGCAAACAAGAGTGAAATGAAATATCTAGGACAAATAAAAATCAATCGTGCAAACTGTCAGGGGAGTTTATGAGTGTTTGAAATTCAACATCTGCGGTCTAGGATTTTGAAATTATTTTTGAGCAAATTTGAGAGGCGTTTACATTTTTTAGCAAATCCCCAAAACAGTAGCGGATTGAGTAAAACTTTACACAAACTACATTTTTGAAAGTCTTAACAAAGCCTAGCGCTAAAGCTGAAAACAACTAGCGTGCTAACAGTGCACTTCCTGATTCGCAGACAATAAAACACTATGATTAAATGCAGTTACAAAATACAAAATATCTGACATATTTTGCTCAAATCTATGGGAAAAATCAGGTACCGGCCCTTTAAGTTATTCAGGCTTTGTAACTACTTAAAGGTGCATTGTGTAACTTTTCTGGTCTTATTGCTTTGTCTGAAATGTTTCACAGTATGGTATTAAACCTTTCTATCTTCATAGACTAAACCAGACCAAGTTACAGGTCAGATCTGTGGAGAGGCGACCCCGCTCACAGTCAGAATACATGTTTTTCTAGGCATTTTTTGAGCAATAAAACCACATGTAATTTAATAAATGTAAAGTAGAGCTGTTTAATGCCATACTGTGGGACATTCCAGGCAGAGCGATGACATCCACGGAGAATATGACGACCGTCCACCAGAAAAGTTCCCTAATGCACTTTTAATAATATCTTAAGCGTAACGTCTAACCCTGAATCTTTCTTGAAGGTGGTGGAGGGTCCGCCAACTCCTTGTTTCCATGGAGATTTCTGTTGTACAATGTGGCATTAAACGTTTTAATTGCCAAAGTGACGCTGAAAGGCCAAGTTAAAAGTCAGATCTGTGGAGAGGCGACGGCGCTGACGATGAGACTGCATGTTTTTAAGGTATTTTTGAGCAATGAAAATCCCTTAACGTACGATAGAGACACGTCATGTCATACTGTACTGTGGGACAATCCAGGCAAAGCAGTAACATCTCCATGGAGACAATTACCTCGTGACCCTCCATTAGGGTGCATCAGTTGCCCGATATCAGAACTTTACAACGGCCCTATACTTTTCGTGTTCCATTCGCTGAGAAAAAATTTAGAAAAAAATTATGAAATTCGAGTTGATCTACCGGGTCCACATCGAGGTCAAAGTTTGGCCAATGTCCCAATGTATAAGACAGTATAGGCCTATACTGTCTTATACACTGGGGCATTGCCCAAACTTCATAATAGGCAGGTTCGGTAGACTTTAGAAAGCATGGTAGAACCACATATTTGCTTTATGTTTTTCAGAATTGGAGTGTTACAGTGTAGTTATTAAAAGAAGAAATGTCAGAACATAGCTGTAAGAAGGCTCACATGGAGCAGCCTAAACCAATAACCCGCCAAGACTGTGCAGTATTTGGGTTAGGAGCGAAAATTACCACTGTTTCTGTTGATCTCTCATTTTTAACGATTTTTTTAGAAATTTCCAGAATTTTACAAGGGATGTGGACCCGGTAGATGACATTCGAATTACAAAAAAATTTACCAGGAATTTTTTCTAGTTGAATGGAACACTAAAACATTAGGGCCGTTTGCAAGTTCTCGATTTTTAAAAAAAGGGGGCAACTGATGCACCCTACCCTCCATCTAAAAGTCTTATTAATTATTAAGTCTGTACGTGCTTCATTAAGGCGTTTTTATTGTGAATTGTTATCTGAAACGTTAAAGGAATGCACTTGTGAAACGCCAAACCGACCCCCGTCTTTGCTCTAACTTCTGCGCACCATTTGACTCGCAGTGCTTAGCCTTCTATTAAGTCCAGCATTGGATAAGTTACATGTGGTCAGCTGCAGGCGGATTGACCTCTGGCCTTTTTATTGGCAGTTTCTTGACCCGGCTCACCGCTCGAGCTGGGGGAGCCAACTGATTCGCTTGGCCTGAATCCAGTCAATTACAAGTGAACTCATAGAAGAGGAGGACGTACACTTTCTTTAAACTGTGTCCTGAGAAACCTACGCAGTTCACTTTTCGATTTAATAAGTGAACTGTAATATAGAACTTTGTTGATTATGGCTGGTGTTACAGTTAAAGGTGCATTGTGTAACATTTTTGGAGAGGAGTCTGCCATTTATGTAAGAATGTTCTGCAATATGTGTCTTCCATGTGTTCAGATATCTTTTTTTATTGTGCAAAACGTGGCTTCAAACTTTTAACAAGATTGCCTCTCCACAGATCTGACCTGTAACTTGGTTTGGTGTAGGGATGCACCATACGAAGCTGTTCTGTGGTTACTTGAGGGATGAAAGCAGCTCTGTAACACATTTGGATTAGTTTTGTCTTATGTTAACATTTTTTAAAGGAAATAAATTCTGTTTTCGGTTCGTGCATTGGTATCGGTTGATATCGGATATCTGCAAATACTCAAATAATAATAATAATAATCATAATAATAATGCATCAGTTTTATACAGCGCTTTTCTGGACACTCAAAGACGCTTTACAGAGCATTATTCATTCACTCCATACCCGGTGGTGGTAAACTACTATTGTAGCTACAGCTGCCCTGGGGCAGACTGACGGAAGCGAGGCTGCCAATCTGCGCCATCGGCCCCTCCGACCACCACCAACACTCACGCACACACCACTTTCATACTAGGCAATGTGGGTGATGTGCCTTGCCTAAGGACACAACGACAGTTTTTGCGACTGGCGCCCCACTGTGGCACCTGGAATTCCTTGTGGTCTCCCATCCAAGTACTAACCAGGCCCGGCCCTGCTTAGCTTCTGAGATCTGACGGGTTCAGGCTTTGACAAGCCGGTATGGCCGATATATCAAGATATAGTATCGGAATTGGTATCGGAAATGAAGAACCTGGATCCCTAGTTTGGTGGCGTGCTTGTCTTTATGGAATTAAATGTGTTTAATACCACACTGCGGAACATTTCTGGCAAAGCAGTTCAGCTATTCATGGAGGACTTGGATATTCAGTTAATGTCAGTGTTCGTCAGTTTTGAAATCATGTATTTATTTTTTTATTTTAGTTGTTTTTTACCTTTTTACCTTAGGTGTACTGTGTCATTTGTCATCTTCCATCTGCTTGTCTCCATGGTGATGTTATTACCTTGCCTGGGAGGTTCCACAGTGTAGCATTAAACAAATACGTCATGTATTTCTTTAACCCTCATAGACCGACGGGAGCTCCCGCTCTCCCTGTTTTCATGTGCAACTTCTAATTATCGTATCTCCGGAACTACATGCGCTATTAAAAAAATTCGAACAGTTCCTGAAAGCAGAGAAGTTGTACTTTCTACCCATATCAGGTTATTACGCTAAATTTCTGCAGCACCCACCACAGAGCCTGTAGTATCGAGTGCAGAGTGGTGGAGATTTGGAGAGCGACAGTAGTTTACAAGTGGTTTTTCGATGCTTTTTCATTTTTTTTTGTGGTTTCGTGTTTTTCTTTCAACTGTTATTACACATTAATACATAAACAGTGATGCTGAACAACTGCCAGATATTGAAAACTGAACTCATCCTGGTAAAACAGGGCAAACGCACTTACTCCGGGGACATTTTCTGACATATTTAAGTCAAAGGAACACAAAAAATCCAAGCGGGATTTTGATGCATGGAAATAATAGGGCTAAAAGGGTTAATTAGGTGTTTTTATTTCTCAAAACTACCACAAAACATGGATTATTACTGTGAGCGGGTCCACTACTCCACAGATCGGACCTGTAACTAGGCCGTACCTCCATGGGGATTGTATTGAAACTGTTTTATATTGTGTTCATCCAGCCTGCTAGAGGGCGCTAGTTGCAACAGTGGTAGTGTATTTAGCCAGTGGGTGGCCAGAGGAAGAAACAGCTAGCTTGATGATGAATGTCAACCAGTCCATGATGTGTTTTGTTGTTCAATCTAAAGCCATCCTCTCATTTCCAGCCCTTTGAGTGGCAACATGAGTAAGTTTTTATGTTAAATATGAATGTTGAGAAGTATATTTCTAGCACTTTGTCCAAGTTTGCGTAATTTTATAGGTGTTATTTAACCTCCTGAGACCCGAGCTTTGGTCTGGTGTGCATTTTTCATTTCTTCTTGCTATTTGGGATAAGTAGGACCTACTAAGTAAGTCTTCTGTATGACACCATTGGTTAAAAATGTAAAAACATTAAAATGTATAAATAAATTACAAAAAACAAACAAACAGCAATTAGCTGTTTATTTCAAGCCCTAAACCTGCCAAATGTGACGTAGGTCGACCGTGAGCGGGTTGGGGTTCAGTGAGTGAGGTTAAAAACACACAAAAAGGCCTGAAAATGTGGTCCACAGTTTTCATTTTTTCTGGTTTTCAATCGTTACAAAAAAAGTAGAGGTGCAAAAAGTGGAGACAGGCAGCAGTTTCCCTATAGCAGCAGAAACGTCCAGCAATTTATAACTGTAAACTCATCTAAATATTCCCAAGTTTACCTAACAACATGTACAATCAATAATATAACACAGTCCCAATGTCTTCAAACGAGGACATGACATTTCCTGATGCTCTCGTCTGCTGTGGTCAATAAAATGTGTCAAATTTTAATGCCAAATGAAGTTACATGAAGATACATGAAGAGACATTATTGTACATAAATACATTGGTTTTATTCATAAATTTTGCATCTAAACTTTACCATGCAGTTTTTTTTTTTTACTTTCGGGAGCTGCTGTAGAGGTTTTTAGTTGATTACAGGTGAAAGTTTAAAATAATTGAAAATCATGGTGCTAAGAGGCAAAAATGTAATGTCCTCGTATGGGGCCACAGGGTCTCAAGAGGTTAAGATGAACTAGCAGTGGTAATGGAGCCTATCATTGAGTTGTCTGTGTTACTGCTCAGCTAGTGTTAACCATTTATTGCCTATATAGTACATTTTAAAGGACATTGTTGGTTTTTGCTGTTTACTGAATACTTCTTTGTATTTTGTATTGTTGCAGTTTCACACTTTTTGCATTAAATCCTGGTCAAATACACCACCTGCCTGTTCCTTGGAGGAAATGATGCAAGAGAGAGTTTAGCTGGCTGTGAATCTCAATTAGGACACTGGGTCACGTTGGGTGCAACAGTACAGGGATAGTTAAATTAAATGCTATACTGTAGAACATTTCAGGAATAAAGCACGTGATGGACCCTCTACCAGAAAAGTTACACCGTGCATCTTTAAATGAATTAAAAGTAAATATTATGACGTTGAATCTTTTGTCCAGCCCTGTCCTTGTGCGTCAACAGCCTGAGCATATTTTCTTTGATGCTTCTCGTACATATCTGCGGAAAAGCCTAAGCCCAAGGTTAACTTCACGTCCCCAACTGTTTAACACGTCAATGCCGGAATTTCAATCTGTCCGGAATGTTCTTCTGTCATTCACTGGGACCAGGTCAACACTTGTGCGTGCCGCCATGCATTGTGGGTATTTTAATTCAAAAAACGCAGCTGCTTTCTGTGGGTTTGTGCGTTATCTTATCTTACGTAACCCGCTGAGAGTTGTTTGTTGGCCCATTAAATTAAGTTACTACTGGTATTAACTTCTTATTGAACTCCATAAACCTTTTACGATGATACTCATGTTTTTATTATACTTATGAAAAACAAATGACACAACATGCAGTACAGTCGAGGTTGGGACGGGTCGTTATGAGATGCTAACCACTCTGCCACTGGGACCCAAGGACGTTAGCCATTTTCCGTCAAAGAAACTAAATATATTGTAAATTAAAGCCGCCTGCTCGACTCCAATGTAGTTTATTTATTTATTTATTCATGGTTGTTTCCTGGAATGTCCCACAATATGGCATTTAATTTAACTATCATGGAGAGAAGGAGCACCAAGCCAAATTACAGGCCAGATCTGTGGAGAAGAGAGCCCCTGGTAATAACACATGTTTTTGCTGTAGTTTTGAGAAATAAAAATCCCCATAATTGAATACACAGTTTGTTTCTGCTTTTAAACGGAATCTTAAAAGATATTTTTTAACCAAAGCTTTTTGTTAATTGTTTTTATTGGTTTTATGTTGTGTGCTGACCTGGTTTTAGCTTTTAGTGTCATGAACTTTTATGCCGATGCGCTTTTATTCACGGCTCTTTTTACCTGTAGCACTTTGAGATTATTTTATGTAAAGTGCAATATAAACATTTTCTTTTTCTTCTTCTGCTTCTTCTTCTGCTTCTTCTTCTTCTTCTTCTGCTTCTTCTGCTTCTGCTTCTTCTTCTTCTTCTTCTTCTTCTTCTTCTTCTTCTTCTGCTTCTTCTTCTTCTTCTTCTTCTTCTTCTGCTTCTTCTGCTTCTGCTTCTTCTTCTGCTTCTTCTTCTTCTTCTTCTTCTTCTTCTTCTTCTTCTTCTTCTTCTGCTTCTTCTTCTTCTTCTTCTTCTGCTTCTTCTTCTTCTGCTTCTTCTGCTTCTGCTGCTTCTGCTTCTTCTTCATCTTCTGCTTCATCTTCTTCTTTTTCTTCTTCCTCTTCTTCCCTCTCTTCCTCTGAATAAGTACAAGATATATTTGTCTAAGGCCATACTGTGGAACACCCCAGTCAGAAAAGGGGAAAAGTTACACAATGCACCTTTAAATTTCATCCCTTTCTGCAAATATATTGTATAAGCAGCTCATAAGACAGAAATTTGACTGCTTTGTATCGAATTATAAAATGTTTTGCTGCCGCAGAATCAGGAAATTCACGGTTTGCATGCTAGTTGCTGCTGGAATGTTTGTGAAACGCGGTGGTGCATAATTAGGATGCTCAGAATATATAAGGTGGATGAGGAATAACTTTGGACCTTTGCAAACTTTTAAAAATAAAGTAGTTGTGTTTTTCATGCTTTGAAGGGAGTAAAAATCCAATACAGCGTCTTTAATTGTCGCTGCTTGACTCCTTGTTTTTTTCTTGTACAATTTTGACAAAAGCCCTAACCCGCCGTAACATTATGGTGAGTAAATAGCTCATTACTTTGCTCATTACTTCAATCTGAAAACGAGATGCTGAAAGTGAAAGTGCAGCTGCCAAACAAAACGCATCACACTAAATTGTCAGATGGCTAATTATTGATGCAGGGTGTGATAGTTGTACACGTTTGCTAATCCTGTGGTATTTTTACATGTGATATGTGTGATGAATGTGAGGTGGAGAGGGATAACACCTTTGTGATCCTCTAAACTAGGGGAAAAATGGTCTTTAACTAGTATATATACATTTTTTGTTGTTATTTTTACATGTGTATCACTATGGTATCAAAGTCAGTATTAGGCCATTTCCTTAAAGTATCTAACTTTCTTGACGGGGTCCCTCGCCTGCTTGTTTTTATGGAAATAGATGCTTCAGAATGTGGAGATAGATCAGTTTTATGCAAAAAACAATATGTAGGTACGTTAAAATAACTTAAATTAAGAACATTTTACTTTATTGGAGCAGATGCAACTTGACAAGTAAAAATATCCACCAGTGGAATATGTGTTTTTTCTTAATTCAAGCAACATTTGATATTTTTTCTAATATTAAGTGCAAAAAGTTGTTGTTTTTCTTGTTGTTTTTAAGTTTAGCAAGATGTATTTTCATATTTTAAGTGCAAAAAGTCTTATTCTACTGGCAGATATTTTACTCATCAAGTGAAATTTTCTCAAATCATGGTAAAACTTTCTTAATTCAAGTCATCTTAACTTGACTAAATTTTGTTTTTTTGAAATGAATACTGTGGAATATTACAGCCAAAGGAACATTTCCATGAAAACAAGCAGGAGATGCCCGTCTTCCAGGCCAAATAAGAAAAGGTTTGTGGAGATACGAGCCAGCTCACCATAAGGGCACATGTTTTTCTGTTTGTTTTTCAGTCCAATAAACACACACACACACACAGAAATTGAAAGCAAAAGGAAAATTCAGTTGGACAAAGTTTGTAACCTGGATGAGTGAAGGATTACACAGACAAAACAACAAAACTGTGTCCATTTTAGTTTTTTTTTGCACAAAAAAGTGAGGTACTATGACTTGAACACTTTTCAAATAAGGTGATTTGCCAACTTTTTCCCCATATATTTTTAGTATGATACTTAAACCTCATCCAAGACAATTAAACGCACATTTTAGCACATTTTTGAAAATATAATCTGATAATCATTCTCTGGTAAACACAAAAAGAAATCAAGATTGATGTTTTTCACTAATATCCACCCCAACGTGATAATTAAAGCGAGTTTTTATTGCTTAGTTGAGATAATGAATCAAAATTGGGACACAGCACGACCACTTATTCTGTGTATGTTCATTTTAGAGTAATTTGACAGAAGCAGGAAGCAGCAGCGTCACATGTTATCTTGATCTATTCAGAGGCTGGTTTTGGCATCTTTGGTCAGTTTGCTTGGTACAACATCAAAGCCCATGGACCAGGAGAAAAGAAACAAGAAGAACCTCGAATAGAGCTGTGCCAGGGCCTAATAATCTCCCCTGGTATTGTACGAGCTCCAATTACGCTCAAGACGACTTTAGTAGGATTTGTACTGCAGGGAAAGAGAGGGAAATAAGTTTGGGCGTGTGAAGGTCCTGTGAATGTGTATATGCAAATGCGGACGCCTTTTTGAATAAGCTATGTTTTTTTATAAATACAAAAGAAATATCGACTTATTCAAATTTTCTAGTGTGTGGGTTTTTCCTTTTTCCTTTTGGTACGGTTGAAGGTCCTCGATTACACAAATTGATTCTTGTCAGCTTTTACCCATGTTTGAGTAACCCTTTATTATTAGTTTCTCTACATCTCCAAAGCTCAAAATGTTCCGTTCTGCCTTGTGATGTCATGAAGTGGTACTTTTCAAACTTTTATTCGGTAGAGATTTGCAATTCTAGTGCTAAAATGGTTCTAGTGAAGGTGTACGGGGTTAAAAACACAGTGGAGCGCTTTCTGTTTGAAGGGATAGTTTGGGTTTTTTGACATGAATCTGTAGGACATCCCCGTCTGCAGTGTCGAATCAACACTGACTTACCTCCCGACAGTGTCTGATGAGTCGAGTTTTTCCCCGGTTTCGGCACTGACAAAAGTGTCCAGCAAGTTGGCTGGAGTCATGAAAATAAAGCATTTTTCTTTTCAAGACGATATGTGTTCAAAAGAGTGACACATTTGCATCACAAAACTTGAACAGGGAAAAAGTCAGACCTCATAATCGCTTGGTACTATTTTCTCTCCAGTCATATCACTCCGCGCTGCCGCCAGATGAAGCTGCGCCTGTTTCACTGTGTTTCCTGCTCAGAAAGTTAATGACAACATGTGAGACTATGACACACGATGAAGACATGGCCTTTAGCACAGAGCCAAGGGGAGATCTTTATGAACCCGAATATATGATGCCCAAATTCACCAGGTGGAGTTAGAACGGACAGAGTGGTACAAGTTGAAGCTGGATTTTTGTTGTTCCAGCCTGGATAATCACAAGTCTGCACCATTTTTGATATATTCTTATATAGCTTAAACAAGCTTATATACTTAACGCTGTAGCTCTCACCTTAGCTCTCTTGCACTGCCGAACTACTGAAAAAAGTGTTGGATTTGTGCGTGGCTGTCCCTGGCGGCAGCGCGGAGTGATATTTATTTATTTATTTACGTTTTAAAGAGGAATAGCCCCTTGAGATGTAGCATCTCAATTACTAGAGGGTCCTCTAGTTGAACAGTTTGGCCGCAGACAGCAGTGCCATAGGAAACATAATATACAACATTATGTAAACAAATAGATCCAAACTCACACACGCACACACACACACCAGCTCTCATAGCCCCACCCAAGACAAAAATTACAGTATTGAAATACAAAAAATTAAAATTAAAAAAATAAATAGAAATGAGGTAATCACAATGATAACAACAATAACACCACCAATAATAATAATAATAATAAAAATAACAGTAATAACAATAATAAAGACAGCTACTCTCACCAAAATTCTTACTACCATCACCACTAACATTGATACCAATATCGTTATAAGTATCGACACCAATATTAATATCGATATCATCAACAACAATAAGTAAATTGAAGTAAAGTTTGATTGAAAATCAAAAACAAAGAGAGATATGAGCGAACAGAAAATAGTACCAAGCGATTATGAGTTCTGACTTTTTCGTGGTTCATCGTTTTGTGACGCAAATGTGTCACTCTTTTGAACACACATTGTTTTGAGAAGAAAAACGCTTCATTTTCACAACCCCAGCCAACTTGCCGGACACTTTCGTCAGCACCGAAACCAGGGAAGAACTCGACTCACCGGACGCTGTCGGGAGGTAAGTCAGTGTTGATGCTCGACACTGCTGGTGCCATACAGATTCAGGTCAAAAAACCTGAACTATCCCTTTCATTTGTGTGACCGAAACTAAACACAGCTCCAGGAAATAGCGTAATATGGGCCCTTTAACATCGTGTTTTCTGATTATTGTTAAAAAGACACACAAAAAATATATATGTAGCCAACCATTCACTCCCTATAGAGAAAACATTTTTTGTAATTTTTCCTGTAGTTTGTTCAACACCATTAAATAAATTGCATTTTCCTGTACTAGATATTAGCTATACAGAGATGTAGCATAACCACAAACATTTTTCATAGCATTACTTCCTCAACACTCTTTGTAAATGCATTTTGCACAGTATCGTCATTGATCATGGGCAGAGTCTGGGCTCGTGCTCAGTGCACTCACTTTCATATAGTCAAATCAATATTGCAATTAATTCCATCTCGAGTATGATTGTATTGGATTAATATCGAAGTGGCTACAGTTCACTGCACCCTCTTGTAATAGTGGCATACCTCACCTTTATGCAAACAGACTCAGTGCTTTTCAATTTGCTCAATGATTTAAAAGCTTCTGTTATGGTTGGAGACAAAACAAAGTACAAGAACTGCACTTAAGCGGAGTTGAAAAAGCTGTTAGCCCGACAGTCCAAACAAGGCCAACAGATGTGCTTTAAATTAGCCCCACACTGGAATGCAGCCGTGAAAGAGGCCAGGGATTATGACCCACAACCTTGTAACCTGATATCGTTACGCCATTGGGTCTGAAAAGCTTTCGCACCAAGTAACACCTCAAATAATACTGGACGCCCACGGTACAATCTGCAATTAAGGTGGGTTCAGTTATGGCAAGGACTGGTGAAATTATCAAATGAAAATTGGACAAAACCAAGCATGAAGCTGCACCAAAATGGAGGCAGGTATTTCAAGATGGAATAAAGATTTTGAGTAACTGATCAAAAGAAATATTTTGCATTGTGGGAACTTTTTGTAGCTCCTAGGACAAGGATCAAGGGTTACAGCCAAGGATCTGCAAGGCAAGGTTCAAATTCTGACTAAAATGAAATAAAATAATAATAATAAAATAACTACTAGATCTACTAGAAAATACAAAATTAAAGCTGTTGCACTTGAGTTTTACTGTCTAAACACATATAAAACACTTCATTTTAGTTGTACTCCCCGTTTTACCAACACATTCTTAGCCAGTGTTAAACCAACTAGCATGCTAACAGCGCACCGGCATTACTTCCTGGTTCATGGACGATAAACATGCTATAAACTAGTTTCCCGGGGGTGTATCCCGTTAGTATGACAGCATGTGCCTGAAGAAAGGGAATAAACAGAAAGTTTTGACATAAATACTGTTATAGGGAACAAGGAGGAATCAAATAAATAACAAAATAAAAACTACAAGCTACAAGAAGGAGATCTTAACATTAGGACTTAACCAGCTCTAAACCATGAGGGAGTAAAACCAGACTCAAAATGCAATACCGGATAACAGAACAAATGGAATACAAGTTTATTAAGACTGGTAACACTTTTAATAATAAATACCCCGACTTGTAAAGAGGTATTAAGGGTGGGACGAGGCACAGTTTCCACAAGACAAGACAAAACACGACTTTGGGTCCATGAAAACGAGACAAGACGAGATTTTTTTGTCATTTCTAAGATGTAAACAGTCCAATTCAGTTTCCAAAGTTTCCTCAGACTTTGTGTTTACTTCATTTAATATTTTTGTTGTCGTTCTAGCAGTGCTTTTTGGAACTTCGGCTTCTCAAAAAGTGCAACCCACCAGGACTTTACCTTTTTTTGTCCAATCCAAATGGGGGGAAAAACATTGTCACGAGATTATTTTCCTCATGCGTGCACGATCTTGTGGCATTTTTGTCTCGCGAGATCTTGTGGTACGAGATCTTGTCCCATCCCTATTAATCAATCAATCAAACTTTATTTATAGAGCGCTTTTCATACAAAAATGCAACACAGAGCTCTTTACAGTGATTAAAACAGAACAATCCCACATTTCCCACATTTCCCCTCCACTCCCCCACAAAGCTAAACTAAATAAGTGAGTCTAATTGTGACATAACTATCTTTATTTACTACTAACTGAAACAGGAAACTATTGAAACTGTGACATACTATTTTTCATAACTCTTTCTATCTATCTCTATACTAACTACTACAGAGAAAAAAGGAAAATAGAGGAAAAACAACAAAAAGAACACACAGAATCATTTCTAATATACTATTCATGTGGTGTCGTTGTTCATGTATTGTTATGGCTGATTAAAATGTATGAAAAAGTCCTCATTATAAAGTATTACCTAAACCGCGCTACAAAACAACATCCGAGCCCGAAAAAAGTCATTAAACTAGCTCCAAATCTCTACCCTCAGCACTCGCGATGCAAATACCTCCCCCCAGAACCGCGCCGTATACCCCAGTTTCCAAACCCCCTCCCCCAACCAGCCTCTCCGCACCCGCAAACCACGAGAACAATGCGGTGAGGGGCTCGCACTTCAAAACCTCTCCAATCACGGCCCAGAATAGAACGCGGCGTATATATAGGAATGCCTGCGCTTGCCCCTGTAATGCTGGCTAAAAGCTAGCTCAGCTCCCCAGTGCTCTGTGCCTGTCTGCTCCGCTTCATACTTCATTAGCCCGGGACCTGGCATCCAACTAATGATCACATCCAGCCACTGTAGTACCCTTTTGTAGTACTAGAGCTGAATAGGCAGTACTTTCCAACTTGTACACATTGTTATCAGCGTACAATAGCCCCCCCATCTGAATAAACTGGGCCTCTGTGTTCCCGCCGTAATTATCCCCTGTTTGTTAAGATTATTTTTAATTCACTTTTTCTTCTCACGGTTTACGTCGCAGTTCTCTTAATTATTCCCCATTATAGGTCAGCGCCCATTCATGTGCTTTCAATGCATGTACCTGGGCATTCGCCGCTAACGTAACACAATAATCTCAATTTAATTAATTAAAGCTATTCACCTTTGTGCACGGTATTCATAATTAACACCAAAAAATGACTAACTTTAATACATTCTTTATTACTGTTGCAAAACTAAGCCATTTATTAGTTTTAATTACTTGGAAGAATGCGTTATGGTTTACAATTTACTCTTTTATAATCTACATTTTTTGTTTAAAGGTGCATTGTGTGCGGGATTAAAACTTTTCTATGCAAACAAAACCAAGTTACGGGTCAGATCTGCAGAGAGGTGACCTGCCCACAGTCAGAATGGATGTTTTTTTAGGTATTTTTGAGCCATAAAACCACTTTTAATTGAATAAATGTAAGGTAAAGCTGGTTAATGGCATATTGTGGGACATTCCAGGCAGAGCAATGAGATCTCCATAGAAACAAGCAGGTGACGGACAAACAAAAAGTGACAATTTATAGTGGCAAAAAAGAGAAAAAGAAACACATATAGTATAAGTCGATTTCTAACTATAACCCACGTGTTGCCGGAGTATTTTTAAAGTTCCGCATTGTGCTTTACTCCACCGCCACATTGTTAAAGTGACTCCGACTCCTTGTGCATTCTTCTTCAGTTCTCGGTGCAGCTGTTGTCTGTCCTTGCACCTGTTGGGTCTCTGAGTGCTCCCCTGTGTGGCCTGTCATCAACTCCACCTCCCAGCATGCAGTGGGGCTGTCTGTATACGCTAACCCCCTCCAATCCCCTGTGCTTTAAAGTATCATCCGTCAGCGTTCGCTCCTGTAAATACAACAGCAGTGACTCCATCCCCCAGAATGCAATGCAGACATCGCACATCAACTCTTGCTACTGGAAATAAAGTAACGAAAGACCTGGAAAATAAACATGTAAATCGATAAAATGTTTTAGATTTTGAAACAGAAATACTTCCCAAAATTTATTACGCAAATTTGATCTAGGTCTTATTTTGACCACACCCGCCTCGTCATACCTCAGTCCGCACCCGACCCGTTTTCCGACAGAATTGAAGTAAAATTCAGCACCGCTCTGATCCGCTATAAATACAGACCAACATCGGAACCGTACTTGAATGAAAATCAGTCCGAGAGCCAAAAAAGAGCCACAACTTTGTACTCTCCACTCGCTAATTTTCTTTTCAGCTCCTCGCGAGTCATTTTCAACTGCAGGACATCACATGTGTGGTTTGAAAATGAAAGTGGCAGATTTCTGGGAATGCGCACGTGCAGCAGAAACATACGGGTTTTACATTTCATCATCTTGTAAAACCAATGGCATTTTTGCATTTCCCTAAAATACAGCCCTGTTTTTTGTTCGCACATGATGTTTTGTAAACCCGCTCTCTCCTGCGTCCGACCCGAACCCGACACAGGACACCATTTTTCACCTGTTTCATTCAAATTTGCGGTTCACCCGTCAGGTGTCCGCGGGTACCCGAACCTGTGCAGGATTCTGTCTGATACTGGTGGTGGAGAAGAGGTGGAGATGGAGAGACGAATATGTGGCAAATTAGAAGTGCTAGACTTGATTTTTACTATCCTGAAAATGTGAAAAACAGAACTAGTTCATATTAGCTTGTAGCGGTCCCTAGTTGCTTTACTAATGCATTACTAGCATGATTGAACTTTTTTTAGAGGCTAGAGCAGCCACTGTTAACAGCAACTAGCAGGCTAACAGCGCACCGGCATTACTTCCTTGTTCGTGGAACATAAACGTGCTTTATAAGTAGATGCAGACAACACACAGTGGTCTCATTTTTGACCCAAAGAGCTGCTTTTACAACATCGATACTGGAGCAAAACTAAATTTACTTGGAAGAAATTGGGTGCAGCCCCTTTAATATGACTTCAGTTAAAGGTACATTGTGGAACTTTTCTCGTGGAGGGTCCCACACCTGATTTCCTTCATGGAAATGTGTGAAATGTTATTGGTTTGTCTGAAATGTTTCACAGTGTGGAATTTCTGTCATCATAGAGACCAAACCAGACCAAGTTACAGGTCAGATTACAGGTTGTGGAACCCAAACGAAAAGCGACACAGTGCACCTTTAAATACTATTACATTTTTGTTCACATTTCCCAGCAGGCCTTTTCATCTCCATGCTAGTTTTTAATCCATATAATGCTCTTGTAGTTGTTGTGATGTGGACAGTGTTTTTGGAGATTGCAACACTGTACCAGGGAGCATAAGTTATCTTCACCCAATTACCATATTGTTGATTTACATAGGGCACCGCTGTCTCCGATAATTCAATCTGTGTGTAGTGCCCAGCTGCAGGTGAGGCAGGGGGCCCCACAGCACAGGGCCCATGCAGCGGTCAGCATCTGTTTGCGTGTAATTATAGGAGAAGTTTATGTGTAGAATGGGAGAGCTGACCCCGACAGTGTCACAAAACATTACAGAGAAAACTTTTACCGCGTTCTGTTTGGATGTAATTAAACCATCTCAAACACAAAGCCTAGAAAAGGTGTGGTCCGAGTATTAAAGAATGAAACTTAATTTAAAACTATATTGAGGGAAGAGTTACTTACTTTGTTTAGTTTATTTACAGTCTTCGTCAGACTTAAAACTTCATGATCTTTAAAACAGCGAAAATTATGTTCAAGGCATCTGTTAACTCTCTTCCAGCTCATTTAAATGATTTATTTCAAGATCGAAATGCTCATCATGGCTACAAACTTAGGGGTAATAAAACATTTTATCATCTGACATTTAGAACCACTTAGGCTGTGGAACGGATTATCAGAAGAACTATCAGAAAAACTGCGTAAAGGAGCATTAAAGGGCTCATATTACACTATTTTCGATGTGTTATAATGTTGTTTCCTGATCACAAACATAACTGGAGTTGTGTTTTGTTTCATTCACACAAACCTACATATTTAGGCTCTGTTGTTCTCTATGGATAAGTCACTGCTCTTCTTGGAATGTTCCACAGCGTGACATTAAACAGCTCTACCTTACATTTATTCAATTACAGATGGTTTTATAGCTCAAAATTACCTAGAAAAACAGGCATTCTGACTGTGAGCGGGGTCGCCTCGCCACAGATCTGACCTGTAACTTGGTCTGGTTTTGCCTCCATGATGATGGAAAGGTTTAATGCCATACCGTGAAACATTCCAGACAGAGAAATCACATCTAAATGGACAAAAGTAGGTGACGGACCCTCCACCAGAAAAGTTACACAATGCACCTCCAAGGTTAAGGTTTATTTGCCATTTGTAGTTAGAAACCATGTGAAAAAGCTCAAATTCCGAAACCAACTACATGAATAAACAGCACACTGTATAATCATTACAGATGACATGCTGACACTGAAATAAACAAGATACAAACATTAAGCACCCAAAATAATCCAGGAAGTAGAATCACTCTGCTGCTGTGCGAACGTATGGCACATTAAGTGCTGTACTTACTTTCTTTCTTAAAAACATGAAAAACAGAAGTAGTTCATTTTAGTTTGCAACGGTCTTAATGTACAATCAGTTTACTACAATGTGTTTTCATGTTGTCATGGATTTTACAACTATCAACATAATGAGTAATTGTATAGCTAAACCATAGACCGTATATATGAGTGGACATGGCTAAAGCGGAAGCAGCCAAACAGGAAGTGCTCCAGGAGGCTCTTCCGGCTCCTTCTCTCCCTTTTTCCCATTAACGTAGATTGGGATCTTATCGTCCCTCTCTCTGTAACTGCTGCACTGAGCCTCGTCATTTTGGTCTTAAATTGTTCGTATGAACCCGTGACACATGATCCTGAATTTTTCATTTCACTATTTTGTTCCTAAATCAAGATATGAACATAAATAACGGACCAATCAGATGCCTTCATTCCCCGTGGTCGCTGCTGCCGAGCGTTAGCAACAGGTTTGATTGACAGCTAGTTTCGCTGCTAAGTAAGTTTCCTTCCCGCTTTCCTGCCCCGACTGAGTATTTTTAAAATAAAATGACAAAATATCTCAAACAATTACAATAGCTAATGTTACTAGAATCTTAACTAGCATAATTTAACTAGCATAAAGTAAAGTGAATTTCGTTAAATTGCGACTTTATTGTTGTTCACACATAACAGAACATAGAACATAAATCAATGACTTAAACTTACTATTTAAAGTTTGATGATAAAAGTTAAAAGTTTCCTTGTTTTCCTCAAGAATCACCGAAATACAGTGGTCCATGCAGAATGGTGCAGAGTATCGCATCGCCGCTCTGCCATGAGTCGGGCGGCACATTTAACGACCTCAATCCTGATTGGCTCTTGTGGTTGCTATGATACTCGTGGTCTGGCTCCAAATTCGCTCCTGTAACCGTGGCATCGGGAGCCTAATTTGAGCGGCGCTGACGCTGTGGGTGACGTCACACTCACTTAGTCCACTCATATATACGGACTATGATCTAAACCTGGTTACACATTACACAGGGCAGTAAACAGGGAAGGGCCAAGGGGGTCTGTTGTCCCGGGGCCCAAAACTGGACTCTCTTCTTATTAATTTTTATTCGAGGGGGTCCCACGTGAGACTTCTTTTCCTGGGCCCCCAAATTTCTATGGATGGGCCTGACCTTACGTAACATCTGTGTAACTTATGTCACCAAATACCCACAGTGAATCTGCACTTACCCTTTGACCCCTCCGCGTTCATAAGTCAGGATTATCGGTAAATGTATCTCCTATTTATAACCCATGTTCATCCACATATTTTCCACATTGCATTTCTACTTGTCAACATATTTCCAGCCTTAACAAACCCCTCTCCTCTCGCCAATCACATTATTATTGGCACCCGCTCTGATCCGTCACGCATGCGAAACATCACCACAATGTTAGTCGCATAATAAGGCTCTATTCAACCGTGAAAGCTAGTTCACCATATTTGAGGCTTTTGACAGGATTTTGACAATTTTATTTTTACTCTCTTTCTCTTATTCTCGAGTACAATTGTTTTTTGGTTTTTCACAATGGCCTATTTCGCTGTCTATACTTACCCGTCGACAGATCCATGAATTATGCATTGTTTTTGTGCGTAATTTACAGATTTGTGGTAATATAGGAAGTGCTCCACTGTGTTTTTAAATGCAATTTTCTGATTTGTTATAATGTTTCTTCATCATAAACATACCCGAAGTTGTGTTTTGTTTCATTTACACATGTTTAACACATAAATCCTGCAAAATTTAGGCTTCTCTCAAACTGAAAACACTCTGTTCCACCTTGTGATGTCATGTGGTAATACAGGAAGTGCTCCACTGTGTTTTAAATGCAATTTTCTGATCTGTTATAATGTTTCCTCATCGTAAACAGACCTGGATTTGTGTTTTATTTCATTTACACATGTTTAACACACAAAATCTGAATATTTAGGCTGTGTTCTTCTCTTAAACTGAAAACACTTCCACTTTGTGATGTCATGTGGTAATACAGGAAGTGCTCCACTGTGTTTTAAACTCCATACATCTTCACTAGAATCATTTGGAGTTAATCATTTTAGCTCCAAAATTGCCAATCTCTACTCAAAAAAGGTAATTAAAGTAGCTGTTAACTTGAAAACTACCACTACATGACATCACAAGGTGGAACAGAGCATTTTGAGCTTTGGAAACATAGACAGATTACTTAAACATGTGTGAATGAAACAAAACGCAACTCCAGCTTTATAAGAGTTCACTTAGACTATTTGAGTAGAAAAACACCTGCCAGATAAATATAAGATGGATATATTTAATGCCGCACTGTGGAAAATTCCAGGCAAACCCACGACATCCGCTTTTGACAGGACTTCAACATATTTATTTTTACTTTCTTCCTCTTATTCTCGACTACAACCCTTTTTAGTTTATTCCGTTTCCCATTTGGCTGTCCATACTTAACCATCTACAAATCCATGAATAATGCAGGGCGGCTGTACATAATTCAGAGCAAAGCCAGGGAAGATTTGTACAGCTCTTCGTGTCACGGAGTTTTGTTGGTAGCAGATTCAATAATTGTTTAATATATCAAATTGACTCTGAGCCGGGAGTGAAAATTTCCCAGCATGCAGAGGGGGAGGGGGCGGTCGGGTGCTAACAAGGCGTCTCCAACACGATACACAGGGGACTTCCTATAGCTTTCGATAATAGTTATGTTTAAAGTTGTTATAGGCCCAAAAGCGGCAAAAGTGCGGTGGAGTTTTATTTCTACCAGATGTTGAAGAGTGACGAATGGACGGACGGATGATGGGAAGAGGGAGACATGAAGGTCTTTTTCACAACCCTATCAAATACTTTAATCTACTTTAATTGTCTCTAAAATTAGTAGTACTAGTAGGAGTAGTAGTAATAGGTGTAGTAGTAGGTGTAGTAGTGGCAGTAGGTGTAGTAGTAGGTGTAGTAGTGGCAGTCGATGTAGGTGTAGTAGTGGCAGTAGGTGTAAGAGTAGTAGTAGGTGTAGTAGTGGCAGTCGATGTAGGTGTAGTAGTAGGTGTAGTAGTGGCAGTAGGTGTAGGTGTAGTAATAGGTGTAGTAGTAGGTGTAGTTGTAGGTGTAGTAGTGGCAGTAGATGTAGGTGTAGTAGTAGGTGTAGTAGTAGCAGTAGGTGTAGGTGTAAGAGTAGTAGTAGTGGCAGTCAATGTAGGTGTAGTAGTAGGTGTAGTAGTGGCAGTAGGTGTAGTAATAGGTGTAGTAGTAGGTGTAGTAGTGGCAGTAGGTGTAGTAGCGGCAGTAGATGTAGGTGTAGTAGTAGCAGTAGGTGTAGGTGTAAGAGTAGTAGTAGTGGCAGTAAATGTAGGTGTAGTAGTAGGTGTAGCTGTAGGTGATGATAGTAGTGGTAGTAATAGTAGTAGTAATAATAGCAGCAGCAGTAGTAGTAAAAGTAGTAGTGGTAATAGCAGCAGCAACAATAGTAGTAATAGTAGTAATTGGTGGTAGTTGGTGGTGGTAGTAATAGCCGTAATAGTAGTAGTAATAGCAGCAGTAATAGTAGTGGTAGTAATCTCAGTAATAGTAGTAGTAATAGCAGCTGTAGTAGTAGTAATAATAGCAGTAATAGTAGCAGTAGCAACATTAGTAGTAGCAGTAGTCATAGTAGTAGTCTTTTTTTTCCCTATTCCTGTTAACTAAAATCTTCAAAAAACATTTCAACATAATTGTCTCTCTAAAAAGTAGTAGTAGCAGTAGCAATAACAACAGTAGTAGTAGTAGTAGTAGTAGTAGTAGTAGTAATAGTAGTAATAGTCGTAGTAGCTGCAGTTGTAGTTTTGTTCCAGCTCCTCCCAAACAGTATTTTCAAAGTTAGTCACACATACTTTAGGTTATCTCATGTTTTGCCTTTTTCTGCAGAATCACACAGTTGCCCCATATTCCACAGAATCTCCTTTAAATGAGAAGGGAATCCACAAACCCACATAAATAAATATGTCTCGCCCATTTTCCATTCACCCATTTTTGTTTTTGAGGAAACTTCGGCCCAGCTCCTCTCCTGCGGGAGGCTGGACATGACTGATCCTCAGCCCACACAGGCGCCACACTGAGGACTGGTCCACATGGGTTTTGTCTTTGGATACAGGCTTGGTCCAGTCTAAGGACAAGCCCGGACTTTGTTTATCGCAGGCAGCTTTTTTGTCGTCTTAAAGGTGTGTTACGTAACTTTTCTGGTGGATGGTTACTGGCTCGTCTTCTCTAAAATGTCATTGCTTTGACTGCAATCTATGTTATAATGTTGTTTCTTCATCACAAACATAACTGGAGTTGGTGTTTTGTTTCATTCACACTTGTTCTGCCTCTTTAAGCTTCTTCTTTCAAACAGAAAACACTCTGTTCCACCTTGTGATGTCATGCCATCCTACAGGAAGTGCTCCACTGTCTTTTTAAACTCTATACACCTTCATTAGTATCATTTGGATGACTTTAACCCTGGAATTGCCCATTTCTACTGAACTAAAGGTAAAAGGTAGTTGTCATCTCAAGGCGGAAAAGAGCGTTTTGAGGTTTGGAGAATAATAAATGACGTGTGAATGAAACAAAACACGACTCCTGGTGTGTTTTTGAGGAGGTAACGGCTTTGTAACGTGACTAAAAGCTCAGAAGAGTCAATATAGGACCTTTAAACACATTTCCATATCACCAGGACAGATATGTGAGGAGGCGACGTCATTCAATGAAAGAATGTTTTTCACTTTCATTTTTTGAGTAGTAAAACCCTTTTATAAATGGCAGATGTTTAATGACATACTTTGGAACATTACAGCAAATGATAACATCCCCATTTGATGTTTTAACCCTTTTAACCCTATAATAATAGCTATATTTATTGAAACACCTGGTCTTTTTTGTCTGTTTTTCTTTTTTTAATGATTATTCTTATTTTTTTACATACTTGCTTACTATGAACCAAATATTATGTGTTCTTAATAAAGATTGAATTGAAAAGAATAGTGTATTTTTGTCAATAATTGTGGAAATTTACATCCTTTTCCAGGAGACGTAGAACTGTCAAGTATTTACCATTAGTAAATACCTGAAACTGTGTGTTTTCTTCAACTTTCAAGCCCCGTTTCACAGCTTTCAGGGACAGTTTGAATGATTAAAATTGCATCGAAGTAGCAAAGAGTTACAGTAATTTGGAATAGTGGGGTCACCGGTGATCCCTATATTAGTAAAAGGGTTTTAACTTGTTGAGCTGACTTGAGTCTAAAAAAAATATGATTTTCACAACATAAGGACACAACAATATTTACAAATCATTAAATTATAAGCGCCCAGTCCTCTATGTTATTAAATAGTGGCAATGACACGAAAAGTAACTACATATACCATGATCCTTTGCTCTGTTTGTGCAGTCAATATAAATAATGACATTTAATTAAACTATTCGTAGTGTTTTGAGCGAGGGCCTTACAGCTTGTATGTTTATAGCGTATAATACTCTTTGTGTTTTATTGTTTACGATGAGCTACAAGTTAATTTCTGCTGTAAATGAGCCTCATCATGCAGACAACAGTGAATTAGTAGATTTTAATACCACAGCATCTCCATATTTATTCAAAATATGTCGCATGTTTGTAAAGTTTGTTTTGCTTTCCGCCTGTACTCATTCTTAATCTCTCAGTCTTTCAGCAGAGTCCCAGCCCTGGGTTACACCTTTGTTTTTATATCTCTAAATAATGAACCGCGTTGTGTTTTCTGGCTACTTCCCCAACCAGCGGATCAGCGCATATACACACATTATATGCACAAGCACAAGCCAAGCAATAAAGTCTGATCCTCTGGCAACGTTACCTTACATCACACAGCCACTGTTAGCCCCGGGTGTCTGTTTATGACTATGGGGAATGCCTCTGCCAAGTCCTTTATAATGAAGTACTTTTTCAACTACTTCGGTGGCTTCATAAACCGACTTGTCAATTCGCCTCATGAGTGTCTGGAAGCAAAATCCGTTCTGTGTTTTGTCTGGTGAAATGGTTCTTTATTCTTTGCAAATATTGGAGTATAGATTGTTGCCGTGGTGAAGTCGAGGATGGGCGAGTGCCTTAAAGGACCTTGGATTCAGAAGCGTGATTCAGGGTGAACTGTCAGAGTTTAGTTCATTCTCTGACTCTAGTGTTGAACCATAACGGAAAAACTATTGTCCAGGAAAGTCCTATAGGAAGTTGTTTCGTCATGGTTCACATCCAACGTTGTTTGTGAATCAAATTGTTCATCCCTGGCAGTTGTTTCCATCTACAGTGCTTAACAAATGTATTAGACAACCAAGAAACATAAATAACTTCATAGTATATCAAAAAAACGTATTTCAAATGAACAATTTCATTATTATTCATTAAGAAAATGACCAGTCGGAAGAGCAAAATAGTCCTTGTTGGCAAATAAAAACCAAAAATGTCAATATTTTTCCTGGCAGATAACAGCTGCATTCTTGCATTGTTTTTATGTAGTTTTGCAAAGTCTGTTTTGTTTTTGAGTTCCAAATAGTTTCTAGCTGTTCCCAGAGACGTGTTTTGGATGAGACTTTGGCGTCATTTTTGGAAAACATTCAACTTGAAAATTTATGAATAGCAACAATAGTTATAATTTTAGAATTAAATATATTGTTTTGATAAAAAGATCTTGCATATACTGGGGGATTAACCATTATAGAAACATAAAAAGATATTTTGGTCAACAGAAAAACTTAAATTACATATGGCAGCAGTGGCAAACACCATATGTAGTTCTCATATGTGCAAATGTATAGGCAATGTCAATGTTTTTTTCTTACACTAGTGGTTGTTTTTACATTTTTCTGTAAACTAGAAGAGATACAAATCTGGTACAATACTGTGTTAAAAAATTCACAGTTTGAAATTAATATAATCTATTTTGCAGGTAAAGCGCATTCATACAAGTTGTTTTTCGGTGCTATATGTCCTTTCTTTGACAATAAATGTGCTGTTTTGTAGTAGCGAGGTTTGAACTGAACTGCACACCTTGTGGTTGAAGGGAATACGCTTCAACCCACTGTGCTACCAATCCCCATGTAATTATTCCAGTAGAGAGAATGAATGAAATATATACCCAATGCAAAATAACTTAAAAAGTAGGTCACATAAAATGCAGTTGAGAGTACATCTTTGGGACATATGTAAACGAGTGCATTTGGAACATTTGTTTTCACTGGTGGCTTATTAAATGTGTTTATAAATAGCTGAGTATATGCTATGTTTAGTATAGATGCAATGTCACACTATCCTAGAAACACAGCGACAATTACCTTCTAGAAATTACATTGGCTTATCTAGATTATCACGATTTTGGATTCGAGTTGATGAATGCCTTAAGTAGGGATATGGCTTTTTCTGTTCCAATACTTTGGCTTCAAACATCTGCAAATACCTGATACCAACAAATACCAGGGCAGAAATGGAAAATATCATCTATTTCCTGTAAACACAAACAGCATATGCTAAAAATACATATATATCCAATGTCTTATGCAACTGTTATTTACCATTTAAAGTACCAACAAAACAGCATGGAAAAAACGCAAGTTTAATGGTTCCTGATGCAACTTTTTGTTTCTTTTTTTGTTTGGAGGTCTGTCACCGGCTTGTTGCTATGGACATGTCATTGCTCTACCTCTCTGGGATGGTCCACAGTATGACTTTAACCAGCTTTACCTTACATTTATTCAATTACACGTGGTTTTATAGCTCAAAAATACCTTCAGCTACACTTTTTGACTGTGAGTGTTGTTGCCTCCCCACAGATCTGACCTGTAACTTGGTCTGGTTTGGTCTCCATGAAGATAGAAAGGTTTAATGACATACTGTGGAACATTCCAGACAAAGCACAAACATCTCCATGGAAAGAAGCACGGCCCTTCAATCAGAAAAGTTACGCAGTGCTTCTTTAAATACTCTATAGCTGCAGTTGTTAGTCTGACCTTGCACTGCGACTGGCCTTGGTCTGCACTCCTCATGAAATATGACGTGACGAGAACAGTCTTCTCATCCTCCGGAGTCATGTTTTATGGCATGTTTTGAAGCTTATGTCCCATTGAAATACATATGCGCCTGTCCGGTCACACTTACACTAAGGTTAATGTATTGTGTGTAACTCAAAGAGGGAGAAATCCTGAGATCTTAGAACAGCTGCAGATCAGAAGCCTCCATAATCCTGTGTACGGAGACATTGTTTTCCCTGGCGTACGTCCCGAAATGTGAGTCAGTTACATCTGCCATTGCAAATCAAAGCGACAAGCATCTCGTCACCAAGAGATGAAAAGTTTAAATACATGCGCCACACTTGGGAATGTCTTTCTATCATATGTGGGGAGCTATGGTGGACAGGACACCACAGACTCTGAACAAACTGATACAAAAAGTGAAAACAAAAGTATAAATTATCAATATATTTTGGGAATTTTTGTAATAATTCAATAGTTAAGTTGGTTTAGTGAAGTTAGGGGTCATTCAAGGGTCAGTCAGATGTGTGAGGAGCATTATTAAGTCTCCTTACAACTGAGAGTATGTGAATATGTAAATATGTTGTCTTAAAGCTGCACTGTGTAACTTTTCTTGTGGCTGATCCACCGAATTTTCTACAGGACGGCATTGAACGTATCAATTTCCAAAGAAATAATGAAGTGATGCTACAAGGCCAAGTTACAGGTCAGATCTGTGGAGAGGCGACTGTGCTGACAACGAGAATTCAGACTTTTAAGATATTTAAATAAATATAAATAATAATATAATAAAAAATCTAAATGTCTAAAAAAATATCTGTAATTTACTTAATGTGAGATAGATATGTTTTATGGCATACTGTGTAACATTCCAGGCAAAGCGGTAACATCTCCATGGAGACAATTAGATGGTGGGCTCTCTATCTGAAAAGTGACATAGTGCACCTTTAATGTCATCTTAATTTTACAAGAAAATAAATAAAAATGAAATCAGAAGCTGATTTCATTTTTATTGACCCAACTGGATTAAGTGGGAGAAGATGGATGGATGGATGAAATCAGAAGCTAATCTGGACCACAGATCTGGAGGATGCAAACTATATTATTTCTGCCACAACATATAAGGCTTATACAAAATTATGCGGTTTTTAAAAAATGTTTTAAGAAATTGCTTTTTGAAAGGGCTAATAGTTGAATGTCACATATTTTGAGTGTTTGGTGTGTGTTTTGATGATGTAACTCAAACTTAGTGTGTTGATTGATTGTTTTGATGGTCCTTAAAATGTCTTGTATTTGAGATTGGACCCCAGGAAGACGAGTCTCTGCTTCTGTAGAGACTAATGGGGATCCTTAAATAAACAAAATAAACAAATATATTATCAATTCTCAAAACCCCAAAAATGTTAAGACGGTTGTATTTGAAATTGAGTACGGTGGAAAACGGCTTCAAGTACAGAAACGATGCAAATTCACAAACTCAAAAACAAAAAAGTTTAAACAAGGTACAAATAACATGGTGCAAGCTGCAAGAAACAAAGACAAAAACGAGAAAACATCTGCAAACGAAAAACGCTGCATAAAAAATCACCACAGCGGAAGTGCTCCAGACCTGCAGGGGGCGCTCTCAGTGCAACAACTCAATGTTTTTTAATGGTAATGTGGCTTTTATTTGATTATATTCATATATGGTGTTTAGAAATAATATAAATATCGCTGTACAACGCGGTACATCACGTGCCGTTCGTTTTATTGTATTTCACACCAGACTTTACAAGGCGATACATTTGCACGTTGATTAGCCGTAACATTAATTTGTTCCGGCTGTAGTTTATCGTCAGTTGGCTGTTTTCTGTCTCTCTCAGAGGCAAAACCTTTCACTCTCTCCATCTGGTGTGCCTCTCTATTGAGCTGTTACACTGAGAGCGCCCCCTGCAGGTTTTGAGCACTTTGTTTTAGTGAGTCTTTTTGCAGTGTTTATGTTTGCAAGTGTATTCTTGGTTTTCATCGTTTTGTGCTTTGCATTTGCGTTTCTCTGTTTGCAGCACATTCGATGATGACACATTTGTTTGTTTCTTGCAGCACATTTTTTAAATTTGCACCACATTCTTTGCTTGTACCTTGTTTAAACTTGTGTTTGAGTTTGTGAATTTGCATCGTTTCTGTACTTGAAGCTGTTTTCTCTGAGACGCATTGGGCCATTGCAGTGTGTTTGGCCCCCGTTGGCCACTGTAGTTGGGAGAATATTATATGGTTTTATTTAATTGTTTATTGTAAGTCACATTTTTGGGAGGCATAAATACATTACTATAAATTTTCAGTAGATCTATGTCAATAAGGCGACCCTATATCTGCTCTTAGGTGCATGGACACAACAGCACACCCTCGGAAATGTTCTAGTTGTGTTTTTAAATGCAAAATTCAATACCAGCAGATGGTGCGTTCCCCATGTGGACATTCGGTTGTCGAATTGGACATTGACAAGCGTTTAGTCCACGTCAGTCGGTACGGAGGAGACTGGATGGGGACGAGAACATTGATTTCGATTCCAGCAGCAGGTGTTCGAAGATGCCATTATTAGACAAGCGCGGATATTGTGTTGTGAATAACCACGGTAACGGAAACACAGGCATGACCGAGACTATAGCGGGCGAGATGAGATGTGGGGGGATAATGGTTTGGACCCAGGATGGATGAGGAACAGTGCGTAAGCTGAGATGAAGGATATCAAAGAAGAAACAACAAAATAAACAAACGCGTACCAAGCTGTCTAGTCGACCATTTTGGACTAACGCCTGCAGGTCTCACTGTGAACTTCAGTCTAAGCTGTTGAGTTTTAGACTAAAAAAGATCCATTTGTTATTGCAATATTGAATAGACTTCTCACTTTCAAAGTCAAGGTTCAGAATACAGTCCAGTTTTACATATATCCAGGAGCAATGATATTTGAGAGAAGAAATGGACTGCTAAACAAATACAAGATTCCCACGCGTTTCAGAACATTTTTATAAAGGTCTAAACTTCAGGGGTCAGCAGGTTTCTACCACATTTAGCCGTGTATGTTGTGTTACACAAGTAATTGCAGCCTTTGCGTTTTTCTAATTGCAGCTATTTAAAGTTACAATGTCATTTAAAGTGAAATTCAATACTTGAACTCAGCCCGTAGCCACATTTGAAATACACTAGAGCGGCGTAGAGAAGTGTAGAGGTAAACTGGAAGTACCTGGAGAGCTACAGATGAGATTTTCGAGAGTTTTGAAACTAGTTTTTGTATTGATTAGTGTCAGAGATTTTTTGACCCAACGTAGCTGTGAATGAGTCAAAAGTAGTTCATATATATTTCAGTATGGATACCTTCAAGATCTTGGTCCGTTTTGGATTTTTGGGTAAATTTGCTACTGATACTTTGCAATGTGCACATTAGCAAACACAGCCAAAAAAGTTTAACACAAAATGGATTAAACAGCACATTTTCAGGAGCCTGAGATCAATACAAGCATTCATGGTCCTGATTAGGAGTTTGATTTTCAACAAAAAGGCGAGAGCGACTAACTGAAAAACTGTTGGCGAATGCTACCTACCCTGCGACTGTAATGTTATTTGAGAGAAACTTGTTTAACAGCACAAATCCGCTGTTGTATTTCCAGCAAAGTCGGTTCTTTGTGGTCAGATTGTGTTGAAATGAAGCCCAGATTAAAGTCTAACAAAACCTCAGACAGAGCAGAGTCTACAGCAGTTGCAAAGTATCGGTAACTATGGGACAAAAACTGGATGCATTCTCGCTATAGCATTATTATCGCTCAAATTATTACTCTTAACCACCCCTGCTATAGGCTCCCTAGACATCAGCTCATGGGATTTACCCGGAGGATTTAAGACAAGAGTGTTTCGAAACTAGAGGATCAATTAGTATCTGAGTTCTGACTTTTTTGACAACTCTAAACCCAATTTAGCTGTGAATGAGTAAAAAGTAGTTCCATATATACAGTATATTTCAGTATGGAGGCCTACAAGATCTTGGTCGGTCTATTGGCGAAATTGGCAATACCAGTAACCCGTGTTGGAAAGTTACCAAGTATGTACCAAAATGACATATTTTGTATACTCATTTTTCATTTGGTAGTAATCATAATGCAGTTACTTTACTTTTCATTGCAATAATTGATCACGCATGGGTGGTTCTGCGACTTATACACAGATGCGACTTTCACGTTTGTTATTTTCACACTGACAGCAACAAGGGGGCACTCAGGGCTTGTGTACCAATATCTGCTACTCCCATTACTCCTGCAGGACTGAAAATTTAAAGTTTAAACATCAGCTTACTGTATAAAGACAACTGAGAAAGACTGAACACAAATGTCCCCCCAAAAGAAAATCACATTCTGCAGATTACAAGCTGCAAGTCGTGAAATACGCAGCTGAAAACAGCAATCGAGCAGCAGAAAGAAAGTTTGGAGTGAGCGAGAAACTGGTGAGGGCCACAAAAAAATTTATATATTTTTCTTCTTCATTATGCATTTTTGACTTATACTCCAGAGCGACTTATAGTCCAGAAAATACGGTAAATGCAAAACAACACAACAAAAAAACACAGTGTTTATAATTATATATCATATTTTTTACATTATCATTTAAATGCAGCTTGGCTTTTAGTATTCTAAGTGTTCAGAACTCTGATTGGACTGTGTATCTGAATGGGTTTCAAAATGCATTTTAATATATTTGGTATTCTAAAACTAAATACATTTTCAAAGCCAGTAACTACGAGACAAGATTCTGGCTGTAGCATTATTACAGTACAAATGACTACTCTTCCCACCTCTGCTCGTCTCCCTGGACATCATATCATGGCACAATGTACTTTCCATTATTTACGCTTCCACCTCCACAATGGCCCATGATCCCTTAAGAGAGACAGATTCGAATCACGACTTCTGCCCCTGCTGAGGTATGAAAGAAAGGAACAAAGTGCAAGGTCACCTGGATATGTCCGAGAAGGAAAAAAACAAGACGAGGCCACGTGTCAAAATCAAAAAAATAAATAAATAAATAATTGATTTGAAACATGAAAGCTTCAAAAATGGTTCAGGCGAAAGAGTGATAAGTCCATGACAGCTGGCATCATTAGCAGACCTGTACCCATTCTCAAGACTCCTGTTTGCTGTGGAAATGCAAGGCCAAGGTTAGGGCTATATGCGCAGCTGTCCGCCCACATGTGTGATCTCCCAGCATTCCTTGTGTCGACGCGTTGGGTCATTATCGCGGTGGGATTTCTCTCATGTTCCGCTGTATCTGCCTCTGTCTGACGTGAGCGACTGATCGGGGGCCAGAGGGTAAACATATGGAACGCCAGGGTCATTTTTCTTCAGGGCGTTTTAAGATGTTGACACCAAAAGGGAGAAGCAAGGCCGTAAAATAGTGGGATACAGCTCACGGACACTTGCAGCAGGTTTTTATGACACAAAATAAAAGCTATGAAAACAAAAATATAGCTAAGCAGATAGTCTTTTGTGCGCGGTTGTGTTCATTGGAGTTTTGGAGAAGCTGCAGGTTTCTTTTCAGTGGTATGTGGGTTTGAATAGATTTTATTTGGGCAGTTTTTTTGACTATCGCTATTGGCAAAAAAAGTACCTAATAGTAGTATTGATTGGAAGAAAAACAAACTGGCAAACTGACACTGATACTGGAAATATATATTAAAAGAATACAGTAAAATATTACTTTAAAAATACATTATGATCAAATGCATGTTGGAATTTACGCTTTTCCTGTATTTTTTTATTTTATTTTTTAAAATTTTTGGTATAAGATCAAGTCCAGAAAAAAATAAATACATAAATAAATAAAACATTAAGTAAGTAAGTAAGTAAGTAAGTGTTTATTTATATAGCGCTTTTCACAGACATATATTAATGCACTATCTACAACAAAATTGCTTAATGTTCTGTAAACAAGATGGTTTTAAGATCAGATTCCTTTTTCTTGTTAAGTTTTAAATATTAGATTATATTGTATTTTCTATGCAGTTTTTCATTCAGGAAGGTTCCCTAACAACACCTGGTTACAAGTACCGTATTTTTTGGACTATAAGTCGCACTTTTTTAGGGTTTGGGTCCTGCAAATTATACTCAGGTGTGACTTATATATTGTATTTTTCACACTGACAGTCCATAGACCAAATATATGAATCGTATATATGAATCAAAAATGAAAAAAAAAATTGTTATCTGTTTTTTTATTTTGGTTTTAGAGACAAATAATAAAGAAAAGAGTTGCTTTTTCGTTTTCTTATTTTTGGTTCGATATTGAAAGCGAATAAACAAATGATACACAGATTCTTGTCTATTGGGTTGTTTTTATTACTATAACTTCTATAATTTACCTTTCAAGATGAAATGTCGGTTCTTGGTCTCTGATTTTATTAAATCAATTTCCTCTTGGTCCGACTTAAGTATGTTTTTTTTTTTTCATTGTGCATTTTTCGGCTGGTTCGACTTATACTCTGGTGCGACTTATAGTCCGAAAAATACGGTGTCATCTGGATTCTGAATACAGATGATAATTATATATATTTTCGATCAGTATTTGGTGTAGTTTTAGGAATTAGCCTAATAATACTGTAAGTCGAGGGAAAATTGGTAAATGACAAAAGACTCCAACTTGGTCTGGGAATTGAACCAAAGACCTTCTAGCTGTTTTTTTTCTGGCTTGAATAAAATTAACCACTTCTATTGAACCTCCTTGGACCATCAATACACAATTTTTCCCCGTATTCTTCTGTATTATATCTTTGCTAGAAATAAGTTTTAATTAAGTTTTTGTTTATAGCTGTCAAATGAATGGACGTGCCATTAGAGCAATTAAGAGTTTCTGGAAAACAGAAATACAATTGACTGAAATACACTGTTTTTATTCTGCCTACTTCTCGTTTAATAATAATTTCCGATTTTAATATCTTTCTGATTCTGTAAAGCACTTTGAATTACTTTGTAAATGGATTCTGCTATACTAATAAACTCGCCTTGGCTCTTGCCTACACTTTTTCTAAGTAAGTCAATAGATTTTCCTTACTAACCTGTATAATTAGTTGTGATTTATATAATATTGGTTCAGTAGTTGAATAATAAACATATTTTACTTTTAAAGGATCCATGTTACACTATAGTCTAAGCTATAATGTTGTTTCCTCATCAAAAACAGACCTGGAGTTGTGTTTTGTTTCATTCACACATGTTTAACACACACATCCTGCATATTTAGTCCTTCTCTTAAATGGTAAACGCTCTGTTCCACTTTGTGATGTCATGTGGTAATACAGGAAGTGCTCCACTGTGTTTTGTAACTCCATACACCTTCACTAGAATCATTTGGAAGATTTCGGCCCTGGAATGGCCAATTTCTACTGAACAAAAGTAAAAATAATAACTAAAATAATAACTAAAATTACTAATATATACGTTTGTGTGTAATATAGGGGCTTTAAATTAGCCTTAACCAGCTTTTAGGTCACTTTTAAAAACTTTTTCTCTTTTTTTATTTGAGCGTGTCCTCCTTTCACTCTGCTTTCACATATGGCGACGCTCTTTCCAAATATTTCAACAGACAATTTCCAACTCAGTAACCACACTGACTATAGAGCGATATATTACATCATACAAGCAGTTCTTTTCACCTTATGTCATAGGTATACACTAATGCTAATGTTATTTCCTCTCAAAATTCAGACTTAGAACTTTGAACTCTGGGAAATCCTGCGTATGAGGTGGGAAGTAAAATATGCAGTCTGTTCTCAGGTTCATTCAGCCGTCTACATGGGAAAGAAAAGATGTTTTGTGCAGTTTCTTGGTGCATAACGGTTTTATCTTTTTCTTAAATAAATAAAGGCTTTGCTGCTTTACAAGTTGCAATAGAAATACATTTCATTGTTTGATTTTACTTTTTCTGTCATGGCAAAAGGTCCTATAATACACAAAACGCCATGTTATGTTGTTACCTCCTCAAAAACATACCTGCAGTAATCCTTTATTATTAGTCTGTCTACATCTCCAAAGCTCAAAATGCTCTGTTCCACCTTGTGATGTCATGAAGTGGTAGTTTTGAAGTTAACAGCTACTTTTTTACCTTTAGTTCAGTAGAGATGGGAAACTCCTGGTGTATGGAGTTTTGTATGTATGGAGTGTTTTCTATTTGGGGATGTGTAAATGAAACAAAACACAACTTCAGGTTTGTTTTTGATAAGAAAACAACATTATAAACCTTATTATAATAGAAAATTGGGTAATATGGGCCCTTTAAATAAACAACTTTGTGATATTTTGTGAGGCGACTGCTGTTGTGTGGTGTTTAGACTATAAAAGTAAACTGAATTGAATAGCAGTAGTATTAGCCACAGTATAAGTACCAGGTATGCGGTATGGTACTTATTCCATCGTCCGGGTTCATGGCTCTTTGAACTTTTTGCAAAAACATTAGTAAGTTATTTCCCCTTGACTGTACAATACAAAGCATTTTTTCTTTTCTTTTATTCGTGTCTTCTTAAATATTTACAGCAAAGACATGGAAATTGGTGGTTTTTGCAAGTAATATAGCTGCTTAAAGCCACAGTATATAACGTTTTAGCCGGAAAATAGTCTTTTTTTCCCCATTTTTATTGTGTTTCTAAAATATACAGCCCTTGAAAGTCAACGTTATTCCACCAAATATTAACTTCTGAACTCTTCCTAAGTTAAAACATTAGTATTGTGTTGTTTTAAAATGAATACGATCGTGTTTTCTTCGCATTATTTGAGATCTGAAAACATTGCATCTATTATATTATTTTGAGCATTTGCAACCACATGCTCTAAATTACAATATTTTTATTCGGAATTTGGGAGAAATGTTGTCAGTAGTTTATGGAATGAAACCGAAATGTTCATTTTACTCAAACACATAGTTATAAGTAGTAAAATTAGAGAAACTATTGCTATTTTGCTGTGGTCTTTTATTTTATTTTTTTCCAGAGCTGTATATATTAACTGGACCTGAGCGGGCTTGCATCTCCACAAACCTGACTCCCGATTCCTTTGTCTATAATTTAGCATTTTTAGTATCGCATAAAACGTATCTATCTCCACTAAAATATGTTCTACAATGTACTTTTGTAACAGAAAACGCAGAGCAAAGTTCTTGTAGAGGTGCAAATGCAGGAACAGCAACTCTCAGATGGCCGTTGTCCAAAAGCTCCTTTTATTTTAAATTACGTTACGGCAAAAAAGCCTTCTTCAGATATTTCTTCTTGCTTTGGACCACAGTACCACAATATAATATACTTTTAACTTTCTAATCTCCTGGAATTATGCAGGTGACTTTAATATTATCATAGCAGTAATAGTACTTTCACCCAAGTGCTTTCCCTTGTTTTATTTTCCGCATCCTACATTATCCAAAGGTGAATTTACGGACGCGTCACATGAGCCCTACTTTATGGACTGAGCCGGAGTTCGGTATTGCCCCCATTGATTGATAGTCATGCTTGTTTGCTTTGCCTGACTCATCACCAGCATGTATGTTCTTGCACTTCATTGGGATAATGCATGCAACCTTCCCCTGCCTTTACACTGATCTACTGCCTATTTGACTTTCTGAATGACGGATTATAACAACATTCGAAACAGCGCTGGCGTCAAAGTCACCGGGGGCGCTAAGCTATTGTACATAAAGGCATGCCCCGGGATTCTCTTATCTGCCCAGGCTGCTAATCTGGAGCCTTTTGTTTGGTTTTTGGAGTTCAAGTTTGCACAGGGTTCGCACAAGTCTCGTCTCATTACATCGCGAAGAAAGAATTACTATGTGAACGCGCGAGACTGTGAGGAAGTTGGACTGTACAGGAGTAGTGTTTGCCAACTCATTTACCCAATCTGTCTTCTGACCGCTTGCATCCAGCCATGTCTTGAGGCTGTTTGAAATGTGTTGTTTAAATTTGTTTTGCGGTTTTTCTTGAGTTTTCAACCCGTCTTGAAACTTATTTGTGTCTTCATGGTCATTTCCGAATATTCCACCGTAGATATACATGTAGAAAGTGTGAATACGGGAAGTGGAATTGCATTGGATTTAGATTTCGAGACACACCAAATTGTTTCTATTCATTCATACACAGCGGGGATAAACTAACATGACCACCACTCAATCACATAACACATTCACACTATAAGTAAGGTGGGTGTGTTGCCCGCTGATCCTGTTCCCAGTGGTCTCCCAAGTATGTTATAGAAACTTTACAAGAAACTTTAAACAAAATAATAAAATTGTACCAGTGTCGGGTGGCCAGACGTTTCTATTTACCCGGACAGTCCCAGTTTTTAGCCCCGTGTCCCCTGTCCCAGCAGATTTATCCAAAAACATTGATTTGTTCCAGTTTTGTACAAGAAATGTCTCAGATGTCACTGTTTTTGACCAATTTGATCTCTGCCAACAGTAAAAAGAGGCATAAATTGTCATTTGTTTAGGTAAAATACAGAAAAGCTGCGTAAAAATGACCAAACGCAAAGAAAATGTGGCTAAACTGACACACACAGCAAATTTTTTTGCCTGTGGAGGGTGGATACTGAGGTGAGTGATGTTAATGTCATGTTAATGGAGTTTTGTGTAAAAGTGACTCTGAATTGTGTTGGTATCTGTATGATTGTGTAGTTGGTGAGTATGGAAAATTGTACATAGGGTCTGATTATTGTTTAATGTGAATTTTACTGTTTTACTAAATGTTCCTGATGTATTTTTGACCCCTGTGACCCTGACCCGTGGGACTATGGATGGAAATGAGCCTTGGGGCTACAACCCAGCGTATTTACATTCATGCATTTTGTCATGTCTGTTCATTAACATGCATTGTCCCAATCAAATAAACAAATAAGTAAAATAAAAAAATATATAAGTGCATAACAGTTTGTCTTAATTACATGCTCATTTCGTAATTTTATTATTACCAGCCACCACAAACCCCAGTTTTTGCTTTTGAAAATGGTCACTCTATACTAGTGTCTTCTGTGGACTACACAAAATAGTCAAAGTTTCAAAAACAGTACTGCAGATACACAATGAAGTGGATGAAACCTTGAGCTTTGCAGCCAACTTCAAGACCTGACTTGAACGTAACCCTGTCTAATCTCATTACATCGCGATGAAAAGATCATCATGTCAACACGCAAGACCGTGAGGAATTTGATTGGGAAGTGTACAAAAGTGCTGTTTGCCAACTCATTTCCCCAATCCGTCTTGTGACCGCCGCCTCCAGCCATGTCTCGGGGCTTTTGTTTTAGGTATGTGGATACTTAATGTAGCGGAGCTAATGATGACGTATCTGACATGTCTTATTGCACATGATCGCACGTCTTGTCAGCTTTGGTGGGGATTTTCGTTGCCATTGCCTGAGAAAGAAAACTAGGAGAAATCGCTATTGTGTTTCTGAATACAAAGCTCAAAATGTACAATGTGTGTCAAAAGCCTCAGTCCTCCGGGTGTTCGCAGTCAAAACAAGGCTGAGATGAAAAAGTTGTACAGGATGTATTCAGAAAAGATTATTATGTTCCATTTCTCATGCAGTAAATGAAGGATATTAAGAGGATGTGAATGTTTGTAGACCTGTTTGGGTATTTCTAGGTAACCATAGGAGTTATTTTGTACAATTACCTAAGTGAATGAATAGATGAGTACTTTGTGGACTTTAAAAATAATTGGATTTAAGAGTCTGGGGTTGCCAAGTTTTGAATAATTTTGTTTTACTGAGTTATTTTGTTGCTCTTTTTTATTAATTGTAAATATTTGCCCAAATTTGGGACTCATTTTGTGAATATTTTACGTACTTAAACATCTTGGTTTGTTGTTTCCTCACTCCCTTTAGCTAAGCAGGTAATAACAATGACTATATTGTAGCACTTCAACATCTGCCGCGCATCTGTTAGTGGAGAGAAAATGGCAAAAAGTATACAATGACCCACAGGAAGAAATACGCTGATCGGAAGAACTAGAGATGGACCGATATGTTTTTTTCATGGCCGATATTGATACTGATCGTTTACAATGCAGAGAATTCAATGGCTATAAATTCTGCCGATATGTTTGGGCCGATACGTAAGGAAGTTTTGGATGTTTTTCCCCAAATAATGTAATTTAAAGGTGCTTCAAGCTCACCCACAGCCCTGTTTTACTACAAATCTACAAGAGAGCAGCGTAGTGACGTTTTGTGCTGTTATATATTTGAAATAAAGTGTTCAAAATAAGCGTTACACGTCGCATTTAGACAGCAGGTCGTCCAAAACAAAAGATAGTTGATGGTCTAAAAAGTGCAAGTATCAGCCCAATATATCAGTCTGTCTCTAGATAAATAGTAGTAGTAGCAGTAGTTTATTCGGCCATTTTGCAGCAATACAAAACCAAACCAAACAAAACATAGACAACAAACCCATGGATCATGACTGAAAGGGTTTAGACTGAAGTAAAAAGTACTTATAAAGCCTATGAAACGCTATTAAACAATGACCGCATTCCAAGAAAGAAAAGCAAGTTTGCATTTAAAATTTCACTTGCGACTTACTGTATATATAAGAGACAAAATATAAATTAAAACAAAATGTAATGCATAATTCATTCATTCCAGAGGTTTATACGCTTTATGCACTCAGGTTGTTAACCCCTCAGAAACAGAAATCCATCTTCATTTTCTTTATGCCAGTTTTTTGTTTTCATTTATGGTCATACAAACTAATAATAATGTTCACAAAGGCACAAAAGTTTACGATAAAACCACCAACCTTGAGCCTGAACCGCCCCAAATAAAATCGGGCTGTAAATTCAATATACAGTACATCGTTTAGCTTGTGTTTAACCAGAACAAACTGTATATTTGTTTAACTTTCCCAGATTACAAGCTTTATCCTGCTGTGACTTTTGACCTTAACAAAATAAGTAATAAGTAATTGGATGTGCCGCCGCTGCTGCATTCTTCAGAAGTGCCCGAGCGCGACTGTAACCTCGGCGGACGGAGCCCTTTTGGACGGTGACTCAAGTCCGTTTACCCACAGGCGAGACTCAGTGACTGTAATGGCCTTAACAGCAGTCGGGTCTTTGTCAGCCGTGTGTGTGTGTGTGTGTGTGTGTGTGCGTACGCGTTCTCTGTGTGTGTTTTATTTGTGCGTGTGCGCCTGCTTTTCTCTTCATCTCTCCAGACAAGCGGCAGGCCCCCATCTTTCTATAATTGCCTTCGAGCTCTCACATCATTTGTGTATCTGCAATAAAAAAAACAAAACATTGAAATGCAACCACTGGGGATCTATAAACCGTTTTCAAGCCTATATGCCTTTTTATTGTCGTATTTAGAGCCTTCATAAATATAGAGCCAAGCATTAGGGGTAGAGCGAGAGAAAGAAACAGACAATCGCAGCCAAGACACCTGCGTCTATTTCAGTGTAGGATCAGACGAAGCAATAGCGAGGCAGACAGCGCTGTGGGTAAACAGCTGTATCAAAAAGAAGATGCGTGTTTGAGAAAAGGGGATGTAAGAGACGTGACTCACCGCGAGCGTAGATGTGCGGTATTAACATGCATGGAAAAGGACTATTTATTCAAGCAAAAGAAGCCTGTGGGGTCCAGTGTTACCACGCGACATGGATCTGTGCAGATACTGGTGTTTTCAAGGAGTTAAACTGGATTGTTTGAGCTTTATTTTAATGCAGTCTGACCAGAAAGAGCTGATTTAGTTGGAATTACAAAAAGTGAGCTGAAGTGTGCTTTTAATAAGTCTCTAGCACATAAAAGTACAGTCACAAGCGAGCTAGTATTTGTTCTTTTGCAGTTAGTAACTCTCACTTTTTTGTTGAACATTAAACATCTTCACCGGCTCCTGAAAATGTTTTGTTGTTTGAAATCCATTATGTATGTTTTTTCTTGAGTTTTCAGACCGTTGTAAAACATATTTGACTTTGATTAATTGTATCTCCATGGTTACTTCTGAACATTGCACCTTAGAGATACATGTAGAACTCCCCCAGCGTGACGTCAGTGCAAAGTATCAATAGTGAAAGTGAAACTGCGGTGGATTTAGACTTCAAGACACCCAAATTGCTTTATTCCAAACACGGTGGAGGTTAAAGTAACGAAACAGCCCCACTCATTCACACTGCACATTCATACGAAGGTGGGTGAAGTGTCTTGCCCAAGGACACAACAACAACAATAATCCCAGCGGTATTCCAAGTACGCTACGATGTCTTCCAAAAACGATACACTTTATACAAAAATAAAATGGTACCAGTGACTTTTTTGGTCAAATTTTCAAATCCAGAGCTGCGCAATATACAGAATGAAATGAGTTAACGATGGGCACAGCAGGGACACAACCGTGAGCTCAATGACGCAGCACTCGGCGTTTTTTTGTGACGCACCGGGGCCCACAGCAGTTTAACCCCTGAAGACCTAAGGGCAATTTTAGTAATTTTTTGTTCACCTGGATTTTTTTCTTAATTTTGCTTTTAAAACTGCCCCTTTTACCCTATAATGAAGTGCTATACATCCTTTTTTCCAGCACAGCCTGTTATTTCACAATCTGCTGCTGTAGTTGTGTCATGTGGCTGTAATAAAAGCTATAGGACCAGGAATAGAGATGGAAGAAAAAATTCCCACTCTTTTATACAAAGCACACAGCAAACATGTTTAAACAACTTTTTGGACATAAAAAATGCTTAATTTAGGGCCTTAGCTACAAAAATGCAAAATATCATGTCTGTAAATAAAATAAAAATATCCTTATTGCCCTAAAAACAAAAAAAAAGTGTAATCGCTCCATTACTTTTCTGGTGCCTCATGGAAACAGCTCCTGTCAGGTCCAGGGCCAGAGCATAGAACAGAGTCACATCACTTGTAATGTATTTCCATGGAGTTTATTACATTTGTATTTGTTCATTTTGAGTGAAATAAACCTTTCAAATAAAAATAGAAAGGGATGCGCAATTACACACACCAAGATGTGTAATTTTCCATGTATGTGAGAATTAACTCCACTTAGAGCAGCTTTTTCAATCCCTAAAAGCAAACACAGCCGACAGGAGTCGACCATCTTGACTCACTTCACTCTTTGGTAAAGTTTTGGCCGATCAAAATGGATGGAGCACATGAGTTTGGCTGAAAACAAAATTTCTATTGGACACTCGTTTTGCGCATGTCATCACTCAGCATGCGTGTGACGTAGGATAATGGGGCAGAAATGTACGGAAACCACTATGTCTGTGCTTTCAGAGGAAAAAAATTAAGTTTCTATCTTTTACGGTTCGAAAGTTATGTGCGGTTATATAAAACATATTCCTCATTATCATATATGATAACGTAGGTCTCCGAGGGTTTTAAGGGCCCATCACAGGTTAGGACAGTCTTATAATGGTGACTGTGTGTCCTTTTTGGGCCTTGGGCTGTAGAGGTCGGCCCTATAGGAAGTGGATTTATGTATGTCGCACAGGGATGGGTCGAGATGATGTGGGTTGGAGGTGGGAGGGCAGTGGCAGACTTGCACCGGGGCCTTGCGTAACTACACTTATGCCACTGCTTGAGCTTTGCAGTTACTGGGCAACCAGCTTCAACATCTGACCTGATGGTACCCCTAAGAAAGTGTGAGGTTTGGTTTATGTGCCAACTCCTGAAAAGAAAGGAAAAAGTTTGGCAGATTCTGATTGTGTTAGAATATTGATGTACATAAAATTTAAGCTGAATATAAGTTGAATTGTTATGGAAAAATACTGTCCTATCCTTTAACCCTTTTTTAAATAATACATATTATTTTGATTTTAATGAAACAAACGGAAAAAGTGCAGTTGTCCTAACACGGCATGACCATTTCCTATAAAAGTCTATACATTTCCATATGGTAACTATAAGGAATCGTGTTCTGGAGTGGGTTTGGCCTTCTTCAGTTTGTTCATGAGCAAATGTGATGACGCCAAAACCTCCTTTTTTATCCACAAAAGTTTATTTAGTTTCGAGCTGTGACTGTTTCCCCCAAACCACAAGCGCAGAATTAATCACTCGCTCCTATCTCTCCTCGCTCTTCCCTCCTCTCTACCTCTTCCTCCCTCTGGTCCCTCCTCTAGTTCCCTCCTCTCCTCTCTCCTCCCTATCCCCCCACAGTAGTGAGTGTGTGTCTTGCAGCTTGTGCTGATTATGCACAGCCAGGTTCATATAGTCCGCAGCAGCGTCCGCCTCCACATTGTTTAGCATACAGCGGTGCACTCGCTCATTGTTCCGCGGGAGATGCAAGGTCAACAAGTTCCCTCTCCCTGATAGACTCAACGCAGGATGACGAATAGGGCCTAACAATCACATTTCAGCTCACCAGTCACACTCGCTTTTGGTTGTGGCTTTTGCTTTTGTTTTATTTTTGCCAGTTAAATAAATTAATTAGCCAAACATGGTCTAATCACGGGTTTCATTATTTTGAGGGCTTTTTCCCACTCAAAGGAGATCAGATTTAGTTTTAACATCCCTGCTTTTTCGTCAGTTTGGACCCATGGGTATTTGTGGTTTGGTGCGTCATTTGTAAATATGCACTTCTGGGTTAAATGAATGATGTTATGTTAAAGGTACATGGGGGTTTTATTGATTTATTTGGAATTTTCAGAAATTTTAAGCATTACATTTGTCTAAGTTCATGGAGACAAGCAGCTGACATTTTTCAAGTTATTTTTTCGCATTAAAAAAGGTAAAAATGTAAAAAATGTAATGTATTAAATGCAATTAATAGGTGTTCTTGGTTTCGTTTAATGCCATACTGTGGAACTTCTGGGCAAGCATCTCTATGCAGACATGCTAGTGATGGTCATCAATGCACACATTAGCAATTAACTACCAAAAATGTTTGAAATTTTAGGGAAAAAATCGATTCAAACGCATTTTCAGGAGTCTGTGTTCAATACGGGCATTAAAGTAAAGCTAAGAATAACGTTTGCAGACGGAGTAGTGCCTCTAGTTAGCATCACATCCCAAGGAAATGATGCTGAGTGTAATTCAGTGTTGCCTCCAAATGTTGAAACATATTATTATTATTATTTCTAGTCTTAACTGGAAGTATTTGGAGGGTTAGTTTTGACTCTGGCCAATATCTTCAAATAAATTAAATGTTTTTTCACAGTAAAAAATGAGGTATAGGTCCTTATGACGGCTGCACAGTGCACAACAACAGGCGCTCCAGCATCCCGCCGCAGAGCTACTGGGTGCATTCGTGTATTTTAGAACAATGAGGACACAAATCTATGTGGACAAAAGCTGCAGTTTAGTGGGGAGGAGCTGTGCCTCATAACAAGGGAGCCTATAAAGTATTTATATGGGCCCCCGCCTGCTGGGCTCCGGACATGGAACCAACTTTGCACCAACAGCAAAACAGCTACCAGAGAATTATGGGAATATTGACTCATTATAAAGCGTTTTATTGTGGTCTATATACTGGAATAGTGTTTATCTCTGGCTTTTATCGAACTGCGCTTCAAAAGTGACCTTGAAATTGACAGAATGGTGGTGTTTTTTTTAAGGGTGCGATTTAAAAATAAAAGAAACTGAAGAAAGGTATAGCTGGAAAATGGATACTTGGTAAAAATTATATATATACTGTGCTTATCTATATGTTAAGTTTGTAGAGTGAGATATTTATTGTCAGTAATACTTGTTTTTGTTCGGTTTGGGCATAAAAATGTTTATTTTAGGGCCTATATTGCGTTAGTTTCTGATCTCTGTTATTTCCTCATCAAAAAACATACCTGGATTGTGTTTTGTTGGGGTTACTCAAACATGTGCCACTGAAAAAGAAAAAAAAACACAACTCTAGGTATGTTTTCGATGAGGTAAAAGCATAACATGACTTAAAGCTCCCAAGAATCCATTTTGTGTAATCAGACCTTGAAGTAATATGGATTGTAAAATTGTCCGATTAGTTTTAAGAAACTAATGAGTTTCCAATTTGTTAATTTGCCACTAAGTATTTTTCTAATCTTGTTTCTTTCTTTCTTTTCTCCCTTGGGTGCTGTTTAATTTGGACCATTCGACGTAAAGGTAAGACCCTGTTTCACTGATATTACTCAAACACGTGTGATTAAAATGTTCCACAGTCGGACGATAAACAGATCTACTGTTATGGAAAAAGGTCCAACAGAACATCCAACAGCATATCCTCGAAAAGTTAGACCCCGAATGACACAAGCACAAAGTTTTTATAGGTTGGGATGACCAGATATACACACATGTATACATTTCAAAGTGAGGAGGTGACGAGTCCCACTGAGGTGTGGGAGAACCAAATGTCTTTTAGTACCAAGACCAAAGATTTCTTCAAGATAAAATACTCACACAATATTTCAATTTCCTTTACCCCTTCCTTGTATTCAATTAGAGGTGGTTTTATTGCTCAAAAATACCTAGAAAATCAGGTATTCTGACTGTGAAAGAGTCGCCTTTCCACAGATCTGACCAGTAACTTGGTCAGGTTTGGATAGAAAGGTTGAACAAGCTCGATTTAAAGTCAGTTTTGACTTAAAAATACATATTGGACACTGGTTACCTTATGCACTTGTTATTATGCAGTTAGAAAGTAGTTCATTTGAAGTACCTGATACTTTTTTCCCTGCTTTGAATTACAATAAAGTTTCCCATTATTATGCGCTCTGTATACTCGAGTTATTTTTCTCATGGTCAAACGGAGCCAGGTGCTCTTGGCTTTGTGAAAACATCTCAGCAGGTAGGAAAGATGCAAACCTTGAATCCAGTGCTACACCATTCATTTCTTTATGCGCTTTCAGTTTTTCAGGTACATTGTTTCCTTGACGTTGTTGTGTACATATGTTTTTCATTATTGTTTCTCACTCTCATATTGTATAGAGGTGTATACAAAGGCGTACATGATTTTCAGTCTTGATGGCTTTATTTACTATTTGACGGGTGATTCAGTAGCGATTGTGCACTTGAAAATGCATTTATTTAAATGTTGTCGATACGGTTTTTGTTTTTTGTTATAAAATCTATAGGGCGACGTACTTTTGGGAGAAGTAAATGTGGTAAAATGGTTGCCTTTGAAGCTGACAATACACGTTTTCTGTACTAAACAAAGACGTATTGAGTTTAAATGGGCGTGATTGACAGATGGATTAGCCAATCAGAGAAGCATAATCTGTCTGTGTCAAAATAATCTCAGATTACATGTATGAAAAATGAAAACAAATGAAATTAAATTAAAAAAACTATGAATCTGAGGTGAAAGGAGTTTGAAATATGTTAGATTTACCAGGCAAATTTAAAGATGCACCGATGCATTCTTGTCTCCATAGAAAGTGTTTTTCCTTTGTCTTTAATGTCCCACAGTATGGCTTTCTTTACCTATCTCCCTGGAGACAAGAAAGCGATGCCACAAGACTAATTTAAGGTCAGATCTGTGGAAGAGGTGACCCCACTCATGGTTAAATTTGATATTTTTGAGCAATAAAAACTAATGGACTAAATGGAACATTTCAGGCATCAACATCGGTTTCTTATACTTTCTTGTATGTTCATTACTGTTTAATAGTTGTATTTGTTTTTCTGACCCAGTTTTGTAGTTCGACAATGGCGACAATAAGGACAAATCAATGCATGGCGTCTCTGTACAGGCTGTTGTGCCGGATAAACTGCCCAATCAAAGCTCTATTCGACCACATATTGCTTGTGTGATGGCTTTATTAGATATGAATTGTGTCACATGTAGCATTTGTATTGACTTTTAGCTCTTTAACGGCCTATTAGTATCTCTTCACTCCACTTATCTCCACTTAGCCACATGTCAAAGGGACTCTTAATGTGTTTTTCTGTTTGCGTGAGGGTGAGTGGAAGAAGATAGAATGTGGCTTTATGGCCCTGAGTGTTAGCAACAAGGGAGCTGTTTGAAATCTGGCTCTCGCTGTCATGTCAAATGTCATTATGGTGCGTACACTGACCTAGCAGGCTCAGCTACGCCACTGTACAGACGTTCTAGAGATGTAAAGATATCCAAACCTTGGCACGATATTTTCACGATATACGTCTCACTAGGGATGAGAACAGTCGCAGTATATTGAATATCGAACTCTGTATGTACTGTAATATAACAGTACAGACTAGGGACGGGCATGATTAGTCGACTAATTGATAATTGATCATTAAGAATTTCGCTGACCATGTTAATTTTAATCGACAAACTGAATGTAGGTTGCTGTGCGGAACGTAGCGTAAGGAGTCGAGGCTGCGTCTCTCAGCACAAACACTGGAGTTGTGGCCCCACAGTCCCACGTCTCGGCTCTGGCTCCTTGGAGATCACTATATCCCTCAGAGTGCGTTTACCTGCACATCAGAATCCTGGGTATGATTTTTTTTTTTTTTTTGAGTATTCAGTTTCGCATGTATACGCAGTATCTCCAATATCCGCACAGAACAGACTCACCAGCTTCATCACATCCTCTGTCACGGAAAGAACACTCATATTCCACTGAGTCGTGTCCTTTAGTCCAACAGAAGCTGAAGCATCAGCACAAGGAAAGAGCTGCTATTTTTTGCTGTTTATGCAAATGAGCCATGTGGTTTTAAGTTTGTTTCTGTAAGACATAAACAAATGTGCCAAAGCTGCATTAAACACATTCTAATCTCACACGGGCTGATGTGGCTCTATAGCGGTGATGGTTTATATGTTGTAAAGTTGAGTTTATTTATGCAGGTTAGTAATAGTAATAATAGTGATGATCACATACACTCATACACCAGCGTACGCAGACACTACACAGGGGGCCAGGTGGGTTAAGTGTCTTGTAAGGACACGGCACCAGTGTTCATCTGTGGGAGCTGGAATCACACCTCCAACCTGTGAGTCAGTGGCTCTCACCTCTCAACCAGTGATGAGAGTGGGATTCAAACCGCCAATCAGGGGAGAAAGGCTCAACCAACTGAGCTCCTGTTGTGCATCTCATATTCTTATTTAAGTGCTTGAAAATATTTGAATGAATTATTTATTACTTTGAAGTCTAATCAGGCCAATACCAAGACTTTCCTGGACTAAACTAGGACTAAACGGGGTCCAAAGGATTATAGGACTACATCACTGCATCAGGAGGGCAATAATATGAATACCCCATGTCAAAGAAGCACCATGTGACTCTTCAAGTGGCCTGTTTATGTCTGTCAAGATGTTATCGCTTTATTTTATATGTGGATTATGCTTTTGTTGATCAAAAAATACCTTGAAAACGAAAATATACAGTCGTCCCTCACTATAACACGGTTCACCTTTCGCGGCTTTGCTGTTTCGCGGATTTTTGTGTGCAATTTTGCTTGCTTTTTAAGTATACGAATGCGCGTGTTCTGCGTTCTGATTGGCTACGAGAGAATCTGTGCATTGTTTTCTGTGTAATCGAAAATGGCATGTCTGTTTATAAGAATAAAAAACAGCAGTAACAACTCCCCATAACTGTTTTTCACCCCCGTGCTCCTCAGTTTAGATCGCGGGCCGATTTGCGCACAAAAACAAAATATAGTCAAGCTAAAATGACTTGGATTAAGAAAGTTTTACCGTGATTTGAGTAAATTCCACTTGACAAGTAAAATGAGCTGCCAGTGGAATAAGACTTCTTGTACTTAAAATATGAAAATACATCTTGCTACACTTAAAATAAGAAAAACAACAACTTTTTGCACTTAAAATAAACAAAATCTAAACACTTATTCCACTGGCAGATCATTTCACTTACCAAGTTGAATCCACTCAAGTAAAGTAAAATGTTCTTAATTTAACTCATTTTAACTTACCAAAATACCAAAATTTTAACTCATCCCGCTCCCCACTCAGATCTCAGAGGGGTTTTACAGCCTTAAAACATATAGACTAATTGTAAAAAAAATAAAGCTGACGACTTCACGGATTTCGCCTGTCGCTGGTTATGTTTAGAACGTCACCTCTGAGATAAATGAAGCGTGACCTTCTCATCCCTGTTGAAATAGAGTTTAATGATGACGTTTAAGAAGCAGGTGACGGACCCTCCATCAGAAAAGTCACACAGTGCATCTTTAATGCTCGACTTATACAGGACAGTGTTATGTTTCGTTGTGCAGAGTTTTTCGTGTCAGAGAATGGTGTGGTGGTGCTATGAGCTAAGCAGGTTCCAGTACTTTTCATAGACTATTAAGCAAAACCAACGATGACCACAAGGAGACAATTCTGAACACAGCCATTTTATTGTTGTTTTGACACATACAAACATGAGCCGTTGTCTCAGCTCCGCTCCCCACAGAACGATAATGAGCCAGACTTTTCACTTCACCTGTTCTTTAACAACTTTTCTAATACATTCTGCAACATAACACTTAACTGTCAGATGATTTCATTCGATTTTTCCACTGTTTTAATGCTCTTTGCTGATCTTCCATGTTCACGAACTCGCGTTCTCTCTTTGCCTCACCTAACACTCTCTTTTTGCATATTTATCTCACTCTCTTTCTTTCTCTGTCTCCCTCTCTCTCCCCCTCTATCTTTGTCACTGTCTCTCTTCCTCTGTCTCTCCATCTTTCTTTGTCACTCTTCCTCTCCCTCTCTCTTTGACTTTCTCTCTTTCCCTCTCTCTTGCTTTCGTTCTCTCTTTCTCTCTCTCACTCTTTGTCACTCTCTTTCTCCATCTCTCCCTCGCTCTTTGCCACTCACTTTTTCTTTCTCTCTCTCTCTCTCTTGCTTTCTTTGTCACCTTCTTTTTCTCTCTCTCGCTTTCTTTGTCACTCACGCTCTTTCTCCCTCTCCCCCTCGCTCTTCGTCACCTTTTCTCTCTCGCTTTCTTTGTCACTCTCTTTCTCTCTCTCTCTCTTTGTCACTCATGTTCTTTCTCTCTTTCTGCCTCCCCCTTTCTTTCTCTCTCTTGCTTTCTTTGTCACTCTCTCTCTCTGTCTTTCTTTGCCACTCTTCCTTTCCCTCTCTCTTTGTCACTCAATTTCTCTCTCTCTTTCTCTCTCTCTGCCCCCTCCCCCTCTTTCTTTCTCTCTTTCTCCATCTTTGCTACTCTCTCCTTCTCTTTCTCCCTCTCTCTCTGCTTTTCTTTGTCTCTCCTCTCCCTCTCGCTTTGTCAGTCTCTCTCTCTCTTTCTCTCTTTTTGTCACTCTTTCTCTCTCTCTTTTTGTCATTCTTTCTCTCTCTCCCTCTCTCTGTCACTCTTTCTCTTTTTGTCACTCTTTCTCCCCCTCTCACTTTATCTTTGTCTCTCTCTTTCTCTTTTTGTCACTCTTTCTCCCTCTTCCTCCCTCTATCACTCTTTCTCTCTCTTGCTTTCTTTCTCTCTCTCTCTCTTTCCCTTTTGTCACTCTTTCTCCCTCTCTCCCTTTAGCTTTGTTTCTCTCTTTCTCTTTTTGTCACCCTTTCTCCCTCTCTCCCTTTATCTTTGTCTCTCTCTTTTTGTCACTCTTTCTCCCTCTCTCCCTTTAGCTTTGTGTCTCTCTTTCTCTTTTTGTCACCCTTTCTCCCTCTCTCCCTTTATCTTTGTCTCTCTCTTTTTGTCACCTTTCTCCCTCTCTCCCTTTATCTTTGTCTCTCTTTCTCTTTTTGTCACCCTTTCTCCCTCTCTCCCTTTATCTTTGTCTCTCTATCTCTCTTTCTCTTTTTGTCACTCTTTCTCCCTCTCTCCCTTTATCTTTGTCTCTCTATCTCTCTTTCTCTTTTTGTCACTCTTTCTCCCTCTCCCTCCCTCTGTCACTCTTTCTCCCTCTCTCCCTTTAGCTTTGTCTCTCTCTCTCTCTTTTCTCACTTTCTCCCTCTCTCCCTTTATCTTTGTCTCTCTCCTTCTCTTTTTGTCCCTCTTTCTCCCTCTCTCCCTTTATCTTTGTCTCTCTCCTTCTCTTTTTGTCGCTCTTTCTCCCTCTCTCCCTTTATCTTTGTCTCTCTCCTTCTCTTTTTGTCGCTCTTTCTCCCTCTCTCCCTTTATCTTTGTCTCTCTCCTTCTCTTTTTGTCGCTCTTTCTCCCTCTCTCCCATTATCTTTGTCTCTCTCTTTCTCTTTTTGTCGCCCTTTCTCCCTCTCTCCCTTTATCTTTGTCTCTCTCCTTCTCTTTTTGTCGCTCTTTCTCCCTCTCTCCCTTTATCTTTGTCTCTCTCCTTCTCTTTTTGTCGCTCTTTCTCCCTCTCTCCCATTATCTTTGTCTCTCTCTTTCTCTTTTTGTCACTCTTTCTCCCTCTCTCCCTTTATCTTTGTCTCTCTCCTTCTCTTTTCGTCACCCTTTCTCCCTCCCTCTGTTCCCACTTTGCCAGTTCTAATTAAAGACGAGAAACGTCATCTTTTATTAATGACACCTTTAATGAAACAGGGGCAGCTTTTGTCAGGGACCGAAGTTTCCACCAATTAATTCAAGGCAGTTAAAATGGGGGGAGCTGTCCGTGGTGGAGCGCTTTTGCCCAGACTCCCCTGGTGCTTGTTTTTATCAGCTAAAAGCCCCAGTCCTCAGAGGTGGGGCAGATGGAGGAGAGATAGTCTTGTGTAAAATGCATGGAGCCTGTTCTTTAAATCTTTGCTTTTTATGTTTGGGATATTCTAATTGTGAGGTCATGTTGTGATTTTGTGTTTCATTTTCAAGTCTTATTTGTCATTTTAAGATGATTTTTGACACCTAGTTTCAGCATCGCAAGGACTTCACACTATAAAATAACACTATGACCCAGGTTAAGAACAGCAGCAGTATTTTAATTAAAAATGAACTTAAAAGGAGATTTGAGGAATAAGAAGTTCTCTGTGGAATAACAAGTTCAGAATTATCAAATTAAAGGCGCATTATGTAACTGGTGAAGCTGGTTCGTCTGGATCATGTCAGAATGACGACCCAACGAACATGCTGGATGACCGGGATTATTTTTAAGAAGAATAAATGTTTACATGATCGAGGAATAAATTCATTTGGCTTTAAAATCAGAATAAACCACCCAGTTACTTTGGTATTAAGTCTGATTCTGAATAATCATTTTCATTAGGGATTAAGTGTGTACATGGTCTTTTTAAAGCACAATTTATTTAATTAAAGTCATTTTTATTCAGAATTAAAGCTCTCATGTAAAGATGAAAAATGTAGCTACAGAAAGTTTTCTTTTTCCAAGTTTTCCAAGTTTTTTCCAAGTTTTCTTTGTGGCCATACCGGCTCGTCAAAGCCTGATGCCATCAGATCTCAGAAGCTCAGCAGGTCCGGGCCTGGTTAGTACTTGGATGGGAGACAACTGGGAATTCCAGGTGCCACAGTGGGGCGCCAGTCACAAAAATAAAAAAAAGTGGTGTGTGCGTGAGTGTTGGTGGTGGTCGGAGGGGCCGATGGCGCAGATTGGCAGCCTCACTTCCGTCAGTCTGCCCCAGGGCAGCTGTGGCTACAATAGTAGTTTACCACCACTGGGTGTGGAGTGAATGAATAATGCTCTGTAAAGCGTCTTTGAGTGTCCTGAAAAGCGCTATATAAAACTGACGCATTATTATTATTATTATTATTATTATTTTTATTTTTCGCACTTGTACATTACAAGCTTTAACAACAACAACAAAAAAATTAAATTGGGGAAATACAAGATATGTAGATTAATGCTGTATTATGGAATTTTCCAGACAAAGCAATAACATGTCCATGGAGACAAGCAAATGGCAGATGCACCAGGGAAAAGTTGCATGTATATACTTTTAAACCACCTCATTTTGTCTGTGCACCATGGTAACACATACCCAAATGCCATAGCTTATTAAAAGACATTCAAAAATTCTAAAAATTGAATTTTTTGCCTCAGAAAAAAATACAAAATAATAAAGGCTGTAATTTGGGCATATTTCATCCTAGACATTTGTGACTCACTGCTGAACTTGTTGGCAACAACTGTGTAAAATGTTGGTGCTCTGATTCTTTTTGTAAAAATATGTCAATTTGGCACAAGTGTCCAAATATGTACCAGATGTTCCAAACTGTGATGAGATGTAATGTATAATAAATAGATCTTCTTCTGAACTTTAGGCATGTTTTCTTAAGATAAAAAACTAAAACAAGCCAAAAAATTTCTCTCCAGATGCCTCTGGTGCCTCCACCAGTGTCAGAGCAAGCGAGAGGCTCTGCAAAGAGCTTTACGCACTGAGCTGCTCTCTCACTATCTCACCTCTGCCCCACGTGGGGCCCACCACCGGAAACGTCTCATGATTGGCTATTCAGATCTGTCAATCATTTTCTGGAAGAACCAATGACTGAAGAGCTTTTGCCGTGGAGCACTCCCTCGGACATGAGTAATACATCGCTAAATGGACGCACTCGTTTTGTTCCGCGAGCTGTGCCCGCTACACCGAAGCCCGTATCGTTTCGTGGATACTCTCGTTTTGTAGAGTAGAGTGTAAGGAGCGTAACAGAAGTGAACACTAAGCTAAATGAAAGGATGATAAGGGGCAGACATGTTTTCATGCGTTGCTCATCCATTCAGACAAACATGATCTTTCTGTATTATTTCCCCACATGGAATTATTTTATGAAAAAAACAACAACGGGATATTCTTTTTCTGTGGACTGTTATGGACTAATTGAGCACAGCTATTCCTGGACTGAAACAGTTTCGGACCGACAGAACCAGCTCAAAGGTAAGAAATGCGCATTGTTGTTTTGATTATTTTCGGGAATTATTAAGTTATGGCTCTGTGGGCTCGCTGTATGGCATAAAATGAATGATATGGTTGTTTTACTGAGGAATTAAGCTTTCAAACGATGTATAGCATGTCAATAGTGGAAAAATAATTAAGGTGAATATCTGGCTTGACTTTGTAATGTTGTGTAATCGCCCGCGGGTGGGTGGTAAGAGGTTTTAAATGTAATGAATGAAAAAAATCAATTGGTTTTTGTGTAAATAGGCAATTCACTTCAAAACCTGGCTGAAGAATTAATGCGACATTTTGTACTTAAGGTATAAAAAAGACATAACTGGCCCTTATTTTCCCCGTATGCTTTCCCTTCTTTTCAAAGCTACCCTCGGCTTTGCTGTTTACCACACAACAAAAGCATGGTAAAACCGCTCTGAATGGCCCATTGCTCTTACAAACCCACTGGCACTTCTGAAATTAATAGCATCCACCGATACACAAAACCTCCTCCCAATTATCTCTGAAGTACACCGGGCATCTGAAACCGTCCCTGCCTCCCTCAAGTACTACATTTCTGAACAAAACTTGTGAAAATATGAAACAGTACCGCCCATTTTGATATCTGTGGTTTTATTTTACGCCAGACATTTGACAATTGTAACGTGTAGTGCTCCAGACTCCACGCAGGGTCCCAGCAGTGGTCCCCATTCATCCGAGGAGTTGGATTTGGCTTCACGCGGCGAGGAAAGAATGGACAGACCCACGGAGAAGCTAATTAACCCTAATTAAAGACTAAAATTATAATAGAAAAGCGCGTTGCCGTGCCAAGTTTGGCTGGAGATCTCTGCACGCCGTAGTGTCTTTCATTACAGTCGTTTGTATTGGTTTTATGTGGTGTGAAGGAGTTTATGATACTTAAAAATCAAATATACTAGTAAGTGGACTGATTTTGTTACGGTTTAAATATGAAAGCAATTACATCGACTGAAATGTCATCACAAATCTCCACGTGGGTTTCTGAAATGTTTGAAGTTTTAAGAAGCAATCTGTAAATGTCATTTGCTAAAAAAAAAAAGTTTTATTTTCTGCTTTTTGGCTTGTACAAGTGTGTTTGAAAAGGTTAATACTGACATGAGTGCACGAGCAGGATCAATATTTTAATAGTAACTCTTTAAGAGGCATTGTGTAACTTTTCTCGTGGAGGGTCCATCAAATACTTTTCTCCATCGAGATGATATTGCTTTGTCTAGAATGTCACACTCTTCAGTATTAATCATTTCTATCTCCATGGAGACCAAAGCAGACCAAGTTACAGGTCAGATCTGTGGAGAGCATAGAGCGTATATATGAGTGGACTAAGTGAGTGTGACGTCACCACAGCGTCAGCGCCGCTCAAATGAGGCTCCAGATGCCACGGTTACAGGAGCGATTCTGGAGCCAGGTTCCATATTTGGAAATCCGACCACGAGTATCATAGCAACCACAAGAGCCAATCACGATTGAGGTTGTTAAATGTGCCGCCCGACTCATGGCAGAGCAGCGATACTCTGCACCATTCTGCACGGACCGCTGTATTTCACTGATTCTTGAGAAAAATAATTAAACTTTAAATAGAAAGTTTAAGTCATTGATTTATGTTATATGTTCTGTTATGTACAAAAACAACAGAGTCACAATTTAACGAAATTCACTTTACTTTATGCTAGTTACGATTCTAGTAACATTAGTTATTGTTTGAGATATTTTGTCATTTTACTTCAAAAATCAGGGCAGGAAAACGGGAAGGAGACTTAGCAGCGAAACTACCTGTCAATCAAACCTGTTGCTCACGCTCGGCGGCAGCGACCTTGGGGAATGAAGGCGTCTGATTGGTCCATTATTTATGTTCATATCTTGATTTAGGAACAAAACAGCAAAATGAAAAATTCAGGATCATGTAGAGCGGGTTCATACGAACAATTACAGTTACAGAGAGAGGGGCGATAAGATCGCAATGTAAGTCAATGGGAAAAAGGGAAAGAAGGAGCAGGAAGAGCCTCCTGGAGCATATGCCGCACACTGCATCAAATGGTCTACATGGCTGCTGTCCCAGAAGGAAGCTTCTTCTGAAGATGAAGCACAAGAAAGCCCACAAACAGTTTGCTAAAGACAAGCAGACAAAGGACATGAATTACTGGAGGCAGGTCCTGTGGTCAGATGAGACCAAGATAAACCTATTTGGTTCAGATGGTGTCAAGCGTGTTTGGTGGCAACCAGGTGAGGAGTACAAAGACAGGTGTGTCTTGCCTACAGTCAAACATGGTGTTGGGAGTGTCATGGTCTGGGACTGCATGATGCTGCTGGCACTGGGGAGCTACAGATCATTGAGGGATCCATGAATGTCAATATGTACTGTGACATACTGAAGCAGAGCATGTCCACCTCCTCAGAAACAGGGCCACATGGCAGTATTCCAACATGATAACGACCCCAAACACACCTCCAAGGTGACCAGTGCCTTTCTAAAGAAGCTGAGGGTAAAGGTGATGGAGTGGCCAAGCATGTCACCAGACCTAAACCCCATTGAGCTTCTGTGGGGCATCCTCTAATGGAAGGTAGAGGAGCGTAAGGTCTCTAACATCCACCAGCTCTGTGATGTCGTCATGGAACAGGATCCCAGTGGAACCCTGTGAAGCTCTGGTGAACTCCAGGCCCAAGAGGTTAAAGCAGTGCTGGAAAATAATGGTGGCCACACAAAATATTGACACTTTGGGCCCAGTTTGGACATTTTCACTTAGGGGTGTACTCACTTTTGTTGCCAGCAGTTTAGACATTAATGGCTGTGCGTTGTTATTTTGAGGGGACAGTAAATTTACACTGTTATACAAGCTGTACATAGACTAATTTACATTGTATTATGCTGCAGTACTGGATGTTCTGATTATTCATTACATATTGATTTCATTTGGTGATTTGTTAGAAATGTTTGGAAACTGTTTTGTATTCCGAGTACTATTGGACCAATTTTCTTTTTTGCATGACGATAATCTAGATATTTTTGTTCTTTTTTGATCCATTTGAGATGTAAAAAGAATATTTAGCAAGTTTCTTTATTAAAAAAGTTTCTTTATCAAAGAAACTGTCCGTGAAACTACTCTCCTGAACATTAGAATATTTTTTGGAAGTTTGAGCTGAATTGTGTAACTTTTCTGGCCAAGGGTCCGTCAAACGCACCATGGAAATGTTATCGCTTTGTCTGGAATGTGTCACAGTATGGCATTAAATCTTTCTATCTTCATGGAGACCAAACCAGACCAAGTTACAGGTCAGATCTGTGGAGAGGCGACACCACTCACAGTCAGAATTCATGTTTTTCTAGATGTTTTCGCGCTATAAAACCATCTGTAATTGGATAAATTTAAGGTAAGGTACTCCTTTTCATGTCATACTGTGGAACATTCCAGACAAAGCAATGACATATCCATAGAAACAAGCTGACTAAAAAGTTACATAATGCATCTTTTTCAGTTTTTATTTATTTATTTATTTTTATCAAATACATATTATATCCTACATTGTTTTCCTGTCCACGGGTTTCCGAATGATGTCAAAATGGCAACGTTTCCATGGAGATGAACTATGTAAAACAAAACCTAACGCACATACGACGGACCTGAAACCCACAAATAACAATAATATTCTATAACATCCATTTTGTTTACTATATTTGCTTCCAAATTCCTCACCAGTGCTTTGTATCTAACATTGTTCCCCATAGAAAAGCCCCAGTACCAGTGCAGTAGTGGCACCTCATTATTTAGCAGTATTGTTCGTGATAAGGTTGGTTGTTTTGGTACAGCTCTGAGGCGGCCGGCGACGATACTGTCCAAATTGGTGATTCATGGGCTGAGTTCACCACCTTGCTTCTCATCTTCTCCTCCGAGCACAACCCCAAGATTACAGGGCGAGCCGGCACTAAGCTAACGACTGTCCATCCAAATGAATGAGCGGGGCTGAAAATGTCACCTACCGCCAGCCTCCTCTCGCTAATGATCAAATACCATACATTTACTCCTCTCCTGTTCTTGAGGCCGCAGTGCTTCTACCTTTCAAATGAGCTTGTTACGCTGGCTGGACATTTTTTTTTAGGAAATGGTGTATGGATGGCAACAAGAAATGTATTTTAGGCGTAGTCATAAAAAAATAATGAAAGGGACTATAGGACGCCATTTTCCGATCTATGTTATGGTATTTCCTCGTCACAAGCATAATTGGAGTATTGTAGGTAAAAGAAAAGAATAGTGAATGTGAAGTTAAAGGTTTGAAACAAAAATGAATTGACAAACGAAAGAGCCGTACTAAGTACAACAAAAAAGAACCTAACTAAAGTTGTACTAAATGAGTAACAAAAGTGTCCCTATCGAAATCAAATAACAAAGGCATCAGGCGGCATAATCAACACAAAATGCAAACACAATCAATGCAAAATGAGAAGTGCAGAACAGAAATGGCTGTCACAGGTATTCCAGCCGCAACGAACCAGCGGCAGACCGTCCCTTTTATAGTCCGAACCCCGAATTGCCTGGGCCAATCCGGCGAACATCAGATGCCCAGTTGCTGTCCAAGATATTTTCTAAAACTGAAAACACTCTGTTCTGTCTTGTAATGTCCTGCGGTAATACAAGAAGCGCTCCACTGCATTTTTAAACTCCACACACCTTCACTAGAATCATTCGTTTGGCAAATCCAGGTCTGAAATCAATCTCAGCTGAACTATAGGTAAAAGGTAACTTGTTAACTTGAAAACTAATACTTCATGGCATCACATGGTGGAGCATTTTGAGCTTAAGAGACAGACTTATAATGTAGGATTTGCTCAAACATGTGTGAATGAAACAAAACACAACTCCGGGTATGTTTTTGAGGAGGTACCAATGACTTAAAGCTCACAAATCAATTTTTGCATAATACAGTTCAGATTTGTATTGCATTTTTTGGACACTCAGTTCTTATTTATTATTTATTATGTCTGCTGTGTATTTATTAAGTCTTTGTTCGCATTGTTAGTGAATTGTCTTGCCCAGTGACACAACGCGTTTCACCAGTTGGAGTTGGGATCGAACCACCAACCTTCAGGTAAATGGGTGAATTCTCTAACCCAGGGGTCGGGAGTTACCGGCAGCTCTCCACTCCCTTTCACGTAGCTCACCAAGGATTTCTGAATTACACATATTGTGCTAAATAAGTAAAATCTGATTAATTAAATACCTTTTACTGTTGCACACGTATCATTTTGAGCCCTACACTAATAAATGGATAATGGTTTATGTTTTATAGGCATCTAATTGTACCTCATCTAAGGCTTATATATACTCAATTTCTTATGACTATATGCAAACTAAATACTCTTGAACGACTAGTAAACACAGATAGTACAAAATTGGTCTTTTCATGGATTGTTTAAGAATAGTCTTGATCTGTACCAGAACTAGTGCGATCGCAATGTTATATCAAGTATTATTTTAGTTAAAAACGGCATTCTCTTTTATTATTATGATGATATTGAAGTCAGTCGCCATTGATCATGTTTGAAAATGTGTTATTGGGACGGGCTTAGCTTTGATTCAATCTTCAAGCCTTACCTGTTACTGCTCACCCGTGTGTTGAATGGATGAGCGCTTTGTCTATTGTTTCAGTGGCGTGGAGCTCTGCAGTAATGGCTATACTTCGTGGTTTGACAAGCTTGGATCAGGCTCCTGCTTTGTGTTTATTGCAGACGGGGCGCTGGTGGGTAGGTAGGATGGGAGGTGGTTAATACGATTTGCGACTGAAGCGTGGAAAGAGATGGTTGGAAATTTGATGTGCGGCGGCCGCTGGGTGTTGGTTTTGTGCGGGATTGAAGACGCTTTCTCTGTTTGGTGCAAAGGCAGAATCGCTCTTGTAGCGCGCAGTGGAGCCGCGCAAATGACAACGTTGGAAATTCTTGTGTCTGTGTGAAATCTAAATAAAAAATGTTTGCAGGAAAGAACAACAACAGCTTAATAACGACTCTGCTTGTATGGGCGGTCATCTTTAAACATACAACACACGCTTTTAAATATCTTTTTGGATCATTATGTTCTGAAACAGTGTTGATTAACCTCACAAATAGCTTGTATCGAAACCACAACATCGTCATTTTCTTAAATCCTGGTGAGAGCGTCATTAAAGGTCCAAATGTACTATGGAACTTCTAGTGCAAGGTCTGACACTTGTTTTTGCTCCCTGCAGATGTTATTGCTTTGCCTAAAATATTCTATAGTAAGGCGTACTTATCTATCTCCATGGAAACAAGTAAGCAAGTATCACATTTTACAGATAAACTTATTTTGCCAGGTCCCATCCATGAGGCAAGCATGCTCACAGTACAAATGCACGTTTTTTCGGTAATTTTTAAGCGATTTAATCATCTCCATGGAGACAGGCGGATGATAGACCTTCTCCACCAAAAAAGTTAAAAGTTAAGTTAACTTTTCCAGACTGTTGCATTTTAAATCCCCCTTTGTTGTTATATTATAGGCGGAAAAAAACTGTTCGCGGTTCGTTCATCAGCAGTAATACAGTGCGTTCAGTTCACGCTTGCTCAAAATATGAACGCCATGTAAGTACAGCACTGGTTATAGTAATTTTGAGCTAAACAAATTAGGGCTGTCAGCATTAACGCGTTACTCATGACTAGATTAATGCAATCCATAACGTGTTTTTTTTAATTTTATCGCGATTAGAGTTCGCCAGCCTTTTGTCCCTTCTAAAAACACAATGATTTTTTTTTTTACTCGCGGTTAGAGTTTGCCGACTTTTCAGTCCCTTCTACACATCCGTAGGCAGCTCCTCTGGCTTTCGCTTTCGAACTTCAAAGCGCCGTGTTTCAGTAAACTCACCGCCATGATGGAGAAACAGAGCTTTTGCTTCTGGACTTTTGAACTGTTTATTTGACTTTAAAAAACTTCCAGACGCTCCAGTTTACAAGTCAAGAGTTAAATGCAGCCTGTGTCAAGCAGAGTTTCAGCACCAGCGAAGTACGTCTAGTCTAAGTTAGCACCTCCGAGCTAAACACCCGGGTGCAGCAACAGGAGCATCCGAGCCAAGAGCCTCAGATACGACAAACTACTAACTACCATTTGGCAGAGTCGCCACAGACCTGTGGATAATCACACGGCAAAGAAAATAACTACAGCAATTGCAAAATAGGTACGAATTGCTTTACATTATGACTTTAAAACTGTCTTGAAATGTAAAATAACACCATTTTAAACATGCAATTCAATATGCGATTGATCATGATTAACTATGGAATTTCAGATCTTAAACGAGATTTTAAAAATTAATCGTTTGACAGCCCTAAAACATCAAAATGCATAACTTTTTGGTGACTCTTAGCAGTTTTTCTAACATTTCTGAACCACTGAATTCTATAGTAGCAAACTTAACTCAGTATTTCTTGCGTTGTTTCAGCTGAACTATCTTTGTCCATTCCAGCCTTCGTCAGTTATGCCACTACGACATGTTCGATAAAGGATCATTTCCCTGTTGAAAAGTATATTGCTTTATAATGGCAGTTTCTTTTTGGTCTCACCCCTGTCCACTCTGACTCCGCGGGCGAGTTGGGCAGCGCTACAGCTATCTGATTTGGCTCCATCTCATATCTATTCTGCCCTCTGGAACCAACCACAAATGCTCGGCTTGTGTCATTCTTTCTCTCCATTGCTTTTTTAACGCCGTGGGCCTTTTCAACTCGCTGGTATCAGTCCATCAATGCTGAAATGATTGTCCGGAGTTGCCATCGCGTTCTCCCTGCAGGCGTAACACACATCTGGTGCCAAGAGATGACAAAAGTACATATGCCCTTTGCTGGGTTTGAAATTCATCGCACACGTAGCTTCCACATATGGATTTTTCTTTTGTTACTGACTGATAAGTTGTGTTGTTTTGATCTATGATGGCTGTGATCTGATATGCTTGGACCTGTCTCTTGGATCGTATGTGTCTGTGTTAGCTTATCTCGCTGTGTGGGATAATAGACAGTTTTCATTCAACTCGCGCTACAAATGGGCGAAAAATATATATATTATGGGACTGTTCAGGTCTAATCCTGTTAATGTTGGAATCAGATTACAGGCTGTAGCCAGTATAAATGCATGTGTTTGTGTCTGCTGTGTTTTTGAACATCTGGGGTAGTGATATATTGTGATTCTGGGGTAAATAAGATTAGATAAATAATATAATATAAAGCCAGGAAAGGTATATGTCTTCAGTGGAGATTGAGCTGCCTTGTCAACCAGTGAGAAAACATAAGATAATAATATAAAAAATATGTTTTCAGCTTTATACCATGTTTTTAATGTTGCAAACTTGTCAAAACGCAAAGAAAACTGTTTTCTCAGGCAATATTTTCGGTTTCAGTTTGATGAAATTGTGTGTGTGTGTTTGTCTTCTGGGAAAAGCAATACAATTAACTAAAGTATAAGCATCCCTCTCACAATATAACCATTGTTTTAAGGGCATATAATTGTATTTTTAACTGGGGAGTGTACGGAGAGAAAAAAAGGAAAAAGCACTATATATTTTTGTTTCATTTATTCTTTGCCCTAAAGGATCCATAACAAAACTTTGTCTCTCCAAATATAACCACGGCGGATTGCATTTAAAGTGCAGATGGGTCAAGTGGGCAGATGGGCTTTGGTGACTCAGGCTCACGGATCTGCACAATCAGGATCTACAAGAGTTACTGCACTGTTGTCATAAATGGTAGCTGACTTAAGGTCGAAGTGGAGCAGCCAAAACACTTAAGAACTATTTTAAATGGACTCGAATAGACTCACAGAGCACCATTACTGCTACAAATTACCCATGATGCTTTGAAACAAGGCCAGAATGCCGTTCAAAGTCCAGGTGGTTGTCATTAGGTGGCCGGGCTGCTCTGACTTTTACTGCGCTGAAATGAGCGCTTGATTGCCGTCAGGCTCCACTCTGCAGCTTTGATTGTCCACAATCACTTAGCCTCTTTTAGCCGCACAGACCTGGAATTTAGCAGGGCTCAGGAGTTTATATAAGGGTGGAAACTTTTACTCAACTCTTTCGATATGTTGTCCTGAACAGAGAAATTTGAATTGACAAAATACATACGCTGTGTTTGGATGGATTCCTTGAAATGTTTTAATAATACTTGTTGTCTTTAGTCACATCTGAGTAGCCCTGAGCAAGCTTTCAAACTTGTATTTATTTATTTTATTTTTATATTATTCAAAAAGTCTAAGAGAAAAAAGAATGGGAAATTTACTTCCGCTCCATAGTATTGCCAATGGTCGCAGTATTAGTATTGGAAGTAGTACGTGTTGTAGTCCTTGTACTTAAGTTATAATAGTTTGACAGATGGTTCACTGTGAAACTTCTCTGGTGCAGGTCTGTCACCTACATGTGTCCATGGAGATATTATTGCCTTGCCTGGAATGTTCCACAGTAATGCATTAAGCGTGTCTATCTCTAGGACACCACAGGCCAAGTTACAGATCTGTGGAGAGGCGACCCCTTTAACAGTCATGCTGCGTTCAGACCGCAGTGTCAAAAACCACCCTGGATGCTTCTATTTGGACGCCTTTGCATTTGAGTTCACACACCCTCGACATATGTCTTGGACGCCGTGGACGAACGGGAGAAAAATACTTGACATGCGTCCAGAGCATCTGCTGCGGTCTGCAAGTGCCTCGTTTTCCCGCTCGAGAGTGACTTTAGTGTATTTATTACATAAAACACATCAGCGGAGGCAATTGGCCGTGGTGGCGACGTGTATATATTCATACTCTGCTAATGACACTGGTTTAGACCGGGTTAAGTCCTGGTTCAGTCCTGGTTTAGTCCTGGTTAAATCCTGGTCCAGTCCTGGCTTAGTCCTGGTTTAGTTATGGTTTAGTGCTGATTTAGTGCTGGTTTTGTGCTGGTCCAGTCCTGGTGTAGTCTTGGCGGTTGTGGCGTGTATATATTTATAATCAGCTAATGGCACGGCATAGATTTCTTGTTCTGGTGTTTGTGGCTCCCAGATCGTTCTCTTTCTTCTCCTTCTTCCGGATAATAACATCACTATATTACAGGATAGTGCTGACGCCTGAAGACGCACCACAAAAACGCAGGACGCCCTAGACGCGTGTCCACATAGACTTCAATGTGTTTTTGAGCAATGAAAACACCAGTAACAAAAGCATTCCCGACAAAGCAATAACATTTCCACCAGTTTGCAGTTTTAGGTAGTAAATGGTATTTTCTCCCCATTAAAATGAATTGCACGTGATTTCAATATGGTGTTCAATCAAAGTAAATAAGAAAGATAACTTCTACGTGCTAACTTAAAGGATACCTCTATATAGAAACTGAGTTATTTCATTGCTATACAAAGATTGCTATTGTCACTCGAACACTGAAAATCTAAATTACACCAGCACAGCCACTTGTTTTACTCCAAATAGAGTTTCTGACATGACTTGTAATTACCTTATTACAATTTGAGAGCAGTTCATTTGCAGGGCTCCCAGTGTTATGCATAATTGTCCTGTGTGAAAATGAATGGCTGTGCATAGCTGTGGGAGGATGCAGATTTCTAGATTAGATGAAACCACAGGGTCAGGCAGTTATATAATGCGTGAGGATGGTCCGATTCTGTGCATAACATGGCTCAACTTTGCATCTAATCATATAGATTTGAAAAAAAACTGCATAGATTTCCATGGATTTGTTTGTTAAAATACCTGCCTCACTGCGAGAAGCTTCTTAGTCTGATAGCTAAGCCAAGCCTATCATTTTAAATAGCACTATGTAACTTTACTGCTGAAGGGACTGCCACTTTTATTATTATTTTAACTTGCTAAAGAAATTTCTGCATGTTACGGGAAGGATTTTAATGACTTTCTGTAATTCAGGAGTCGCTTTCAAATGTGGGGAAACTTCCGCTCCATAGATATTTTGTTGTGACATTTCAAATTAACCTGGTTAAAAGAATTGAGTGCCAGATTTTCCCAGTTTTGCTGAGCAAGATTTTTGTGCGGAAGAAATTAATTGCCCCAAATTGCCGTCTGGTCTAAATAAAGTGATTGAAACAAATAAACAAAACAAATGGCTGTTATTTGGTATTTTACGGTACTGGTGTTTCAAAGCTAAAGAAAAATGCATTTCTCACTGTGAGTGAGCTTGCCTCTCCACGGATGTGACCTGTAAACATGACCTGTAAACATGACCTGGTAGCTTCACAAGTTTGTTTCCATGGAGATTGAGAAATTGAATGCTGAACATTCCAGACAAGGCAAAGATATTCTGAAGATGAATGCTATCAAAATCAGTATTAAATGTTAAAGGTTCATTGTGTAACTTTTCTGGTGGATGGTCTGTCAAATGCTTGTCAACATGGAGATGTTATTGCTTTATCTGGAATGTTTCACAGTATGGCATTAAACCATTATATCTTCATGGAAACCAGACTAGACCAAGTTACAGGTCAAATCTGTGGAAAGGCGAGGCCGTTCACAGTCAGAATTCTTTTTCTAGATGTTTTTGAGCTGAACCACCTCTAGATGATTAGATGTGAGGTAGATCTGTTTAATGCATAGACCGTATATATGAGTGGACATAGCCACCGCGTACCAAACAGGAAGTGCTCCAGGAGGCTCTTCTGGCTCCATCTCTCCCTTTTTCCAATTGATTTACATTGAGATCTTATTGCCCCTCTCTCTGTAACTCCTGCGGTGAGCCTCGTCATTTTGGTCTTAAAATGTTCGTACATGATCCTGAATTATTTTTTCGTCAAAAAAATCCTATTCATAACATAGAGTCTGGCTCCCGATTCGCTCCTGTAACCGTGGCATCAGGAGCCTCATTTGAGCTGTGCTGAACACAATGGGTGACGTCACACTCACTCAGTCCACTCATACATACGCTCTATGATTTAATGTCATACTGTGTAACATTCCAGGCAAAGCAATGACACATCCATAGAAACATGCAGGTGACAGACTCCCAACCATAAAGTTACACAGTGCAGCTTTAAGTCCGTGTTTGTTGAAATCGAATTTGAAATTTTGATATTGCGAAAACACTGCTTCAAAAAGGCAAAATCAGGTAACAATTGTTGGTCAAATGAGTTTTTATTCACAAAATATTACATTGGATGACACTGCTTTATTTGTATTTGCGAATCCAAATAACCTCTCGTTTCAATTTCACATGAGTTCATTTGGGCACTTTGTAGTCACCCCTGAAAGACCCCTTTTTTCTACAAACCCGCTTTGAACCGACCCTTTCATTTTACCTGTAACAAAGACAGATTCATGCTACTCGGAGCCTCGAAAACACCTGCATCACGCTCAAAAAATAAAGTATTGAAGTACCAAATATCACAAGCAAAACAGATGAAACAAAACACTATATTTTGGACTTTGTAGTTTGAAAACAGTGGATATGAAAGCGCCCCGATAACCCTGGGGGCCTTCTTAAAGCTCCAATATTATGCTAAATTAACTCTTGTGAGCTTTAAACCGTGTTATAATGTTGTTATCTCCTCAAAAACATACCCAGAGTTTGTTTTGCTTCACACGTTCGAGTAATTCTGGTTTATTATTAGTCTGTCTGCATCTCCAAAGCTCAAAATGCTCTGTCATGAAGCGGTAGTTTTCAAGTTAACAGCTACTTTTTACATTTTGTTCTGTATAGATTGGCAATTCCAAGGCTGAAATTGTCCAAATGATTCCACTGAAGGCGTATGGATTTTAAAAACACAATGGAGCACTTCCTGTATTACAACGTGATGTCACGAGAGTGTTTTCAGTTTGTTTGAGAGAAAAACTCAGCCTAAATAAGCAGGTTCTGTGTGTTAAACATGAATGAATGAAACAAAACACAACTCCAGGTATGTTTTTGACGAGAAAACAACTTTATAACATACTAGATCAGAAAATAGCGTATTATGGCCCCTATGAAAGGCCAAATACGCTGTTTTGCTATGAAACAATTGGCTTGAAATGTGGCTTGATCTTTTTATCTAAGTGGGAGGTATGGTGGATGCAAGGTTGAGAACAGAGTATCTAAAAAAAACAGCTGGCTTGAAAAGTATGTTATCTTCAAACGAGGAGTTCTTCACAAAAGCACAGAAATAAACAGCTGAACGTTTGAATAAACCGAAGGAGGCCGGGAAGATCAAGAAGGCAAGTTTCAGAGTGTAGCGCGGTGGAGGTAATTGGCGAGTTTGTGGATGGTGTTGTGCAAAATGAGAGGGAAAAAATGTATAGAATAAGATAAAGATTAAGCAGTTATGACTGAACTTACACGGTACACTGTGTAACTTTTTGATTGGGGGTCCGTCAGCTGTTTGTTTCTATGGATATGTCATTGTTCTGACTGGGATGTCCCATAGTATGACATTAAAAAGCTCTACCTCACATTTATTCAATGATTGGTAGTTTTATAGCTCAGAAATACCGTATTTTTCAGACTATAAGTCGCACTTTTTTCAGAGTTTGGGTGGTTCCTGTGACTTATACTCAGGTGTGACTTATATATTAAATATTTCACACTGACAGTCCATAGACCAAATATATGTATCCTATATATGAAACAAAAATGAAAAAAACAAATCGTTATCTGTTTTTTCATTTTGGTTTTAGAGCCAAATAATAAAGAAAAGAGTTTTTTCGTTTTCTTATTTTTGGTTCTATATTGAAAAACGAATGAACGAATGATACACGGATTCTTCTCTATTCGGTTGTTTTTTATTATTTTATTGTTTTTATTATTTTATGGTATATTTATTTGTATGCACTGTGGTAGGGCATTTGATTACTTTAGTTTCTGTGGTTATTTGTGTATTTTAAATGATGTTTTTGTGCAGCACTTTGGAAACGCTTTCAGTTTATGAAATGTGCTATATAAATAAAGTGGATTGGATTGTTTTTATTACTATAACTTTGATAACTTTCCTTTCAAGATGAAATGTCCGTTCTTGGTCTCTGATTTTATAAAATAAATTTCCCCCAAAAGGTGCGACTTATACATGTTTTTTTTTCCTTCTTCATCTGCATTCTGCATTTTTTGGCTTATAGTCCGAAAAATACGGTACCTAGAAAAACTGTGGAGCAGAGTTGTCTCTCCACAGATCTGAGCTGTAACTTGGTCTGATGTGGTCTCCATGAAGATAGAAAGGTTTAATCATGTTTACATCCATTTTTTCCACTTGTGCGCAGTGGCTGGGAGGCAAAAAGTCAGTGCGGCCGCTCTTGTATTGACCGTTGCGTTGCGTCTGTCTGTCATGAGATAACTCGTCTTATTTTGAAGTAGGTTTTGCATTTATTTGTTTTGACATGACTTCATTATCTTACTCTAAGTCAGTGAATGTTGAGGATCAAAAACTCCCCGATAAAGGCCACAGACAGATGCACAACAGCTAGTTTTCATGCTGACTGCCTACCAATAAACCCCGGACATGACGCCATCTTGTTTTCTTGAATACTGTGAAACATTCTAGACAAAGTAATGACACCTCCATGGAGAAAAGCAAAGACGGGCCCTCCACCAGAAAAGTTAAACAATACACCTTTAACATATTGCAATAATCTGATCACGGAAAAGTAAAAATACAAACAAAACAGTCTCTTCTAAAACCAAAATTGTGGACTACTTTGAACCAGAGCTTAGAAACTTGAGCAGCGTGTTTTTCTTTTTTAAATGTATTCTCAAATCTGTCCCCATAGCAAATCCTGTACCTCTTTGCTTGCAGTCATTTCAATTTGGTTTTGTGCCATTCTTCCTTTTACAGCACTCTCCTGTGGCAAGTTAAAGTCAAAGTCAAATGACATTACATTCTAGATGGGTACGCAATTCAACAGCTTAAGTAAAGATTGCAATATAACAATATACAGGAGTCCAGCAGGGTGGGTATATAATAATCATTTCAAGTGTTAAAATTCTTCTACACTTTTTATAGTTTAAAAAGCCCATATTACTCTGTGTTCTGATCACTGTTATAATATTTCCTCATCAAAAACATACCTGGAGTTGTGTTTTGTTTCATTCACACATTTAACACACAAACCCTGCATATTCAGGCTGTGCTCTTCTCTCAAACTGAAAACACACAGTTCCACCTTGTGTTGTCATGTAGTTATATAGGACATGCTCCACTGTGTTTTTAAACTCCATTCACTTTCACTAGAATCATTTGGATAAATTCAGCCCTGGAATGGACAATCGCTACTGCATCTACACTGCAAATTTTAAAACTTATATCAGGTTATTCATCTTGTTTTCAGATTTATTATCTACTAGTTCTAAAATTGCTTCATTCTAGTCTAGAAAAATAGAAGAAAAGAAAAATAGGTAGTAAAATTATCTGTCCATGCAGCAAGATAATAATTTCTCTAGTTATTTTCTGATAGATTTAAGTGTTTATATCTTAAATTTTGGACAAAAAAACTATAATTATAGTATATAATTCAGAATTACTCACTCGTGTGTGAATGAAACACAGCACAACTCCAGGTACACATCATCATCATCATCATCATCATCATCATCAAACTTTATTACAGACTCTTGGTCCAGAGTTAAAAAAGAAACAATGAACAAACACACTCCAAAACACAATATTCACAACAAGCTGCAGTCCCAGTGCCTCCACAGTTCGGACTGGTACCTCTCACAGTCATTAAGGCGACAGATGAATCTGTGCATTAAACAGCGCAGATTTGCATGAAAAGTTCTGATTCCTGCTGACACAAACAGGTTACTTGCACTTTCCCATTTTGTTCTTTTCAACAAAATCCTTAGACAGTCATTATATGCCATTGATGTGTGTTTTTGCTGAGATAACAAGGTTCTAACATGACTAAAAGCTCACAGGAGTCGATTTTGCGTAATATAGTCCCTTTAATCAATCATGGACCAAAACATGGAGTATTTCACCGAACTTTCTGTTAGAATTCCACTGCGACCCAAGTCTAGGAGTGAACTGCTCAAACCTGTACTTGAAAGCCAGACAGAATATAGTTGGAGGGGCCATTAATTAAACATGAATGCAGATTTCTGTGTTTGTAATGCTGAATATTTGATAACGCCTCACAAAAACACACAACTCACTCAGTGCTCAACCATATGCTAACAATGCCATTCTGAGCTAGGAGCCATGACAGGAGATCCCTATAGGCCAGAACCTCCCCACACACACACACACACACACTCTCACACACACACACACACACTCACACACTGCATTAGAGAGTATGACAGTCGAGTCCCCAAACAGCTCCATGCTCCGTGATATTACCTAGTGCAGAGAGGGGACCCATGCCTGCCCCCGTCCCTCTCTCGGGAGGCTCAAATCTGGGCGCTCGCTGCACAACACCACCTGCTGCTGCTGCTGGAGCGTGCTGGGTGTCCTTCATCGTGCCCACTGCATTTTCACGTCTGACTGACTCACGGAGAGCTTTGAGAAGGGAGCTAGCGACACTGGCGGTCTCTGCGGTTTAACTGAATCAGCCGGCATGATTAAAATGAAAAATAAATCAGATTGAGCCCCGTGATTAACCAACAGTCAATTCTAGTTCATAAGAATTGTTGTTCTTGGCATGGCATTTTACCCAGCAACTAGCAGACCTCCGTGAAGTTGACCCCATCAAACCCAAATCTACACAAAAACTATGTCAATCATTTGTCCTTCATTTGTGCTGTTTTGTGCTGCAAAAAGTTTCGTTTGTACAGTTCTGGTTCTTAAGATATTTGCAGTTTTATTTTCGGCTGATGACATCCATATTTATAGAAAATATGAATCAAAAACAAATGACTAAAGACTGTTACATACTTTTCCACAGCCTGAGATCGTTTATCGTCACTAGTTTTGCGGAGTTTGCCACCGTCAGATGAGCGGAAATGACGTCCTTTATTACAGCAGAAATAATAATTAATAATTTTAGAAGTAAACTCGCACAAATGAAAATTGTCACAGCACAAATGAAATACAAATGTTTTCTATAATTTTCTGCCTGTTTTGAGGCTATTTAACATTTTGAGGAGCTGGATGATGTCATCGGCCAAAAATAAAACTGCAAATATCTTAAGAACCAGAATTGCAACGAAACTTTTTGAAGCACAAAACAGCACAAACGACTGACACCATTTTGGACGTTTTAGAGCATTTTGAAGCTTCCTGGAGGCTGACTGACCCCAATTTGACCTATGAAAGAATTGTTAATTTCTCCAAAACTAAAGAAGCACAAACAAAACTTTTTGCAGCATAAAATAGCACAAACAAAGAACAAACGATTGACATAGTTTTTGTGTAGGTTTGTGTTTGATGGGGGCCAACTTCACGCTAGCAGCTTGATACTACTACTACTTCTACTACAACTACTACTACTTTTTGTACTTCCATTTTAGATTTTATTTACCCTGTGTGATTATTACAGTGTAAAGAAGTTAAATTTTTTTTTTTTTACTTGCCACCTAATGTATTTTCAACTTTTCAACATTTGACATTTATCTAAACATCACAATGAATTCACCCATTTCCTTTATTCTTTAAATTATACATTCACTGTTATTGCCTTATCAGAAACATGATTCACCAAAGATATATATCATTTTTTTAAGATGAATAATTCTCAATCAGGTCATTTTGTAGGAAATAATAGAGGAGGGGGCAGTGTTTCTTTTTTCATTCAGAGCCATTGTGAACTCAAACTAAGGAATGACCTCAGCCTTACTTCTGACAAAGGGGAAATTGAGTCAGTTTGTGGAGCTTTCTGGCTGTGAGAGAAAGAATGTAACACCAGATTTTGGTGGTTAGGAGTCTTGCCTCATGACAATAAGATCTTTGGTTTGATTCATGGACAAGGTTAAAGGGTTTATGTTATGATTTTCTGATCTGTGTTATAATGTTGTTTCCACACTATAAACATATCTGCAACACAAATGCACTTTATAGTGATAAAAAAGACAATCCCACATTCCTCCACTCTCACAAACAATCCCACATAAAGGTAAACTAAACAAGTGAGTCTAACTGTGACATAACTATCTTTAGAAACGTGAAACTATGAGACTGAAACTATGATACTACCTTTGACATATTAGCGATACTATTATAGCATAGATCAGATAATAGCGTAATAAGGGCTCTTTAAAGACTTTCTGGACACCTCTGAAACTCTTAGAAATAGTGTAAACACATCTCCCAAACTGTGCCCCCTCCATTCCTTCACTCCACACACTGTATCAGTCTAGCCATCTTATATAAGTCTGTGGATATGAGCCATCTCGTATTGTCTGCCCACTGTGCTTTGGCCCTAATTGCACCGACATTGGCTCGTCGTGTCTTCCCTTCAGTGTCTCTCCATCTCAGTTTTTTCTTATATCTTCTTCTTAAACCTCTCTGCTCTAATTGCTTCTTGCTCCTATGTGCGCGCTGTGACTAAACGGCAGTGGTAGTGGATGTGCGCTCTTTTCATGGTCCTCCCTGAGCTGGTCTGCGTCTGACATTAAGCCTGTCACCCGCCGCCAGGGACCCCCACCCATCGGAAGTGTCACTTAATTTGGAGCGAGGCGTCTACGGGCCTGTTCACTGGCTGCCTTCGCTTTCTCCAGACGGCTGTTATGTGAGGTGATGAGTGAGCTCTGCTGGTGCAAATGATGGTCTGAAAATGCATGGGGCTTGGACACTGGGATTTTTAAAGGCTCAGATTATGAAAAGTGATAGAATTGTTTTAATTTTTCGGCTGGTCATTCGTTTTTAGAGTGAATACATTTGGCCATTCATCCAGTAGGGTTCTCTTTGGTAAGGGGACTTTCTGGTGGAGGGTCTGCGGCCTGCTTATTTCTGGATATGTCATTACTCTGCCTGGAATGTTCCACTGTGTGACATTAAACAGCTCTACCTCACATTCAGTTATCGGTGGTTTCAAAGCTCAAAAATACCTAGAAAAACAGGCATTCTGACTGTGAGCGGGGTCGCCTCTCCACAGATCTGACCTGTAACTTGGTCTGGTATGGTCTGCATGAAGATAGAAAGGTTTAATACTAGGGTTGGGCAGTATCCAAATTTTGATACCGTTAAACCTTCTCAGCATTTTGCCGGGGTATACGGTATTACCACGACTAATTAGGAATTATTTTGTAGCTGCAACTAAACCATTCAGAAACAGAAAAGCAGCATTATATCTGAAGACGAGGCACAAGTTCTGATCAAACCAAACTTCACCAGTGCGTGTCTCCATCCATTTGATGATCTGGGACACGCCAAGACAAGAAAAACACAAAAACACTGAATGCGGCATAAAAAGTAAAAGGCGACAGTCCACGGCGTGTGATATTTCCCACTGCAGCAGGTTGTATCTGACAGACCTGCGCTCTCTGCACTCGGAGAAGTTACCGTCTCCTCCGTGAAAGTCTGACTTCGCCCTCAAGTGGGAACTTTCTCCTCTTCAGCGCCTCGTCCCCTCTTGACTCTCAGCATTCAATAAAGCGTCTTAATCGCAAACTTTTTGGCTCAACATCACACACGAAGCATCAGTCACGTTTATTTTCTTCTTACTCGTTTTGTGTGGATCGATATTGACAATCCTGTGTCTGAAGCAACTGTGGTGGGATCTCTGGCCTGACACAGGGTCGTAGCTCCGTCAACATTTGCCGTCTCTCCCCTGAAGCCAAAATGCTCCTAAAATGGTATTAGGTCCTTATGCGCTGCAGATATTTTTAATGACGGTAATGAAACTGATACTGTTGCTACTTTTTGATACTTCAGTGCACCGTATTACCCCCCAACTTTATTTAATACCAAACTGTGAAACATTCCAGACAAAGCAACAACATCTCCATGGAGAAAAGCATTTCATGGACCCTTCACGAAAAAAGTTCCACAATGCACTGTGAAAACTTGTCCGTAATCTGAGTGAGCATCTCCACAAACCTGACTATTATTTGGCCTGGAGGGGGGTCTCTTCGTGCTTGTCTCCATGGAAATGTTGTTCCTATAAACTCTTCAGGCATAAAATGTATTTGTCCCCTCGGAGAACATTTTGAAGGATGTTTTTAACTTTGTATTTCCATGGAATCGTGCAGATGAGATGTGCCACCCCCAGAAAGTTACATCTCATTTAATGTCCTATTAAAAGTTTGAGATTTTAGTACTATTTTTGGCATATATAGTTGACATTCATGCTACTTTTTGAATGTTATAGCAAAGTCAGTCATGGTCTGTGTTCAGAATGCAAACAAGTGACTTCTAAATGAAGTCAAAGGTAAGCTAATCAAATTCTCCTCTTAAATGTAAGTGACATTGCAGTCAAGTAGCCGATCAATACTAACAAACCTGAAGCATACGCCTTGATTGACATTAATAAGAATCCAGAGTCGCTGTCGAAAGTCCTTCCCTCTCCCTTTGCCTTTCTCTTATACTTTCTAGCCTCACCAAGACCTTAATAAGATGGCACCACTGTCACTCATCAAGCATGCAATTCTCCTGCTGATTTGATGGTCTTTGTATTCAAATGGCTTATTTCATGCTCGCCTAAGCAAGCTATGTTTTTACAGCCAACCCTGTATGTTTCTTTAATGACCTCGGATGAATATTATATGTATCGCGAAAGACAAAAGAAAATGTCTGACAGAAAAGAGCATTGTGAAGCCGTGAGAGAGAAAGATGGAGGGAATATAGCAGAATTGAATTGAAACGACTTGAATAAATCGCGTTAAGGAAGATGCAGAAAGGAGGGATGAGTGCGGAAGGATGGAAACGAGAGACGACAATGCCACAGAACAGAGAAAACTTGAGTCGTTTACAAAGGGAATAAAGAGGTAGGGGGAATAGAATGGTTGAATTGAATCACAGTGATTTGAGTGGAATTAGTGAGGAAGAAGAGAGGAGATGAGGAGGAGTGAGGAGAGGAGGGCGCGCCGTGAATACTGATGGATCTGTAGTGGTCAGACTGAGGAGGCCTTGTTTTGGAGAGACGTTCGAGGCTAAATTTGCAACCGCTGAGTTCAAAAACAAAATGCGAGGTCTTGTGTTACGAAGTCACGTGAAAAAAAAAAAAATCAAAGAGAATAGTACTTAAAGATGCATTACGCAGCTTTTCTGATAGAGGGTCCGTCACGTGCTTGTCTCCATGGAGATGTTATTGCTTTGAATGTTCCATGGTGTGACATTAAACACATATATCTAACATTTATTCATTACGGGTGTTTTTATTGCTCAATAATGCAATAATTCTCTTTGTAAATTCTCTTTGGATTGCCTCTCCACAGATCTGAAGTGTAATGTAGCCTATAGTTCTCCCTGTCTGTTTAATCTCCATAGAGACAAGCAGATGGCGGACAGTGCACCTTTGAGATTTGTGTTTTTTTTGTTGAGAATATTGAAGTACATTTTTTAATTAAATGTGACTATACAATATATGTAAATCTTAAGGTGAAAGGCGGACCTGCTTGTGATACCCCTTTGCCTGTAATGTTCCACACTACGACATTAATCTCTAATCTAAACATCTATCTCCATGGAGACAAGCAGTCGGTGCCACCAGGCTAAAGCCGGGCGTACACTGTGCGATTTTTGGCTCTTTTTAAGCCGATATTTCACTTGTGCGACTGTTTTTGAGACGAGTTTTGGATTAATCGTGTGTTGTGTTTTGTGTAGTATACATCAGGTAACGAGAACCGATTAATATGTCACAACCAGCTCTGCAATCGTAGGTCACAAGAATATTAAACCTGTTTGAAATCCAGTCGCCTCTCGTGAGGGTTTGGCACTGCTGAAGTTGTTCGTATAGTGTGAGAACATGATTCATGAGCTGTGAACTTTTAAACCCTGTGAATTGGTCGTACAGTTTGAGCTGGGGCTGAGTGAAACGATATCGCGCAGCTTACGCCCGGCTTTAGGTACAGGTCAGATGTGTTGAGAGGCGACCCTACTCCCTCCAAGACTGTTAGATTTCCAAAGTTTATAAATGCAATATCAATATGTATAATGCCATACTGTGGAACATTCTAGTTAAAGCAAAAGCAGCCTCATGGGGACAGTCCTCACCAATGCATTTTCACACATAACAGGGAATTTACTTGTAGCATTGCCATTAAAATACATTTCCCACACTTTTTTGGTGGATGTTCTGCTACATATTTGTCTCCATGGAGATGTTAGTGCTTTCGAATGTTCCATGGTGTGACATTAAACACATTTTTTTAGCTTGTATTCATTATGGGGGGTTCTATTGCTCAAAAATACAGTACAATTCCTTCTGTGAATAGGGGCGACTCTCCATAGATCTGAACTGTAATGTAGCGTAGTGCTGTAACCTGTTTGTCTCCCTCATGATCGGTTTAATCCCTTCTGTGGAACATTTTAGACAAAGCAATAACATTTCCACGGAGATAAGCATAGAAATGTTACGCAGTGCACCTTTAAACAGTGAATAGATCATTTATATTCTTTTTTACTTTAATATTTAACATGAACTTAACTTGAACTTCTTACAAAAAGCGCACATTAAGGAGTTCAGAGATTACAAATGTGCCTGTGTTGTAGGATATAAACATATGTGTAGGTTCTTTTCTTCTTGCAACAATGAACGACTTTAGAAATGAAAAATCAGTTTGATTATAGAGCCCTGGATGTACTACAGGAGTATATACTACTAGGACTTTGTAGTATAAAGAAAATCACCTCCAGTAAGCCAGTTCAAACCCAGGCAAACTATCTGAAGGCAACATGTATGAAATCGTCAGCGACTCGCTCTAGAGACGGTACATGAAGGAGCATACGCAAACACGCTACTGTACTCACTTGGGATTATGGGAGTTATTTACTTACAGTAGAAGTACCTGTACGGCGGGGCCTTAGGGGGGTCCCGAGTGTGCGTAGATATGTGCGTAAGAGATGCACACTCTCCGCCTCTTTCTACCCAACATAACAACAACAGAAGCGAACCCAGAGAGACATGAGGAACCTCTGAAGAGGATATCGTACCGTGTTTCTGTACAGATCTGCTGAGTGTTGGTGAACAGAACTGTCTCATAAGGACAAAGCTCTGAGGGTTCATTTAAAAAGGAAAAAATGCTCCACTGTGTAATACCCACTGTTGGCAACCATGAAGTCATTCTTAATTATTTCATTTTGGACTAGAAGATAGTGCCAACTCATATTTGCTAAGCACAGTTTGACGTGACTCAGATCAGACACAAGAAAAACGATTTAAAACAAGAGGAAATGAGAAAAAGTCCTCGAACTATTGTGTGCTATAAATGCAATTGAATATAAACTGAATACTTTTATTTTGTATAACCTTAAATATTTACCAGATTGTTGAATAATGTATCTGTAGTAGTAGTTGTAGTAGTAGTAGTAGTAGCAGCAGTAACAGTAGTAGTAGCAGTAACAGGACTAGTAGCAATAATAGTAGCAGTAGCAATAACAACAATAGTAATAGTAGCAGTAGCTGTAGTAGCAGTAGCAGGAGTGACAGTAGCAGTAGTAGTAGTGTTAGTAGTAGCAGTAACAGTATTAGTAGTGGCAGCAGTAGTAATAGTAGCAGTATTAGTAGTAGTAGCAGCAGTAACAGTAGTAGCAGTAGCAGTAGTAGTAGTTGTATTAGCAATGGCAGCAGTTACAGTAGTAGTAGTAGTAGTAGCTGCAGTAGTAACAGTAGTAGTAGTAGTAGTAGTAGTAGCTGCAGTAGTAACAGTAGTAGTAGTTGTATTAGTAATAGCAGTTACAGTAGTAGTAGTACTAGTAGTAGCTGCAGCAGTTACTGTAGTAGTAGTTGTATTAGTAATAGCAGCAGTTACAGTAGTAGTAGTACTAGTAGTAGTAGCTGCAGTAGTAACAGTAGTAGTAGTATTAGTAGTAGCTGCAGCAGTAACAGTAGTAGTCGCAGTAGTAGTAGTTGTATTAGTAATAGCAGCAGTTACAGTAGTAGTAGTAGTAGCTGCAGTAGTAACAGTAGTAGTAGTATTAGTAGTAGCTGCAGCAGTAACAGCAGTAGTAGCAGTGCCCTTCATTTTTTATCTTCATATTTTCTCTTAATGTAAACAAAAGTCCAAGGCAAACATAAATAAATCCTTCATTTATTCAACACCGTGTGCTGAAGAAAACTTAAAATTCCCTGTGTGTTTCCTCCCAGCAGCTAAACTCATCATATATTCCACTATCAAAATTAGAATAAAATGGGACTTATTCATGTGTGATGTTGTGAGGACAAAACGCTGCCGGGCCCATTGGTTTTGAATGTGTCTGCGTTAGTGTTCCCAGTTGTAATGTTTTCGACTGAAATGAGCCGTGTACGCATCAAGTCGACGAAGTTCAAATTCTCAAGATTGGACAACAAGGCCGGGCAACAAATCCACCATGACAATTGCTTTTTTTGCCCATTTTTTTGCGCTGATTTGAATTACCTAGATATTCAGTCTTATAAATCTTGCCTTGAACGAGCCAGTAAACCAGGACACTCGCATAAGGAGAATAATACATGTAGATTTTCAGTAATTTTGTAATACCACAAAGTTTGGGAAGCAAAAATAGGTCAGTTTTTAGCTTAACATTGAACTTTTGGGGGGTATTTATGCATTAAAGCTGCACTACGTAACTTTTTTAGTGGGTGTCTCCATGGTAATGTTATTGCTTTGCCTGGAATATTACTAACATTTCAGTTGAAGCTGTGAGAGGGGTCGCCACTCCACAGATCTTGCCTCCATCAACGTAGTATTGTGTATCTGTGCTTTTTTTGTGCGTTGGATCTGCCACCTGCTTGTTTCCATGGAGATGTTATTGCTTTGCCTGGAATGTTCCGTGGTATGACATTAAACATATAAATCTGTGAATAGGGGCGACTCTCCACACATTTGAATTGTAATATGGTGTAATCTGCCTCGTGATAGATAGGTTTTAACTATACTGTGGAACATTTTAGACAAAACAATAACATTTCCATGGAGATGAAAGATGGCTACATAAAAAAATGGTATAGTTTTATACGTGGGAGGTAATGTCTTTTGTCTGGGCTGCGTGCATAAGAAATGGAAATGTCAGGAAGCAAAACGGTGGGTCTACGAGTGTCACTGGTTTTCAAATTTACTATGAAGTATGACTTTTATCGAACTCCCAAATGTTAGAAACTCTTTCAAACATACGTCCAAGTTTTTGTTGCTCTGGTTACAGTTTCTTCACTTTTCATCCAGTGCCAACGACTCTGCCAGTTCCTCCTCTTCCTTTCCTCGTCCTCTTCTCCACTCGTCCTGTATCAGTGTGGCTTTCAGAGGAGCTTAGGTGGACTTGGATGGTTACATTTGAACACCCTTGAACGTAGGGTAGCCCACTAGGGTCAAAAAGTCACTTCTTTTTGCTTTGTCACTTTGCTGGCTTCATGTTATTGTACATGTTGTAAACTACAGTGCAGTGATCCAAAGTAGTGACTCCAGACCTGCGGACCAGGGAGTTAAACTAGGTCAAAAAATAAAATAAAAGTTTGGAAGCCGTTTACTTTCACATTCAACTGTCCAAACCAAAACGGGAGATTTCTTACAATATAATGCACCAGACTACCTCATTACATTTAAACTTAACTATTTTTTCATATCTTAAAGGTGCATTATGTAACTTTTCAAGTGGAGTAAAGAGATATTGCATTTGTTTGATTGGAATGTTCCACAATACAGCTTAATTTTCTCCATGGAGACAAGTAATGGATGCCAATTGGCCAAGTTACAGGTCAGATCCATGCACACAAAACCTGTAAAAAGGCAATAAAGTGGGAAAAAAGATCAATAAAAGGACCTTTAATTGAATAAATGTAAAATAGATTAGTAGAAATACATTAGTTTAATGGAGACAAGCCTTTGGAAAAGTTCCATAGTGCACCTTTAACAAGATTAAGTCAATAAAACAAAATATAGAACTGTCTGTTTGCTCTATAATGCAAATTTAACACTGTTTATATTGTAGAAGTGCATTTCACGCCCACTTATATCACGCTTAACTGAGAAAGAGAAAGAACACGAGAGAGACAGAAAAAAAGAGAAAGATAGGGAAGGACAAAGAGAGAAAGTGAAAAAAAAGCGAGATAGACAACGGGTGAGAAACAGAGAGAGAAGGACAGACAGAGAAGGAGAAAAGGAAAAGAGAGAAAAAATCAAGAGAAAACGAGAGAGGGAGACATGTGAAAGTTAATTAAACATACTTCACAGCTTTACACACACGGCTCCAAACGGCAGCAGCTTATTCATGTTTTACAAAGAACAATTCAGATTTGGAGCACCAGTGATTATGGCTCTGGCAACATCGCATCAGGCAGCGCCAAGCAGCAAAACCATTAGCGAAATGACGACGATTATTGGAGAATCCAGGAGGCTAACTCAATGTTGAACTAGTTTTACTCAGCATCATTATCACTAGTAGAAGTAGTCAGAGTAGCTGTAGAAGTAATAGTTGTTGTTGTAGTGGTTGTAGTAATAGTAGTAGTGGTTGAAGTCCAAGTAGTAGTTGTAGCAGTAGTTGAAGTAGTAGTTGTAGTTTTAAAAGTAGTAGCTGATGTTGTAGTTGTTGGAGATGTAGTTGTAGTAGTAGTAGTAGTAGTTGTTGTTGAAGAAGTAGTAGTATTGGTAGTCCAAGTAGTACCAGTTGAAATCCATGTAATAGCAGCTGTAGTAGTTGAAGAAGTAGTTGTAGTTTTAGAAGTAGTACTTGTTGTAGTTGAAGTAGTGGTGGTAGTTGAAGTGCAAGTAGTAGCAGTAGTAGTAGTAGTAGTAGTAGTAGTAGCAGCAGTAGCAGCAGCAATAGCAGTAATAGTAGTAGTCGCAGTAGCAGTAGTAGCAGTTGTAGTAGTAGTAGTAGTAGTAGTAACAGCCATAGCAGTCATAGTATTAGCAGTAGTAGCAGTCGTAGTAGTAGCAGTCGTAGTAGTCACAGTAGGAGCAGTAGTAGTAGTCACAGTAGTAGCAGTAGTAGTAGTCACAGTAGTAGCAGTAGTAGTAGTAGTAGTAGTAGTAGTCACAGTAGTAGTAGTAGTAGTCACAGTAGTAGCAGTAGTAGTAGTCCCAGTAGTAGCAGTCGTAGTAGTCACAGTAGGAGCAGTAGTAGTAGTCACAGTAGTAGCAGTAGTAGTAGTCACAGTAGTAGCAGTAGTAGTAGTAGTAGTAGTAGTAGTCACAGTAGTAGTAGTAGACTATGATTTGAATGGATAGTAGTGCATAGGAACAATAGTACAGCCCAAATTCACTACACCAGTCGCCTTGACAGCGCTGCTCACTTGAGTGCACTAACAATAGCCGTTCTTTGAGGTAGATTTCACTTGGATTTAATAAAGTGCTGTATAATTTCCTGCAGTCAAAAAGGCCAAAACAAACATAGCATTTAAATGTGCTTACATGACCACTTCAGTGTGCAGTAATCAACCTCCCCACTCAGCAGAAGGCCTAATGCAGTCTATTTATCTGCCTTTGCATCTCATATTCTCGGGGTCACGTTTTGCCCTTTTAAGTCGATGCTGTTTTGAATAATAGCACTTATTAAATATAGTACATATTCTAGTAAAAGCTAAAGTTTAAATATGTTTCCTTTGGCTGTAGCTTTTGGATTTTTTTCTGGATGAAATCTTTGTTTAAAATTAAATGCAAAAGGCTTTACCAACATTGCTCTGAGGACTAAATCTATTCTGAGCTAGGACCAAATGAATAAAACCAGAGTTAAACTAGAACTAACCCATAATTAAAGGTGCACTGTGTAACTTTTCCACCGTCTGCTTGTCTCCATGGAGATGTTGCTATGTCCCGAGATGGCATTAAATTTATCCATCTTGTGTTTACTCAATAACACGGGTTTTTATGAACTAAAAACTTCTTACTGTGAGTGGGCTCGCCTTTCCACAGATCTGACTTGTAACTTGGCCCTATGGCGTCACCTGCTGTCTCCGTAGAGATAAATAAATGTAATGCCATACTGTGGAACATTCAAGCCAACATCTTTCAGAAGCTGTAACGGACCCTTCACCAAAAGTTATACAGTGCAACTTTAAACCAGATAAACCTGAGTAAACAAGAAACATAATAATAATAATAATAATAATAATAATAATAATAAAATAATAATAATAATAATAATAATAATAATAATAATAATAATAATAATAATAATAATAATAATAATAAAATAATAATAATAATTTGTAGAGAAAAGAAATGGCCTTTTTGGGTGAATTGGTGGTTCAAATTCACTGGACTGAAAACATTAAAGTATCTCTAATACCGAACATACACTGTGTGATATTTTCGGTTGTTTCATCCTGTCCCAGCTCAAACTGTACGACCAAATCTCAGGGTTTAATAGTTCACGGCTCATGATTCATGTTCTCCCACTATACGAACTACTTCAACAGTGCGTGTAAATAACCCATAGAATCATTTGTCTTTCTTAAAACACCTTTTTGTTTTTTTTTACTGCATTCTGTTTACTGTTGTTGACATTAACTTCGGCTTTTACGTGTTGCGTTTTTATTTTTCTACTTCCATTTAGTGCAAGACGGTTAATTATCTTAACATCGAGAACGGTAAAAAATGTTAGATGTAAATATGTTTTCTTTTCATACATTTGTATGCCTTTGTTCAGCTACCCCTCTGAAGAGGCATAAGGTATGTTGCTGATTTAAAAGATAACTTTGCGTCTTAAGATATTAACTTGGTAGATTTAACTGAATATAAATAAGCTATACTTGCATTTGAGTTTTTTGTGTGTTTGTATTCAAACACTGTATTCCTTTTGGGTCTTACGGCAGATTGGTGGATTTATTGCCATTAAATCTAAAAATCGCCAGTTTAAGTGTCAGTGTTTATTCACAGGGATGTCCTACAGTGTGAAACCCTCACTAGTGGTGACTGGATTGATATTCTTGCGACCTACGATTGCCGATCAGGAGCTGCTCGTGAAGTATTAATCAGTTCTTGTTATACTACATGAAGCACGACACACGATTAAGCCAAAACAGATCCTAAAAACAGTCGCAGTGAAAAATTGGCTCAAAAAGGGTCAAAAATCACAGTGTACCCGGCTTAACCTAAGTTTTGAGAAATTTTGATTGCATTTTTCATAGCTATCACGATTATCCCCCAAACTTTGTGCAAATTTTGCAAAGTGACCATCTGAACTTGTACTTGTACACGGCCATGCTTCCCAGCAGCCCTCACCTATTCGCCAAGTCCGTCCAGCCAAGAACAGAGCTTGTGGTGCTCCCAATCATGCCAATTATTTTCAGTCAATTAATATGTTACAAACAGTCTTCACTTCCAGAGCTAAAAGTGTGTGGTTGGACCTCCACTTGCTATAGTCCATTAACTGTAAATGGCACATGTTTGATGAGCTGCCACTGGCTCCATCTGCTGCTTTCTGGCCAGTAACACTGAGTCATTGTTACAGCTTAAACACCTTTAGCTAAATTGGTAAACAACGTACAGTCAAAGTACTTTCTGTATTGCAATTAGTGGTCACGCTTGCACCAGCTAATCGAAGTAAGTGTGTTAATTCGTTTTAAAGTACCATCCCAAAGTAGTTTAGTGTATAGTTGGCTCACGCTGTCCTCCATTTATCTACGTTATGTTTTTTGCAGGGTTTTCAGTGCATTGTAAAACTATTAAGCGATGCACATTGTTCATTTAAACTTCATTTACACACTCGCCCAGGGTCAGATTAGAGGTTGTGTGGCTGTCAATCACTGCCTACCACCCCACAGGCCGCAACCAAAGCAAGTATTGTAGTTTTTACGCTATTTTCTGATCTATATTATCATGTTCTTTCCTTCAAAAACGTACCTCGAGTTGTGCTTTGTTCCATTCACATGTTTAACACACAGATCCTGCATATTTAGACTGAGTTCTTCTCTCAAACAGAACTTGTGATGTCATGTGGTCATACAGGAAGTGCTCCACTGGGTTTTTGAACTCCATGAACCTTCACGAGAATCAATTTGATAATAGAGTTATAGTTATTATAGTTGGTAAAGAGAAATAGTTATGGAAGACAGTGTGTCACGGTAGTAATCTCATAGCTTCCTGTTTCAGTTAGTAGTAAATAAAGATAGTTACGTCACAGCTAGACTTTAGTTTAGCTTTTTGTGGTATTGTCACAGGTAGTAAACTCTAGTTCACTTGTTTAATTTAGGAGTGGAGGGAAATGTGGGACTGTTCGTTTTTAATCACTGTGAAGCGCTTTGTGTTGCATTTTTGTATGAAAAGCGTTCTATAAATAAAGTTCGATTGATTGATTGATAATATGAGCCCTGGGATTGCCAATCTCTACTAAACAAAAGGTAAAAAGTAGCTGTTAACGTGCAAACTACCTCTACGTGACATCACGAGGTGGCAGAGAACATTTTGAGATTTGGAGATGTGGACAAAACTAACATTGCAGGATTCCTCACAAACAAAACACAACTCCAGGTATGTTTTTTAGGAGGTAACAATATTCTAACATGGCTTAACGCTCACAAGAGTCAATTTTGCGTAATATAGGACCTTTAATGTGTAGCCCCTTAACGCCGACTGTCACAAATATGCGACAAACCCTTTGGATCAAGATATAAGCCGAGATAGCGCCTGCATTCCCATAGTGCCATTTAGTACAGATGCAGAACCTTCCTAGGAACCTTTGGCAACCACTTGTTTTGAGTTGTCACAAATTTGCAACATACACAAATTTCTGTTTATTTACTTTTTGGTATAATCAAATTAACAATCTCAAAGTAATTTAGCATATACTTAAAGGCAAAAAACACACACACAAAACATTTTTATATATATATGCATCTTTATAAATTCAGGCGTTAAGGGGTTAAGGGTAATGATGCAGGAGAAATGGTAGTAGCCTGATTGTTATAGTTGAAAAGAAGAGACATGAAGCAAAAAAAGTTTATTTACCATTAGTACTTTTACATCATGATAGTGTTGTTTATCCAGTTTGGCTATGCTTCTGTTGTAGGGAGTATTATACCTTTGATAACATAGGCCAAGATAACAAGGACTGAGCTGGGAGTGAGTGGCCTCGGTACACTGCAGCAGTGCAGTTTCTTTGTCAGTAGGATATCAGAAATCACAGTTTTTGCCACATAAAATGGTTATATTTTTATATTGCGCTTTTCCACCTTCAAGGCACTCAAAGCTCTTTACCGATAAACCTGTGGTGATAGCAAATTTGAAGTGTGATGTATTGCTACAGAAAATATCACAGTAAACAATGACAATACCACTAAAGCTTAGGCCTCTTACTTTTTTTTTTCTTTTTAAACTCGCAAAAAATAAAAAACATGAGCTGCAGTAAATAAATAGTGTACTGAAACAAATCATTATGTTACTTCTACAACAGAAACAGTGCATGAGTTACAAAGAGACACTTATTGTAGTGCAAAGAAACCATCATACATAGATTTAGACTTTATGGCTCTTAAGGGAAATGATTTGGACACACACAATAAATATTAAGCTTAAAAAATCCATTATAATGATACATGTGTAGTAATTATACTGCACTATCTCAAAGTCATCTGCAGTTATCAAATACAAAACATATATAGCAGTTATTTCTCTTAATTTATTCCGTCAGTGCCTTAAAATGTACTGAATTTATTCTCTCCTCCAGCGCAGCTTAGTGAATCTGCTAAGGGCTTTTTTTTTTTCATTAAATAAAATAAAATACATGTCTCTAAGCGTATGGCGGTGTGCCCAGTGCCATCAGTCAAATTGCTTCTAATATAAAACACAGTTGATTTAATATGTAAATCGCCGAAATGCAGTTAAATGCAGTAGCAGAAAACATGGCGCTGTACTGCGAAAGCCCTAATCCCCACAGCACAGTGTCCCTCAAAGTACTGCGCTCATACATAATAAATGAGCAGAATGTGACGTACATATGATAACTAATATGTCCACTGAGCTAACATTTAATTATCATGAAACTTTAATCGACGTCCATGTGGATTTTTGGTGCATAATTTAGTGGGAAATGCAGCTTACGGTCACAGTTGGAGTTAAAGAGGATTTACATGTAGGATTCTGGTACTGCATACTGTACTGCTTATGTACTTTCAAGGTGCTAATGCAAATTGACACTGGGAAGGATCGTACAACTTCCAGCATAATGTGCGTCAATGACAAGGCCTTAATTATTTGTGTGCTTGTGCTGACGCCGGTGACCTACTTGGGAGTGTGCGTTCTTCTCAAAGTACAAGAACATGTCATGAAAATACCTGAGAATAGAATATATTTATGGAAAATACAAAAATATGTACCACCAAAATTGTATGTGATGGAGTAGTGCAAAGTAGCAACACTTCCCAATTATTCTGCAGCATTTTTTTGTTTGTTTGTTTATGAAAAAGTTATTCATTGACCTAAAACATATGGTTATGGTCCACAGTATGGCTTTAAAATGTATAATATTTGAGATTTTATAACAAAAATACACCAAATCTTCCCACCTTTACAGAGAAATTGTCTGAAATAAAATTTAAAGGAAAGAAAGAAAGAAATGGCACTCTATTTTTACTATTTGTATTTGTATGAGATGCACTTTGACGTCTTCCTCTGTCGTATTTGTACTTTGAGGCTCTCTCAGGTTTAAACACAGGTCCTGGTGCATGCTGGGATGTGGCAGTGTGAAAAATGCAGAAAAAAATAGCAAAGTTCAGCCCAGGTTCCTTCCACTTTAGTCCTTCCTCTCTGCTCTCAGAAGATAGTGGACTTAACCATTCACTACTTAAACCTATCGGCCACTTCTTTGAAAGCGTATTCTGTCCACTGTTTGAACTCAGAGCCATTTTTGTACTTGGCTTTTTTTCCTAAAGTGTATTTTTACTATTGTATTCTGCTCTGTTCTGCTGAAATGTTCCCAAGAGAGAATACACAGACTTAACCAGGCAAAACAATACAGTTGCCTCAGTTTATTCAGACATTTACCCACTAACCCAAGTGTTGGCAGTTGAATGAATAGACGTATTGGTGCTGTGTGCAGTTGTTGTGTCTCTGAGCAAGACAATTCACTAATATTCACGATTGCGTAACACTTCAGCCACTTCATGGAAATGTTATAGCTTTTAAAGAAATATACAACAATAGGCATTAAACTGCTGTTCGACAAGTAGGTGCAACATCCCAAGTTACCGGTCAGATCTGTGGAAGACTGAGTCTGCTCACAGGAAAATGCTTTTTCCAACATGCTTTTAGCATTAAAAACACATATAATTGGAACTTTCAAGGCAAAACATTTTATCTCCTCAGAATTAGTGATTATTTTAGTCAAACAGGAGTTTTTTTAACCTGTTTTACATGTTTCATCTACTTCCTGTAACCTTCCTCAGAAGCGTCACATGATGGTTTAGTGTTTTAGTTGTTTGTTTTTTTCAGACACTAGGGGGCGTAAGCTTCCCTGCATGGGTTCAGGTACCCGTGGATACCCGATGGGTGAAACGCAAATTTTAATGAAACAGGTGAAAAATGTTGTGCTGTGTCAGATGCAGGTTCGGGTCGGACGCAGGAGAGCGCAGGTCTAATCTGAGGTTTACAAAACATCATATGCCAACAAAAGTAGGGCTGTATTTTAGTGAAATACAAAGTTAAGTTGATTTTACAAGATAATTCAATGTAAAATCCATATGTTTTTGCTGCATGCGCACATTCCCAGAAATCTGCCACTTTCATTTTCAAACCACAGATGTGATGTCCTGCAGTTCAAAATGACTCGCGAGGAGCTGAAAAGAAAATTAGCGAGTGGAGAATACAAAGTTGTGGCTCTTTTTTGACTCTCGGACTGATTTTCATTCCGGTGCGGCTCAGGTGTCGATTTGTATTTATAGCAGGTCAGATCGGGTGCGGAATTTTATTTAAATTTTGTCTGAAAACAGGTCGGGTGCAGATTGAGATATGACAGGTACGGGCGGGTGCGGTTTGTCAAAATCAGACCCGTGCAGGACTCTGCCCTGGACGCCTTCTCCAGGACTGATTCCTATGTGTGATAAGACATATGCTCCTTTGTCACGACTCGCATCACTGGACCTCGTTTGCGGATCTCGATGGCCTCTCTGATCCAGCGGTCATATTTGTTGCTTTCAGCCCGGAAAACCTTCGCATGAGCAGCCTACAAGACACATCCCTACACCATCACATGACGCTTCCAAGGAAGGCTAAAAGAATCACTAATTCTAAGTCTAAAACTGAAGACAGAATGAACCTTTACTAGAATTTACACCTTCATTAAGGCAAACCGGCAGGAGAGAACCAGAAAAGTTACAGTAAGTCTCTCTAGTGTGAAGTAATTCTGAATATATTATCATTATAGCAAGAAAAAAAAAGACAGAATCAGATAGAAACAAATCAAATCAAGCTCAGACTAACTTCACTAACTAAAACAGTGAGAAAATTCAGTCACATTTGGTGGTGAGTAATACATTCTATAAAACTATACGAGACTACGGAATAGGCGGGTGGTCGTGGAGCTTTGCCCAGTTTTACAATTATATTCCGTCTATATACCCCTCAGCCACCGCACCGTAAAAGTACCTCGCTCATATTTTACTACTTTTATCTTTTGCTAGCCCTATCACTCCCAGTGCGTTTAGGGCTCATTTGCGATTTTGCCAAAGTACAGCCATTAAAACATTATGAGAGGTAAAATGTCCGAAAATCCAAGCATTTTATTGACTTTACTTAGCTTTTCTCGCTCCACTTCCTCCTCATTTTTTATTTTTTTTATTATTTTTTGGCAAGTCCCCATCGCTATCTCTCGTCACCCACATGCCCAAAGTTTTATGTCACTAAACTTACTTAAATTTAACCTGTTCTCTGGCAGCTCACAGTTACAGCTAATGGTACCCAAGACTTAGTGATCAGGATTTTTTAGCACGTTTTTGTCTCTTTTTTTACTGTAATTTCCCCAGGCTTTTCCTTCTCTTACAAAATTTCCCCGCGGTCCATTCGTGCACTAAATGTCAGGCCTGGCAGTGAAAGCTTTGGGGGGGCTTATGTAAGATTGCATTAGCTCGTGCTGGAGAAGTGGTCCGCGCACCGGCTAAGAGGCGGCAGCAGCAGACACCTGGAGATAAGTAACGTCAGCGGGTGACAGTGACACGAAGAGAGCTTTTAAAGTGTACACGCCACATTAGTTTGAGCCAGCGCTGACCCAATTTCAATTGATTTGGGAGATATTTTTAAGCACGGATAGAGAAAATTGGGGTGGAAAAGCAGTAGATAAAAAGAATTTAGTACATTGTAGATTTAGAAGGCTTAACCTAACACAGTTAAAATGTTTTCCTAAAGGTGGGCTATGTAACATTTCTAAATGCAGTATCTTTCGAGTGGTGGAAATTGCTCAAAATGTCACACATAACAGGAAGCTGCAATGAATGAAGAGAGATGTTATTGGTTTGCTTTGAATATTCCACAGTATGGCATTAATCTACCTTTTACAAGTACTGTTTTTGCTCAGATGACCTGTGAAAAACGTGCTTTCGTAATGTGAGTGGGGTTTCCTCTCTACAGATCTGACCTGTAACTAGGCCTGATGACGTCAACTGCTTGTCTCTATGCAGATACAGGTGTTTAATGCTATACTATGGAATCTGTCCAGTTCTTTCCGCTGTCTTTGGGTGTGAGAGTGATAGGTGATGATTGGAAATGCCATTGACCTTTTTAGCTATGACTACAACCATCTTGTAAGAGAATTTAAGTCATTTATCCTCCACGTACATCTCTCAGAGCGATATTTACACCATGATCTTCCCTTGGCACCATTAGCACCACTATCTAAACTGTGGCATATTCCTGTCTGACCGGTGCCTATGGCCTTCATAGTCTCACCACACTTGCTTATAAACCTCCTCTGTTGGAAGCGTAGTAAAGGGGCTTGAACACTCAAAGCTCAGACTATGTTCTCTTTTGAAATCGTACTATGTTGACTTTTTTACGCTCCAGGCTCCGTGCCGTGGAGCTCTGAGGTCCAAGCTACTTCTACAATACATGTGACCTATTTTTAATGATGAACTGTGCAACTTTTCCAAGATTTATCTACATGGGGACATATGATATTGCTTTGCCTGGAATTCCTCATATCCTTGTGACAGGAATGTGTATGTAGTTTAAAAACACAGTGGGGCACTTCCTGTATTACCACATTACAAGGTGGAAATGTGAAGTGTTTTCTGTTTTTTTCTAAGAGAACTCCTAAATATGCAGGATTTCTGTGTTAATGAAGCAAAACCCAACTCCAGGTATGTTTATGATGAGGAAACAACATTATAGCATAGATCAGAACAGAGTGGAATATGGGCCCTTTAATTAAAAACTCACATTACACCTTAGCTCTGCATTCACTTTGTAACAGGGCCCTGCAGTTGCATATATCTTTGACCAAATGCTCTATATTTCCAGCTGACTTGGCAGTACACTTTGATTACCCCTCTCCCTCTTTCTTCTTCTTCTTCTTCTTCTCAGGTTTTAATGAGGCCTGCTCTTTATTCTTATTCTATGCAGGGTCCATTTTGTTTTGCAGTTCACGATCCTCTGTATAGCTCGCCCCGCAGTAGTAATTGTTTTAATTTGCCGACTGTACTCACTCACTCTATTAGGACGTAACTGCAAACGATTCGCCCATAAAGTTAAAGTAGATTTAAAGGCGTTCTGCCTGATTACGTAAAAGTGTGAAAAACAGAACCCGTCCATTTTAAACCGTTTGCAATGCTCCAAAGTTATTCCTCACTTATGCAAACTGAGCGTCCTATTTCTCACCATGATGAGTTTAGAAATGCTTTTCACAACTTTCAAAGGCCAGAGCGGAGTTTCACGGTAATGCTAAGAACAGCTAACATGCTAACAGTGCACTTCCTAATTTTTAAAATATTGTTTGGTTTTCTGCATCCTCTGAATGCAGTTATGTTAAGGATTTTGGTAGTAGTAGTAGCAGTAGTAGTAGTAAAAGTAGTTGTAATATGTAATAGTAGTGACAGGAGGAGTACACTAGTAGTATCAGTAGTAACTGGTAGTAGTAGTAGTAGTAGTAGTAGTAGTAGTAGTGGTGGTTGTAGTAGTAGTAGTAGTAGTAGTAGTAGTAGTAGTGGCAATCGTAGTAAAGTTAGTAGTAGTACAGAAGTAGTAGTAGTGGTAATAATGGTGGTAGTAGTAGTAGTAGTAGTGGTTGTGGTAGTAGTAGTGGCAATAATGGTAGTGGTAGTAGTAGCAGTAGTAGTAATGGCAGTGATAGTAGTAGTGGTAATAATAGTAGTGGTAGTGGTAGTAGCAGTAGTTGCAGTAGTAGCAGTAAAGTTAGTAGTAGTAGCAATAATATGTAAGCTGTGAGTAGTGTTAGTACTAGTAGACACCTAGAATAGTGGTACAAGTGGTATTACAGATTTCTTATGTCCTGTTTGGTTGTTACTGTGCTCGTTTTTAGTTTAGTTTATTTATTTAATTAGACAGGGACAGAGCACAATATACATTCACCTTAGCAGGAGAGATGCTTGTACCAGGTTGTAGCGCCAGTGCTAATTTCCACCTGTCGTCCCTGGGCAGGTCGATGTTATAGTTCATAAATACAAACATACCAAGAGAATGTCTTTATAATGACCGGAGCATCATTACAATTCTGTTTCCTCATTCATACCCAGTTCTCAGCACCTTAAAATCATCGTCCTTATCAAAAGTCATCATTCAGTTCATTCTCTCCAGAACATCACTCTCTCCACACACTCCTCAGTCCACATTATGGGCGCAGGTTTGGTTTGAAAGGAGCCATTTTTTTGCCAGGCGTGAGAATGTGCCATAGTTAGTACATGTGATCAGATCTGTTGGTAACATGTTCCAATGACGGACGGACGCGCATGAAAAGGCTGAGTTTCCAAATGCTGTTCTGCGTTTGGGGATCCTGCACTCACCTCGCAGGGTGGATCGAGTGGCTCACGGTGGATCGAATGGCTCACGGTGGATCGAGTGCTGTTTCACAAGATTATGACAGTGGTGGAATAGCCGACTTTTCTTGTTATGGGTCTTGAGAGCGCTTTTATATAATGATTCTAGAGGCCTCAGAGCAGATTTACAATCCTGTGACCAAGTTATACAGTATAAAAAGTGGCATTATCATCGCATTCAGATCGGCACCTGAGGCTTCAGGGAGTTTCTGATGTATCTGAAATTGGCCATGTTGAATTTTACAGTGTTTGTTAACTTTTTAATGTGTTTTTTAGAATAATTCCTAGATATTTTACCTGATCAACATTATTAATCTTCTGTCCTTCTATCAGAATTTCAGGATAGTTTTGAGATTTATGACGATAAATCTTCATTTTTGAAAGTTTTTTGTCTGTACTTGTATTGACAGTATCCAGCAGACTTATTTTGACCTTGAGAGCTGCTTATACGATATATCTGTACAAGAGAAATACATATTTTGCTCAAATGCAGGTACAGACCTTTAAATAATAAGGCATTGAAGTGTGGATGAATTCTTGCATTTTAACTTGGAGATGGTGTGGAGATGCTATGTAAATCTGAATTCTAATCTTTATTTTTCTATTATGTGCATGTCCTCTTTGTCAAGGTTTCTGGGAGAGCACTGGGTTTTAATTAGCGCTTTGGTTTTGGCCTTTGGCGATGGGCTCCTCATTACTCCATTGTGCCGGACTGTGGAGCGTGTGTCTATTATTGCACCTTCACTTTTGTCTCTGATTTTTGCAAAGCAGCGTTTTTCTCCCCATTGTCCTCAGATAACTGCCACAACTGTATTTACACACAGGGTTTAATGCATATATTAACATGCTAAAGACTGCCCGAGGTGTCCGGAGTTCTGTTATTAACTGTGCTGTTACTTCAAAATACTGAGTGTACTGATATTGTATAATGCGGGATATAAAAGACAACCCTGGTTTAATGGTTACCTTAAAAATAGAAGAGAAGTCATTTGTCCAAACAAGGAAAACTCTATTGCTGCTTCAGAAAAACACAAGATTAGCAATATAAGGTACAAAAAGATCTTAATTGTAAACACTTTTAGATATTAAATGCCAAATATGTAACTTTTGGTATGTAAACTTTTAACAAAAGTGAAATAAACCAAATTAAATCCATGTTTTTTTTGTTTTGTTTTTCATTTTGGTTTGTGTTTATTGCACTCTGAGCAGACTTACATCTCCATAAACCCGACTCTTGGCCTGAAATAGGTACTTGTCTCCATGGAAACGTTGTTTTGTTTGGTTCTAATGTTCCACAGTAAGACATAAAACGTATGTATTTCAATGGAGAATGTTGTGATTTATGGTTTTAACTTGATATTTCTATGGAATCGTGCAGATGAGCAGTCAGAAAGTTGTTGTAGTGTTTTTTTTTGTTTTGTTTTATTACAATAGGACAAAACAGAGAGAAAATACATTAATAAATTCTAGTGATTAAAAACATTCCACATTTATTTTCTAATTTAATGTAATTTAGTTGGGTCAAAACTACGATTAACACACAACTAACGCCACTAAATCACACATATATATAAAACGCAACTAAATCATATCACAATTTTCCGGTACAAATCGGTAAATCTAATGAAACTATTCTCGCCAATCATTGAATAATCACTTTTAACCTTTGCGCATATTCCGAACAGTACATAAACTTACATAATAAAAACTTGGCTGATTAAGCTGACATTTCTGTATGTATTTGTTGAACATCTGATTTCATATCCCAGTGCTTCTCTGACATTTACTTGAGCCGCTACACTGTGCGCATAATTAAGGCTTTGCTTCTCCACTCCACTTCCTCTGTCAATAATTAGTTGTCATGTATATTGTAATTATACAGCGCACTTATTATTGTACCAAGTCAATGAATCGTGGCAAAACTATAGGCTGCAGATGGATGTGTATGGAGCCAGGTGCAGATTAGAGACAGTGAGTTAAAGGGCCCGTATTACGCTGTTCCCTGACCTGTTATAATGTTGTTTTCTCATCAAAAACATCCCCGGAGTTGTGTTTTCTTTCATTCACATATGCCTAACGTATAAATTCAGTTCATACACCTTCACTAGAGTCATTTGGAGCCCTGGAATTGCCAACCTCTACTAAACTAGAGGTAAAAGATGGATGTTAACTTGACAAAACACAACTCCAGGCATGTTTTTGAGGAATTAACGACATTATAACATGACTTAAATCTCACAAGAGTCCACCTTTATGCTAATGCTAAATAGTCAGATTACTTCGTATTTGTTCATTTGCCACCAAGTATTTTTCTAATCTTGTTTCTCTCTTTCTTCTCTCCCTTGGGTGCTGCTTAATTTGAACCATTGTGCGTGAAGGTGAGACCCTGTTTCATTGATATGCATGCGTTTGGTTTTATTTTGCACAAGCTCACAAGAATCAGTTGTAATATAAGACCTTTAAGATGGAGATAAAAAGGAAAATATTACATACAAGTAACTTTTTTGGATGTTTTTTTGCACTTTCTGAATACAATTAGAAAGGTTGTGGCAGTAGTAGTAATAGTAGTTGTAGTAGTAGTAGTAATAGTAGCAGTAGCAGAGTAATATGTAGTAGTTATGGTGGTAGTAGTGGTAGTAATAGTACAGTAGTTGTAGTATTAGTACCAGTAATAGCAGAAGTAGTTGTAATTGCAGTAGTACAAGTGGTAGTGCAGTTTTCTTGTAGTTACGTTCAATTGACGAACATTTGGTCGTTAATGTGACTTAAAATAAGATAATCCTTTGTTCCCTAGTTTATACACGGCAAAAAACAAAATCTACTCAAGTTAAGATGACTTCAGTAAAGAAAGTTTTATCGTGATTTGAGTAAATTTCACTTGACAAGTAAAATTTTCTGCCAATGCAATAAGACTTTTTCTACTTAAAATATGAAAATACATCTTGCCACTCTTAAATTAAGAAAATCAATAACTTTTTGCACTTTAAATAAGAAACAAAATCTAATGTTGCTTGAATTAAGAGAAAAATACTTATTCCACTGGCAGATAATTTTACTTGTCAAGTTGACTCTACTCAAATAAAGTCAAATGTTCTTAATTTAATTTAATTTTACATTAGCTGGATATTGTTTTTTCCAGTATACATAGTTTTTTCATAATTTTTACATATAATTCTGTACATTTCCCCCTCTAAACATCATTGCCAGCTTGTAATTGTATTTTTTATATTCCAGGTTGGTGCATAAATCTGTGATAGACTCTTTACTTCCTTTATCAACTCATATATTATAACTATAATTATAATAAGACACCTCAAATAGATTACTTAAGGTAAAAAAGTGACTTGTTTTGCTTACAAACACCTATAGAAACACTGACTGTGAAAAAACAAACTTTAAAAACTTCCTCTTATAAAAACTTATAACAAATAATGAATCTCCAAGTCTGTTTGTTGCTTTTGAAAGCGTAAAACTTGTTTTCTAGACATCAGGTAGGGACAATAGCATCTGCTGACAATAAATTATTCAAGACCTCGATATGGAATAAGAATTTACTAAGAAGTCAAGGCTTCGTTTAAATTATATTCTGTCTGAAGAGTCACTGGGAATGGGAAAAAAGACACACAAAAAAACTGCTTTCATCTCATCTCATTTCACATGTGGGGTAGAGCTGCTGATTCGCCTGCTAATGTCCTGAAACTTTGTTAACTAAATCTGAAGGAATTGAACAAAAAACGAACTTTAAAGAAAAATGTTTGAAGCTGAAGACGATGATCTGAAATTCCTTTATCTGACCATGAAAAATGAATGAACTTGAAATACTTTTGCACAGATTTCTTACAATTATGGATATAGAAGCAGGTCTTGAGGTCACAATAAGTCTGCTGTGGACCTTCTGCATCGAATTATAACGCGATTTAGTGTCCGGTAATCAGAAAGTGTGTGTTAGCATGCTACTTGTTGTTAGTTTTTAGATTTTGTACCAGTTGGAGATACAAATAGGAAGAAAAGATGATTATATTCTAAGGTCTGGGTACTTCAGCCACTTTGACAGGGGTCTTTGAATATGTAAATTCTCAGCGATTCGTTTTAAATTCTCATTTCAATGTCATTTTGTTCATTTCTTTAATTGTGGAGTTGTGGATTGCTTTAACTATAATCCAGGACGTACTAAAGGTAACTCCAAAAGTCTCCAGATCAGATTAAGAAGTTTCACACTTAGGACAACGTAAACTGTGCTCAGATTGTTGTAAAACCTTTAAATCTGTAGAAATCATCTCTTAAAATCCATTTTCCAAACTCAAGCTAAAGCTGGGACACCATCTTTCGTGAGACTGAAGGGCAGAATAGGCATTTTTCAGTTATTCAAGCTTCATAGAAACCGCTCCGAGCTCCGGGAATGCTACCGACGAGTTTGGAAATCTGCTTCACCAAGGTGTAGTTAAAGCCTGCATTAATTCCCAGCTTTGCTCCTTCCCAATTATCGTTTCCCCACCTTCCCAAAGCTCTCCACACCTTTCTCTCTCTCGGCTCCATCCTCTCTCCCCTTTCTCCTCTTTCTCTCAATATTGTATCAACTGCCATTTTGTTTTATAGTTTGGTTTAATTGCCCGTGAATGATTGTATAATCGAGAAATGCTAATGATGTGCTGAAATAATGGGGCTGGAAAGTTCCAAAGGAAGATGGTATCATGCTGTCAGATGGTATTAACGCTAAATGGCTTTTTGAGTTGTGTTTTTTTTAGCACAAATATTGTCAAATCTGGTTGCAGTTTTCATGTTGTCAAGAGAGGTTATAGTTCCTTCTTCTCAATATGTCTACATGCCCACAGTGGTCTTATGTAATTCAAATTATTTACTTCTAGAAGTGTTTTTGGAGGTTTTATCAGCATGACTTTGTGAAATTGAGTGGGTTGGTTTAGTACAGTTTGTCGACAGCTTGGTTCTGCTGTTACTGGCCTGTAGTCAAGATATACTGTACGGGCAAGTACAAGTACAGCAGTTAGAGAGGGGGTCCTGCTCCACTGAGTTTTATTAAAATTATTCATGAATATTTATATAAATAGTTTAAATTTAAGCAAGTTATCAAAATTGATCAAACATTAACCTTATTTAAAATCATTCATACTGTATTTTTTGGGCTATAAGTTGCACTTAAAATCCTTTAATTTTCTCAAAAATTGACAGTGCGCCTTATACCTTGACCTGGAACCGATTTTATGTGGTACACGGCGCTCAAAAATCTGGCAAAATGTTTTAGTACGACTTTGCTAAGCTACGAAGCGGCACCGCTGGAAGGATTGTTGGAACATTACGGCGACCGCAGTAAGGAGCCTCGTGGAGTAATACGTACTGTGTTTTAACATCATATTACGGTATGTATAAGGAGCCCAAAATGGCACTGGTTAAGAGACATACTTACTTACACGCTCAAGTGAAGTAATTCGGTGCTTATCATCATTCCAGCTGGATTAATCAAAGAACTCCAACCGCTAGATATTGGTGTCAACAGGTCGTTCAGAGTTAAATTGCGAGCTGCGTGGGAGCGTTGGACGGCAGAAGGAGAACACACATTTACCAAGACAGGGAGGCAACGCCAGAAGAGTCACTTCTGGGCTCGCTTAATGCACGTTATAATCTGGTGCGCCTAATGTGTGAAAATAGACCCGTTCATTGATAATGCACCTCATAGTCCCAAAAATACAGTAATTCAGCTGCTCTCCCATTGCGAAAGTTTGTGGTGCTCATTTTAGAGAAAACCTGCCGAGCCACAGGGTCCACAGCCAGAGGAGAGTTCAGTTTTCCAACATACAGAAGCTCTTTTGCTCAGTCCTCATTCTCCTACAGAACCATCAGTCTCTGGAACACCCTCCCATATGAAATTATCATGTACAAATTATGAAACGTTTGCCCATCTGGCCAAACAAACCTGTACACATGAATCTGCCCTGTATCAATGCAGCAATATGAACTGTAAATATGTAAATAGTGTGAATGTGATGACTGACACTGAATGAGACTAGTTTTACTTATTGATTGACTAGATGAATGATTTGAATGTTTTTTTAAATTTTATTTTATTAGCATATATTTCATTTATGACATCAACCTGTCCAGGGACTGAAGGTGGAAATGAGCATTTTTGCTATAACCTATGACAAACATATGAATTCTTTGCGTAGTTCAATGTTTTTATGAGGATTGTCCCTGATAAATCAACAAATAAACTTAACTAAAAATAACCAGAAACATACTGATACTGAAATAGATTATAGAAACTAGATACTCATTTGATTATAGAAACTAGATATTCATTTGAAAAACTAGATACTCATTTGAAAAAGACAAATAGAACAGGGTTAGACCTTTCCTGAATATATTTAGAATGGTCTTCATCTATAAACAAACAAACCCTACAACACCCTATGAAAAACACGAGGTAGTGACAATATGTTTTTTGTGTTTTTTGGAAGGTCTGGAAGGTCTCGGAGTGTTTCCTCCGGAAGGTCGTCTTCCACATTTGCTGCCACACCTGTAGTATCTAAAACCTGTAGTTTCTAAAACCTATAATATCTCAAATGCCCATGACGACCTGTTTTTGTTTTGTTTTGAGACGCTATGTATGATTGAACCCAACCGTTCTCCATTATACCAAATATTTTAGCAATGTTCAATACCAAAATGTTCATCATTCTCGTAATGTTAAGGGTGACTCTTCATTTCCCTTTTGTCTTCAGGTTTAAATATTTTTTCATTGACACACCTTTCTTTTTGATTACAGTATTATACAGACGCTAACCACATTGTAAATTTCACATGAAAACAGGTGCAAAAAGAGGTCAAATAACAGAAAATGTTCCGAAACTGTAACAACATAATGAAATCTGTGTGGTGCATTTATGGACAATGGGTGAGAGTGGGCTTTGTGCTTATGATGATTACCTATTTCTTCATGTGAATAGGCCCTGCATACTGCCTGAATAACATAACGACGTAATAGTAGCTAGCATCTGTGGTGACCCTGTACATATAAACCAAACTCTGAATCCTTCAAATGGGGAACACACAAAGCCAAATGCTTCATAAATGTGTCCTATTGATACCACAAAATTGTCTCCCACAATTTTTCCTCCTCTTTTGTCCCTTCTGGAGTTGGTAGGATGCATGTTAGGAAGAGGACCCCTGCTGTAAATCACGGCAATTTCTAGAACCATTGGAAATTATCGGAGCGGCCATTTTCAACTCAGACTGAACTGTTTTGAATTAAGAAGCCTAAATGTGCTTAGAGCACAATTCTCGCTCCCAGAAATCTGAGAATTTGAAGGTTTTGTTGACCTTTGTGGTCTGAAAGAAATATGTGCAGTTCAATAGATAGTGGAGCCCATGTTGTTTATTCCTTAGTCTTCCCAAAATCCTGTATTAGTACTGGGAGTAGTGACACTATTATGATATTTACTATATTTGTATTTTTGTTTCCATATAAACACTGCATTCTGCCATTATCATCAATAACTGTAATATTATGGTAACGGAAGTACCTCTTAGTCATAGTATTAGTACTGGTAGTAGTAGCAGCACTATTGCTTCATGTCGTAGTAGTGGTCATAATGCATTATATATTTGTATTGTTACGTTTCATCATAAAAACTGCATTCTCCCATTGTGCCAGAAAGCAAGACATTCCTTTAGCGTTATCCTTTTAAAATATGGTTATCATAAGTAACTTGGATTTGTAGTATTGGTAGTAGCAGTAGGTGAAGTAAAAGTAGTAGTAGTAGCAGTAGACGTGGTAGTAGCAGTAGTAGTACCACTAGTAGTAGCAGTGGTAAAAGCAGTAGCAGTGGTAGTAGCAGTAATAGTAGCAGTAGCAGTAGTAGTAGCAGCAGTAATAGCAGTAGCAGTGGTAGTAGCAGTAATAGTAGTAGTAGCAGTAGCAGTAGCAGTAGCAGTAGTAGTAGCAGCAGTAATAGCAGTAGCAGTGGTAGTACCAGTAATAGTAGTAGTAGCAGTAGCAGTAGCAGTGGTAATAGCAGTGCCAGAAAGCAAGACATTCCTTGGACATTGTCCTTGTAAAATAAGGTTATTCTAAGTACTTGGATTAGTAATATTAGTAATAGTAGCAGTAGCAGTGGTAGTAGTAGCAGTAGCAGTAACAGTGGTTGTAGCAGTAGCAGTGGTAGCGGTAGTATCAATTAATCAAACAAACTTTATTTATAGAGCGCTTTTCATACAAAAAATGCAACACAAAGTGCACAAAGTAGCAGGAACAGTAGTGATACCAGTGATACTAGCAGTAGTAGCAGTAGTAGCAGCACCACTAATACTACAAGTTGCGCATAGATTTTGAGACCTATTCAGATGACTTCCATTACCGTAAATACTTCTATCGATTCAGTCGTGGCAGTGTACATTTCTCTTTACCCTCTGCGATCTAAAAGAAGTAGTGCAATGAAAAAAGTGCTGTTGTCCCTCCACCTGAAATGACACCAGTAGATTTACCTGGGCTAAAACCTTTCTCCGTCTCCAGGCTTTTTGTGTTCGTCCAAGTTTGTTTTTGTGCCCAGTTCTAGTTATAAATGGCCACCACTTCCTACTCGAATAAAGAGTAGGAAAGGTGGGATCAATAAAGCAGGAGTGCCACCATGAGGCCTGCTGACGTGTGCAGCGTCGGCTACGGTTTTAATACAAATAGAAAAAGAATCTAATATTAAAAGAATCAGAATCAGAAGTCCTGTTATAATTTTAGATAAACTAGTCTAGACATTGGTGGAAGAAATACTCAATTTTGTCAAGTAAAAGTACAGTTACTGGAGCAAATAAGAAATCAAGCAAAAGTATCAGATGAAAAAATGTGCTTAAAGGTGCACTGTGTAACTTTTCGGATGGGGCAGCTGCCTGTTTCTATGGAAATGTCATTGCTCTGCCTGGAAAGTTCCACAGTATGTCATTAAACATCTCTACTTTACATTTATTCAATTACAGATGGTTTTATAGCTCAAAAATACCCAGAAAAACAGACATTTGACTGTGAGCGGGGTCGCCTCTCCACAGATCTGACCTGTAACTTCGTCTGGTTTGGTCTCCATGAAGATAGAAAGGTTTAATGCCATACTGGGAAACATTCCAGGCAAAGTTACATAGTGCACGTTTAAGTAAAAGTTCAGATACCGGAGCAAACTCAAGTATCAGATGAAAAAATTGACTTAAAATATTAAAGTACTGGTTTAAAAATGTACTTAAAGAGTAAAAAGTCTAAGTAATCCATGCAAATTCTCAAGGTCCTCAAGGCTTTATTGATTTTTATGAGATTTGTGCTGCATTTTGTTCAGTAGAAACAATTGAATATTTTAGCTGGTTTGATTTGTATATTTTTCTTTGCTCAAACAATGAACTTGATCAAAAATAAATTCTCATAAATTTTCAGCTCAATAAAGATATTTTCACTTTTCAATCCAGTTACAAATGTAATGGAGTAGAAAGTACAGATACTTGCTCTCAAATGTGAAGTAAAAGTAAAAAGCATCCACTAAAATTCACTAAAATGTATACTTAAGTGCAGTACTTTACTATTTTTACTTTTGTTTGTATCACCATCCAAAACATATCTGAATTTTTGATTTTGTTTTTAGTTATTTTGCATTTTAAACCCTTTCACTCTTCAGAGTATAAAACACTTGCCCTTCACTGTCGTTAGAAATGGATGATATCAGTTATTTTCTGTTTCAATCTGTGGCGAGTGCGTACACCAATAAGGTTTTCATTAAAATGCATGAATTTAATATCAGTATTCGAGACAATCATTGTTTTCAGGCAGCTTGAACGGAATCTAAAAATGTAATATATATGCAGGTAGTAAAATATAAGGAATATATTTCAAACTTAACACAAAACTTTTTTTTTTTACTTTTTTCACCAAAATTGTATTGATACTTTGCATGAGAATCAGTACTTTTCTCAGTCACTAATACCAGTATATATTTTTGTTTTTTAACGCAGAAAGTGGTAATCAGTGGAGCTCCATTGTGTTTTTAAAGCCCAATTCCAGTCCAATATTTTTATTCTTCTTACAAACTACTTCACCTTTCAATATGTTAGCGAATGCAATGAGCGCCCCCTGCTGTTCTCTTATAGGCAAATGTCAATACCTTCAAAACTATACGGCAGAAAGTTGTAATCCTTGGCGCTCAATCGTGTTTTTAAAGTCCAACTGGGTTTAGCGTCATACAAACTACTTCACTTTTCAATACGTTAGCAGATGTAGTCAAAGCGCCCCCTGCTGGTCTCCTACAGGCAAATTGTATGCCTATATTTTTTTCTATCAATTCCTTCAAAACTATATGGGAGGAAGTTGTAATCCTTAGAGCGCCATTTTGTTTTTGCAGTTGTTTTTAGCTTAATAGAAACTTTTCACTTTTCAGTAAACCAGCAGATGCAGTCAAAGCGCCCCCTGCTGGTCTCCTATGGACACATTTTATGCGTATATGTTTTCTGTATCAATACCATCAAAACTATATGGGAGAAAGTTGTAATCCTTGGAGCTCTATCGCGTTTTAAAGTCAAATTCTAATTCCAAACTTTATCTTAGCTTCCTACAAACTACTTCACTTTTCAATACGCCAGCAGATGCAGTCAAAGCGCCCCCTGCTGGTCTCCTATGGGCAATCTCATCCTTATAGAAGCCCGACTTTTGAGGTATTCAGAAGGCATATTTTACTGCCAAACAAAAGTCCAAAATGGTGAATTATGGGGGAAAGATAGATGTATTGTTGGGTTTAATGCTGTTTTTTGGGGCTTCTCATACTGGGATTGTTTCCTTATTATCTGCTTGGCTGCTCCTAATGCAATGTAATCAGTCTGTCTGACGGTGAAAATTAAAAACTATACGGCATGCAATTTGTATTAGGAATGATGAAAATAGTGCGGGTTTCAGCCAGGAATAGATTTCATTTAAAACTTGCCAGAGAATGTTTTGAAAGTTTTAGAAGACTATTTGCCAAGAACTTTTTTTGTCTTTTGACGGGGGAATGGAAAATGATCTCCCCATAACCATAATTTGTGTAATACTTTGATTCTTGTTTCTTTTCGGCATGAGACTATTAAGAAAAAAAATGGCTTGACTTCATGAATGACTGAAACTAACCACGTAGCCCCAAATCTGTGTTTAAAGATGTATTATATAACTTTTCTGGTAAATATGTACCACCCGCTTGCCTTATTGGATCAGGCTATTGCTTTGCTTAGATTATTCCACAGTATGGCTTTAAACATGATATTTATAGAGACAAGCAGTGTGCATTACCAGGCTATAGGTGAGATCTGTGAAGAGGTGTCCCTGCTCACAGTAAGAACACATTTTCCCAGAGATTTTTGAGCATTAAAGGTCCCATATTACTCTAAAGTGACTCGTGAGCTTTGATGGACCCCATATATACAAGCTTGGTAGCTTCTTTGGGTGTCCGTGTTTTTTCACAATTAGTGCATATTGGGATACTTGGCTTATGGTGTCTAATGCATATGTAACATATGTGTGAATGTGCCTTTCTGGAATTATACTTTGAAATAGGGATGGGCATAATTAGTTGACTAATCGATAATTGATCATTAAGAATTTCATCGATCACGTTCATTTTAATCGACAAACTGAATGTAGGTCGCTGTGCGTAACGTAGCGTAAGGAGTCGAGGCTGCGTCTCACAGCACAAACACTGGAGTTGTGGCCCCACAGTCCCACGTCTCGGCTCTGGCTCCTTGGAGATCACTATATCCCTCAGAGTGCGTTTACCTGCACATCAGTGTCCCGGTTATGATCTTTTTTTTTTTTTTTTTGAGTGTCCCAGTTTCACATGTATACGCAGTATCTCCAACGCGACATCCGCACAGAACAGACTCACCAGCCTCATCACATCCTCTGTCACAGAGAGAACACTCATATTCCACTGAGTCGTGTCCTTTAGTCCGACCTAAGCTGACCACATCAGTGCACAAGGAAAGAGCTGCTTTTTTTCCTTTCTGTTTATGCAAATGAGCCATGCAGTTTTAAGTTTCGTTTCTCCAAGATGTAAACAAATGTGCCAAAGCTGCATTAAACATTCTAATCTCACACAGGCTGATGTGGCTCTGTAGTGGTTAATATGGTTTATGGTTTATATGCTGTAAAGTTGAGTTTATTTATGCAGATTAGCAACAGTAATAATTGTGATGATAATTTTAATATAAAATGTTAATGATTAATCGAAACTCGATAGTTGATTTTCTCGATGATCAGTTAAGACAATTTGATCGAATGCCCATCCCTAGTTTGAAATTTTGAAAAAGGAAATAAAATGAAACTAAAACTAAGATAGGTTATAATGCTGTTACCTCATCATAAACATACTCAGAGTTGTGTTTTGTTTCTGTCTGTCTACATTTCAAAAGCTCAAAATGCTCTGTTCCACCTTGTGATGTTATGAAGTGATTGTTTTCAGCTCCTTTTACCTTTAGTTCTGTAATGAGCGACAATTCCCGGGCTGAAATGATCCAAATGAACCCAGTGAAGGTGTATGGAGTTTAAAAGCACAGTAGAGCACTTCCTGTATTACCACATGACATCAAAATGTGGACAGATTTCGGTTTGAGAGAAGAACTCAGCCTAAATATGCAGGATTTGTGGGTTAAACGTGTAAATCAAACTAAACACAACTCAAGGTTTGTTTTTGATGAGGGCACAACATTATTATTAACATAGATTAGAAAATAGTGTAATATGGGCCTCTTAATAACTGAATAAATGCTATGGATAGACAAGTATAAAGCCATACTGTGTAATATTATCTTTAAAGCAATAGTATCTCTGTGGAGACAAAGAAAAAGTTACACATCCATCTTAAACTTTCGTGCCAAGAAAATAATCCAAGAAAGAACCACATTTTCGATGCCAAAATTCGTCCATATCACCGCTGAATAAATTGCCTTACACAAAACTGATGGAAAAATGTCGTCTTTTTTCATTGAAAATAGCTTTTCTAAGTTATTGAACATGCCTTTTGATATTATCGCGCTTTAGTCTATTCACTACACATTTTCCTTACAATCCACCGCAACTTCGAGTCTGACTAGATTATGAAAATTGCATCTTTTTGACTGAAATGTTCCAACACAATACCGAAAAAGCTACCAGTGTATCCAGAAACCATCTCCTCTCTCCCCGATGTCTTTTCAATGGCAAAAACGTTGAAAAGGGCTTATTTAGAGCTGTCAGCATCTCATGTACTTTTTTTCCTTCTTGTACTTCTTCTTCACTACCCCCTGCATCTTTACACAGACTCACATTGTCTTCCCAACTTCAGCCTATCTTTATTTCATCTAACTCACGCTGATGCCTACCCTGCGCTTTGTTCCTTTGAGTTTACCAAGTTTTCTGAAAGGCGTAACGTTCAATTTTTTTATTTCGTCTTTGAGTGCGTCACCATCCTCTCCACAGCACTCTCATACTCAGTTATTCGTGCCAATACTTGCCACTCTTCAGTCTGTTACATGCTGTAATGGGACTGTAATGGAAGTATAAGGAGATAAAACGCTGAAGGGTGCTTCAATCACTCAATGCCATGTTTAATTCATTGTGAAGAGTAAAACCTGCATATCTGTCCATTGTCGACCGCTCAAACCAAGTCATTACAGAGACCTTGAAAAATCAATACTT